>JASAUF010000471.1:23030000-23630000 GCA_030180095.1 Magnolia changhungtana | reverse complement strand
ATCCGCTCGATACCGTTCGCAGCGTTGATGGTGCACCAAGCTTGAATTAATCGCCGTAGTGTATGGTTGGGAGTTAATTCGGTATCTGGCAAAGGTTGTTTTGTAACTGGGCATGTCATGTTCTTGCTGGAGAATATCCACCGTTCGATGCTTTCTCGATCGTATGTTATTCCAGTGCAGAGCGTGACTGGATCTCTCATAATTTCAAGAGAAATGGGGCAGAGAAAGTAACTAGGAATGTCGATGTCTTCCATGGAAAGTGAAGAAGATCTTGATCAGAATACTAGAAGATGGAAAAAACCCAGATGGTGGAATCAAAATTCAAGGAAAATAGAGAAAGTTGATGGAATCTGATAGGAGAGGATGAATTTTAGGTAAGAATCTGACCCAGATGAGGAGAAGAGAAGAGAGGGGCAAGAGAAGGTGTTTTAGATTGGTTTGGAGATGAAAGGAGAGGAGAGGACCTAGAACTTTTATACGGAGATTCAAAAAACGAAAAAGTCAGAGTAGACTTTTTTTTTTTTTTAAGTTCAAATGGTGTGCGAAATCCTCAAAGCTGACAGCTATTTTTAATAGAGAAAACCGAGTCCTTTCCGTGACTGGCTCGTTTGTGGCAAGCACTTGGATGCACTTTGCTTTGCAATCCCCCAGTCCGATTCCTTTTGGGAAAAACACACTTTTGAGCCCCCAGATGGTTTGGTCACTATCAATGGATTGATTAGATCACACGTTTGTCCTTTACACACTTCTGTGGCGCGAATTGGCTATATCTTACTCGTCTATGGCTTAACAGGAAGCGGATTGGCTGGCGACAGGTGTACCACACACCACCGACGTGGCTGTTTGTGTACTAGTCGTGCTGACGCTCCTCGAGCTCAAATTGTACGAACGGTTCAAAGGAGATCAAAGATATATGGGTTCCGTAATGATGTATTTATTATATTCACACTGTTTATCCACTTTTGGCCAGATGGTTTGAGACCATGAGCCAAAAAAATGAGTCTTATCCAAAAGATCAAGTGGACCATACCATGATTATCACGTTAAAACATTTGTTAGGTTCACAACGTTTATTTTCCATCCAATCTGTTCACAAGTTCACATAGACCTACACTAGCTCAAGTGGTAGACTATCAATCCCTAGTGGGGTGGCTAACAATGAAGTATGAACTGGCAGTGGGGTGTACTGACAAGCTAACAAAAAAATGTTTAGGATTCAGAAGTCCTTAAACTAAAATTTAGAAAAAGCGATATTTAGGATTCATGAAAAATAAAGGTTCTCTAAGAAAGAAGAATATGATACAGTACGACCATAAACAATGACAGTTGCGTCATGAAAATATTTTATTTTAAAAATGTATACGTTGAATAAATTAATATATATCTAATATCTGCTAAATATAATAAACTGATATTATAACAGATTTGACGAGACATTAAATGAGATGAAACTTAAAAAATTTGACGGATTAGCTACTGATAGGTTAAATATCAGCTTGATCGAAAACTTTTATGGCCTTTGGGAAGTTTTTAATGGTGGGCGTCATTCTCACCTTGTTTTTCTGTGGTGGGGTCCACTGGAGAAATGATATCTCCAAATGAATGGACAATGTGGATACAAAACATACATTATGGTGGGGGTTGGCCGGCATAACTTGGGGATGTCTTGCTACTCAACCTGTGAGTAGCTAGCTAATCCGCGTCCGCTTCTTCCTAGCTATGTTTTGTGCACGTGGCATCGTTTTTCCTCACTTTTCCTCTCCACATGCCACTTCACTTGGTCTTGGTATCAATCCCTAGTGGCGGGTGATGGGATTTTTTGTCCCATGCTCGACCGGTCGTGAGGCTGGTCTCGACCAGTCGTAGGAGTCGAGCAGTGGCACGACTCAAAGTCCAACGACTTTAGGCTATTTTTCTCCCGGGTGCTTAACCGGTCGTGGGAGGTGCTCAACCAGTCGAAGGTTCGTCACGACCAGTCGTAGTTACGTAGATTCGTTCCGCGATTTTGCGCGAATTTCGTGTCGCAAGTCCTTTCACAATTGGGATGCGGAAAGGAGTTTCCTAAAACTTTAAATAGGAGTTCCTAAGACTTTCTAGGTACGACAAGAAGGTTTCCTAAAGCTTTACAAGGGATTTGCTAAAGGGTTTAGGGCTATCAAAGGTGAGAGAGAGGAAGCTTATAGAAGGGAGATTATGCTCGTGGTGGTTATCTACTGTGCAATCTATATCTCAGCGCTTCTATGTCCTCGTACTCGGTGAGATCTTTTTATTTTCTTTGTTTCTCTCATTGTTTATCCACTCTTGCGTGAGTGAAGAAGGTTATAACATTCTACTTCATAGTGGATTGTTGATCTAGACGAGGTCTCGTGGTTTTTACCTCTTTAAGGGTTTTTCACGTAAAAATCTCTTGTGTGGTGTGTGATTGATGCATTGATTATTCTCATTGCTTTATTATCCATAATTCTGGTTGTTCTTGAGGGTTAGACCTTAAGGTTTTGTGCAAGGCCGCCAACAAAGTGGTATCAAAGCTATGTTCATTGAACAGGTAGGATCGGTTTTGAATTATGGAAGGTGACTCATTAAAGATGATCAACCTCAATGGCTCTAACTGGACCATATGTAAGGCTAAGATGGAGGACTTGCTTTATTGTAAGGACCTATATTCTCCAATTTTAGGCATATCAGCAAAATCCAAGGATATGACTGATGATGATTGGAAGAAGATGGACCGAAAGGCGGTGGGGTTTATTAGACAATGGTTGGATGATTCTGTGTTCCACCATGTGTCTACAAAAACCTCAGCCGCTAGCCTATGGCTGAAATTATAAGGGCTGTATGAGAGGAAGACAGCCGGTAATAAGATTTTTCTAATAAGGGGACTTGTGAATCTCAAGTTCAAGGATGGTGGTTCTGTGGCCGAGCACATGAATGAGGTCAGCAATATAGTGAACCAACTCACCTCTATGAAGATGGTCTTAGATAATGAATTCCTGGATAATGAATTGCAGGCTTTACTATTGCTTAGTTCATTGCCTAATAGTTGGGAGACATTGGTGGTGTTTCTAAGTAACTCCGTGCCAGACGGAAAGATTTTTATGGAACAGATAACTAGCTGTCTCTTCAATGAAGAGACAAGAAGGAAGTCTCAGGAGTCTACTCAGCAAGAGGCTCTTGTGACACAGGAATGGGGAAGAGGAAAGAACAGGAAGGGCGGGAAGGCCCGAGATAAATCAAGAGGCAAGTCGAGTAAAAGAAAGGATGTTGATTGCTGGAATTATGGCAAGAAGGGCCACTACAAGCATGAATGTCGTGGTAAGAAGAACGACAAGAAAGGAAAATGGAAATTCCACTGCGGTCACTTCACATGGCGACATAGTAGTTATTCTTTCAGCAGATCATAATGTATGTGTCACGGCTACGAGTCAAGACACTGACTGAGTGATAGACTCAGGAGTTTCTTTTCATGCGACTCCACGCAGGGACCTCTTCACAAGCTACAAGTCAGGTGACTATGGGACTGTGAAAATGGAAAATTTTAGCGTATCAAAAATCGTGGGAGTCGGTGATATTTGTGTGAAGACCGATGTGGGCTGCACATTGGTTCTCAGGGATGTGAGACATATCGCAGACCTTCGCCTCAACTTGATGTCGATGGGAAGGTTGGATGATGATGGCTATGAAAGCCAGTTTGTTGGTGAGTAATGGAAGCTCATCAAGGGTTCATTGATTGTGGCCATAGGAAAGAAGTGTTGCACCCTTTACAAGGCAAGTGTCAGTATGTACAAGGGTGGGTTGAACGCAGCGGAAGATTCAACTATTAACATGTGGCACAGGTTGAAAAGGCCAAGCTATATGTCCTAGAGGGGGGGGTGAATAGGACTATGCCAAATTTAAAATAAAATCAGCGGAACTAAAGTAAATCAATACCCTTACAATTATGAATCAATTCACAATGCTAATTATAAATCACCTTGATAAATAATTATCGAGAGATTGATACAAATTCAGTTCTAAGGACAACCTTACACCATAATAAACAAGGGCTTATGGTAGGACAACCTTATTTCTAGAACCTCTTTTGAATCAAGAACTCAATGTTACTATAAGTAAATGAAATAGCAAGGAATTGAAAATAAATGCAGATAAAGATCTAAATTATTACAACAATCCCCACACTTGCTTGAAATGTAAATAGTTACAACATTCACATCCACTTGTACATTCCACACAATTGAATGATAAAAGTTATGAGAATTAAGCAAGCATTCAATCCACAAGACAAGAGTTATAGTGGTTCGCCTGTGTGTACACCAACTGTTTTCCAACAGCCACACAGAATGCTACTCCACTCCTAATATCCTCACACAGGGGATATTAGCGTTCACTATCAAATAGGTTTTACAGTTCACCAAAACCTTTACAATTGTGTCTTTTTCACTTGGGCTTACACAATTCAAAAACCCCTTTTTCTGAGTTTTCTGGTTTTCTCAGACAACCAACACAATGAGATTTTTCTGGCTCAATCTCAAACAAAACCAATACAATGAGATTTTTCTGGCTTAACCTCAAACAAAACCAAAACAATGAATTTTACAGAAATGTAAAATACCTGGATTTCTCCTTTTCTTAGCAGCCCGGTAGAACCAATCGGAATAGATGATTGAATATCAAAGTTCAATTTCCAATACTCACATTCATAGGGTTCTAAATTCTAATTGATTTTAGATTTAACTTGTAGGGCGTAGCTATATTTGATTTTGATTCCAAGAAGAAGGAATAATATAATTCCTCTTTTCAAATACGATTGGAATAGAGAAACAAAATCAAATTAAATAAGCTAGCAAAAGGAATATTAAATAAGCACAATCTAGCTTAAAATAAACACAAACTTATCTCGAGTGATCACTTGAAAATTCTTGAAATGGAATGGAGTTGAAGTGTGAAAACTCGAAATTCGTGTTCAATTTATAGAAGAAAAATCGTTCCTACGACCGGTCTTAGAAACCTAGGGTACTGGTCGTAGCTCTATGAATTTTTGAAAAATTTAGCGCGATCTTAGAAAACAAGCTTCTACGACGGTCGTGTGAACCCTACGACCGTCGTGGGACACCTACGACCGGTCGTAGATACCTACGACCGGGTCGAAGGACCATGAAATCGATTCTTTGGTCTTTCGGTCGTAGCTCCACGACCCGATCGTGGACAGTCGGTTTACCGACTACGACCGGTCGAAGGACTTCCAGACAGTCGTGGGCGTTCCCAAAAATCCGAAAAACTTCAACAACTTAGACTGATCGTGAAATTTCTTGGACTAGTCGAACCAATGCTGGGGCGGTCGAACAAGAGCTAGGACAGTCTTGGAACAAACTAAGCTTATGTAGAATAAATATTTGATTTATGTATCCAAAATGACCTACTTAAAGAGTCAACCTAAGGTCATTTAAACCGAATCATGTCGTATGGATATTGAACTTCAACCATTCAACAAATGCATATTGTTTGAACCAATATCGACTTGAACTGTTGAACAATATCGAGTTTGAAGTCTTGAACATATCGCTTGAAGTCGCTTGAAGTCTTGAACATATCAACATAGTAGCATCTTGAACTTCAACATCTGGAACTTCAACTTGTAACTTCTAGAAGTGTTTATACAGTGTCTTGAAAAACATATAACATTACACAAGCTCAAGGCACAGATAGATGTTTTGACACTTCAAAATTTGACAACCAAAGAAGTATGAGACCATAACACTTACAATCTCCCCCTTTGTCAAATTTGTGACAAAACACCCAAGTAATAATACTTCCAAGAGAAACACAATAGGTGAGGCATGCACAGATATATAGACATGATAAGCAATAGCTAGCAATATTCATTTTCCTAAAACTCTTGAGAAGTTTAACTCCCCCTGAGTAATAGAAACACATAACTAAGATTAACATCAAAATGACAAAGTTCACCAAACTTCTCCCCCTTTTTGTCACAAAAAGACAAAGGAAGAAGAACAGTAATGAAAGTAGTAGTTGTCACAACGGAAAAATGTCCAAAAAAAAATTTGAGATGCAAGCTAATATCAGTAAATAATACAGACCCAAAAATAACTTCACGAGAACCAGAAGAGGGTGCGGGATTAGAAGGATCAATTTTATGTAATCCCTTAGCAATTCGCCTCATATATTTACGCATATAAGAAAATTGTGTGTCTTGAGTCACACGAATTTGAGCCACCGCTTCAAGCGCTTAATTCATCCTTTCATCAAAATCGAAGGTCAAAATCGGGATCATCACCGAGTCCACTCAAGTTCTTCAAATAAGTCATCCATATTCACATCCTCAGAAGATCACTAGCTTCAGCATTACCTGCTTCACCACCACTGCTACCAGCATCCACACGGTCTCTACCCAAATCTAAAGTCATCTTATTAAGATTGGAATTATTAAAGGGAAGATGATGGATGGGTTTTTCTCTAGTAGGCATGGCTATGAGCATATGATTTGCTAACCTAGTCAATAAATAACCAAAGGGTATATCACTATGTCCAGGATGGTGACGTGACAGAATAATGGTATGACAGATTAAAGAAGGGAGGCATATTTTAGCACCAGAGATAACAGAATGCAAAACACGAACCATAAAAGCAGTGAGTTCGGTTTTATTACCAGAACGTGGATAAAGATTTGAAACGAATATCTTATGAAGTACTCTGTGTCTGGGTAACAAATACCTTGAGGGAAGTGTATGACCTTTATGAGTCCAATGAACATCCATATTACATAAATCTCTAGTAAGCATTCGTCGTTCAGATTCTGAGAGACTATCATGTAAAATATTAATTGGAATGCTTTCATCATTGATAGGTATTTCCATAATATCTGCAATCAAATGTCGATCTACAACAAACAAACCTTCTTGAGTATCAACTTTAAATGTTAAATTCTCAAGAGAAAAATCGCAGATACATGCAAACATGGATTGGGCAATGGACTGGTATGCAGCTCCACCCCAATGTAGGATGTTATCCCATCCCACGATTCCAACAAAGAAGGAATACCAAAAGAAGCAATGTGATTGACAAGAATATGACGTTCAACAATTACATTACGCATACGCAAATCTCGAGCATCGGTAGGGATCATTTTCAGAGAACGAAGATGACGTTGAACAATAGAAGTTGATCTAGAAGAAGATGGACCTCTAGTAGTTTTCTTTTTACCCCTAGCATCCATTTTCAAAGAAAGATTTCAAAGAAACAACAAGATGCAAGATAGAAGAGATGAGATTTAGATAGAACAGATTTTTAAGATAAAAACCCCAAATCCTGCAATGAATGATCAAATAAATTCCACAAACATGAGTTTTGAATCATTAAAAACAAGAATCTACAAGAAAAATGAAAAAGAATCACTAACCTTGAAGATCTAAGAAGATGGGTTGGGGCAGACGTAGTTAGAACCGTTGAAGAGAAATGAAGAAATGAAGAAGAAGGCAAAAATCCCCAATATAAAGTGAAATCCGCACTTTACTTTGACAGTCCGAGTACTTGTTCGACCGAATTAGGTAACCAACTTGGTCGTGTATTCCCACGACAGTCGAGAATGACCAAAATTTGCAAATTTTTTTTTAAAAAATTTAAAATTTAAGAAATTCAACTTATGTACATTATAATACACAAAATCATGCAAACTCAATTTAAATTGCACATACCGAGATCAAACTTTAATTTATTAAACCTGCTTTTGTCGAGCGGTTTAGTGAAAATATCTCATGAGTTGAATCTCGGTTGGAATGTAATCCAAATATATTAATTTTTCTTCCACTAATTCACGAATGTAATGAAATCCAATGTCAATATGCTTAGTACGTGAATGCTGAACTGGATTTTTAGAGATATTTATCGCACTGGAATTATCACAAAATAAAATCATAGAGTCCTGAGTGATTCCATAATCACTTAACATTCGTTTCATCCAAACAAGTTGAGTACATGCATTTCCAGCAGCAATGTATTCAGCCTCAGCAGTTGATAGTGATATAGAACTTTGCTTCTTGCTAAACCAAGAAACAAGACAATTTCCAATGTAGAAACAACCACCACTGGTTGATTTCCTATCATCTATGTTTCCAATTTTACCAAGATCTCAGATACCCAAATAATTGAACATTAGTCTCATGTGGATACCAGAGACCCAATTTAGTAGAACTTGCGACATAACGCATAATCCGCTTAATGGCCAGCTTAAGTGAGATTCTTTAGGATTTGATTGATAACGAGCACAAATACCAACACTCAAAGCAATATCGGTCTACTAGCGCTTAGATAAAGTAAACTACCAATCAAACTACGATACAATTTAGGATCCACATCATTACCCGTAGAGTCTTTTGAAAGTCTTACCGTTGTACTCATAGGAGTATCAAAATTTTTACCTTTCTCAAATCCAAATTTCTTAATTAAACTCGAGCATATTTGGTTTGAGAGATAAAATTCCATCAAAGTTGTTGTTTTACTTGCAACCCTAGAAAATAGTTTAATTCTCCAACCATACTCATTTCGAACTTAGACTTCATCAAATCACAAACTCGACAAATATGTTAGTACAGTTGATCCATAAATAATATCACAACATATATTTGAACCATTAGAATATCATCGTTATGTTTCTTAACAAAGAGTGTCTTATCAACACATCCCATCTGAAAGTTATGACTTAGTAAAAACTTAGTCAATTTTTCGTACCATGCTCTGGGAGCCTGTTTCAGACCATAGAGAGCTTTCTTGAGACGATACACATGATCAGTAAATTTAGGATCTTCAAACCTCGTAGGTTGTTCAACATATACTTCTTCATGTAAATCACCATTCGTAAAAGGCACTCTTTACATCCATTTGATAAATTTTAATTTTCCTAAAACATGCAATGGAGATAAAAAGTCTGATTGACTCAAGACGAGCTACAAAGGGCAAATGTTTCATTATAGTCAATTCCTTCAATTTGAGTATATCCTCGTACAACTAGTCTTGCTTTATTTCGAATAATATTTCCAAGCTCATCGATTTATTTTTGAAAATCCATTTTGTTCCAATAATATGTTTATCTTTAGGTCTAGGAACAAGTTGCCGACATCATTTCGACAAATCGATTAAGTTCTTCTTGCATCGCAAGAATCCAATTTTCATCGAAAGTGCTTCTTTTACGTTAGCTTGCTCAATCTGGGATGTAAAACATACGTAGTTACATATGTCCTCTAATTGTCTACGAAAGCGCACACCAAAGAGAGGGTTTCCAAGTATTTGAGAGGTTGGATGATCTTTAACAGTCCTTAATTCAGATTAGTTTCACTTGATGAAATTTCTTGTTTTTCAAGTATAAGAACTTCATCATTGTCTAAACTAGGGACAGTGTTTTCAAAAGATCATCAATCACAACATTTATTGACTCTTGAATCACACCAAATTCTGTTGTTCGAACACGATAAGCACGACCATGTTTAAAGAATAACCTAAAAGATCCCTTCATCACTTTTAGTGTCGAATTTTCCCAAATTTTCACTACACGTAGAATATAGCACTTGTCGCCAAAAACTCGAAAAATTTGATGAAGGCTTTTTCTCAAACCACATTTCATAAGCCGTTTTATTATTAGATTTACAAATATAAACTCGGTTAATAATGTAGCAGTCAGTATTCATCGCTTCAAATTTGAGAGATTCCTAGGAAGCTTCATGCTATTTAACATAACACTTCCCATTTCTTGAAGCACTCTATTCTTCCTCTCGACAATTCCATTTTGTTGAGGAGTTTTAGGTGCGAGAATTCATGCGATATTCCCGATCGCTACAAAATTTCTCAAACCACTATTTTCGAATTCGATCCATGATCACTACGGATCTTGCTGACTTGAGAACATTTTTCAGTTTGAATCCGTTTTATAATCTTTTTCACTTCATCAAGGGTTTCTGTTTTATCTCTCAAGAATGAAACCCAAGTGTATCTTGTATAATCATCCACAATAACTAAGATGTACTTTTTGCCACCTCGACTTTCCGTTCTTGTTGGTCCTATAAGATCCATGTGGAGAAGCTCGAGTGGTCTTGTGGTGATATTGGAGTTCACCTTTTGTGAGAGCTCCTAGTTTGTTTACCATACCGGCATTCACCACAAATCTTGTCTACTTTTTGCATTTTAGGTAGACCTTTTATTAGTTCATTTTTGCTCAATCAGATAAATTTCGATAGTGTACATGTCCAAGGCGTTTATGCCATAAATCGACTCATCAAGATGGACCATGTAACACGTTTGATTAGATGAGCTACCGTTGCTTACAATATAGCGATAGCTTTTCGAAGTTCTGCGACCGCTAATATTACGAACCCTTTTCATTTGTAATTTCACAACCTTGATTAGAAAATTTAACATTATGATTGTTATCACATATTTGAGATATGCTCAACAGTTGTGTTTTAAACCCTCAACATATAAAACATTTTTAAATAAGGGAAGGTTATAGAGTTGAACCGCACCTTTGCCAATTATCTTGCTGATTGCTACCATCACCAAATGTGACCGACCCATCACCATATCTTTAAGATCGTGAATAGAGCTTTGTCGCTTTGTCATATGTCCGGAGCATCCACTGCCTAGATACCATTTTGAATGGCTTGTAGCTTTAAAAGCGGTGAGCAACCAAACAAGTAACCTTGGGAACCCATTTCATTACGCTTTTGGGTTTAGGAGAATAATTGGTCTTCTTTTGTTTATAGTTATAAGAGTGACCTACAGAGTTAGATTTTAATAGCTCCTTAAGTAAATCAATAATTTTTTCAAATAAGGATTTCTAACTGCTTTTTGAAATTTATATAGTCATTTTTGTGTTTTGAAAAGTTTTTGTATTTTTAGAAAAAACTTGACTAGTACCTTTTCCATTTGAGTTAGAAGTCTCTCCTTTCACAAAATTGGAAGGAGCATTCTTCCGTTTAGGAGATGTGTTTTTATCAGCCCAACCCGGATCGATCACCACATTTTCTTGATCCGGATAATAATTTTTCTAATTTAGGATCACCTTGGGCATATCTCCATGTGTCCTTCAAACTCAAAAGAGAAGATACTTCTTTTTTAAGTTTCTCATTTTCAGATTTTAAATTTTCAATTAAGGAGGTTTTGAATTCTAAGTCACACTTTGATTTTTCAAAACAATCTGAAATTTGAGATTTTTCTAAAACAAGGGTTTCAAAACATTCTTTAAGTTTAAAAAACTTTTCTTTTTGAAGTTTAAGTTTGACCGCAATTTTACAACTTTCTTTATATAAGGCATTGTAGGCATCTTGTAGATCTTCATCATTTTCATGATCACTATCCAAATTTTCTTCACTTGTTGAATCATCATGATCTGAAAAGGTAAACTTGGCTAGAGTCATAAGGGCCTTAAGTTCACTACCCGACTCGGTTTCTGAATTTTCTGATTCAGAAGAGGCTTCAGAATCAGACGATTCATCCCAAGTAGCCAACATACCCTTCCTTTTGGATCTGTCCTTTTTAGGACATTTGTTTGCTAAATGCCCATATTCTTGACAGTTATAACATTGACTATCTTTCAATGACTTCCAAGATTTAGACTTAGGTTTTGAACTTTTCTTTTCATTTGCCTTTTGAAAGTCAACTCTTTTCTTACTTTTAAAAATCTTATAAAACTTTTTCGCCAAAAGGGCCATATCATCTTCAGACTTTTCAAATCAATTTTCTTGAGTAATACTTTTAGAAGACTTCAAAGCAATAGACTTACCTTTAGGAGCTTTAAAACTTAATTCATAGGTTTGCAAAGAACCAACTAATTCTTCTACCTTCATATTGTCCGTATCACGAAGTTCCCGGATTGCAAGGTTACCTTTGAATTGAACCGTCAGAAGAGAGCGTAGTATTTTTGCACACACTTTACTTTCTCGAATCTTATCTCCAAGACCCCACATTGAGTTTACAATGTCATTCAATCTAGTGTAAAAGTCCATAAACATTTCATTTTCCTCCATATGAATTTCTTCAAATTTAGTTGTGAGGAGTTGGACTTTAGACTTTTGACAATTGAAGTACCTTCGTGTGTCATTTCTAAAATATCCCAGGCTTGCTTTGCAGTATCACAGATATGATTCTTTTGAACTCATCCTGATAGTGCTAAGTGATTGCATTTAGTGCTTTAGCATTAGCACTACTCTCATTTTTCTCGAAGAGTGGTCCATTGGAAATACGGAGTAATTTTCATAGATTTTGAACCATCAATACCAGCACTTCCATGATAGGAGGGTTCCATTCTACCACCGTGGCTTGCCACACACTTTCATCCATTGATTTGAGGAAGATCCTCATTCGCTTTCCAATAGGCATAGTTGGAGCCATCAAAAGGTGGAGGCCTAGTAATCGAAAGACTATCAAAATTTGACATCTTTTAATATAGCTTAGATCGTTAGCTCGTGAAATAAATCCAAATAAAAAGCAACAAAAATGAGCTATTAGGCTCGATACCACTTGAAAAGGCCAAGCTATATGTCCTAGAGGGGGGTGAATAGGACTATGCCAAATTTAAAATAAAATCAATGAACTAAAGTAAATCAATACCCTTACAATTATGAATCAATTCACAATGCTAATTATAAATCACCTTGATAAATAATTATCGAGAGATTGATACAAATTCAGCTTCTAAGGACAACCTTACACCATAATAAACAAGGGCTTATGGTAGGACAACCTTATTTCTAGAACCTCTTTTGAATCAAGAACTCAATGTTACTATAAGTAAATGAAATAGCAAGGAATTGAAAATAAATGCAGTAAAAAGATCTAAATTATTACAACAATCCCCACACTTGCTTGAAATGTAAATAGTTACAACATTCACATCCACTTGTACATTCCACACAATTGAATGATAAAAGTTATGAGAATTAAGCAAGCATTCAATCCACAAGACAAGAGTTATAGTGGTTCGCCTGTGTGTACACCAACTGCTTTTCCAACAAGCCACACAGAATGCTACTCCACTCCTAATATCCTCACACAGGGGGATATTAGCGTTCACTATCAAATAGGTTTTACAGTTCACCAAAACCTTTACAATTGTGTCTTTTTCACTTGGGCTTACACAATTCAAAACCCCTTTTTCTGAAGTTTTCTGGTTTTCACAACCAACACAATGAGATTTTTCTAAACTCAATCTCAAACAAAACCAATACAATGAGATTTTTCTCGCTTAACCTCAAACAAAACCAAAACAATGAATTTTACAGAAATGTAAAATACCGGATTTCTCCTTTTCTTAGCAGCCCGGTAGAACCAATCGGAATAGATGATTGAATATCAAAGTTCAATTTCCAATACTCACATTCATAGGGTTCTAAATTCTAATTGATTTTAGATTTAACTTGTAGTAGGAAGCTATATTTGATTTTGATTCCAAGAAGAAGGAATAATATAATTCCTCTTTTCAAATACGATTGGAATAGAGAAACAAAATCAAATTAAATAAGCTAGCAAAAAGGAATATTAAATAAGCACAATCTAGCTTAAAATAAACACAAACTTATCTCGAGTGATCACTTGAAAATTCTTGAAATGGAATGGAGTTGAAGTGTGAAAACTCGAAATTCGTGTTCAATTTATAGAAGAAAAAATCGCTCCTACGACCGGGTCTTAGAAACCTAGGATCGGTCGTAGCTCTAATGCATTTTTTGAAAAATTTAGCGATCTTAGAAAACAAGCTCTACGACTGGTCGTGGTGAACCCTACGATCCGTCGTGGGACACCTACGACCGGTCGTAGATACCTACGACCGGTCGAAGGACCATGAAATCGATTCTTTGGTCTTTCGATCGTAGCTCCACGACCGATCGTGGACGGGTCGAAGCCGACCTACGACCGGTCGAAGGACTTCCAGATGTGTCGTATGCGTTCCAAAAATCCGAAAAAACTTCAACAACTTAGACTGATCGTGAAATTTCTTGACTAGTCGAACCAATGCTAGATCTGGTCGAACAAGAGCTAGGACAGGTCTTGGAACAAACTAAGCTTATGTAGAATAAATATTTGATTTATGTATCCAAAATGACCTACTTAAAGAGTCAACCTAAGGTCATTTAAACCAATCATGTCGTATGGATATTGAACTTCAACCATTCAACAAATGCATATTGTTTGAACCAATATCAGACTTGAACTGTTGAACAATATCAGGCTTGAAGTCTTGAACATATCTGGCTTGAAGTCAGGCTTGAAGTCTTGAACATATCAACATAGTAGCATCTTGAACTTCAACATCTGGAACTTCAACTTGTAACTTCTAGAAGTGTTTATACAGTGTCTTGAAAAACATATAACATTACACAAGCTCAAGGCACAGATAGATGTTTTGACACTTCAAAATTTGACAACCAAAGAAGTATGAGACCATAACACTTACACAGGTGTCTAGGTCACATGAGAAAAAAGGGCTTCAACTACTAGTAAGGAAGCAACTCCTTCCAGATGTGACAGGTACACCTCTCAAAACCTGTCTTGATTGTTTATCAGGGAAACAACATAGAGTTTCATTTGTTAAATCTGTTTCTCATGTTAATAAAGTGCATGCATTAGATTTGGTTTATTCTAATGTTTGTGGTCCTATGAGGACAAAAATCTTGAGAGAGGCATTGTATTTTGTCACTTTTATAGACGATGCATCTAGGAGGGTTTGGGTTTATGCTTTGAAATCTAACGACCAGGTGTTTGGTGTTTTTAATTATTTCATGCTATGGTCGAGAGAGAGACAGGTAGATTATTGAAGTGCATCCGCACTGACAATGGTGGTGAATACATTGGCGACTTTCACGAGTACTACAAGTCCCTGGGTATACGGTATGAACAGACGGTTCTCAAGACCCCCCAGCATAATGGTGTAGCTAAGCGAATGAATTGCACCATTGTAGAGGGAATCAGATGCATGTTATCCCATACGAAATTGCCCAAGACGTTCTGGGGAGAAACAATGCACATGGCAGTGTATTTGATAAACAGGTCTCCATCAGCTCTGTTGAATGGAGAAGTGCCTGAGAAGGCGTGGACTGGACATGATCCATCGTACAATTATCTCAGGGTATTTGAATGTAGGGCATCCATTCACGTACCAAAGGACGAGAGGTCCAAGCTCGATATGAAGATCAGGCAGTGTGTGTTCTTGGGGTACGGTGATGAAAAGTTCGGTTACAGATTATGGGATCCGACCAAGAAGAAGCTCGTCAGGAGCAGAGATGTGGTTTTCTTTGAAGATCAGTGTATAAAAGACATTGGTAAACCAGAGAAGAACCAACCTAGTTCAGGTGAGCTAGAGACATGGATCCGGTTACTCCTCCCGTGGTGCCTGATGACGGGGGAGTATAGCAAGGTGCAGAGGACGAGGGAGTTCCTTCAGAAGATGGACCAGGGGAGCAGCGCCCACTTGATCCACCTATTGAGCCATAGGTGAGGAGGTCATCTAGGGACAGACAGCCGTCCAAGAGGTACTCGCCACATGAGTACATTATGCTGACTGATGGAGGAGAGCTAGAAGATTATTTTGAGGCCCTAGCCGACGAGTATAAGGGGGAGTTGTTGAAAGCTACACAAGAGGAGATGAAATTCTTACATAAAACCACACCTAAGAAATGGTGAAACTGCCTAAGGGCAAGAAAGCTTTGAGCAACAAGTGGGTGTTCAGAAAGAAGGTTGAGCAGAAGAATTCACAGACGAGGTTCAAGGCCAAACTTGTAGTGAAAGGGTTTGGTCAAAGGAAAGGCATAGACTTCGAGGAGATATTCTCACCAATGGTGAAGATGACATTCATACGGGTGTTACTTGGGTTGACAGCTAGCATGGATCTAGAGATAGAGCAGTTAGATGTTAAAACTGCCTTCCTCCATGGTGACTTGGAAGAGAAGATCTACATGCACCAACCAGAAGGTTTCGAAGTCAATGGCAAAGAGCATATGGTGCGTAGGCTAAGAAAGAGGTTGTATGGGCTGAAACAAGCTTCACGACAATGGTACAAGAAGTTCGACTCGTTTATGTTGAAGCATGGGTATGATAGAATGGAGTCGGACCACTGTGTGTTCATGCACAAGTTCTCAGATGGTGATTTATTAGTTCTGCTATTATACGTTGATGACATGCTCATCATGAGAAAAGACATCAAGAAGATCGACAGGTTAAAACAGGAGTTGGAGAAGTCTTTTACGATGAAAGACTTGGGCCCGACTAGACAGATCCTAGGAATGAAGATAACCCGTGATAGAAGCGGCAGGAAGCTTTGGTTATAACAAGAACAATATATTGAGAAAGTCCTAGAGCAGTTTAATATAAATGCAGCGAAGCCGGTCAATACTCCACTAGATGGTCACTTCAAATTGAGTAACAGGCAGTGTCCCATGATGAAGGCAGAGGTGGAAGAGATGCAGAAGATACCCTACGCATCAGCGGTAGGAAGTTTGATGTATGCTATGGTGTGTACACGCCCAGACATAGCATATGTGGTTGGTGTTGTCAGCCGGTATCTTGTCAATCCTGGCAAAGAATATTGGGCAGTGGTGAAATGGATACTGCGGTATCTAAGAGGCTCATCCAGGTTGAGCCTATGCTATGGTGACGGTAAACCTGTGTTAGAGGGCTACACAGATGCAGATATGGCAGGTGACATAGACTCCAGGAAGTCTACATCGGGATTTATGTTCATGTTTGCAAAGGGAGTAGTTTCCTTACAGAGCAACTTACAGAAGGTCGTAGCGTTGTCGACGACAGAGGCCAAGTACATTGCAGTCACAAAGGCATGTAAAGAGATGCTTTGGATGAAGAGGTTCCTACAGAAACTTAGCCTAAAGCAGGAGGAGCACATGGTCTATTGCGATAGTTAAAGTGCTATACACTTGAGCAAGAATCCAAGTCATCATTCCTAATCAAAGCACATAGAGATTCGGTATCACTGGATCAGGGATACTTTGGAACAGAATGTGTTATAGCTTGAGAAGGTCCACACGGATGATAATGGGTCAGACATGATGACCAAGGCTTTGCTTAAGGGCAAGTTTGAGGTTTGTAAAAACCTGGCTGGCTTGAAGAAGGTGAATCCCTCCTGGGACAAAAAGGGAGAGATTTGATAGGATTTTTTGTCCCGTGCTCGACCAGTTGTGAGCCTCGCTCGACCGGTTGAAGGCTGGTCTCGACCAGTCGTAAGATTCGAGCCGTGGCATGACTCAAAGTCCAGTGACTTTGGGCTATTTTTCTCCAGGGTGCTCAACCGGTCGTGGGAGGTGCTCGATCAGTCGAAGGTTCGTCACAACCAGTTGTAGTTATGCAGATTCATTTCGCGATTTTGCGTGAATTTTGTGTCGTAAGTCCTTTCGCAACTGGGATGCGGAAGGAGTTTCCTAAAACTTTAAATAGGAGTTCCTAGGACTTTCTAGGTATGACAAGAAGGTTTCCTAAAGCTTTACAAGGAATTTGCTAAAGGGTTTAGGGCTATCAAAGGTGTGAGAGAGAAGAAAAGAGAGAGAGGAAGCTTATAGAAGGGAGATTATGCTCGTGGCGATTATTTACTGTGCAATCTATATCTCAGCGCTTCTATGTCCTCGTAATCGGTGAGATCTCTCCATTTTCCTTGTTTCTCTCATTGTTTATCCACTCCTGCATGAGTGAAGAAGGTTGTAACGTTCTACTTCACAGTGGATTGTTGATCTAGACGAGGTCCCGTGGTTTTTACCTCTTTGAGGGTTTTCCACGTAAAAATCTCTTGTGTGGTGTGTGATTGATGCATTGATTATTTTCATTGCTTTATTATCCATAATTCTGGTTTGTTCTGGAGGGCTAGATCTTAAGGTTTTGTGCAAGGCCCCTAACAAGGGGTGGCTAACACGGAGTGTGTATACTGACAAGTGTGTGTACTAACAAGCTAACCCAATTAAAAAAAAAAAAAAAGAAGCCACCACTTCACTTAGTATATAGAATATTAACTAATAAGATTTAACTTTGCCCCACCTGATCTTAACTAGGTCCAAAGATGGTAGGCCCAACCCAGACTTTGTAACCACGTCTAAGAATGGCAGACCCCAGCCTTATCCGGTTTCTAATCCTATCCAAGGACTTTGTTAAAATCGAGTGGGGCCTGTTGAAAGCAGATTGGCTGGTCTCTTTCTCATAGAGTAGTTGATCGTTCTTTGGTCTCTTTCCCATCATGTCGGTTTTGATATTTGGTAGATCATACGGTAACTCTTTTTTTTTTTAATTTAATCTTTGCATGTTCCAACATTTAAATTAACCTCTCTCAAAACGCTAAAAAAAATTTCTTTTTAATTTTTCTTCCACTTTCAAAGTCTTTTAATACATTTCTCTAAGATTATTTAGGTGATGTAAACTTATCTCATCATAAATAAATGATTTCAAACCACTTAAGTATCTTGGTATCAATTGATCATTATTTTCTTGAAAGTTTACTTGGTTTAAATATTTATAAAACTCTTTGGTATAATTAACCACATTTTGATAATTCTTTTGTCAGAAATGATGAAACTTTTGATACAAAAGTTTGCGAATAGTTGAGAGGGTGGTATTTATCGTCTAACTTTAATTTCATTTCAGCCCATGTACTAATTCACCGAATTCCTCTTTGTTCACGACTTGGTCAATATTGTTGCCACCAAACTACGACATGACCTTTGAATTTTGTAGCAACAAATTTAACTTTCCACTCCTCCGACAATTCTTTCCACTCAAAGAAAGTTTTCAAAGAAGTAATTAAACCACAATAACATTCGCGATCGAGTTTATTATCAAAGTTGGGGGATGTTTACCTAGATGCTCTTGTCAGCATTTTTTAGAGCACGTGGAAGTTGTTCCATCGCCCGAGTTGATTGCAGGAGAGCTTGTTCCGATGGAGCCTGTTGTGATAGAGCTTTGGTAGAACTTGAAGAGTTGAAAAATACTTCATCGAACATATCAGAAACATCAAATGGTGGCTGCATATGTATATATAGGTAGTACCATCGGTTCATTCGTCGGGCTTTGGCCTACTCAAAACCTCCTCTATCATACGTTGGAATTGGTTGTTGGCTTATTTCAATTCCTCCACTTCAGCATACACATGAACTTCTTCGAGTGGAGCTGTACGATGACGTTGGCCTCATCTTTGCACCATGAAGATCGACTTGCTTTGATACCAATTGATGCCAATACAATACACAAGAAATGAAGAGCAAAAAAAAAAAAAGAAAAAAGGAAGACTTATTACTTTGATTGGAAATGAAAATAACAATACACTACATATGAATTGATGATTCACTTACTCAAGGTTGGTATTCACTTACCTAAATATAAAAGGACTCACTCACTCTCGATGATCAACAGATCTCACAAAAGAAAGGAAGAATGCACCAATGACTTCTTCTTCCATACATAACTATATTTATAGAAATAGGGAAAAATAGAGAGAGAGAGAGAGAGAGAGAGAGAGAGAGAGAGTAACATTCCGGATGTTAACATTTTAGCTTAAGTTGAACCTGTTGCTTGTTATGTGTATTTCTTCTTTGCCAACATGAATTTTAACTTATTTTATAAATAACTTTTTTATACATTATGATTTAGATATAGGTTCTTTTATAAAAATTAACATGCCTAGAATCACATAACAACATTAGATTTTGTAATACATTTAGATAAAAAATATTTATTAAAATGCCCTAAAGCTACACCGTTGATTTTAGATCTTATAGTTCCCATGATCTGATCAATGTGAAAATTTATCTCACGCCTATATAACATAAATGGATAGTACACGCCGAATTTCAGCCATTTGATCATAGTAGAAGTGGCCCAATTGACAAATCAGTCCCTTAACCCTTGATTTTAGTGGCCATCGTAAGATAAAACTTGACCATCATCTATAGTCACTTATTCCCCATCTAATGAATGTCTTAGATCCCGAAGATCTTAGTCAAAATCAAAGAATTCATTATCCAAAAGTACTTTTTGCGTGATTAGGAAACTAATCCACAAATTCACATTAAATTCATATCAAATAACTAAATAATTAAAATTGGATTAATTTCAGCTAATTAGGCCCTAAGTTACTTATGTTCCCATTGCCCAATCATGATGACATTTTAAATGATGGAAGATCTAGTGAGACTACGAGTTTTGGTGAAGAGAATGGTCCCGATCAATGTACTGTGATTGTCCATTAGGCCATTTTCAAGATCGACCAGTCTAGGTTATGTATTGCTAAGAAAATAACATATCCCGACTCTATTCTTCAAGTTACGCATGATGAATGGATTAGAATGTGATAAAGATCAGTCCTTAATCACTTTTCAGAGAATCCCAATAATATTGGAGGTGTGGATGCATGCATGTACAAGGAACTCCCACCCCCTCTTACTATTCCCTTCTAAAACTCACGCCCCACCATTATTTCCAGCCCCCACACATCCTTAGGGGGGGGGGGGGGGGGAGAGAGAGAGAGAGAGAGAGCCTATCCCTATACACACCCAAGTCGATGCTCCACCCTTCTTTCTTGTACATGTGGTCTCTACATCTCCAGCTTGCGTAGACACTTCTTCTCCTTTCAAGTTCAACCTAGGGTTTCATCTAAGGATAATGAGATGAATCCCTTTATGCTCATACACAATTCTAGCTAGTTTCTTGTAAAATCAATGCATTATTTTTCATGATTGTTTGCTTGTTGATTTGATTAGTACAATTCATGTTAATTTTCTAATTTGGTTTGTTTTATTGTTGTAAATTTGATGAGGGTTGAATGAATCCATGATTGGATGCGGTTTGAAAGAGAATTGAAACATGAATATGCTTTAACCTTGACTACATGATCCCAAAAATGAAGCTGACTCAAATCTCAGGTGGACCACACCACAAGAGACAATCAAGATTGAATCCTCATCATTAAAAACTTAATGGATTCCACCAGAATGTTTATTTTCCATTCAACCTATTGACAAGGTCACACTCATAGACGAAGAGACCACACAAATATCATCTTAATCCAAAGCTTTTGTGGCCCACAATAAGTTTTTAATGGACAATCAACACTGTTTCCTATACTTTAGTCCATTTGAGATTTGGGACTGCTTCATGTTTTGAATCATACCCTACAATGAGCTTTTAGCATGGATGGATGACGTGGATTTAAGGCACATACATTACAGTCTGCCCCACTGTAAGGGGTCCCTCCTACCTCGGTGGATCCAAGGTCTCATCTAATATGCTCCCCTTCCTATGGCCTACCTTGATGTTGATAACATGTGGATTTAACGTTCACACTGGGCTTTGAGTCATTCCATTGGGGCAACCATTGGTTGCATTCAATAAGTAGTCACAAGATCAAATGTCTCTATCACCATTCACATTTTCCATGTGCATGGTGGGCCCACCCTTAGAATTTCTTAGAATCCGGCATCATGATTTTGAATCATCCATTTGTAGGTCAACAAATGGATGGCTACAATTGTTCGATGAGACTGTTTCTTACATCATCATTTGTTAGTAGTAGGTCCTACCAAATGGATTCTCTAAATGACTGAAAGGTGTGGCCTAAATGAAGTAGTGAGTCTAAGATAATGGAAAGTGCAAGACCTAAATTCTAAACCATCTATCCGATGGGACTGACTTTTCACTATGCCTCTTAAATAAGTGAGGCTAAATGTAGACTTTTGGCCTCGGTTCATTAGTGATGTAGAACGTGTCACAGAGATATTCCGAGCATGGTTGAGCTAAAAGGAGGTGGATCGTAAATTGACCATAACTTTTGATCCAGGTATCATTACGGGGTATACAACCTATCAATCTTTATTGAAACGGGCCATCTGAGGTGAACCGACCCACATCGTGGGTCACATCTGTCTGTTTCGTCAGAAAACGCGCGCTTTCAGCTCAAAAACGAATTTTTAGAAAAAATTTACTATTTTTAGTAATTTCGATTTTTTAATATTTTTTTAGAGTTTTAAATTTTCTTTCCTTATAGAAATAACTTTTAGTTATACTAAGACTCTTCTAGAGAAAGTTTATTTGCAATTTTTATTTTTAGAAATTAGGCCTTAGAAGATTTTTATTAGAATTAGGATTTTTATTAGAGTTAAAATTTTGCTATTTTTGGTAATTACAAATTTTAGTTTTTTTTTTTCTATATTAATGGTGTAAGGAGACACATTAGAAAATTATCAATGATCAATTAATCAATTTCGAATTTCTTAGAATTTATTTCTATTTTTCTGCTTTCTTTCCTCGTGGATTCGAGAAGTCTCTGTGAGGAGTCCAGAGAAGCTCCGTGGATTCAGAGTAATTATCCTCATTACGTTCATCCCTGCATCAATTGGTATCAGAGTGAGAATTCCCCTCGGGCCAATGGCAAACAATGAAGGTATGAATCAAAATCCTATGGACGGTGATCTAGGGATTCATTATCTTTCGGAAAGAATAGAAGCTTTCCACTGGGAGAGTCAGTTGACCATGCAAGGGCTGCAAGCAACCCTCAACTGTATTGCGGATGTGCTAATTCTGCCCCAAGCTCAAAGTGATGCGCAACCGCCCGTGGCCGCTGTACGACACAACCCTAATTTCTACAAAGCACCATCAGTTGATGGTAAATCACAGGTCACCACTTCGATTATGAGGAAGTCGTTATACATGCCAAAGGTAGAAATAGAATTATAGCGAGACAACATCTTTCGAACAAGGTGCACTACATACAAAAAAGTCTGCAATGTGATCATCGATGTCAGGAGCAATGAGAATTTCGAGAAAAAATAATGGTGGAAAAGCTACAACTGAAAACAGAAAGACACCCATCTCCATACACGATTGGATGGATCAAGGAGGTCAACAAAACAGAGGTAATTGAATGATGTCGTACATCTTTTTCCATTGGTAAATATTACAAGGATGAAGTAATGTATGACGTGGTCGATATGAAAGCTTGCCACATGTTACTTGGTCAACCCTGGCAAAATAACATTAATGCTACACATAAGGATCGGGATAACTTATTTATCTTTATTAAAGATGGTTAAAAAATTATCCTCGGCCCTATGGGAAGGGAGAACCAACCCAAGACTTCTAAAGTTGAGGAAAAGTCTTTTACAACTGAACAGGCTTTTGTTAAACAATCTAAGGAAACAAGACATATATATCCATTAGTTGAAAAGAAAGAATATATGGAGCCTGTGAATATGCCAGAAGATTTGAAGCCAATGTTGCAGGAGTTCAAGAAGATTGTGCTCGATGAACCCCCCAATAAGTTGCCTCCCATACGAGATATATAAAATCACGTTAATCCCGTCTCAGGGGCAAGTCAGCCTAATTGCCCACATTATTAGAAAAAATATGAGATCTTAAAGATAGATGTGAAGGAACTGATTAATATTAGTCAAGTCAAGGAAAGCATGAGTACATGTATTGTGTCAGATGTGAAGGAACTAATCAATATTATTCAAGTTAAGGAAAGCATGAGTACATGTATTGTGTCAGCTTAGGAGCTTAATGTCAAGTACAAAAAAAGGGCTAATGAACATCGGCGTCAGAAATTATCTTAGACTCATGTGCCAAGTATCTTGCATAACTCGAGGACGAGTTTTTTTCAAGTGGAGGGGTCTGATGTAGAATGTGTCACAAAGATATTTCCAGCATGGTTGAGCCAAAAGGAGGTGGACCATAAATTAACCATAACTTTTGATCCGGGTATCGTTACGAGGCGTACAACCTGTTAATCTTTACTGAAATGGGCCATTCGAGGTGAATCAACCCATAAAGTGGGTCGCATCTGTCCGTTTCGTCAGAAAACACGTGCTTTCAGCTCAAAAACGAATTTTTAGAAAATTTTTACTATTTTCAGTAATTTCAATTTTTTAATATTTTTTTAGAGTTTTAAATTTTCTTTTCTTATAGAAATAACTTTTAGTTATACTAGAACTCTTCTAGAGAAAGTTTATTTGCAATTTTTATTTTTAGAAATTAGGCCTTAGAAGAGTTTTATTAAAATTAGGATTTTTATTAGAGTTAGAATTTTGCTATTTTTGGTAATTACAAATTTTAGTTTTTTTTTCTATATTAATGGTGTAAGGAGACACATTAGAAAATTATCAATGATCAATTAATCAATTTTGAATTTCTTAGAATTTATTTCTATTTTTCTTCTTTCTTTCCTTGTGGATTCGAGAAGTCTCTGTGAGGAGTCTAGAGAAGCTCCGTGGATTCAGAGTAATTATCCTCGATCATCACGTTCATCCCTGCGTCAATTAGTAACCGAGGCGAAAAGGTGGACATTTTTCCTTGGTTCCTTAGTAACTGAGGTGAAAATGCTAAACTGATCATAACCTTCACTTCTATATATAGAACATCTGGGCCATGCAAATGGTTGATCCCACCATAAAGATCACCCAGTACAAGCGTTAGGCAAGTTGGCATGTCAGGTGGGCTACATCATCGAAATAATTGGATGGACGACGTCTAGCTCAATGTCTAAGTGTAGTCACCTTGGTTTCCTAAGGTGGATTTTTTACCTTAATTTTTTTACTAACTGAGGCGAAATAGTGAACTTTCAACCTCAATTGCTTACTAACCGAGGCAATCTATAAAAAAAAAAAGACTTTTAGCTTCGATTCTTTTGCAATTGAGGTGAAAAAGTTGGTTCAGTTTCTTAACATCTGAGGCTAAAAGTTGGACTTTTAACCTCAGTTCTTATTAAATGAGGCATTTTTACCTTAATTTTTTACCAACTGAGACGAAATATTAGACTTTTAACCTCAATTACTTACTAACCGAGGTAACCGAAAAAAAAAAAAAAAAAAGACTTTTAACTTCGGTTCTTTTGCAATTGAGGTGAAAAAGCTGCTTTAGTTTCTTAACATCTGAGGCTAAAAGTTGGACTTTTAGCCTCAGTTCTTATTAAATGAGGCATAATAGCGGATTTTTAACCTCGGTTCCTACTAAATGAGGCAAAATAGTTATGGCTGTACATCGAGCTGAGCCTAGTCGAGGTGGGTCAAGCTTGGCTTGGCATGTCCATGCTCTCCTCAAGTTCGAGCTCGAGCTTACCATTGGAGCTTGACTTGTTTGCCAAACCTTTCGAGTTGAGCTCAAGGCGAGCTTACCTCGAGTCGAGTCGAGTCGAGTCTACTCCCAACCTAACCCGACCTAACCGAACACCCAACTTGCACTTGACTCAACCCAGCAACCCTACTCAACTGTCCCAACCCCCAAATCAAATATTCAATTAATAATATATATATATATATATATATATAATATTAGATAGACCCATAGAGGGTAACTTGTTGTTAGTGCACAGAGAGAGAGAGAGAGAGAGCACGGCGAGTTAGGTGAGGAAGGGAAAGGGTAAGAAATGGATGAACAGGTGGGATATGGTTTAAGTTTTAATTTTTAAAATTTTTAAATATAATAATATATATAATATAATATAATATATATTCGAGTCGAGCTTGAGCTTCGAGCCGAGTTTAAGTTGAATCAAGTCAAGATTTACCATGTTTAAACTTGGCTTGTTTTCAAAATGAGCTGGGTTATATGAAGCTTGGCTCACCTCAAGTCGTTGTTCAAGTCGAGTCAAGTCAAGCTAGATAGAGCCAAGTTGAACGAGCTTTTCGAGCTAGCTTGGCTCGTGTACATCCCTAAAATTAGAAGACTTTTAGCCTCGATTTCTTATCAGCTTAGGTGAAATGGTAAACTTTTAGCCTTGGTTTCTTATTAACCGAAGCGAAATAGAGGGCTTTTAGCTCCAGTTCCTTTGTAACTGAGGTGAAAAAGTAGACTTTTAGCCTCAGTTTCTTAATTACTGAGATTAAAAAGTGAAACTTTTAACCTTGGTTTCTTACTAAGGCAAAATAGTAAACTTTTAGCTTCATTTTCTCCCTAACTGAGATGAAATGGTAGACCTTTAACTTTGACTTTCACCAACTGAGACGAAATAGATAGAATTTTAGCCTCGATTTATCACCAACTGATGTAAAATAACAGGCCTTTAGCCTCGATTACTTAGCAACCGAGGTAAAATATTAGACTTTTAGCTTTGATTTCTTATCAACCGAGACAAAATGGTAAACTTTTAGCCTCAGTTTCTCACCAACCGAGACAAAAGAGTAAACTTTTAGCCTTAATTTTTCACCAAATGGGGTGAAACGACAAACTTTTGGCCTCATTTTCTCCGATGTAAAAAATTAGACTTTTAGCCTCGATTTCTTACTAAATGAGACCAAATAATAGGCTTTTAGCATCAATTTCTTACAAATTAAGGAGAAGCAATAGACTTTTAGCATCAATTTTTTACTAACTAATGTGAAATAGCAAACTTTTAGCTCTGATTTTTCACTAACTAATGTGAAATTATAAACTTTTAGCTCCAATTTCTTTACAACTAAGACAAGGAAAAAAAAAAACTTTTACCCTTAGTTCCTTTACAACCTAGGCTAAAAAGCATATATATTTAGCCTTTGTCTTTACACCCTAGGTTAAAAAATTACGGCTAACTGCTCGTTTTCGTTTTTTGCAGTCAAGTTGGACGCGCATGACTTGAACCAAAACGACTCAGATCGGTCAACTCATCTACTGAGTCATATTTGTTCACCAGAAATGAACAAAATAATAATAATAAATAAATGGTCCGTATGCAAATACCATTGCGGCCTCTGTAACGTAGTGGGGGCAGAATTTATTGCAAAAAAGATAACGTTGGTTTTACATGCTTGATGGACCGCCCAGGTCTCTCACACGTATACAATGTGGGCATACGTAACGTTAAGGCTCCCGTCCATTTCATTAGAGTGAATAAACTCAACTTTACTCGGCCCATCCATACCAAACAAAACGCAAACAATTAGAGTGCTCTTAAGTCATGGTGCTTCATGTTGTATAGTAACACTTTGATTGTCCAACCCACCCATGATGGCCGTCCAACAGAACAGATCCAGACCATACGTTGTAGTTCTCCCTGTTAAAATTCTGACAGCCTAAAAAATTGATGGTCAAGATCATTCATGAAAAATATAGGCCTAATCAACAACTTGTGCCATCTATCTGATGGGACCCATAACTTGTGCCATCTATCTGATGGGACCCATTATAAATCCCTTATGCTTTTAAACAATCACTTTTATCAGATAATACTAACGATCCCATCCATAGGTTGGAATACATAATGGCTATACAAAAGAAATGCAACATATGGATGGATCAGATCATCCGATCCTCGAATGAATTTCACCACGTTGTTAAAAAACTATTCTAAGCCTAGTAGACGGTCTGGATAGATTGAATAGACTTTTCAACGGTCCGGATTCAACCAGAAGCACTACAACTTTACAGTGCTCTTGAAACACTGAATAATATCTCCAAACAAAAACCTTTCAAATCCTAAAATGTAAGCAGTAGTAATTAGCCGTCCATTGCCAAATAATTATCGGGTTTTATAACGGACGCGGATTAGGTACTGTAGCGAGCCGGCTACTGAAGTGACGTCACCATAACTTTTGGGCCCCACCATGATGTATGTGTTGTATCTACACCATCCATCCATTTGGAGAGATCATTTTAGGGCATTATACAAAGAAGAGTCCGGATCCTATGTTATCAGGTCGGAAGATAATTCCCGATATCCTAATCCTCATTGGTTCACGTCACCACTCACTAAAAAATAAAAAACAGCTTCGGACGCCAAACTATCAGGGTAACAGGAATTCTTTGTTGACCTGATAACAGACGTTCCGGACTCAAGAAGAATGAGACAGATCCAAACTTCAAGTGGACCCCACCACAGAAAACAATGGGGACAGTGACGCCCACCAATGAAACCTTTCTATGGCCCACCATGATGTTTATTTGAGATCCAACCTGTTTATAAGTTAAAAAATACATGTAATAAGCAAAAAACAAATACCAGCTTGATCGAAAACTTCTGTGGCCCAAACAAATTTTTAATGGTAGGTGTTCAATCCCCATTTGTTTCTGTGGTGGGGTCCACTTGAGCTTTGGATCTGCCTCATTCTTTGGATTATGCCCTAAAATGATCTGTCCATATGTATGGACGGTGTAGATTCAACACATACTTCATGGTGGAGCCCACAGAACGTGGTGACGTCACTTCCGCAGCGAGACTCGCTACTGTCAAGTTCAAGGGCTAATCCATGGAATCGGATTGTGTACTGAGTAACTCAGTACCGTAAGGGCTACTGAGTTGAGGCGGCGGCATTTCATTGGCCTCATATGCCTCATATGTGGGGCCGGCTTCACTCCTCCAAACGGCAGAGCAAACGGCGTTAGCCCGTTTCTCTCTCCAGTTGTGTAGAGAGATTCTCTCCGCATCTCTCCAGCCGTGCGTAAAAAAAAAAAAAAAAAAAAAAAAAAAAAAAGAAAATTTCTCTAGCCGTGCAGGAAAAGAAGAAGAAGAAGCAGAGAGAGAGCTTCGTCGGTCTCTCTTGTCGACCTCTCCGTATCCCTCTCGAGTTCAACCTCCCTCTCTTTTTCGGATCGGCATCAACTCGTTTCTCTACATGGTGATGTTGATTTAGGATTAGGAATTTTGCTCTTCTTTCTCTTCTCTCTTTACATGGTTATGTTGATTTAGGATTAGGGATTTTGCTCCCTTCGGTTGACAGTTTGATGAGAGATTAGAGATTAGGGTTTGAAATTAAATTTTTAGACCTTACGGATTAGGGATTTTGCTCCCTTCGGTTGACAGTTTGATGACAGTTTGATGAGAGATTAGGATTAGGGATTTTGCTCCTTCTATTCCACCACCCACGAATCCGATTTTCTTTCCAACGATTACACCTTCCCCACGCTTCTCAAGGCATGCTCTCGCCTTCTTGGCGTTGAAGAAGGCAAGCAGATCCACGCCCATGTGGTCAAAACCAGATACGAATCTGAAATTCATGCCTGCAATACTCTCATCCATTTCTATTCCGCTTGTGGGATGCTGGATGAAGCACGCCTGGTGTTTGATAAGATGCCCGAACGAGAGACCGTATCTTGGAATGTGATGATAACTGGGTATTTTCAAAATGGGTTCTCTGTGGAGGCTTTGAATTTATTTAGGGAGATGCAGGTTGGAGGTTTAAGTCCAGATGGGGTGACGATGGTTGGCGTCCTTTCAGCCTGCGCACATGCGGGTGTGGTCGAGTTAGGGAAGTGGGTCCATACTTATGTTGAGAAGAATGGGCTAGATGGTAGGACTAGTGTCAAGACGGCTCTTGTGGATATGTACTCCAAATGCCGGTATGTACAGAGGGCAGTAGAGGTGTTCGAGGAAATACCCGATAGGAATCTTGTGTGTTGGACTGCTATGATTAATGGGTTGGCGGTTAATGGGTATGGAAGGAAGGCGGTCGAGTTCTTTGATCGGATGGTGCAAGCAAATGTCTAGCCGGATGCGATATCTATTATTAGTGTCCTCTCTGCTTGTAGTCACAATGGGCTATTGGAAGAAGGGCGACAATTGTTTAGTGATCTCAGGAGACGATATGGGGTTACCCCTCAGATGGAGCATTATGGGTGCATGGTCGATCTTCTGGGTCGGTCTGGACATCTTGATGAGGCCTATGAATTGATCAAGAACATGCCATTCGTGCCTAATGCAGTCATGTGGAGGACCTTGCTCGGGGCATGCAAGGTTCATAAGAATGTGGAGATGGGCGAGAAGGTATTGAAGAAGATACTTGAACTGGAGCGCCACCATCATGGGGACTATGTGCTCCTATCGAATATATACGCAGCCGTAGGGAGATGGGAGGATGTCGCTGATGTGAGGAGGACGATGAAGAAGAAGATTGCTGTAAGACCCGTATCCTAGACCGTACCGTTCCGTAGGTTCCCGCGGTCTTTCCGGTCGAATTTCGGCAACCTTCGACCCTTAACCGGCATTGCGCGCGACCTTGATTCACACGTCGTTAATCTGATTCGACTCAACCTGAGACTTGTACCATTGCGACCGCACAATCGCCGCGTTCCGATGCCGTGACTCGCGCGCCAAGGCGATACTTTGGCCAGGAGATGTAGACCAACGTTCGGTGCGAGAAAAATGCCGCGCGTTGCGAATCCCAAGAGAATCTCTACGAGTTGTCACATCAATCCATCAATCCATCAATTTCAATATGTCAAGTATACATCAACTTTTTACCTTTTCCCAAGCAAGCCTCGAAGTCAAAAAGTCCTTACACAAGCCATGCCTTTCTTACACAAATAGCCAACAAAGTCAAAAAGGTGCTCTTACACCCATCACCACCACATCCATCACTCCATCAAACATCACCCATCTCTCTCTCCCTTTACAAGTCTCTCTCTCTTTTCCAAATCTCATTCCAAGCAAACCTCCATACGTATGAGCCTCTCCATTTCTTTCAAAGCTCCAAGTGTGGCCCACCTTTCCATTCCAAGATCTCCCATCCTAGCCATCCATTCCTCATCTCCTCCATTGGAATTGAAGCTAAGGAGCTAAGGAACCCATAGGAGCAAGAAGATCGAACGGTGGGTGCTTGATAGGAGTAGTTTTTCATGTTTTTAAGATGGGCCAAGTGAGGCCAACCGATCAATGGTTTGGATCTCACTTGGGACCCTAAGATGTGGCCGATGGCCCACTTCGATCACCATGATCATTCCATGATGGGGCCATTCTCCATGGACCCCATCATGATGTTTATTTCCTTGCTTTAGATAGGTCATCTAGACCGTCCATATTGGTGGGGAAAGGATCTCCATCGTTGAGTTTCAATTTTGATGGGCCCACATGCTTTAGGGCCCACTTGATATATGATTTATTGCAAGAGAGGGCCCATAGTAGCGGGGTCCCTCCATCCTCACCGATCTGTCTTTCTCTCTCTCTCTCCCTTTTTTTCTTCTTCCTTTTGTGTGATGAAATGGCCATGCGGCCCACCCTGTTGGACCCCACCATAAAGCATGTTTTGGCTCCAACCCATTTGTAAGTGGGGCCCACTTTATATGTATGTATGTTCCTCATCATCACCGTGTAGTGGCTCACCTAGGCGGCAGGGCAACTTGAAGATTTTAATGAGCCAAGAACGGTCCAGCGTATCTGGACGTAGAAATGAAAACACAAATATGAGCTTATATTTTGGTGCTTTTTGGGTGGACCGCTCATGCGGGCCTCACCTTACGTTATGTGTTTAATCCACGCCGTTCACCCTATTCTTTGGCTCATTTTAGGCGTTGAGCCGAAAAATGAGGTCAATCTGGTAATCAGGCGGACCATACCATAGGAAACCATATTTCCTACTGTTCAAGGCTATTCAAGCCCTCGTTTCTGTTTCTACACGCCAAAAATACCGAATATTGGACTTTATTGGTGTATTTCGAGCCCTAAAACGCATTAGACGGAGTGGATTCTCCGGTAGCGGGCCCCACATATAAATTTTCTCAGGAAATTAAAAAAAAAAATGCTACCATGACGCCGCTCTTCGCTCAAAGGCAAAGGCGGCGCCGTCTAGGCCAGTGCGTGCAAGATACCGGCGGACGGGACGCTGCCAGAAGCCACCCACGGCTCCTGCCGTGGGCCCCACCATGATGTATATGCGTCATCCATCCTGTTCACGAGGTGGGCCACTCCCAGAAGTGGGCCCCCTCCAAATTTCAGCTCCATCCACACTCAGTGGCCCACACCAGAAACAAGGGGATTGAACATCTCGCCATTGAAACCCTTCTGGGCCACGAAGTTTTGGATCAAGATGAAATTTGTGTTTCCTTTCACTCGTGTCCGTGTGACCTTGTCAACCTATTGGATGGCATGTAAACATTACAAGGGCCTCACGTGGAGCCCACATGATGTATGTACTTTTTTTCCCACCGTCCGCCTGGACGGTGGAGCCCACAATTATGTATTTATTAAATCCCCACCGTCCAGGGACGGTGGGTGTGTGTCCGTGGGTGTGTGCCTGGGTGCGTGTGTGTGTGTATATATATATATTGTATATATATACAAATATATTATATTATAATAATATGTATATAAATATATATACGATAATATATATATATATATATATATATATATATATTACTGTATATATGTATATATATTATTGTATATATATACAAATATATTATATTATATTAGGTAATATACCGGATGGTGGGCTTTCATGGGCCCCACTATGATACATGGGTTGCATCCAATCCGTCCAACCATCTTAGAAGTTCATTGTTTTTTGCATGAGCTAAAGAGTGTGTCAGATCTATAGTTCAAGTGGGCCCACTTTGATACATGTTATGAGGCCCATCTTGGTTTATTTGTGGCCCATCAGTTGAGGCCCACTTTGATGTGAATGAAAGGCCCATGAGACTAGGCCCATTCGATGCATTCTAAGGCCCATGGGTTATGGCCCATTGCAATGTACATAAGGCTCATTGGTGAGGCCCATTAATGCGGCCCATTTTATGAATGTAAGGCCCATGTGATACGGCCCATTTGATGTATTTAAGGCCTAATGGGATGTACCTAAGGTCCATTGCAATGTGTGATCCCAACATGATTTATGTAATGATGTTTACGACGGGCAATGCCTTGGGAGCAATGTTGGTTTAACGTCCACATTGTAGAATAATGTTGGTTAAATGTCCGCATTATGATTCTCCCTAGGGCCCATTGTTAGGCCCATACTTGTAAGCCGTCTAAGCCCATCTCCTTATGAACAGCATTTATCTCATATAATATGTTTAGTATAGTGTCATGATTCATGATCATACGCATCATATGTATGCTTGATATGAGAAGTGATTGATCATAACATATGCCTTCGGACAAATTATTTAGGGGCTCCTGGTTAGGCGGGGTTACCCCACATGAGCGCACGAGACACGCAAGATTGTTGCATGACTGGATAGTGTGATTCATGCATTCGCATCGTGTGATATGATTACTATACGCCCTAGCGACATCAGGGTCATAGCCTCCACGGGCATATCGTGGTTGGAAGGATTGGATACCGAAAATCTTGTTCTACATGGGGTGCTATAGATATCCCTGGGTGAAAGTCCCTAAACCCTTATGGTACCAAGAGGTTGCTCCAACGTCTAGACTAAGTAGGTGCATGAGCACCGATGACCGATTACCAGGAGGCTGCACTTTCCACTGTGTCGTTGTCGGTTGGAAGGGGGTACGGCCATACCCGCCCAAGAGGAGGGGGCAATGCTAAGCTGAGTCTGACCAGCTCGAGGAATGGGTCCGCTATCCACGAGCCGAGCCCGATATTGACAGGCGGGTAGTGAGGTCTCTTCTACTTACCTTATTGCGCACGATGGGGTGGCAATCTGGTTTAGAGTGTACTAGACCCCAGTAATATCCCAGGTTTGAGCTGTACTGATATGTGGACTTAGATGAGGATTTGTATACTTGAGTTGCATTTCGCATCGCTTAGCCTTGGTATGGCCGACATCATTCATGTCTTGCATCGCTTAGCCTTGGTACGGCTAGTGGTATTTATGGATTCACTAGCATGTTCTGCATTACTTTGATACCGCATATCTACATTACTACCTTGCGCACACACTTTCACCACCCTCTAAGCTTTCTATAAAATTATGCACGACCGTTGCGTACAGGTGACGCGAGGACGTAGTAGCCTGAGGCAGGAGCGCAGAGCAGATCTTTTTGGAGCTTTTTGTCCATTCTCATTGTATTTCCCTTTATGCTCATTGTACTTGTAAAGTTTTTGATCATAGTGGAAATGTGATGGAGTTTTTGGTTGTTGTTTGTGGGTTATGCCTTTGGTTATGCTTATTACGAATTAAACCGATGTTGAAAATCCTCCTTGTAGCATCCTAGGATCGAAACCTGGCGTATGGGCGCTGGGAGCTGAGAATGGGGTTCTACGGAGGCTGTCGGCACCAGATTCGGCGATCAGAAATTTTGTGAGCCCGGTTTCTGAGTTTATGGCGTGACAATTGCAAAGATACCAGGATGTAGTATGATCGAAGTAGACAATCGGATACACTCGTTTATTGTGGAAGACAAGTCACATTGGCATTCTGAGGAGATATATAGAATGCTAGGTCAGATGGCCTATAAGCTAAAATTGGCCAGCCATGTTCCGGACACCTCAAAAGTATTAATTGATGTGGACAAGGAGGAGAAGGAGAATGCACTTGGGCTTCACAGTGGGAATGTGGCGATTGCATTCGGGCTTATCAAGACGGCACCTGGGAGCCCTTTACGCGTGGTGAAAAATCTTCGTGTGTATGATGATTGCCACTCTGGATAAAGCTAGTCTCGAAGATCTATGAGCGAGAGATCATCGTAAGAGATCGAAATCGCTTCCATCACTTTAGGGAAGGATCCTGTTCCTGTGGTGATTACTGGTGATTGATAGAATTTAGTGAATCATTTAGAAACTAAATCGTTGGTTGGTACATAAATCACAATAACAAGGTGACTTCACCATCATTTCATGAGCAAGCTCTCTCTTCCTCACTCTTGTTAGCATAACATGTATCTGTGGCTCCTTTCAAATAGAGAACCTTTCTCTGTTACAAATACGCCTGTAAATAGGGTCATGGGAATCCATTCTACGGATAGATTATTTGGATCATATGGTCTTGTATGGGCTATCTAGGTTATGCTATCTTGTGTAAGTTCTTAGATAATGTTGTCTTGGACTGGCCATTATGTTTTCTATTGGTGAAACATGTAGAACATGGAGTGAGAATAGACTATCACACATATGGCATGTGTGGAGAGCTTAAGATGGAGAGTGACCAAAGTAGCAGTTATGTTGTATCTGCGTGTTGGTATGTGGTGGATGTTTGGGATGCTTGATCATGGACGATCATACATGTGGCACATTTGGAACATGTGATGCATGTACATGTAAAATGTATTCTTCGTGTATTGAATTTGGAATAAGCTTTTCTCATCTTTATTCTACATTTTAAAGAGATGCTGGGGGCAATTTTTCCAGAGCGATTCATAGGTTTATTGCAACATGTGTACCCTCCCCACATTTAATTGTACCGAGGTAACGCGGGCAACAGAAATCTCCAAGAGGCCGGCCCACTACGATGATGTGTTGGGGATATCCTCTCCATTCTTGCGACATTGAAGTGGGCAGATCTAAAACCCAAGTGGCCCCATGATAGGGAATAATGAGAATGGGGATGTGCACCATTGAAAACTGAAGTGGTCCACCTTGATGCTTATATGACATTCAACCTGTTCATAGGGTGAGTAAATTCTAGGGTGAAGTAAAAAAAAAATCAAATATCAGCTCCATCCAAAACCTCAAGCGGTCCCACGAAGGTTTCATTGGTGTGCGCCATAACCGCACCCTTTCAAAAGATGCAGGAAGTGATGTTACACGCATCATGCATGTGGTCCTGACGGAGGTTTATGTTGCATGGCTACCTCATCCAATTAAATGTGGGGAGGGGCACTTGTCAGTGTAGCAGGGAGAATTGATGTGGTATTATTTCTTTATCTATTTTTCGGAGACAAACTGTCCTTTTCATGAAAAAAAAAAATAGCTTATATTGATTATCTGATCATCACAGGTTATGATTTGCTCAACCAATCTGAGTTTTGGACCATGACACTTAGGTGCCATTTGGCAAATTAAAAATTAAGGTCTAAAAGTTAAATATTCAAATCAAACTGTAGTAATGTACTCTCACTACCAGAAAATTGGACATAAGCTACGGATTTAATTTGTAGCTATAGAAATATAACTAAGGTTTTTATCTGTAGAATGACCGTCGTCGTAGGTGCCGAGCCAACAAGTCTAAAATCTATGGCGACGGCAATAGCTACGATTTCTGTAGCCAAAAGTACTTACAGATACAGCTACGGTCATGAAAATCCGTAGCTATATCCTATATTAAAAAAATTGGATTTCTGTGGCCAAAAGTACTTACAGATAAAGCTACGGTCAATATCCATAGCTATATCCTACATTTAAAAAAAATTTGTAATCATTCATTCATTCATTCAATTACCACCTGCATAATCATTCATTCCATTACCACATGCATAATCATTCATTCATTCAATTACAACCATTCATTCAATAATGAATGATTGTAATTGAATGAATGAATCACTAACTTAAGTTCAACTTGTGTTTTATCATTTAGAACTCATCCAAAATACATTAATTTTCAGAAGGAAAGCTACAGGCATTAGGGCATTTGGAAATGCCCAAATGCCACCAAAGTTTCCTTAGAAGCAAATCTGTTAATACCATGCCTAGCGACACTGTATGTACTCCGACCTTGGATTGCTTGCACTCCTTCTTCAAATACTTAGAGTTGCCTTAGACCACACTTGGTCGAACCATAGCTACAAATTCAAAGAATATAAAGAACAAATTAAATATATAGATCAGAACAAATAAAAAGGATAGTTACCCAAGCTGGACCCTTGATGAACGGTTTCATCATCCGTATGCGTGCTTTGCTAATTTATGGAAACTATGGAGTTGAAATTTTATGAAATATCAGAAAAGTTTGGTGAATTCCAAAGAAGTCAGAATATTGTTGATTAGTGTCGCTTATTTGTTAATATAATCATTAGATTGATTTCAGACTGGCATAAAACATTTTGACTTGTAACTCTTATGGATCAGTCTGGACCCTGTGGTTTGATTCTAGTACAATTTTAGTTCATAAACAAGGCTGCAATTTGAAGTATTCTTAAACCACATTTCCAGTGGAAACCTTTTCACACCACCTGCAGTTGAGAAGGTGACTTTCTCGGATATAACAAAAAATGGATTCTGCATTGAGTGGGTTTTCTGGTTTCATACCAGCCTGAAATGAGGTTCTGTTCATTTCTTCTTTAAGGAGCAGAAATGAGCAAAGCTATTGCTTTCCATGCAATCTTTTGTGGAAACTAATCCCCTTTAAAACTGCTAGTCCAAGACACCCAAGTGAATCCTGAGATTACTCAATACTATTCTGATAAGACATGCAACGTTTTCTTTTAGGAATTCCAGGTTGAAAGTCTCAATTGAATAATAATTCATTGTTGTTATAATAAAGTTGAGAGACCGAACTCGCATTCGAGGCAATTACGAATCGGAAAAAAAAAAAAACCTCAAGAACTGGAGGAAAGCTCTTTTTGCTTTTGTCTTTCTACTGAGCAGCAATTTCCTGCTACATGCTTAACAATAATATGGCTTCTTTTTTTTTTAATCTGTTTTATAATTTCCAAATAATTTCCATTGATTTATGTCATTTCTTCATGGTTAATAAAGATCACATGTGCTTTCATACGGAGCCGAAGAGTAACAAAAATCTTTGTTTCTTCGGAATTACAGGTCTCTTTTGACCTTGTTGGTTGTTACATGAATTATCTTGTTTTATCCTACGAAAGGTAATACTAGAGCTAGAGGCTTCCAACCCTGGTCTTTAAGGAACCTGACTTCACTTGCGGCTCAAAATCTCATCAGCTTTGATACCATGAATGTACTTTGAGCGAGTAAGGTAAGGTTACTCATGCAGATATTTAAAACCGACCTGAAAGTCGGTTTGTAGGTATGTGCAACTTGTGCTTTTTTCAGCTGACTTGATTATCTGACTGTAAATGTGGAATCTGCAGGTTTGTTCAATTTGAAAATAAGGAAAAGCTGGGTTTTCCAAGGGAGGTTAGCAATGAGGCAAGTTATACAAAGATGAGCCATCCTCAACCAAACATTTAAGATTGAGTTGATATTCAAAGATTTTGGGCAGCAACATCTCCATGGTGCATTCCATTGGATGAAGGGTCACACATACCACTTGTATTTATTTTTTTTGGAAAGATGACAATTACTTTATTAAAAGGCAAAAAGAGAACAACAGGGAGAATCAGCCCGCTGAGATAGCGGGAAGATTACTCGCCTAAGAAAAGCAAATTACAACCTTTTAGGAGATCAACATTACACACGTACCACTTGCATGATTTTCAATAGAGGAAAACAGATCACGAGCACACTATTGACATCCTTCAAAACTATATATAGCGACATTTAAGCCAAAAAAAAAAAAAAAAAAAAGCAATCAAAGGCCACTCATCCGAATCGATTGATGCAAAGACATTGAACTAGTCACGCAATCAAAGCATGTTTGGGACACTTTCCAATTAATGATGAATGCAATAAAACCTAGAGATGGCCTAAGGATTCTTACAATCTGCTACATAAACCAAAACAGAAGGTATGAAAGAGGAAGATGGTGTGACAATATTAATGATGAATGTAGCAAAACATGGTCATTTCAAAAAACAACTAGAATCACAAAATAAAGCACAAGATCCCCTGTAAAAGCATAACTAAAAGAGGTAGGATACAATGCTTGACCCAAGAATAACTATACAGTTTGCTTGCATACAGCCCATGGATTAAAAATTGAAAACCGTTACTGGATTTAAAAAAAATTCCCCAATTAAATTTACAAATGCAAAATCCTAATTAGGGATTGACAAAAAAAATACGCACATTTGATTAGGAATGTTATCTCTAAAATAAAAAAAATAATAATAAATAAATAGGGAATCTCCTACTATGGATTAGGGATTGAAAAATGCTAATTAGAAATTTGAAGAATCTCGAGTTATGGATTAGGGATTTGAAAAATCCCCTAATATGAATTTTCAATTTCTAATATGAAAATGCTAATTGGGAATTATAAATTTGAAAAATCTCAAGTTATGGATTAGGGATTTGAAAAATTCCCTACTGCGGATTTTCAATTTCAAACCCTAATCTCTAATCTCTCATCAAACTATCAATCGAAGGGAGCAAAATCCCTAATTCTAAATCAACATCACCATGTAAAGAGAGAAGAGAAAGAAAAGAAAAATTCCTAATCCTAAATCAACATCACTATGTAGAGAAACGAGTTGATGCCAATCCAAGAAAGAGAGGGAGGTTGAACTCGAGAGGGAGATGGAGAGGTCGACAGGAGAGATCGACGAAGCTCTCTCTCTGCTGCTTCTTCTTCTTCTTCTTCTTCTTCTTCTTCTTTTTTTCCTACACGGCTGGAGAGATTCTTCTTTTTTTTCTACATGGCGGGAGAGACGCGGAGAGAATCTCTCTACGCAACTGGAGAGAGAAACGGACTAACGTCGTTTGCTCTGCCGTTTGGAGGAGTGAAGCTGGCCCCACATATGAGGGCCAATGGAATGCCGCCACCTCGACTCAGTAGCCCTTACGGTACTGAGTTACTCAGTACACAATCCGATTCCCTAATCCGTGTCCACCGCTGGCCCGGTGGCTCGTGGTCGGTGCTCTGTGGGACCCACCATGATGTATGTATTTTATCCATTCTTTTCATCCATTTTTTACATATCATTTTCTGGCATGAACCCAAAAATGAGAGAGATATAAATCTTAGGTGGACCACACAACAGGAAAACAATAGTGATTGGATATCCACCATTAAAATCCTCTTAAGGTCCACTGTACCGTTTATTTGACATTCAATCTGTTGATTAGGTCATAAAGACTCAAATGAAAGGTAAAAACAAAGATCAGCTTGATCCAAAACTTTTATGGCCCCTAAAAGATTTTAATGGTCAATGTTCATTCAACCCTGTTTCCTGTAATGTGGTCCACTTAAGATTGGTATATATCTCATTTTTAGTCATGTAAAATCAAATGATCTAAAAAAATAGATGGACGCAATGGATGAAAAACATACATTATGGTGGGGCCCACAGAGCACCAACCACCAGTCATTGGGTGGTGGCAGGGGGAGTAGCCAATCCGTTTCCCATGACGTGGGTGCACAGAGAGCATCATCTGGTCGTACAATAAATGGGACTCCCCCCAGATCAGACAGATTATGTGGCCAATATGATATTCACGTGCACCCCACGTGCCCCTTCTGGTTTTTTGTGGCCAATATGATATTCCGAAAAGCAAAACCCTCCTAAAACGATAGGATACAATACCACGTTACAAGAAACGAATCAAAAGCTTCCATTGATAAAAAATGAAAAATGAAAACAAACAAGGCCGTACATTTTACTTCATCAGAAATTATCATCGATAGAGCCTTCCTGGCGCTGACGTGGCCCGCCACGTTGGATGCCCACGTGTCTCAGACTCTGGCCACCTTCACGTCTCTCGCCACATTCCCTCTCAGCATCCAACATTACCTCATTGTCCCCTTGTAGAGACATCACCGTCGCCCGCATCGGAATATCAGCTCCATACACCGAACATCCCTCTCGTTGTAGGATCCAGTTAGTCATATCCCAGCCGTCGAATCCAGCCGGCTTCAGAACGTTGTCATTATACCCGTTGCCGGAATCCATCACCCCTAATTCTGGCCACATAAGAGAGGTTGTGATGTAGAGTGGGTCGCGGACAGTTTCATAGTCAAGATGGATCAGAAAAGGCCCGATTGGCGACAGAAGTGATCCAAACCATCGGACCTTAAATTGGGCGTATCTCACAATTTGGAATGAGTTAGGTGACGTAAAATATATGATTATGGGGTAGAACGAGCTACTTTAGTCAACCAACCTAGCTATGCCGGGTTGCGATGCCCGAAATTGTGAAAAACCCCTAGATCGACGGTCGTTTCCCTGTTTTAATTTCTTTTTTACTATAAATAGTAAGTTTTAGTTTGATTATAACTCTTCATCCGTCAGGCTTTAGGAGTTGCGCCCAACGTGAAAAGAGCTTAGAATAATTAGGAGAACAGTTTGGTGAAGCCAAATAGGACACTTACTATTTTTGGCCGAAAACCTTGCGCACTAGTAGACATCACAACCGTCTATAAATAGTAAGTTTACTATTTATAGTAAGTCACAATTTCTAAGAGTTTTAGTTGTAGTTTGATTCTGATTTCTTTCGCATTGCTTAGTACCCCTATTTAAAGGGTTGTGAACTCATTTTTATTCATTTATTAATCAATTTCAAATTTATTAGAATTTATTTCTATTTTATGCTTTCTTTCCTCGTGGATTCGAGAAGTCTCTGTGAGGAGTCCAGAGAAGTTCCGTGGATTCGGAATACTTATCCTCTTGAGGAAGATGGTGCTCGACGTCACGTCCTCCCCTGTGTCAGGTTGGTGAAGGAATCTCTAACGGATGACCGGTCTGACTAAGAATCTGAAGTTCCGGCGGCATGGCTGGAGAGGAAATGCTCTTGTAATCCAGATCCACGCGATGACAACGGATCATGAGATTCTGGCGTGGTCCCGATCGAAGGATACTGAATCTTAGGCGATGCCGCGATCCCAACGTGTTTACAGAACTGATCTGGCATTCTTGGCCGGGATCTTTGATTGGTCGGCACCGGCGAGTGGCGAATCCCGACCGGCAGACGGGTGATGAATATCCCGTCCAACCCGTGGACAGCGATGTTGCGGCCGTAGAAGAGGCTGGGAAAAATGATATCGACGCCGTTAACGGTGAGGATGTCAGATCCCGGGGAGAGGCTGGGACGACGGGAGATGAAGACAGTGCGACAGGGATGGAGTGTGGGAAGGAAGGAAAGGGAGGGGGAGAGGGAGGTGCGGGATGACATGGGTAAGCGGCGAAGTACGACGTGGCAGTGGAGGGTCTAGATGTAGTGGGAGGCGGAGGACCTCATGTCGAGGGCGAAGAGGGCAGAGTCTGTGGGTACGAAGAAGGTGAAGGAGTGGCCTGAGAGGATGTCGTACTGGAGTTGGGAAGTCATGACGGCGTTGTCGAAGAGATTGTAGGCTTTGGATTGGAGGGCGAAGATCATGTCCTCGAGCTCTTCGTTGCGGATTTCATTAACGGTGGCGTTAGCGAGGGTTAGGAAGAGGAGGAGGGAGACACAGAGGAGACGGAGAAGTTTCTTCATCTTGATTCTTGATGGAGAGAGAGAGAGAGAGAGAGAGAGAGATGAGTGAAAGAAGAATTAGAGAGAGATGAGTTAAATAAGCATTCGGTTTCATTTGGCGGGTGTTTTATTCGAGTTCGTTTTGCGTCTGAGTGAGAATCCATCGTTTCTAACAGTTTGTTGTGGTTTGTTTTTTTGTTTTTTTATTTTTTAATCACGTGTGGTGTGTGGGGCCGTGTCAAAACCAGTGGCTCAATACAGACCTAGCAACTTGACCCCAAGCGCGCAGATATGCGAATATGATCGCATGTGATTGAGATAGGAGAATATCAGTCCCCTGTTCAAGCACTAACAAGATAGTTGTTCATTGTGACCATATGTACGCATATCCACGGTGCACTTGAAGGTTTGAATTTATTTTTTTAATCTCTGAGAACCTATAAAACAGTGCCATGTCATTCTTTAAAGAACAGCTTATAGTAGAATAATTGTTAATGAACAATTACAGGACATGGCAAAAGAAGAAATAGAGGGAGTCAAGTAGTACTAAATTGTTACGATAACCATTGGAACATGGAAAAGATACCAATGGCTAGATCAAAGCTATAAATAGAAGAGAAATGTAAGAGAAAATTTTTATCTTATACCAACTCAATTAAATAAAACATTATTTTTTAATTATCTTTTTAATTATCAGTCAATTTACTTTTCATAGTGTAATCATTTACCTTTCCTGTTAAGCAAATTACATTTCTTAGTATAATATTTTACTTTCAGCCTACTATCTATATTCTTTAGTGTAATCCGCAGTGGTAATCAAGTAGCTGGTAATTTTAGATATAATTTGAGTCCATGCTCGCACGTCGGGTTTAAGTTTTCACTCGGAAAGGTGTTTTGTGGTTGTTTTCTGCCACCGATTGTAAGAATACATTTCTCATTTCACTTAATCTGTATTGAAAATTCCTTTCGTACGGAAGGCAAATGTGCAACCATCATCAGAGGACAAACCCCACCCTTTGAATATCGTCAGATTCTTTTTACACATTGAGCAAGTGACTGAATAGGAGACCGATCTCATTAGATCTCGATCATACACTACGTGTCTACCTATCTTGGCACTTGGGGTCATAGTTGTTCGGTTTGAATTGAGCCACAATTTCAATTCTGGCATGCTTGTGCACATACAACTGACAACCCACCCCAATAGTTTTTGGTACGCTTAATGGGACCCTATCTCTAATTTACTAGCGTAATATTGTCAATTATGAATAAAAGTACTCATATTGTTGGGATTGATCTCTTTATCCCAACCGTGCCACCTCTAGTCGAGAACGTGCTAGTTCAAGCGACACCTGAGGCATTAAATCTAAACAATAGTTCAACGCCTAGTACTGGAGATCAAGAAGGAGCATCGATCTCTTAGATTGTTCCTCCGGACGAGGTAGCGGTCGTACTTTAAGATATACAACTATTCAACATGTATAAGAATTTGGAAGGGTTCAAGTAGAGCAATTCCTTATTCAAATTGAAAACATTAACCGGTATATGGCTAGCCAGACTGAGGCCATGCATCGATTAATGGCTATGATGGCCGAGCGGATGCCATCAGTAATGTAATATAATGCCGATGAAAGTTTTATCGGCAATGTAACCCCACTACCATCCATGCTGCCTCCACAATGGAATTCACCACCAGTCCCAGTTTAAGAGATGCGAAATATTCTGCCTCCTATGGAACTTAGGTGACTAGAGCAAGAGGCTAAAAACTTTATACTTGAAAATCGGAAGCAAGGATTAACAGGAGGATTTGACCCTCAACAATTCCCTAAAAATCCTTTATTTCAAGACAATTTGAACCAATTCGACCCTGACCCAATGTTGGTCTTTGAACCTTAGCAGATGGATTGCGACTAGATTGTCCAGATTGTCCAAATTATCCAAGAAGTTGTTGGTCAAAGTACTTGGCCGCAACACTATCCTGATGTATCATAAATCATACCCTGATTAATGGATAGATCAGCAACACCCATTACCAAGGAACTATCGACCGGATTTTTTCTTATTTTCAAGCGAGCCCGATCAGTCGATTATCGAACATGTCGGCCGATTTATTATGCAATGCGAAGAATTGACAAATAATGACTATCATATAAATTATAATTGTTTGGTCATTCACTAATAGCAATGACCTTCACGTGATATTCAAACCTACTGTCATATTTGGTACACACTTGGCAAGAGGTGGAGAAAAAATTTCATGCTTGGTTCTTCTCTAAGAACAGAGCTGATCTTGCCCGCTTTCGGCAATTACTTGGAGAAACATGCGAGAGTTATATCAATCAGTTCCAAAGGGCGAAGAGCCACTGCAAGATCGTCATGATTGAAATTAAATTTGTATAACTTGCACAAGATGGGCTTGAATACAAACTCCGTAAGAAGTTCATAAGCACGGAGTTCATAGATTTATATGACCTAACCAAGAAGGTCTCTAGGTATGAAGAACTCCCTGCAAGAATGAACCAAGTAAAAGAACTCATCATTAGGGATGTATTATCACGAACCAAATTACAAAGTTGCAATTGCTGAAGTGGTGGCTAAGAATCCAATGCGTATGTTCGGAATTGGTTAAAGTGGAATCAACTGCATCGACTACATAAAAGGTCAAAAGATTTACACCTTTAACATCATAAGAGCTGATGAAATATTGATATTTTGTTGGCCAAGAAGTTTATCAAAATTCCTATGAATCATAAGATCCCTTGGTCGACGAGTTGTACAAGACTGAATATTGCAAATGGCACGAAACTCGATCTTATTCAACTAATAAATGCGTTGTATTTAAGAACGTTGTCCAAGATCACATCGACTGCAAATTGCTGAAGTTTCTTGAAAAAGGTGAAGAAGCCGTGTTGATCGATATAGATCCATTCCCATCCAACCTTAAGGTCAATATGGTCGTGGCTAATCTGAGAAATCAGCCACGATTAAGGGTTGATCTCATCCCGAACAATTGAGGAGAGGTATCACAACAATTAGTACGAGGGCAACATTGGTCATTCAATTCGAGCGACAATCAGTCGAACACCATTTGTCAAGGTGGTCAAGGCTCGTGACTATGTGACTGGTGTGCTCGAAGGACTATTCCTGGATGGGCAGATCCTCCTGAGTTTAGATGGCAGGATCATTACAAGGCCCCTAGGCCAGTCAAGGGGAATGGCTAACATCGATGACAACAAATGGTTCTCGACTGCCACTAGCAAGCTGAACTACCAAGCCAAAGAATGGTTAAACCTCCATCAACCTGTGAAGGAATATGGAAGTGGGTTATGCATCCAAAATTTTCAGCGGCACCAAAGGCATTGACCTGAACTCAAAAGTGTCGATAGAAAAGGCGTCGGGCCGTAACAAGAAGTGAATAAGAAGAAGTCGCAAGGCCGCCTCGACCAGAGGTAACTCGAACTAGACCTTTCTGGAGGATCTCGGCGTCTAAAGGACAAGTGGCTATAAACACAGTAGGGGCAATATTGTCTCTTGTGTTACAAAACCAGGATTCTAATGTCTCAGTTGACCTAATTAGTCGGCAAGTCATAAGGAGGAGGACAATTGTGGTAACTTATCAAATTACCTCAGTGATGAGTGTTTTCCAATAGATGAATGGTTGGTTAATGAACTAATGTCGACCGCTGAAGCACTGAAAACTGTCTCCCTAGCAAACGTCTCGGCCAGCCTCGCGACTGATGAAAGCATTGATCGGATAAAAGATCTTGTAATGAAAGCAGACCCAAGGACACTAGGGGAAGACATTGCCACTAGTCATTTTCCATTGCAACATGTTGGGATCACTCGCCAATATTTTGGTGATGTAGATTCCGACACCTTATCCCAAAATCAATCACGTGACAACCACCTAAAGACATAACACAATCAAATATATTTATGTTTTTAATAGTTTATATAATCTGTCTCAGCTGGTTGATCATCTAATATAGGACCCACATGAAGAATCTAACCATTGATTTGAATCATTTTAACTTCAATTCTTAACATGTGATTATGGAAGGTCATTCTTACTGTGGGGCCACTTGATTAACTTAGGGTGATATAACCACACTAACGTTTTAAGATGATCGAGGGTTATTATTACTTTACATTACACATTAAAATATTATAATTTACAAATCAAACAAAATGTTCTAGCGGATTGTCAATCGATCGAACCATACCATCAATCGATTGAACTGACCTGTTTATCAGTTGATTTCGTTTTGATTTTCAAATTTTGGTCATTAAACATAATTTACCATTTTGATCAATCGAACCGTACGTCCTGTCAATCGATTGACAAGTGCTATAAAAACTAAGTTTATGATGATCCGATTTATAACTTTGAGGATTTTTCTTTATTTTCCCTACTTTTAATATTTATTGGTCATATGGTCAGATCTGAACTATTCATCAGCTCCCACATGATTGATTAAGTGGACAACTAATGAATTTCCAAATCTAAACCATCTAAGATCAAGATTTCTTTTAACAACAATTATTCTTACAATTAGTGTGGCCCATCAGACAATCAAACCCATCTAAAATTCCAAATGAGGTTTTAAATATATTCTATAATTCACATAGATGACGTAGATTGGATCTGATACATCCGATGATCCATTGTAAGATTAAATATACAATCAAATGACCATAATTAGATCCTATGATTATGGCCCCTTAAATGGTCAGATCCACCCATATTCTCAGGATAATAATTTAGATCTATTTCAGAATGAACACACATAGTGGGGATCCAATATGATCTGTCCGATCATAATTTTAGAATTTAATGTATAAATGATTCTTATGGTTAAATCTAATAAAAATGTCCCATCCACTAATCGAATTGATATAAAATTTAAGGCATTGATATCTTTTGGCGCTTAGGATGAAATGATGTAATGCTCTGGTTTTCAGAACCCGAGTACATAACTCAAATTCCGAGAACCTAGGAGTTAGCTAAAGGCAATGGTAAATCAATGAGTTAATCAAAGTGCGAATAGTGGGAAAAGGAACATAACATATATCTGAACCAACATACGAACACTATCCTGGCTCACTCAGTTAGGGGCTAATTATAAAACTTCAAGTTTCTATAACTCCAAATGTACTAAAATAAAGAAAATGGCTGATCTACTGGTTTAGCCCAAAATAGGCGACCGCCTCTTGCTGCAGCTTCTCATCATAAAGTTCCTCCTCAACTGCCACATCCTCCAAGCCTTCCATATACTCGCCAACTCCTGTACCTATGTCCTCTGTACGGTTGAATATTGATGAATGAGTGGCTAGCTCAGTGTGATCTTCCCTCAAGATTTCACAAAGCCACCCCAAACAAGGAATAGTATAAAACATACAGACATGCCAAAACAGAATAAATGCAATCTTATTATATGCATGGATGCGTGAATGTAATCGTTGTCCTGGATAAAACATCCAGACGAACATAAGGGTATCATTGACCTGGGTAAAACATCCAGACAGTCTATGCCTCGAGTAAAACGTCCAAACAGGCAAACATGTACGATAACAACAGATGATGGTTGGTGCCTCGGGCAAAACATCCAGACAGTCGAATCTGTATGTTACGTATAACAGCAATAGATGTTGGTCTGTGCTATACATGCATGATTATCCAACCCGTTATTAGTCCAATTGTAACCAGCCAATTTTAAATAAGCTCACGGTCATTACGGGGAGCACGTGGCCCAATGTAGGCTGATGGCTCGGGCATAGTGTCTCATGACTACCATCCCCGGCCCATGAGGCTACCGTCTTAGGGTGTGTGTAGTACCCACTAACATGCGGTCTATCAATTCAACAAAAAGGGGCCACCAACAATGTAGACTGGAAATGAACTATTGAATTTACTAAATGTGGCGATTAAATTATAACGGCATGGATGGTGCAAAGACGAGTAAACAGCGGTATTTAGAAAGGATTGTGAAGTTCATCCCAACCAGTTAGGTGGAATCACACATGGATGGTAAACCCCACGGTCAACACCACATCCCAAACCTCCATGTCCGGGGCCTACTTATGTCATGAACAGTCTAGTTACACCCTAAGTATGGACTCTCCTTTACTAAGACCTCCCATAGAGAGATTCGGCAAAATATGTGTTATTGCAACATAGATCATAATATGAAAAAAGAATGAGGAACCACACATATGTTTCAATCAATACACACTAACTGAAATAACGCAAGGTACATATCATGAATGACTTAGATTATTTACTTTAGCATAGAAATCAAGAATTTAGGTAATACTAAGCATGATTATCATCATTAGTACAGTTTAGTTTACCATTAGTCTAACTAGTCATTTATGTTGATAAAGCTACTATTTCTGGTCTAGTTAGGGATGGAAAGCTTAAGTGGAAAGAAATCATCACCTGAAGGGGTTGCAGCTCCTTGGTTCAGTTTCCCGTGGCTAATTAGTGGTCCGGTGCTAAGCGAGGGGCTTCCTAAAATAATCTCCAAGATACGAGTTGCATCTATAAGTTGACAGTTTTGATGACAAATCTTCCTATACGTGGCTTAAGGCCATACCTGGCCTAATTTGTCAAGGCCTAGACTGAGCCTTACCTCAGTCTAACCTGGCAGTCTGTTTTATAATTTAATCTGGGCCCGATCGAGGCCCGCCTTTTGAGATGTGTTCGACTCATGTAAGTAGGTCTAAATGACCCAATGTTTGACTCCATTGTGCATGATTACACACGAATATGGGAGATCAACCAATGCCCATCCATATTCAAGCAACCGTGACAATACTGAACACGTATGAATTTTTTTGACGTGGCCCACCTGATCATTAGACCAGCCCCACATCTCTATTTAGGCCCTTAGAATGAGCTCGCCTATTGGGTGCATGGTTTGGATAAACCATAGGCATCAAGGTGGGGTCCATAGAATTTCTAACGTTTAGACATATGGTGGACTCTCACTGTACTTCGCTGGTGAGTCCAGCAACTGTCAGTGGCGTGAGGTGTTCCAGTCCCCTAGCCTCCCACCGTCAATTCCCTGGACGGTGGCCATATAATACGTTTATCATGGTAGGCCCCACACCTCATATGTGTGCAATGTGCAAGGTAGGTCCCACCTAACTGACAAAATAGGTGGACGGAATGGATCTGTGTCAAGGTGGACCACGTCTCGACCTTGGACGGCCTAGATTCAACACATGAGCTAAGTAGGTTTTACGAACATGTGGGCCCTACGTAGGTCATATATATATGATATGAATATATGTATATCAACGTGGGTCCCACATGGGGCCCACCACATACACATATTGCAAATATATAAAATATTCATTTTATTTTATATATATATATATATATATATATATATTTATAAGAGTAAGTACACACGAGTCCAGGGGCCTGTCGTTGGCTTAGGACGTCCCAGACGTGGAACCCACCTACATTTTGCAGGGCCCATGTTGGTAGGGTGTGGCCCATTGCATTTTATGTGGGGTGGCCGAGCGTTAGTGCAGCCCACCCCCATTTAGTGGGGCCCACGGCCGATGCAGGGCTCACAATCAGGGTCAGCCCACTGACGTTGGGTGAGGCCCACCTGCATTTTGTGCAGGGCCCAAGACTGGTGCAGCCCACCAGCGTTTCATGTGTCCTTCTCCTGCATGCCGTGGGAGCTATTTTCAGAACAATGCATGGCAGTTGGGGCCCACTGATGTATGCGATGAAGCCAACCGAGATTTGAATCCTAGGTGGGACCTACAACTTGGTGAGGCCCATCTGCTGCATACAGTTACAGAAATGAGGCCTACGTGGAACACCATGCAGCGTCTTCAGCAAGGCCACAGATGCACGTTCCCAGCTGCAACAAGGTCGGTTTGCGGTCGGGTTTCGGGTCATCTTTAACCTAGTTGGGACTGATCCCTGCCACCATGTTTAGGCCCGACGTTGGTCTAATCTGGCTCCTATCTCAGCCATTGATTGAGTCCAAACCTAGGCTATAGACTGGCTCGGTTTCAACTCTAAATTACCTCTGTCGTTGGTCTGTCATCAGCCTAAAAGTAAGGCCATTTGTTTGGCCTGTTCCAGTCTATTGTACATTTAGCGACTCATCAAAACTTTGGTGCCGAACTCAACCATTAGTTGGTTCAATCCCGGCCCGACACGGGTGCTGCAACAGGGTCGGATTCCTCACTGAAACGGAGTCATGGACTGACTCAGCTCCAGTGCAAAATAGGGACTCGCGTAAATACTTCGTTTTAAGCGTGAACACAGCCATCACTTGTTTGGTTTTCAGCCCATCTATGGCCAATCATTCAAGCTTGATGTTTGCCTGAGACCTGTCCATCATTCGATTTTAATAGAGGCTCGACAGTTTTAACAACACAGTAGTTTTGATGGTCCGCTTTCCATCCGAAAGCATGGTCATTGCTTGGCTAGCTTTCAACCTGATACAGACATCCCTGAGGCCTCATTCTAGCTAAAACAAAAGGAAGAAAATGGAAGGAGGCGGTCACCTGGTATGGGTGGATATCAGTCCCTCCGCACTCGAGCTACAAATGGTCACCTTGTTTCTCTCTTTTACACTCTCTTCCTTCTTCTCTCTTGGCGTTCATCCTAAGGCTACAGTGCCCTTATATAGAGGGAGAGAAGAGAGAGAGAGAGAGAGAGAGAGAGAGAGAGAGAGAGGAACGGCTGAGGTTGTTCTTACCTTGGACGGCTGAGAGGAAGGGCGGTTCTCTCTCTCTCTTTCCTCCACAGGCTCTCGGTCAGGCTGTTTTTGGTAAGGATGGACGGTGGCAATCCATCTTCCCCATCCGCTTACAAGGGGTCAAATGGCTATACGGTTTTGTTAAGCCGAGCCCCATAGAGAAACTAAACGGATCAGATGGTTCGAAAAATGACCACGGTGGGCCACTTAGAGGCTTAAGCATAGTCAGTTTAAACAGGGAGGATGGCGAGAAGGAGATCTTTTCAAGTTTTGTTGAGAGGTGCTCGGTCAAAGCCAGTTTGACTGAGCCAACGGTTTTAGTGCACCTCGTACACAAGCACCCTTAGTGCACATGCATTGTGTAGGGGCCCACTGTAATGTTATTACCATAATCCACACTGTTCATTTGTATTGGGAGACATTACCCAGGGTCCCTGGCCCATTTTGGGTCAATGGTGAGCCCTAGGTGGCCCATTTCATACACCTTTGGGCTTATTATTGGCCTGTATGACGTGATCTGCCGTACAGGTGGGGCTAATATAAATTTTCAACAGTTAGTATAGGTTACCAGTTACGATGAAAGCTTTATTTGTCAAATACAAATCCTCAAGCGTTGGTGACAAGTGCGTTGTATTGGTATTGAATTAACATGGTGGTTTTAATTTAGAGTGCTCGAGTAGTCTCACCTTCCTGACTGTTGTAGGGCGTGTTTTGGCTTTAAAGATCCTGGCGAATGGCTTTAATGTTGACCGGGATCCCCATCCAGTGTATGTCGAGTTCAAGTTTTCGGTTAACCCAAATTTATTTTAGTTTAATGTGGGTTTAAAAGGTAACACCCGTGTATCGAAGATACGGGGTGTTACAAATGACCCATTCAAATCTATCTTAAAACAGTCGAATGCAAGCAATTAAATCTTTTCCTAAAATAATATTGCCCAGATATGAAATTATAAATCATGTCATTGTTAAAATTTCTCTACACACCTATACAATGATCGTGTGGATTATCCACACCATCCATTGCATAGATTGGAAAGAAATTAACAAAATAAGAAAAAAAAATAAAAAGATCCAAATGCTGAAATTTACCTGTTCAAGCCCTCCTAGAATCTCCATCCTCCCTTATAAAATAAAAAAATTTTTAAAAAGAAGATCAAAGTGCTGAAATTTACCTACTTAAGCCCCTCTTAGAAAGAGTGGCAAGAGTTGATCCCTCAATCTAGACATTTCAGCCGCTCCTCCATTTCCTTTTCGAAACCCTAATCAGTCTGCCTCTCCTGATTTCAACTCCAGAGTAAAAGGAAAATCTACCCAATCTAGACATTTCAGCCTCTTTGTCCGTAATATTACTTTTGACACAAGTAGTGAGGATTTATTCCGGATTTTCAGGAAATACGGGAAGGTCATAGATGCATATATCCCACCCGCCCCTGACGCTTTAAAACCTAGGGGTTATGGATTCGTCAGATTCATGTACGAGCAAGATGCAAAAAATGCCATGGAAGTGCTGAATGGTAGACGAATTGATGGCAGGATAGTAGAGGTGCGATGGGCCATCAATAGGGTTCCCATTGCACATCCAGGCGTAAATCGCGGTAACATTGGGCAGGGGAAACAACCACAGCAAAGCAACCCAACCCTCCCCTACTTGGGAGCGCTAAAAAGGGGAGCACAGCAGAGTACGCGTACGATAGCCCAAGAGGATGTAACTCCTACAGTGGCAGATTCAAGAGCAGTTGAGACACGTCTCCAAGCTCTGAAGTTAGGAATCGTCATTACAGTGTCCAACCAGCAAATATCCATTCTGAAGATTCGAAGTGCGATCTCCTTATCATGCTTTGGGCCTTCGTTTTCTCAAATCACAAGAATATCTCCCTTGAAATTTCTGGTTGTATGGAAGTCCAAGCAGGCTTTTGATGCTTTCCTTCTTGATTCTGACTTACACAAAGTCGCCGAAGTGATATCAGCAGTTCCATGGACCCCTGAGGAGTTATTTGGAGGTGGTGACATCTGGGTAAGGCTCTATGGAATACCGGCTCATGCATGGATGGAGTCGGTGTTGCTGGACCTTGGGAATCAGCTGGGCAGAGTGAAGCAGATTGATCCCATCAGTATATATGGTATTTTCCAATCCTTTGCTCGGATAAAAATTTCCATTTCCCCAGCTACGAAAATGCAGAGAGCCCTCAAACTCTGCGTTCTGGGTAGATGCTACTCCATTTTCGCTGAGGTGGAATCGTTCACCAACAGGTCCCATGCTCCTTCGGAACCTCTGGCTAGAAAGGAAAGCACGAGAGACTGGGTCCAGTGAAATTTCAACTCCTCACAGCCAGCTGCACAGGAACGTTCGTTGCCTGTTTGTGAAAATGTCGAAGTTAGGAACAAAGATGCAGAACGTCCGACGCCTGTTTCTGAAAATGTCGAAGTTATGAACATAGCTGCAGAATGTCCGTCACCTGTTTGTGAGAATGCCGAAGTTAGGAACAAAGATGCAGAATATATAAAAACTAAGGACGTACATGCACCTGACAAAGGTACGGAGGAAACCATTGCGAGGGACCGTTCTTCTACACCAGTCAGGGCGACTACTTCGGGATTTCGATGTAATCAGGACAGTGCCTCGGCAGAACCGTCAAGAGTTGGTTTGGATCCTGCTATTGAGAATGAATCGCGATATTGCCCCAGCCCATCGCTGTTTCAAATTCAGTACAGTCCTCCCACCATGCAAAACTATCCAGCTGTAGACAGTCAATGCTGGAAGGAGATTTCATCAACTCAGTTTCACAGTGACAACGGTGTTGCCCAACCAGAGGGGCAATTGAGAGGTAGTTTGGGATGTCAAATCCTCGTTCATCAAATTCCTAACCCAGTTTCTGGAAGTGGTGGAATTCAGAGTGTAATGAATCAAGGCAACACAGATACACAGTTGGAAAGACTAAATGTAGTGGATCAGCCTGGGCGAGCCTCCCCAATTCAGGCATCTCCTCCAAGGGTGAGTACCCAACGCTTACAAATTCCTCTCCTAGGGTGCCCACAACTTCCTGCAAGGACCATGGGGTGCAAGGACCATGGGGAGCTTCCCTCTGCATTACAGCAGAAGACTCAGGAGACAGAAGTCTTCAAAGGAGAACATAGTTCGTATAACTGCGGTAGAAATGGGGGAGAAAGTTCGGCAGCAAGTCAGGCTCCGTGACCAGTATAACAGAACTATGGAGGGCAGGTTCAGGTCCCGATCGGTGGGGGACTGCACCATTTCAGAGGCCACCAGAGGCCCTGTTGTAGACGACTGCTCTGTGACTTCCACCCAGGTCTCGGAAGGTGAATCTACCCCAGGATCTCTTTGCGGAACAAGGCTAAACTCATCAGAGCTATCAATGGGTAGAGATGGTCTGGTGGTGGATCTATCCCCTTACTTCTCTCAGTTAGAGGATGAATCGGCAGACTGCAGTCGCCATCCTTCCGGGCAGGAGTGTAAAGAGGATGCTTCGAATCAGGAAGCATGGCATGAAATGGCTACAACCAGGGAAGGAACAGCGGATTGTCAGAATGTTATCATCCGAAAGAAAAGGGCCAGGAGACCGAAAACAAATTCGCCATGGGCGGTTTCCAGGGATGAGTGGCTATCCCGGTTAAGGCAACAACAGAGAAGGGTTGCGTCCATGAAAGTGTCTCATGCCGGATAAGATCTTAGTTTGGAATGCCCGTGGGGTGGGTAATCTGCCCACCACAAGAACTCTAAAGCGTCTCATTAAAGTTCACAACCCATGGATTGTTGCGATTCTCGAGCCCATGGTCAGAGAATCAAAGAGAGTTCAGATCGGTCTTAGAATTGGTTTTCACTCTTCGTTCTTGAATCAGGATTCCGGTGGCAAAATCTGGGTTTACTGCAAGCATCAGGCCTACATCCAGGTGATTTCCAAGTCGTCTCAGATGATCGTTCTGTGCATTGATCTTCAACAGGGTCAGAGTCCAGTTTTTCTTTCAGTAGTATATGCTAGCTGCTCGAGAGTGCAGAGGAGATTGCTGTGGCAGGAAATTTCTGATTTCTCCAGAGCGGTGCAAGGGCCGTGGGCCATAAGCGGGGACTTTAACGTAGTCAGTGACGTGGCTGAGCGTCGTAGCAGGGGAAGCTTTGACAGCAACGGCTCGAGAGAGTTTCAAGAGGCCATCAACAATGCGGGTCTTTTGGATGCTGGCTTCATGGGTAGCAGATTCACGTGGTCAAATAATCAGGTCGGTCCAGGGCGAGTGTGGGCTAGACTTGATCGGGTGCTAATGAACTCTGCTTGGAGTAATGCATTCCCTTCCTTCCAGGTACATCATCTGCCTCGTATCAACTCTGATCATGCCCCTCTTTTGTTGGTTTTTCCTACGCATCAATTTGCAGGCCCGAAACCATTCAGATTTCAACGAATGTGGACCCATCATGAGGCTTTCCTTCCGCTGGTGAAAGATGCTTGGTCCTCGGCTACAGACCCCAATCCCATTTCAAATATTTTAGCCAAAATGAAGGCGGTTAAGGATAGGCTTCGAGTCTGGAACAAGGTGGAATTCGGAAACATTTTCAATGCAATTCAAGTAGCAGCTAAGACGCTTTCTGATCTGGAGGAACAGATTCAGCGGGGCGACTCTGCCGGGGTTGTGGACAGTTCCCTCCAACTCAACCTTCTGGCTACCAGGGATTCACTCTCCAGGTTGGAACTTATGGAGGAGGTTTTCTGGAAACAGAAAGCCAGGAATAACTGGCTGCAAGAAGGTGACCGAAACACGGGGTTCTTCCATGCTTCTGCAACGGAGAAAGCCCGAAAAGTTGTCATTTCTTCTATCTGCCTTGAGTCTGGGGACACTGTAGTGACACAGGCAGCAATCAAAGAGGCTGCCGTCAGATTCTTCCACGCTCAATTCTCTGCTGGGATGGTCGACCAGGAGGAAAATATCTTGGAGATTATTCCGCCTTTGGTTACGAATGAGGACAACAACCTCCTTATGAGTAAACCGTCACTTCAAGAGGTTCATCATGCGGTTATGTCTATCCCTATCGACAGTGCCGCTGGCCCAGATGGTTTTTCCGGCGCTTTCTTCTCAACGTGTTGGGAGATTGTCGGTCATGACCTCTTGAATGCAGTTATTTCTTTCTTTGAAGGTGCCTCTCTCCCGAGAGCCTTCACGTCATCCCTCCTTGCTCTCATTCCCAAGAAGGAAGCTCCTAAGTGTTTTGCAGATTATCGTCCCTATCAGCCTTTGCAATGTCATCTACAAAATCTTTGCTAAAGTCATTGCCAACCGTTTGAACAAGTTGCTTCCATCTCTGATCGCCCCTGAGCAGGGCGCGTTTGTTAAAGGTCGTTCGATCTCGGAAAACATTGCCCTTGCGCAAGAAATGATTAGGGAGATAAATAGAAAAGTTAGAGGTGGAAACATAGTGATCAAGCTTGACATGGAAAAGGCTTACGACAGAGTGGAATGGCTCTTCTTAAAAAGAGTTTTGAGTCGTTTTGGCTTCTCTGCCCAATGGATCCGGCTGGTGGAGCGTTGTTGGAGCAACAGCTGGTTCTCAGTGCTCATCAATGAGGAGGTAGGGGGATTCTTTAAGTCCACTCGCGGCCTTCGTCAAGGAGATCCGCTGTCACCAAGTTTGTTTATTCTGGCATCTGAGGTTCTTGGGAGAGGCCTCCAAAAGCTGGTGTCTTCTCATTCCTGTCTCCCCTTCAGAGGAAGGAGAGGCGGTGTGCTAGTGTCCTATCTTCTTTTCGCAGATGATACACTTCTGTTCCTAAATGGAGGCATGCTTTCCATCCAGGCGGCCAAGCAGTTCCTCGACCTCTATCAGCGGGTCTCAGGTCAAAAGGTGAACTTTCACAAGAGCATGTTCATGCATCCTGAAAGTATGATGGCTTCCAGGATTGCGGCTATACGAAGGGAGTTAGGATCGATTAACCCAGTGGAGAGCATGGTGTATCTAGGGGTCCCAATCGCGACAGGTAGAAGGAGGAAAGACGCTTACCAGAGACTTGTGGATAGAGTGGATGGGCGCATTAAGGGTTGGAAAGCAAGGTTTCTCTCTATGGCGGGTAGAGCCACTCTGGTGAGTCATGTTCTGGCTAGTGTTCCAGTCCACACGTTGGCTGCTACCCATGTCCCAGTTGGCGTTATCAAATGCTTAGAGAGTCGGTTTGCGGATTTTCTTTGGGGCTGGAAGGACGGCAGGAAAAAACTCCATTGGCGTAGTTGGAAGTCCATTGCTCTTCCTAAGTGCGAAGGCGGCCTGGGTATTCGGAGTCTGCAAGATGTCATGACCGCCTTTCGCCTTAAGATGGCATGGACAGTATTGAACATAGCAGAGACTGGTCTATGGGCTGCGTTTGTGAGGTCGCGGTGATGCAGCTCGGATCTTCAAAGACAATGGTCAGCTCCTTCTTTCTCCTATCGTTTCCCCTTTATGGAAGAGAATCAGAGCCCTTCTTCCTTCCATCAAGAATGTTATCCAATGGCAAATAGGGGAAGGAAACTTGAGCCTTTGGAAAGATAACTGGTCCGGGTTGGGCCCTTTGCAGGATAGGCTGATGAACTCAATTCCCCCTGCTCTTCAAGAGTTTAGAGTAAAGGACTTCTTGGGGAAGATGGGCCCTCTCCCTCCTTCAGCTGTTTTTTCTGTGCTTTCTCAACATCAGATTGATGTGATTTTTCATGGTGGCTATTGTCTGACTGATGGAGCTGACACCCCTTTCTGGCCCCCTAATCCATCTGGCAAGTTCTCAGTTGCGTCGGCTTGGGAGAGCTGTCGTGCTCGCAGTCCCCAAACCCTTTGGGGTCGAAAAATCTGGGATGCGTTCATTCCCCCGAAGCTATCCACTCTAGTGTGGCGGATCCTCAGAGGGGCGGTTGCTGTGGATGAGGCCGTTCAATCCCGTGGGGTGCAGATGGCCTCGAGGTGTACCTGTTGCGATGAGGGAAACAGGCAGAGGCCCTCAGTGGAATATGCTGATCATGTCTTTCTTCACAACGCTAAGGCGAGCCGAGTTTGGTCCCATTTTACCCGCATTTACGGAGTCCCCATGGTTCGTGCTCAATCAGTCGGTGAGTGGCTCTCCCACTGGTGGGGCTCGCGTCCAGTTTATGGTCCCTCTGGGCCTTTTAAGAATCAGCTACCATGTTTCATTTTGTGGGAGTTATGGGTTTGCAGGAATGCCTCCAGTTTGAAGGGAGAAAGCTGGATTCGGAGAGCCTCATCGCACGCATCTCAGGTTGGTGAGAAGAGTAGTTCACAGGAGGGTTCTTCCTGGTTGGCGTCTTGCCGGTAGCCATACAACCCATAACAGGTGTTGTTGTCCTTGGGGTTTGAGGTGCAACCCCATCATGAAGAATCCCAAGTAGTGAGGTGGAGGAAACCACCACTTGGGTGGGTTAAACTTAATGTGGATGGTGCATCTCGAGTAATCCGGGAGTGGCAGGAGGGGAGGAGGTGTGCGGGGGCGACGACGGCAAGGTCCTTTTGCTTTTTATGCGGGCTACGGCATTGCCTCTAATACCGGGGCGGAGATACGTGCAATTCATGATGGCTCAGCCCATTGCATCAATCATGGATTCAACAATATAATCGTTGAATCGACTCGTTGTTGGTGGTCGGGTTCTTGCGAAGTGTTTCTCCGGTTGGAAATGGAAGAGTTGGATTGACAGAATCAGGCTTCTTAATTCCTCCTGTAATGTTGAATTTCAGCATATCTATAGAGAAGGAAATGGACCGACGGATGGCATGGCAAATTTGGGTTGCGAGAGACAAGAATCTGTCCTTCTCTCCTCCTTTGCGGCCCTTCCTCAGGAGGTGAGGGGCCTCCTGATTCTTGATAGGACAGGCCTAGGGGTTATCAGGAAGCGTACCATTCAGGTTGGGCTGCGGTAGTCGTTTCTCTTTCAGTTTTGGTTTGCGCAGTTCGGTTTGTTTTCCCCCTAGCGTCTCCGCCCGTTCTCAAGGGGAGTTTTTCTTTTCTTAGCTTACATGTGAATTTAGGATATGATAGGCGGCTTGTATAGGCGTTCGGCATAGAATGTGGGTCGATGGGGTGTGGCCCATCCTTTTTGTCTTTGCCCACACTTTTGTATAGCTCTGTTTTTCTGAATGAAAAGCTGCAGTTTATAAAAAAAAAAAAAAAAAAAAAAAAGAGTTGATCCCTCAACCTCTCTCTTAACCAATAATGTCTTTACCAACTCAACTATTAACTTATTTTTATTTTTTAATTAAAAATAAAAATATTTAACTATTTGTTTTAGTTTTCAATGCACTAAAATTTATGGTCGTTACATCTACCCCCTTGAAATAAAATCTCATCCCCAAAAGTTGAAAACTATCATCTCAAAAGTTTTCTGGTTCTAATGCCGCGGGTCATGCTGATGGTCGTGCTGATGTTATGGATAACTCTAGAAACTAGATTGGTCTCTTAGTTCTTCCGGTAATAAATTTATATGTAAAATTTTATCAAAAACTAGTGTCTATAGAAGATTAAAAAATTCGGACAATGAGGATTGTCTAGAAATTAACAATTTTTTTCAATAAAAAAAATTAAATTCGGTATTGAAAAATTATGAATTTCTATTTTTTAAATTATTTTTATTTTAAACTCGATTTATCAATATACGATGTAGCCTTTGAATCACCTTAGTTGAACTCGTACTTAATCAGTTATAAGTTTCTGAAATTAGGTGATTTCCATTATATAACAAAACAAAACGTGGGGGGCAAAAATTCTTAAAAGTATTATGGGTCAAGATTTGCGTATCTAATAAGTTCAAATCGTATTTTAACAAAATTACAAAGGAAAACTAGTAAAAAAAAAATCACCAACTATAGGCTTATGATCCCATAAGAAAGAAATTTAGTAGAGATTATGATTTTTTTTAAAAACTTTATACATAATATTTTTTTCTTTAAATAAAGTACTTCAAATAAAAACATTAATTTAACTAAAGGTATAATTATCAAAATGAAAAATTCTGTTAGTTAAACCAGCAAGACACTGGTTTAGGCAGATTGATTATCAGTTTGATGAGTGTTGTTTGTATAACATTTTCTTGTACTTTGAGAATTTAGATTATGTTCAAAATTTTCTAGAGATCCTATTATAAGTTTAACCAGCAAGACACTGGTTTAGGCAGATTGATTATCAGTTTGATGAGTGTTGTTTGTATAACATTTTCTTGTACTTTGAGAATTTAGATTATGTTCAAAATGTCTCTGTAAAATTTTATCTCAATATTTCAACCACAAAAACTTTTAAAATTCCTGCACTTAGACCTGTCTAGAATTTGATAAATTTTGACCAACTTATATTTTCTTCTTCCTCTTCACCATCAAACCTGTGTATAGAATATTTGGTGGATGGTGAGCATCATTTTTAGCTATTATTAGAGGATACACAGTGGTCTTTTCACCTCTCTTATCTAAAATAGCTCAAGAAAGACTTCTTCCATTAGAAGATCACATTGACTTCTTCCTCCTGAAAAATCTATTTCACTATCTCAATCGCAACAAGGTAAGATCTAATTATTATTTTTCTTTTTCTTTTCTTTTTTTCCATAGAAATCACAAGTTATTGCCACGGATTCCTGGGCATTGGATTTATGCATAACGGTTTTTTAAAATCTTCCTTTCCATTGAAGTTACATAGAATCAATCCAACAGGTTTTCCATGTCCCTATTTTGGCTTCTCACCATAAAAAGAAATTATTCTCAACACTCCTGTCCAAGGCCCTTTATTTGTTAAAGATGCAGGATTCATCCTGCCGTGCTTCTCCATCTTTAAGTACATAGTCTCTTGTTACAGTTTTCCGGTAAAATATGAAATTAATTATACCAACAACATGAAAAACCCAAATTAGTCCAAACAAGGAAAGAAACATGCCGAAACACAAGCTTTCTTGAAGAAATTACAAACAAAAACACACAATTCTGTGGACTTTTGGCAGTGGACAAAATTTCATGCCCATGTATAAATCTGTTCCATTTATCTACATGCTACATGAAGGGAAGAAACCTCTCTCTACGTATATCTAATCTCTTCTAAAATCTACCTCTCATTTGCAAGGATATGAAGATATGAAGTGATGAGGAATACAGGGGGAGTTCTTCCAAGCCCTTGAATGCAACATCAGTATCTCTTTCGCCTTATCCTTGGCCTTCACACTACAATCTCCCTGAGTTACGAGACACAGCTTGTAAACCACCCCAACTTGCAGCATCTCTTGAAGAACATTCGGAGTTGCAGAGAATCTAGCAATAGAAGACAATATCCTCAGACCCTTTTCGCTTGCGAAGTTCGAAACCCTAAGTATCTTCTTCGATACAATGGCGATTCCAGCAGAGTGGCCCAGTAGCTCGGCCCGCCCTTCTGCACATGCACACAGATTATCTAAAGCTGCCAACGCCATCTCGCAAGCCCTCCTCTCTGAATTCTCGATGATGTGCTCGACTAATGCTGGAACTGCACCTGCTTCGGCAGCTTTGACACGGTTCCTCCCCCACGGGCACAACTCAACGAGAATTTGCAAAGCGGCCTTAGTTGCTTGGTAAGAGATCTGATCTTGAAGAACCTGCACGATTTCTTTGAATATATCTCCTTTCAAACTAATCAAATGGACTGGATCAACCACCTCAAATATAGATTTCAAAAGCAACGTTGCATATGCCCGCGACTGATAATTCCCTTTTTGTAAGACTCGTGTCAGCGAGCCGATGAAATCGCTGTTTCTCGTTATTAGGTGTTGGAGACCTTCATCAGATATTTGAAGATGATGGAGAATGCTTAGTGCTTCGTCGCTCGCTCTTGCAGAATCGATGAAATCATCAAATGATTCTTCTGTTAATGGAGAACTGTTGTTTATGATGGTAGCCAAGACAGTAGCTGCGCCGGCGGCTTCGATACATCGCTTGTTTCTCTCACTTTGGGAAATAAGAGATTTGAGCTTTTGAAGAGAATTCAGCTGCGATTGTGGGATCTGGACCTCGTTGAGCAGTTTGACGATTTGGGTCTTGTCGACGGGTGGTTTCGGTGTCGGAATCCGCTCGATACCGTTCGCAGCGTTGATGATGCACCAAGCTTGAATTAATCGCCGTAGTGTATGGTTGGGAGTTAATTCGGTATCTGGCAAAGGTTGTTTTGTAACTGGGCATGTCATGTTCTTGCTGGAGAATATCCACCGTTCGATGCTTTCTCGATCGTATGTTATTCCAGTGCAGAGCGTGACTGGATCTCTCATAATTTCAAGAGAAATGGGGCAGAGAAAGTAACGAGGAATGTCGATGTCTTCCATGGAAAGTGAAGAAGATCTTGATCAGAATACTAGAAGATGGAAAAAACCTAGATGGTGGAATCAAAATTCAAGGAAAATAGAGAAAGTTGATGGAATCTGGCAGGAGAGAGGATGAATTTTGGGTAAGAATCTGACCCAGATGAGGAGAAGAGAAGAGAGGGGAAAGAGTAGTGTTTTAGATTGGTTTGGAGATGGAAGGAGAGGAGAGGACCTGGAACTTTTATATGAGATTCAAAAAGCGAAAAAGTCAGAGTAGACTTTTTTTTTTAAGTTTCAAATGGTGTGCGAAATCCTCAAAGCTGACAGCTATTTTTAATAGGGAAAACCGAGTCCTTTCCGTGGCTGGCTCGTTTATGGCAAGCGACGGTGATGGCCTTTTGACCACGTGCCTTCCCTTGTGGGGCCCACCCCGCTGCCACCGATTTCTGTTTGACGGAAGCGGATTGGCTGCTGTACCACACACCAGCTACAGCTGGTGTATATACGTGTCGTGCGAAGACGAGCGCCGACGCTCCTCGAGCTCCGGATTGTACGGACGGTTCAAAGGAGATCAAAGTTACATGAGCCCACAATGATGTATTTATTATATCCACACCGTTCAACCATTTTTTTGATATCATTTTAGAATATTAGACAAAAATTGAATCATATCCAAAGCTACAATGGACCACACCAAAAATAGGAGTGGGATAATGATTTTCACCGTTAAAAAATTCGTAGGGCCCACCATAATGTTTATTTTCCATCCAATCTGTTAATAAGGTCACAAATACACGGAAGAAGAGGAAAAGCAAATTTCAGTGTGGCCTACATGATCTTTGTACCTGTCTTATTTTTTGGCTCAAGCCTTACAACGAGCTCGCCGAATGGACGGACGGTTTAGATATAACACATACCTAATGGTGGGACCCACAGAACTTGGTGACGTCAACAAATCAGCCAGTTAGGTGGTGTGTGGTACACCAGCTAATCCGCTTCCAGCTGGATGGTAGACGTATCAGAGATCCAGGCCATTTATTAGGTAGTCTGCACTGTTTAAATGCCTACCCACAAAATAATAATTGTCTATGGATCAGCAAGATAAGACATGTATGAGAGAAATGAATGAACGGTTAGAAATAGTTTGAAGATGCAGATTCAATGTACAATGTTTGGCTGAGTTATGACTTATGAGTGCAGTAAACTGACTTTTTGGTACATGGCGTTTCACACTTGATGTACGCGCACCAAGGAATGAATGGGCAAGATCGACCTGGGGTATGCCATTGCCATCTGACCGTGGAAACAAGGTCTGACATGTTAGCTACCTGACCTCTGGCCACAGGCAAACCTGCCATCTCTAAGGGACACGATAACCATGTATCAAGTGGGACCCAGTACCATATAGATAATCTTCGTCAGAAGCTCTGACTGTTTTATCATATCACGTAACACGTGAATGGACAGCTTGTACAGTTGTTATTATTATTATTATTATTAGATCGTCCTTTGTTTTGTCCTGTTTAGCTGGAGCTGGCATCTAGTTGAGTTGGAGTACCGAGTTAGGGTTAACCTAACTCGAGCCAGTTTTGAAATATACTTGAAACTCAGTGCCGAGTCTAGCACGCCTGAACTGACCGAATTCCATCCGGGTCTGACCTAAACTAATTTGGACCGAGTCTCACCCAGTCACAAGTACTGAGTCAGTCGAATCAGGTCAGATGTGATGGATATCCATGGGCTAAAATCACAACTAAAAACTTACGTGCACTTGCCAAAACTGTAGCCTCTCCATCGGCTACATGACATCTTAGATATGAAACGTTGAATTTAAGTTTTTTTTTAAATGTATGAGTTGAGTTTTGAATCGAGTTGGATTTCGAGTTGAGTTACCGGGTGAGCCAAACTCAACTCGACTTGAGTTCGGATTGGATGAAAAGTCTACTCGAGTCGTATCAAGTCAGGTTTCAATGAGTCAGACGAGTCGAGTTTTCCAAGTCAAGTCGTCCCATGCCCAACTCTATGTTTGGCTAACCTTTTTGGCTGAGTAATCTACATGGTTGATTCTGCCTTATCAACGGCTGGATTCTCTAAACTACAATATTCTAGCTTGGTACTTTGGGTGAGTGGTGCAAGTAGGCATTTAAAAGAAGAAACACTCACCAACATGCTAATTGTGCCGGAATTAGTACCAAGAAAAATGGTAACTCTACATCTCGAAAATTAGGCTAGTCAGATAAGTTGGTGGGCCACATGTGTGTTGACTCAAACGGTTCTTTGTTCATTGATTCCAACGTGTGTGCACTACCTGATGAGAGAATGGCCTGATTTTTATCCCAGTCGATCTTCATGTTCAGGTCTACAGCTTTGGTGGCACTGATCTCCTCAACAAGTGCCATGTTAGCATGGAACCTGGCACATGGCACACAAGCTGCGGTGCCTTACCTTGCCTCTATCTGGTCTGCTCCAGCATTACTTTCAACTAGAGCTGCATGCAAATCAACTTAGCTTAGTTAACTCACTCGACTTGACTTGAAAAAGCTCAACTCAACTCGGCTTGAAATAATTAAGTTCATGTCATCATCATCTCTCTTGAATAATTTGGAGTCTTTCAGAAACTTTCGAACATTTTCAGAAAATTCTATAATTTTTTAGAATCTTATGGAAACTTCTAAAGTTTAATAGAGTCTTCTTGACTCTTCCAAAATGTTCCAGACTATTCTTAAACCTTACGGATTCTCTTAAAATGTTTCGGAATATGATGGAACTTTATAGGATATTTGGAAACTTGTACAATTCTTTAGAGTTGTGTTGATTTTAGAATCTTCCATATTCCTCTATAAATATGGGAAGAGTCTCATTATATATATATATATATATATATATATATATATATAAAAAATAACAAATAGTGAATTCAATTCTTGAGTGAAAATAAGGTGTCCAAAATGTTGAAGTATTAAGAGTTCAAAAGAGTTTTTCCTTATGTGTGAGAGTTGTCATTTAAGAGTGATAGTTTGTGAGTATTGTAAAGTATACCCTTGTTGTGTACAAGTATTTGTAATCAATTAAATTACATTTACTTGTCGTGTTCAACTCTTCAGAGTCGAGCTAATTTTTTGAGCTCGAAAAAATTGAGCTGAATCCGAGCTAAACCAAACTCGACTCGACTCAACTTGGCTTAGAACTGACTTGAACTTGACTTAGTTCGAATCGATTCAACTCGAATTAGGTTCACTTAATATAAAACTTAACTCATAGGTTCAAACTCAAACTCGGCTCAAAACATTGAGCTCAAGTTTGGCTTGAACTTGGCTCAAGTTGGCCTAAGCTATTGGTTGAGCCAAGTTGAGCAGGCCAGTTATCCTTAAGGACTAACTTGAGCTGAGTTCAAGTTAGGATAGCCAATTGGCCGAGCCAAGCTTGGCCGGTTCGGCTCATGTACAGCTCTACCTTGGACCATGTGTTCTACCAAATAAGCTTGTGTTGACTGATTCATGCTGTTGACCCGAAGAAATGGTAGGTAACTCACACATAACAAGAGTACAAAATCATATTGCCATCCATGCATGGTATGAACTCCATGGTGGGACAAAATCATATTGCCATCCATGCATGGTATGAACTCCATGGTGGGACATGAGCATGTGGTTGATGCATCGCCAACAAAAATCACTTTCGATGCATCGTTTCACCTTGACGAGGTTGATCAGATGAATGGATTGGAATTTAAATACAACAGTGACTCCCATACATGACTAACGGTGGGTATCATGGCATGATTAGCTTCGTTTGTACATACTACTCACGAGGCGCGCACTACGAGAAAGCCTTCTTTTCTTTTCTTTTCCTTTTCTTTTTATTTAAATTAGGTGAGCGTTGAATGTAGCACGTCAAATACATTGTTAGATCATGTACTGATAGACTTTTTCTTAAACCAGCATAAACATAGATTAGCCACTTCAAAAGATTGTTTTGATATATATATATATATATATATATATATATATATATATATATATATATATATATATATATATATATATATATGACTTTTTCCTCTCAATGAAATACAAGAAAGTTTCCAACTTACATGGTATCATAGATATCCGATCAACCCGGGTCATTGATTCAATGGTCGGATATCTCGTTGCACCGACCAAAACATACATCGACTTCCTGTGTATCATCTCTCCAGTCCGTCACATTAGATCTGGCAAGCCCTTGTCATCCTTTAAATCCTTTTTTTCCCTCAAATTTGTGTGTTGCAGCCATTGCCCCATTTGGAACCCTTCTTCTCCGGCGTTGCTACACAACTGGCATCGTGACCCATCTTCGCTGCCCATCTCTGTAGCATGCATGCTTCTAACCGTGATTCACTGAACCTTTCTGCATCTCCGGCCAATCATTGTAGTGCACCCATATCTGTCGCAACCTCGAGTTCTGTCACCATCTGGCCATAGTCTAGCCGCCTGCAGTTGAGCACAACTACCAACCAAAGGTTGACCATCCCACCCACCGAGCAGGATCACCATCATCTAAGGGTCCGTTTGACCGGGCAGATTGGAAGGGATTGGATGGTATTGGAGGGATTGGAAGTTAAATCCCGGGATTGGCCAGGCGTGCCAAACAGACTGGGTGATTTGATCCCGGGGTATAGCAATCCCATGGATCTTAAGACAATCCACAGACAACACCATCATTACCTTTAAATCCCATCCAATCCACCCTAATCCATTCAAATTTGCTTGGGACATGTTTAGTTCAAGGGATTGGGAGGAATGGGAAGGTTTAATCCCGGGATTGGCCAGGCGTGCCATACAGACACGATATAGCAATCCTCGGATATAGCAATCCCATGGATCTTAAGACAATCCACTAACAACACCATCATTACCTTGAAATCCATGCCATCCACCCTAATACCATTCAATCCCTTCCAATCCACCCGGCCAAACGGGCCCTAAGGAACCAACCACTATACTTGGGTACCGTCATCCCCTGTGGACCACGTTTCGTTTCCACGCATGTCGGTGGCTCCTATGGAGACTTAATTGATTTTCTATCGATTCACTTATAATTACTATGATGGAACCCAAGAGTTGACAACCCCAAGTAACTCGGTGAGACCGATGTTGATCCAAAGGGACTTTGGTAAGAACATACTTAGAATTGATCGAGTTGTCTTGGTTTTTAATCCAGCAAAGTGGAATAGTTTTTAAACAATTAATTAAAACGACTAAAGATCCAAGAATCTCCATTCAATGAAATTTGAACTTAATTCGTCTTCTCGATCGAGTTGATAACTTAACTAAAACTTAATTTCAACCCATTCTAAGCGGAATATATATAAGACATTGATAAAAATTAGAATCATTACAGGCTTGACCTCTCATGAAGATCTAAGTAATCACCTCGAAGGGAATTGAAAGCGTCTAATGTACCTAGAGACAACACTAGATCAATCAATTTTGCAGATTGATTCCTTCTCCAACTTAGGAATTCAATCATATCCATCAAAATGTAATCCCTTAGCCTTTAAAGCTGGGCATGCATCGAGTCGAATCGGACCGGATTGGGTCCAACTCGACTCGGTCTGAAATTTCCATGGACTGACCCAAACTCGATCCGATCCGAGATTGAGTCTAGGTCATCTGACTCGATCTGATCCGGTACACTGCTAGCTAAAAAAATTCCAAGTACCTACCTGATCAAGATGAACGGTGATGATGGCATAGCATCCTTGCGTGTGATATAGACCATGGATCTGATGAGCCTGCAACATATCCATGACCTTCAGAATTCACCAGGTTGGAAGATCCTATGCATTAAAAATAAAAATTGGTTAAGGATCTTCTAACCTCGTCAATTATCCATCCATCGAGGGGATCATCAAACAAACGATCTGGATCACCCAGAGATTGATCCAAATTTAGGAACAAGGAAGTCAGAGCCTGAGGATAGGATGTTGTACATATCCTCAGGCCGAGGATTAGAAAGTCTCATTTGAGGTGAAGAGGCCCAAATTTACTGATCGAAAGTCTCGAACAAGTAAAAATCTCAAAAAGAAAAATCCACTATTTTCTGTTGCAATCGACATTCGATCCAAACTGGGTTTCTTCAATTAATAGAAGAGAGAAAGGGATTGAGATTTTTCGATGGTCGGTATCTGACACCATGAGGAAGAAGCTCGATACCCGTTTCCCAACCGTATGTTCTCCTTCTTCCTCTCTCTATATATCTGTGCGACGCTGCTCGTTCGGGTAGAGAAAGAGAGGGTTTAGGGTTTTGTTTGGGTTCGAGTGATGATAATAAAAAGGTAAAAATGAAAATGAAAAATGAGTATATATAGGTACTCGTTCGGATCGGATCCAATCAGATTGGATCAATCCAGATTGACCACTGATCCATATACGGTTGGATCTGAATGGGCCTACTCAATCTGACCCGATCCTAGCCTTCGGTTCGGTTCGGATCGGGTCAGATCTGTTGGATTCGTCGAATCGATTCGGATTCTGCCCAGCCCTATTAGCCTTAGCTTAGATATTAGCCAAGCATGACTAACATCTTAAACAAAAATAAAAGTAGAACTAAAAAAATAAATTAGAACCAAACTATATTGATAAGGAATGATAATTCCGAATAAGCTCTGTCATCCCTTGGTTTCTTTCTTATCCCTAATTTATATATATATATATATATATATATATATATATATATATATATATATATTTCTTTATTTATATATATATATATATATATATATATAATATATATATATATATATATACATACACATATATATAAAAACTTAAAACACCTCCTTAAATAGAGTAAATTCATACCAACTTTGAGCCGACTTCAAATTTTCACACTTTGTTATGCTTCAGTCGCACCGATTGTAGCCTTTGGTTTCACCGATTTGTATCTCGATTGCAGTTGAAATTCCTTAAAATTTGTATCTCAGTCTCCCTTAGGTCATACCAAAACCTCCTTCGGTGGCACTGAACCTAACTTCAATCGCACCAATTGCCAAGCCGAATTAAGTCTAAAAATCATTATTTCTTGCTGAACTATTTTGTAAACTTTTGGTTGGATCGAACCAACCTCAGGTGGAACTGAACACTCTGTTATTTCTGTTATTGAACCATGTATTTCAGACATTTCTCCATCATTGATGCTTTATTTTCTTGGATCTTTGGCATGTGAATTCTTCAATACTACCCTCCAATCATCTAATTCTTCACTCAATTAATATTTAAGCTCTAATCATTTTCTTTAAGCACGATTTTATCTTTGTCTCCTAAATTACCTTGCATGTACAAAACATATGTTAGTAAGTTATTTTAGCACTTAAATGCATGAAAATTAATGCAATTGAGAGAATAAATATGCAATATTTATGCTTGATCACCCTATAATCATAATCCAATGACCTATGCACACTCTTGGCAGAGGCAATGCTACAAATGGACCTACACGTTTATACTCATGTTGGTGGCCCATGTACGCACTCATATTTGATGGCGATATGGTCCTACACAAGGACCTATACGAGTTCGGGTTACAAACTCTATACTCAATCCTACACAAGAAAGAGTGTGGAATATAACAGCCTTGTTGGATTGAGTCTCATTGATGCAACTTTCTTAAGAGCTTCTTCAATCTTGATTCGACTTCTCAATTGATCTCCTGTATGTATGTGAGGATATCAAGGTAATGTGATAGGATGGTTGAATCTCCTAGATGGACATTCCAGAGAGTGTTTAGACAAAAGGATTTAACTATGGGTGTGGTGTCTAATTTCTAGACAATGCAAGATACCATGTTTTTCATCAAAAGAAGTTTGGAATACTCATTAGAGTGATTAATTACAATAAAGAAGGCATAAATATCTTAAGGATAGAGTTTAGGGGTGTTGAGAAAGCTTGGAATACACTGACTTCTAACTCACCTAAAACCATTAATTTTATAAAGAACTATATGTTAGATTTATAAAGAAAAAGCCCCAACAGATCTCTAACGGATATATCATCGATCGATCGATCAAACCTTCAATCAATCGAACTAATTTGATATTAGGCAGCAAGGTCGCTCAACATTTTTTCGCACCTTCAATCGATCAAGTCCAATCATTGGACTATTGATTGGATCGTGAATCGATTAACAATTGCCAAAATTCTGTTGTTTTGGGTTTCTGATTCACAACAACTTTGTACATCTTCTAATACTAACTAAACATGTTTTTTTTTTAAAGATTTAAGGCTTGAGTTAGATGAATCAAATGTTTACCTGTGGAAAGAAATATCTAGAGGAATGTTGTTTTGGAACTTAAGGGGAAGTGCTAGGTTTATGAAGGCACCTTAATTTACATGTTGTCGTCGGGCCTTGATGCTTCAAGTCTTCGAGTCTTCGGTATTCAATGTTTTCTAATGAAGGCAAACCAACTCAAAGCACTCTAGCTCACGTTATCGATAAAGTAAGGTACTAACTTCACTGAATCCCTTTTAAAAAAAAATTATAAAATCCTGTAAAGTAAAGACCGCATGTTGTGTGGGCAGAAGAGGGTGCCTAACCCCTTCATCTTCTATAATTGTGGCTCTTACCAAGAATCTATAGTCGCAGACCAATTGCAGGAGTCACTTGAGTTGGGAAATCTTACGATTCCCCAACCTTTAAAGTGATTCTACGATTTCTAGCTAACCATAGATTTTAAGCTTTATTTGGCTAGTGATGATTCCAAAAATCAAATATATTTTTACATCTGAGTCAATTCTACACCCATTTGCGTAATTGATAAGCAGAGTGAAGCGCAACTGCTTATGTGGTGGGCAACATTCACAGAATGATGATCCCACCGAGGATATATATAAGCTAGCCACTAGTTAAGGCCCGACTCGAAACACATAATTTTACAGTTTTTGGGGGAGTCCACGAGTTTGTTACATTCACTTGCTAGCTCTATATTGAATATTGGTCCTTACTTTCTTCTTAAATTAACTGATATTCCAATAAATACTAGTCACCTACTAACCAATTAACGCCTAACCCCTTCCTCTTTTATTGATTCCTCGACCTTTAAAGTGATTATACAGTTTCTAGCCGGCCATAGATTCAAAGTTTCATTTGGCTAATGCGCGACTCCAAAATCAAATGCATTTTTACATCTAAGTCAATTCTACACCTCATCTGTGCAATTGATAAGCAAAAGTGAAGGCGACAACTTACGCAACGGGCGACCTGATGAATGACTATTAAAAGCCTTTTTTAGGGTATAGAAGTTTTGGATTAAGTTGATATTTATATTTTCCATTCGTCAAAGTCTTTCTAACCTTATCAATAGGTTGAATCGCAAATAAACATTATAGTGTACTCTAGGAAGTTTTTAATGGCGATAGATCAATGAGCATTGTTTCTTATGATGTGGTCCACTTGACATTGGAGCTGCTTCATTTTTGTGCTCATGTGTAAAATGATTTAGAAAAACCAATGGACAGTGTAGATATACAACGCATACATCAAAGTGGGCCTCACCGTCATGTCTCACTCATATTGTTGGTTTGGAGTTACAGCCCAGTGTCATCACCCGGCCACACCCAAGACGTAGTAGCCCTTAGCCCATGCATCTTGATGCATGTATTCTATATTCACATCGTCCATCCAGTTTTTAGATAGTTTTAGGGCATGAACCCAAAACTGAAACATATCTAAATCTCCAGTGAACCCTATATAAGAAACGGTGATGATTGACCATTAAAACTTCTTATGGGCTGCAAAGATTTTGGATCAAGTATATATTTGTTTTTTCCCCTCATCCAAGTTTGTATAACCTTATCAACTTGTCGGACGGAAAATAAATATTATAGTGTGCTTGAGGAAGTTTTTAATGGAGTGTCCAAAACTTTAGTGGGTCACGACAAAAGAGAGGTAAATTAAGACAGAGAATTATTTTTCTTTTACCTTGACCCAATAGAGTTTTTGATTAGGGTAAAAGTTGGGAGTTTCATCGGGTTTTGTATCAGGTGAACAGTTTAAATTTTGGGCTCATGTACCCAGAGATAAATTCTCAAGAAAACTTATAAGAACGGGTGTGCACCAGTTTCCACGGAACTCATGAAATTTTTTTGAGAACTCATCATATATGATGTGATTCCAAAATCTGAATGGTCCATGTGAAGCAGTACCTCATGAAACCCTCGAGCCCAAATTTTACTTTGATCTAAAATTTTGGTGGGCCATGAAAAATTAAAATAGTTTCCACGATTTGCATTTCTCTTTGCTATGGCCCACTAGAATTTTAGATCATGGTGAAAAAATTTTCCTTGAGATTTCATGGGATTCCGCATCACATGGACCATTGGGATTAGACGCCCATGACATGTGTGCAAAAGTGCTCACGTGTGTTGGTGCATGTGTATACACACACACACACGTGCATTGTTGTATGTGGATAGGGATATTTCCTGTGAAATGTACGATGAGGATGAGGAGGCTCACTAGGGGTGTACACGAACCGAGCTAGCTCAGTTGGCTCGCTCGACTCGACTAAAAAAAGCTCGACTCGACTCGGCTCGAAGCTGAATTCAGACCGAGTCGAGCTGATTTTTTGAGCTCGAATTTTCGAGCTTGACCCAGCTCGACTCGACTCGATGCAGGGTATATATACCCTTTATAAATTAAAACCCTAAGTCTAACCTAACTCCCATCCCATTCTTCTCAGCCACTCGTTCCCTTTTCTTCCCTCTCAAAAAACCCTAACCCGTTCGTCCCTGCGACCCTGCCCTGCATGGTGCCCCTTGCATTCCCAGCCGCTCGTTGCCTTTCAAAAAAAAAAAAACCCTCTCCCTATATGTAACAAGGAACCGGGTCTTTTTGACGATTTTGGAAGAGAACATGGTAGTAGCAGCAGAAGATTCGAAGAAATCGAGCGATGTTGAAGAGCGTTTGAAACCCTTTTACGAAAGAGTTGCCCTGGCTGAGGTAGATTTTCTTCCCTTCTTCTTCTTCTTCTTTTTCTTCTTCTTCTTCTCTCTCTGATTTTCTGTTGAGATTTTTCGCCCTTTTTTCTGATTTTTCACTCGCTATCAGTAGAGTGAGAGAAAATTTGTAATTAATTTCGAGGAAAATGATGATCTATGGGATATTTGAGCCGTGCATAAGGTGGGCCCCACGATGAATGTTGCCCGGTGTAGAAACTAGGCTGGTCCGCTCATGGTTTGGACTGCTCTGTAAATCGAACATGGACGGTTTAGATTGGACCTATTGACTGTCCGATTTTCTACCGAGAGTTTCTTCACTTTTTTCTGATTTTTCCGTCTCCGGTAGAAAGTTTGGAATTAATGTAGAGGAAAATGATCACCCATACGGCATCCGAGCCGTGCATGAGGTGGGCCCCACAATGAACATTGTCGGGCACAAAAATCAAGCCGGTAAGCTCATTGGCTGCGGTTGCCCTACGTGAGAAAGGAAAATGGACAGTTTAGATTGGACCTTCGAACTGTCCAATTTCCTTCGTGATTTCTTCCTTCTACTAATTTTTCTCTGATTTTTGTCTCAATAGAGTTTGAATGCTCGAACTCAGCTCGAAAGATCGAAACTGGATTGAACTTGTCCAATTGCTGGCCAAGCCGGGCTGAGCTGGACATGCTGGCTCGATCACCAAGCCGAACCGAATTCAAGCTAGGTGTGCTTGTTGACCGAGCCGAGCTGAGCCCAACTCGACTCGGTTCGGCTCGATGTAACCAAATGCACAGTTTGGAATACATCATGGTTTAATTTGGAGCCAAGCCCCACCTGCGGTGAGTCCCGCTGTTTGGGCGGATTAGTATGGTTGGAAAAATACGGACGCCACGTGTACGAAGCATTCCATCTACAAAAAAGCCAAAAGTAGGAGCCGTGTAGGATCAGCGTCGGCAACGTCAACACTCCCAACTACGTAAATTACAACAATAAATGAGGTGGCCCATTGTATGGGGTCGGTCTTTTTTAGGGTTAGGGTTTGGGTCAGCGCCCACGTATTTTTCACCTTTTTCAACTTTATTCATGTTTGGCACGTGCGATCGAGGGACGACTTTGAATTCTTGAACTTTCAGCGACCAGAATGCCATGATTTCCACGTGATCATTAATAGTGCAATAGGGTGGGCCCTGCCCACTTGCAGCATCACAATCAAGTCCAAACGCATGAAGATAAGAAACATAAAGTAGAAACCAGGGATAGAAAGACTTCTATACACATGCACGTAGCTATAGTACATGTGGTAAGCATGTAACTCAATCCAAACCGTCCATTTCAAGCAGCCCAATGAGGATCTATTATCATTGGAAATCCGTGCTGAAAAGATGATAATAAATATCCAGTTTTTATTTAGGAAATGGACAGTAATTAAAATGAAATGAAGTCAATGGTCAAATTCAACAAATAAACGTCCACTTATTTAGGAAGCGGATTGGCTGATGTGTGTACGTGTCGTGCGAAGACGAGCACTGACGCTCCTCGAGCTCTGAGTCTGTACAAACGGTTCAAAGGAGATCAAAGTTACATGGGCCCCACAGTGATGTATTTATTATATCCACACCGTTCATCTACTTGGAGAGATCATTTTAGAGCATGAGCCCAACAATGAGTCATATACAAATCTCAAGTGGACCACACAACAAATAAAAGTAAGACAGTGATTCTCACCGTTAAAACATTCGTGGGGCCTACTATAACGTTTGTTTTCCATCCGATCTATTTGTGAGATTACAAAGACCTGGATGAAGAGTAAAAACAAATATCAAACCAAAACTTCTGTGACCCCAAAAGGGTTTCAATGGTTGACGTTCAATCCTTTAATGCTTCTTGCAGTGTGGTCCACTTGATCTTTGGATCTGTCTTATTTTTTGAATCAAGCCTTACAACAAACTCTTCAAATGGACGGACGGTTTTGATATAAGACATACCTCATGGTGGGACCCACAGAACTTGGTGACGTCAACACAGTAGGTGGTGTGTGGTAGACCAGCCAATCCGCTTCCACTGTTATCCGCCAATGGAATTCCACGTAAAATGTTGTGAGTGGCAATCATATAATTCCACGAAAGTTGAAGTTTGGAATTTCTTGTTTGGTTGCTTTGGAGTCTGGAATGTGTTTTTTTAAAAAATAAAAAATACTCAGTGACTATAATCTCCCCCTTTTTAATCATCGCCGATTTTCAAACAACCGTATAAAGGTAAGACGTGCAGACGCCGTCGCTGTTTTTCAAACAAGCGTATTAAAGAAACCCGTCCAGGTTCCGATCACTTCTATATGATGGAACCAGTGCCTTCGACCATTTCAAAGGGAGTTATAGCTATTCTGACCCAAATCTTCCATTCATTTGAATCTACAAAAATTCCAATTAATCAATCTAATTATGGAATTTCAAGGACATGCGATTGCAATTTACAAGCCAAACGCTACTCGAAGGAAAGGAGGGTTACCGGCCCACTCTCAATTATGAAAAGATTGCACTTTCGAGATATGCTTTAAGTCGTAAGATTTCTGTAAGGTGGGCTTACTTGATCAATGGCTTGAATAGGCCGGAAGGTTGGATAGTGTGATTGAGCATACCAGTGGGCCCCACCAGAGTTGTGATATGTAGACATCCTATGTAAGGTTGACAAGGTGATCAGAGCACTATAAAAACCCTAAAAACCTTAAAACCCAATTTAGGCCTAAGCCCCAATCCAAGCCTATTAACTTTTATTACCTTAATAAAGCAAAAGTGAATGGACAAGAGGGCAATTGTTGTTGGGGATTTGTGTGCGGAATCACACAAATTTGGATCTAGGATAGCAATCCAAGAGCACCAAGCAAACACAAGAGAACACAAAGATTTAACGTGGAAAAAATCACAGCACAGCGACAAAATTCTACTATGAAAATATAAATCACAAAGATAAAGGACTTACCCGATTCGAACAACCTCGAATCTCACCCTTGCTATACCCTTTAGAAACCTTAAAATCCTTTTAGGAACCCTTGGAACCTCTTTAGAAAGCCTTAAAATATCTTAGAATAGCCCTAGGGACCTCTATTTATAGTTTAGGAAACTCCTCTTCCGCACCTCTGCGAAACCGCCTCAAATTTACGTAGTCCGCACAAAATCTGTGTAACCCTCGACTAGTCGAAGGAGGGCTTCGACTGGTCGAGCGAACCCTCGACTAGTCAAGCCAGTCCCTCGACTAGTCGAGCAGCACGGAAGAACAAAACACAAAGCCGTTGTACTTCTAGTCGAGCGAGCCTCTCGACCAATCGAGAGGAGCAAGCCTCTCGACTGGTTGAGCAGCGCGAAGAGAACAAGATTAAAGACATCTTTTTGCAACAATCTCCATCATGTCTTCAATCTTCAACCGTGTAGCTTCTTAAAATCTTCCCTTATCTCTGCATCACATCATAGTTTCTCGTGCACACTCCGTCTTTCTTTTTCGCCATCGTTAAGCCCAGATAAGTTGCACAGAACTTGAACTTCTCTGCAAGAATGTTTTAGGTGAGCATGTCTATCAAATCAAAATCCACATGCTCAACCACCTTTGCTCATGTCTTCTCGAAAGGAAAGACGTAATCTTCTTACCATCTCACCAGCTGTTGAGGCCTGGGCGCTGCCCTTGCTGCCGTCTGGTCCTGCAGGGGTCAGTTTTTCCAAGGCGGAAGGCCCTGATCTCGCAGCCTCTGGAAGCAGTTTTGAGTGTCGTGGTTCGCCTTCCTGCATTAACCGCAGCCACCGCCAGGAGGTAAAGGTGGTGCTTGTGCAAACAGCGGTCCGGACCTCCCTGCTGGAATAGGCGAGGCAGGAGGAGGCTGCCTTGGTTGGAACGGGGCATCCCGAGCCGGTAGGCGGGAGCGGATGGTGTGCTCAAAATCTTTTTCTACGCTCATTGCCTTGTCCACCAATTTCGGGAAGTCCCCGAAATCCCAAGTGCATAGCCGAGATTGTATCCCGGGTTTTAGCCCCTCCTTAAACTTCTCTAGCTTATACTCCTCGTCCTCGAGGGCTTTGGGTACATATTGGGATAGCTCGTCAAACCTCGCCTCGTACTAGGCGACTGTCAGGCTTCTTTGTTCCAATTTCAGGAATTGTGTGATCTTCTCGTTTCGATATGACCGTGGAAAATACTTCTCCAGGAATTTTGTTTTGAAGCCAGCCTAGGTCCCAGTGTACCCAGCTGGCATGCTTCTTTGTATGCTTTTCCACCAGTTTTTAGCCTCTCCTTCAAGCAGGTACGTGGCCCAGCTGACCTTTTGAGCATCGGAGCATTCCAACAGCCCCATCATCTTGGCAATCCTTGCCAACCAATGTTCAGCCTGAACCGGGTCAGGTGCTCATCCGAAAGTCAGTGGGCAGAGCCTTAAGAAGCGGTCGAATACGTCGGCGCCTCGCGCCTCCGTATCACGTGACACCCCCCACGACTGCGCAGGGTTTCCATCATTAAAGCGTGCGAGTCCTATTGTTGTTGCATGAAGGCAATCTGCTGCTACTGCATAGTTGCTGCCATCTGTGCGAAGACTGTGAAGGCGGCAGCCCCCATAGGCGTATCTTCGTATACTTTGCCTGAGGGCTCGGCCGATGGCATTCATCGCCTGAAATGCGGTGAGGGCAGCCTTGATGCAAAGATCTGAGGAGAGGGGGAGTCTCCTGCATCTTCCGACCCTGCGTCCCCGTTTGCCTTTCCAGGTGGAAGGCTTGGTGTGTAGATAGGGTTGCGCTCCCTTTGGCGCTCGGTCGACGAAATGGGGTGAATATCAACTGTATTAGTTCGTTGGGATCGTAATACAGGTAGCATGGTTTCCTGTGAAGCAAAAAATTTCACATTTCAGGTATCGGGGAATGATTTCAATTATTTGTGAAATAATACAAGGCTAAAGGCCTTGTTACTTACCTGTCGTATGACATACGAGTTAAGCTCATAAGCTTAACTAATACTTCTTACTGAAATTTCAAGGGGGCTAAGGTTTCTGTTTCTAAGTTCAGATGACTAATATGCCATTTCTCAAGGAATTCTAAGTTGTTCATTCAGTTAACAAAGGGCCTAAGTGTTCTGTTTCTATGTTCATTCATCCTAAATATCCTTCTAAGGGAGAATTTCTAAGTTTTGCTTGAGTTATCCTCTTAAGGTTCGTATGTTGGCCCCACAGTCAGGCTGTCTCATACTCTGCTTTGATACCAACTTGTAACGCCTCGATTTTTGAGATTCGAGTATACAACTCATTTCTTGAAAACCTAGGTGTTAACTAATAAACAAAAGGATAATCAAACTCAATCAAAGTGCGATTAACGGAACCAAGCGTAATATAAATAAAACCCAAGCAATAACAATATCTTCGGCCACTCAGCTGGGGCCCACATACAAAACATCAAATTCCTACATGAACTGAAATGATAATAAGCAAATAATCTACTAATTTAATCTAAAATAAATAGTCGCCACTTGGTACGGCTCCTCGTTGTATGGCTCCTCCTCGATTTCAGCCATCTCTGGGTCCACCGCAAGTCCATCTGTATTTGTATCCTCTGTATGGTTAAACATTGATGAATGAGTGGCCAGCTCAGTGTGATCTCCCGTTAAGATTATGTAGAGGGTCAAATATTACATATTTAACCCCATTTATTACCAGGATTTACGGGTATGATGCTGTTTAACGGCCGGTTTTAATTGTGTTTTGTTGCAGGATGCAATCAGGAGCTTAAACTGAAATTGGGTATTAAAAGCGGGGATTTAACGCTCTGATAACACCAAGGCAAGGGACGGACCCCAGGGGGGCCAAGATCAACGGAATTACATGATCGTGATCCGCGAAAATCGAGAAATTGAAGCTAAAGTGGCTCGAAAACCATCCAGAATGCAAGATCACGAAGTTCTGACCATCTGCTCGGCTCAAAAATTCATACATGGCCTGAGGACCTCGAATCAACCGTACACGTTGAATTTCAGATCCCGAATCCTTGTGAAAGCGGCTAAATCGACTGACATCAAATTTACCATAAAATCGTGATTTATGGCCCACCTGATGTCTGGATATGCCTCAAGTTTGGTTCCAACAGTTTAAATGATATAAGGAAAGGGATGAACGAAGTGGATTTCTCACGAACATCAAGGTGGGACCCACTTTGCGTGAGTGGGCGTGCACACCGACTGTGCATTCGCGGTGCACCGAATCAGTCAGAAGCGGTCAGTCTGCTGACCCGCAAGGATTCAAAATCCTTCTTCTCGCGCCGCAACAGAGAAGCCTCTGTTTCAAACACGAACGGCTGCGATCGTGTGGTGGGCCACCATCTGAAGTCTTCAGACCGATCTGGGCCGTTCATTAGACTCCAAAGGCCCAGGTAATGCAGACCTAGGAGAGCATATTCGAGGAAAGCAATGATTGTGTTTTCACTATGCAAACGCAGATCGGACGGTGTTAAGATAGATCTGGTGAACCACAGCGAAATCAGCCCAATCTCGCCTGCCCACACCCAGTTTTTCGAGTGAGTCCAAGAGATGGACTGGATTTCACTGGCGGCGATGTGATCAGGGGCCACCGTTTTCACACATACGGCTCACTCGTGCGTAGGCTTGTCCATGGCCGCAAAAAACCACCGTGTGTGTCGGTTTTGTGAATCATATCACAATCGGATTGGTGATCCGAACCGTCCAAGGTGTAGTCGATCAAATGTAAACCTTAGGGACGTTGCAATTTTGGAAGATAATACGGAAAACAATAGTCTAATAGCATGTGTTTTGCTGCTGTGTAAAGGAGTCCGACTGCGTAAAACGTTGTGGCGCTTTCAAATGACTCCTCCATCTGTCTACGTACGACCTCTCGTGCGGAAGCCTCAACCGATCTCCCCAGCAGCTATAAGAGGATGAAAAGAGAGTAGGGAAGGGGATCTCATATCTGGAGGCCTGGGACGTGAGGAGGGAGAGAGCAGAAGACGTGAGGAGAGAGACAGAGAGAAAAGGGAAGTTGTTTAGTTTTTTTCTTTTAGTTATTTTATTTTTTTAAGAGTGCTAATCCACCATGTCTATGTGTGGCTAAATCCTCTTAGCTAGGGCTAAGAGGTGAAACTTGTAGCGTGATGGGACGCCTCTTTGCTTGTGCCTTTGTTTAGACTGAATTTGATGTTGATTTGGGTTTTTATTAAAGGAATGTTTTCAGTCTTTAATGGTCTGTTGTGACTGAAATTACAATGGGTCTGCAATGGCTTTGAGCATGTTCTTTTCCTCTTTATGTTTATGACGTCAGGAAGCCCTGTTGTTCATCATCGTCTCCTGGGCATGATCGGATGACGGTACCCTTCCTAACCTTCATAGCATATTGATTGGTTGGTAATTAGATTAATTCTGTTGTTTGCTTTGTCTCCTGGGCATAGTTTGGTGATGGAATCCATTCTAATTCATACACCTTTCATCTCTTGAAATCTATATCAATGGCAGTTCCGTTAATTTTCCTAATTTGTAATACAGGCATAAGATCTCCCTGATCTCTACAAGTGGATCCTCTGAATCCCTAGTGTTTTTCTTCTCTGAATTTTCTTAAGTTTTAGATAATTATTTCACCATTATTCCTCAATCATAATTGGTTTAGATTTCATCTTAGCCTAGTTCTATTTCTACTTATTTTCAGATAACGTATAGGTTTCAGTCCCTGTGGATTCGACCTCGGTCTTACCGAGTTTATTACTACATCACAACCCTATACTTGGGGAGTGAACAGATTACACACCTCCACCCTAAATAAGGAATAGCATAAAAATATACAGACACTCCAAAACAAAGTAAATGCAGTCTTATTATATGAATGGATGCATGAATGCAATCGTTATCCTGGGTAAAACATCCAGACGGACATAGGGGTCGTCACCTATACAATCATCGACCCGGGTAAAACATTCAGACGGTCTGTGCCTCAGGTAAAACATCCAGACAGGCAAATATGTACGATAACAACAGATGATGGTTGGTGCCTCGGGTAAAACATCCAGACAGGCTAATCTGTATGTTACGTATGACAGCAATAGACATCAGTCTGTATATGCATGCATGATTATCCAACCTGTTATTAATTCAATTGCAACCAGCCAATTTAAATAGGCTCACGGTCACTACGGGGAGCACATGGCCCAGCGTAGACTGACGGCTCAGGCATAATATCTCATGACTACCATCCCCAGCCCATGAGACTACCATCTTGGGGTGTGAGTAGGACCCACCAAAAGGTGGTCAATCAATAAACCTCCATGTCAGGGGCCTACTTATGTCATAACTAGGCTAGTTACACCCCAAGCACGGACTCTCCTTCTACCGAACTTTCTATAGAGAGGGTTCAGCAATATGTGTGTCATTCCCTCATATTAGTAACATAGATCTTATCATAAATAGGGAAATGAAAAACAATGCATGTAATTTCATCCGTACATATTAACTGTATTTACATGAGTTAAATAATAGCAAGCATGAGAATCATTTTATTTAAATAGATATGTTAACCGAAAGCAGTCCATTCCTACACACAATTTATCCTTAATCCAACTATTCGTTAAACTTCACAAAATTACTATTTCTGGTCTAGTTAGGGATGGAAAGCTCAAGGGGAAGAAATCATCACCAGACAAGGCATAGAGTGCTCCTGGATGCAAGTTTTCTCGAACAGATGGTAACTTTACGCCACACACGCAACCCTCTGCACAAATTTATTTTTATTAGGCAATGGGTCACAAGGTTTAGTACATAAAGATTTTTAGAGGGTTGGAAGACCCTAATTCAGGGTTGTTTGGGTTGCAACCAAAGGTGATCAAGCCTACCAACCTGCCCGTATTTTTATGTAAACTAGGCCCACCATGGTGTTCTATTTTTCACCCAACCCACTCATAGGGTCACTAAGACCTGTTTTAAGAGGTCAAGCAATTATCTTAATCTTTTTCCAGAACCCTGGTGCTCCAAAAAGGGTTTCAATAGTGGACGCCTACTCCCCACTGTTTATGGCAGTGCGGTCCATTTAATTACTAGATATGTCTTTATTATTATTTTATTTTTCTCCCCAGCCTCATAAGACAAGCTCACTGAATGAATGGATGGTTTAGATGATCCACACATATCAAGGTGGGGCCCCCCACTTTATTGCCAAACAGATGAATGGCTTGGGCTAAACATGTGACGTGGGGGGAGGGGTTGAACGTTAATACAGCAGCTATTTAGCTTGTGTATTCATACCCCAGCTGACTATCTTACAAGTGGGTCCCACGTAGGGCCCACCACATATATATCAACGTGGGTCCCACATGGGGCCTACTACGTATATGCAGGGTGTATTGATATGGCAATGTTCATACACTTAGAGTCTAGGGACTCTACTGACCGCCTAAGATGGCCCAACACATGTAGCCCACTTGATGTTTGAGTGAGGCCCACCTACGATTTCCAGGGCCTACGTAAGCAGGGTGTGGCCCACTGAGATGTGTATGGGGTGGCTCGCTTGGTCTGAGGAACAAGGCTATCGTGCAGCTCCCGGGATGATGCAGGGTGCGGCCCACCTGTTATTGCAAGGTGCGGCCCACCTGCATTTGTGCAGGGTCCAGAACCAGGGTAGCTCATCCATGTAGGCCACTTGTTGTCGCATGCACGTTGCAGGCCATCTTTCAGCTGAAACTTCGGCTGTTTTGCAAACCATTTTCATGGCAGCACCTGAGTTGAGCCTTAGCTATTTCTTTTAATGGAATAATTAACTATTTTTAGCTCTATTAATGGCCTAACTGAGAGCCATCTCTGGCCTCGTTTAGCAGCTCAAACAGAGCTTGTGTTTCTCTCAATTTTAGGACCGACGCATGGCCATTGTTTGGCCGAGTCTTGGCCCGAATTAGGTGTTGCAGATGGGTTGGTTTCCAGCCCGAAACAGAGCCACTGATTGGCTCAGTTTCTTGACCAAAAACAGGGACCCATCGTACCCTCGTCTTAGTCCACCGCGTAGCCATTGTTTGGCTTGGGTTCGGGTTGCAACGGAGTCTTTCCTCTAGCCTGAGACAACCACATTCGGCTTGCACCCTGAGCTGGTCTTGAAACTCTACAGAGAGATCAAAAAAACATGGCTCAAATGGGGCCTGTACTGGTGACTCGACCTAACTGGGTTGAAGTTTGAAATGGAGCCATTGCTTGGCTCGTCCCAACCTTACTGTAGCTGGACCGAACCTAGTCATTGTTTGGCTTGGTTTCGGTCCAGGCAAACATCATCTGAAGCCACAAGGAACATGAAAATAGCCAGTAGAGAGGTGATTTACCTGAGACAGTTGCTGCTAATCTCTCTTATATTGGAACAGGGGGTCGATTTCCCTGTTATCTCTCTCTTTCCTCTCCCTCTCTTTCTCTTTCTCTTTCTCTTTCTCTTTCTCTTGATGTCAATCCCAAGGGCTACAGTGCCCTTTTTTTTATAGCCGAGGGAGAGAGCAGGAATGGTGAAAATTGCTTCAATAGCAAACGACTAGGATTTGTCCTTCCCAAAGAGGAAGGTCGGCTCTCTCTCTTTCCTCCCACAGGCCCTGATTGGGCTGTTTTTAGCAAAGGGCGTGCATCCGATGGGAAGATGGACGGATGGGATCACACGATCAGACCGACCATGATCCGCCTAACCGACCTCGTTGTGGTCCCCACCCTCGGGTGCCTTCCACATCAGCACATTGGACGGTAGTGGCCCAACTCCTTCATCCGTTTACAATGAGTGGAAAGGCTATAGGGTTTTGTTCAACTAAGCCCCATGGAGAATTTGAACAGCTGGGATGTTTCAGAAAGTGGCCGTGGTGTGCCACTTAGAGGCTTGAAGACGGTCGGTTTAAACAGAGAGAAAGGCGGGAGAACCACCATTTTCAAGTTTTTAAGAGATGCTCGGCCAAAGCCAATTTGACCGAGCCAGCGGTTTCTGTAAGGCCCACCCCCACAGCACATGATATTGTCCACTTTGCCGCAGCTCACGGATTTAAAACACATCATGTCTGTTAAGGGAAGAACCTAACATATAACCACCACAACTCCAGACAACTCTTCCGATGTGGGACAAGTTACGCTACGATCATGAGAAGTAGCTCGGTGGGAGGGCCCACATATGTGCCACGTGTGCCCGCCCACATGAAGCGATTTTCAAGTCTTTTGTAAAGGCCCATCCATTTTCATTTTAAAACCCGTCATGTCGGTTAGGGAGGAACTACCATGCACAGCTCTTCCGATGCAAGTTACCTACGATCACAAGGTCGAGCAGCGCCACACACCGGGGGCCCGCCCACATATGTGCCCCGTGCACATGCGTCGAGTGGGGTCCACTGTGACATTATCATCATAATCTACTCCGTCCATTTTCATTGGGGAACACTACATGGGGACCCTGGCCCATTTTAGGTCGATAGTGAGCCCTAGGTGAGCCGTTACACACTCCCTTGGGCTATTATTGGCCCATGAGATGCGATCTGTTGGTCGGGTGGGCCTGATACTTATTTTCAATTGTTAATATACGGTACTGATTACGATGAAAGATCGTTTTGTCACCAACCAATTCTCAAGTGTTAGTGACAAGTGTGTTATACCACTCTAAACTGTCTATAATGGCTTTAATTCAGAGTGCTCGAATAGTCTCACCTTCCTGACTGTCGTAAGGGGTGTTCTGACTCTTAGAGACCCTGATGGATGGCTTTAATGTCGACCAAAATCCTCATCCTGTGTATATTAAGTTCAAGTTTTTGGTTAACTCATTCTGTTTCAAGTTAGTGTGGGTTTAAAAGGTAACACCCGTGTATTGAAGGTACGGGGGTATTACAAACCCATACCCTACCCATCCCTCTCTCACCCAAAAGTCAACAACACCCATACCTAGTCATTCCTTTCTTACCAACAAGTCAATGAGACCCATGCCTCCCATGTCATACACATCACTCCTCTCTCTCACACTTTTCACTCCATTTTCCAAACAACCAAAGGGAGTGTGAATGTCCAAGCTTCCCAAGAAAGAGCTAAGAGTGTGGCTCACCTTCTTACCCCCTCATCTTTCATCCTAGCTCTTCAACCTTCATCATCCTCCATCAAAATCGAAACCTAGGAGCTAAGGAATCCAATGAGCTAAAGAAGAAGTCTATCGGTGGGTGTATATAGGTTTAGATTGTGCTTTTTATGATGGACCAAGTAGGGCCTACCGATTGATGGTGTGGATCCTATTTAGGACCCCCCTTTGATGTACGTTTTGTAACTTAGAGGGGCCCATAGTGGCGGGGTCCCTCCATCTCATCGATCTCTCTCTCTCTCTCTCTCTCTTTCTCTCTCTCTCTCTCTCTCTCTCTCTCTCTCTCTCTCTCTCTCTTTCTCTCTCTACTTTTCTTTTGTTGATGATGATGATATGTGGAGTGGGACCCACCATGTTGTACGTGTGAAATCCACACCGTCCAGGCCATGAGGCTGCGTGATGTATGTGTTTTGCCCAGCTGGTCATCAGCCATGGGGCCCGCCTTGATGGCATGTGGTGTCCACGCATGTGGACCCTCCTAATTAGCACTATTCATCTGTTAGGCTGCTGGGCAGCAGCCTAGCAACAGATAGCTATTGCAATTGACATCAGCAAGCTTTGTGGGCTGCTGTGATGTATGTACACATCGTTTGTTACGGCACCCACCCCACACGTGTTGTACGTGTGGAGGTGAGGCCCACAGATGTCTGCATTGTATATCACAACGTCCATTCCTGGACAGTGGTTAGTGGGAGCGTACCATGATGTATTATACATCCAGACCGTTCGTTTTTCTAACGGGTGGAACTCACCCACACGTGTAGCATGTGTGGGGTGGGGCCCACCTCTGTTATATGTATTTTATATCCCTGACCGTCCGTCCGTTTTAAGCTAGGACATGGGACCCACCTTGTATATACGTATTATCAGCACCGTCCGTCCGTTTTAAGCTGGACGTAGGACCCACTTTGTAGATATATGTTATCAGCACCGTCCGTCTGTTTTGAGCTGGACATGGGACCCACCTTGTATATATGTGTTATCAGCATCGTCTGTCCGTTTTGAGCTGGACATAGGACTCACCTTCTATATATGTATTATCAGCACCGTCCGTCTGTCTTGAGCTAGGACGTGGACCCCATCACAGATGCATGTTTTGTATATCCCCACCGTCCAATCTGCTGGACGATGGGATTCCACCATGACGTATGGTTTTAATCCACTCTGTCCATCCCTTTTTAGGATGTGGGACCCACCCTGCACACGTTGCACGTGTGGGGTGGGGTCTACCTATGATATACGTATTATATACCCAGCTGTCCATCCATCTAGACGATCGATTACACACTACAACAAAACTGTGGAAAACCGGCACTTAGGGTGCATCGTCTACCGGCGCTATTTAAATGTTGCGACGGATGTTATATAAAATAAAAAGCAGGACGCGATTTCCATTTCACTGGCAGCTCTCTCTCCCGACGAGTGTCTCTCTCTCTCTCTCTCTCCCGAATCTCTCTCTCCCTCTCTCTCCCTCTCGACTCTCTCTCTCTCTCTCTCTCTCTCTCCCGACGACTCTCTCTCTCTCTCCCCCGACTCTCTCTCTCTCTCTCCCCGATTCTCAGCTTCTTCCTACCCCTGACTCTCTCTCTCGCGCGAGCTGCCATTAATTTTAGGGCTTAGATGAAGATCTGAAACAGGTAAGAGTCTAGATTTCATCAATTTCAACCTTAGTGATTTCCTAATTAGGATCTCTCTCTCTCTCTCTCTCTCTCTCTCTCTCTCTCTCTCTCTCTCTCTCTCTCTCTCTCTCTCTCTCTCTCTCTCTCTCTCTCTCTCTCTCTCTCACCACCCACGTTCTTGTTGCGGAAGCCCTATCCACAGACGCCCTCTCTCTGAAGCTCGGTTGAGGTATTTCTCTCTCTCTCTCTCAATCTCAATGCCGATTTAGGGATTTGGGGATTTTAGGGTGGATTGTCCAAAATAGGGATTTGGGGATTTTAGGGTGGATTTGTCAATGCATATGGGGATTTATGTGATCAGGACCCATCCATTCTGCAATCCACGTTGTAATGGGCCATGACCAAAGATCAGTCCAGTTGGACAGTCCGAGCTCTGCTGGATTTGAGGGAAAAAGGCAAGTCTTTGGGCCCTGTTCTGATTGAGCATTTAGGATGGTCTGATAGGCCTAATTTTTTGAACCATGCTCATGTATGGTGATCTTGTACAAGTCTTCCATACATTCTTGTGGAAACTTGTGTGTAAAGATGTTTTTAGTTGACATTTAGTTGAACCCTAATGGGCAGATGCATTCTGCCAAATCTCAGCTGGGAAAGAAAAAGTTCCCAAATCTCAACTGGGAAAAAAAAAAAAAAAAAAGAAGGAAGAAGGAAGAAGAAGAAGAAGAAAGAAAGGTGCCCAAATCTGTATTGCATTGGGAATCCTGTGCTAATTCCGTTCCTGATGGAGCAGACAGTACTAATTGAGAAATCTTTTCATTGATTGAGTAAAGATGATCCATCGGCCTTCATTGATCTGGATGCAGATCGCTTCTTAATAGATAAATCCTATTGGCAATCATTAAGCTTTTCAAAACACTTTTTTTTTTTTTTTTTTTGGAGAATTCCATTTGGTGGGGAGTTTCAGTTGTTAGGCTGGCTTCACTTGTTGAATTTCATTTTTTTTTTTTTTGGTTTCCTGGATAGGCTATTGTTAGATGTCAGTTGTAATGTTGGTGCTTGACATCACTGCTATTCACTTTCAAATCAATCGAGCGCTTCTATGAAAAAAATTCTAGGTGCAAGTGTCAGACGCTGTCCATTTACACTTGTAAGTACATGTTTTCTATGTACACAATTTGACTGCCTTTGTTGATGCTGGTGTAACTCGAGTGGACAAGGACCGCATAGAATGGATTGTTCAATGGGCCATGATTGGATGGTTGGTCGTATACTAATGAGGTTGGAAATTGGACTTTGGTTAGCATGTATTAAGTTGTTAAATTTTCAGTAATTCAACTTGAACTGACCATACATATATTGTATTTGTTGTGCACATGCATATAAAGCATCCTATGCAAAGTTAGTTATGGATGCAGATTTGAGATTATCTACAGATCCCAAATGCAATAAACTGTGTAGTTCTATTTGTTTAAATTCTAATCAAAGTGGAATGAGATTTGCAATCCTCTTCTATAATGTAAGAACTGTTGTCTTTCATGGGTGCTCATGCTATGACAAGGCATAAGCTTTGATAATCATACATTTTATTGTGTTTGTGGAAGAGTTGGAGATGCCCATCAGGCGTTTGATGAAATCGGGAAGATGAGAATGGTGAGATCGGGGAAGAGGACGAGCAGGGAGTTGAGGAAGATGGAGAGTACGAAGAAGATGATGGTGAGGGTGAGGGTGAGGATGAGGTGAGATTCTTATCTTATTAAAAAAAAGGACTATCCTTTGATTAATGGTTTGTTGCTTATATTTTTTCGTCATCACTTCAGTGCTTTCTTTTACTTTTTTTTTGTGATTTCATGGTTATGTATTTAAATTGTTTATTGGGTTGGGCTCCTGATGTGTCTATCAGTTTGGGTGCTCCTATGAGAATCGAGTTTAATTGGTTTTCTTTAATAAAACTATGGTTATAGAGGTGGTCAATACTCAACTGCTATTATATCCTTAGTTTTGTGCTTTTGCCTTTGCTCTTGAGTACCATAAGACACCAATGCCCTTGAATTTCAAAGATTGCCACCATTCCCTTTCTTCTCAGCACTTGGTTTGAGCCAATGGACTGCACGTTTTGTAAAAGTTTGCATACAACTCTAACATTTGTTCTTTATGCTACATGATATTCTGTTATTTGTCAGACAACTATCTAATGAATGGGATGCTACCAGAATTGAGGCCTTGCATTGGATTGCAACACCCGGCATGAATGGGATCAAAATGGTTACATGAACTGCATAAAGTAAGGAAAAAAAGAAAAGAAAATACATCTATAGCTTTTTAGATACTTTTTTTTTTTGTTTCTATTTTTCCTACTTGTTGAAAGAAATATTTAAATCACGAATAAGGAAAGGAAAATTAATTTATCGATAAGAAAGAAATATTAAATTTTTTTCTAGTTGCTAATTAGATAAATTTTGCTTGATATCTCCAAATAAGTTGATCAGATCTAAGCATATTTCATTGTTAAAAATATAAAAAAAGGAAAAGAAAAAAGCAAGCATATTATTATTTGGTATCTCTATTCACAAGTTTCAGGTTGATCTTTGTATCTATGATTTTTCCCATTCATGTTGTTTCTGCTATTTATAGTAGTGGCTGCTATTTGTTTGGTGGCTTTATTAATTTCTGTTTGTTCTTTATTCTGCAGCGAATGCAGAGCTGTATTGCAAAATTGGTGTGCCCTTTGTCATGGGCACTACTGGTGGGGATAGGCAGAAGTTGTATAAGATGGTCGAAGATGCAAAAGTTTATGCAGTTATTTCTCCACAGATGGGAAAGCAGGTGCTTGAAACAACACTGTTATAGTTCAGGAGTTTTGTGCAACCCACACGCATCTTCACACTTGCAGTTTGACATGCAGTTGCATGTGCCATTGTGGCCCAGGTGGTAGACATCCGATCTGTTGTCATGTTGGCCCTCCTGTGTAAATGATCCAGTCCAAACCAGGCTAGCCAATTCATCAGGTTAGCCAACATGTAAGAAAATCGGGGATGGTTCAATAATCCAAGCTCATGTAATAATGTGACTACTGATGGTGGACGAGCCTGAATTTTGAATGAGGTCATATAAATTGTAGAGCCCATCTGATGCATGGCTTGGATTTCCTATACAGTTTCCTTAGATTGGCATGTGTCCCTGCATCTTTAGAGGTGCATGTGGAGGCACGTCGATTTAGCAAAATTCTTAGCTAGATTAACACTGAGTAGAATTTCTTTAAAATAAACATGTGATGGATATAAAATAAGATGCCATCGAGTGCCATCCCATCTCGATCAGGACTGACAGATGAAAGCTGTAATTTTCAAATGCGCACTCAAATGAGAAGAACTCATTTTTAAGTGGGCACCCAAACAGGATCATAATAAAATCATTTTTCCCTATGATTTTCAGGAGATGAAATCAGTCTTTCATGAGACTAAAGGTCAGGTCCGGTGGATTCAATCAAAGTGGGAGGAGGAACACAAGGCTTGGTGAGAAACTGGAAACTTACATAGGTTGATGTTCTTTGGTTAGCAGGAAAAAGAAAGCAAGAGGGAAAAAAAAACTTCTGCAGCATTCAACAATTTTTTTTCTTCATACCTTCTTGTGGATTATTTTACTTGAACAGATATGTGACTGCCAATGTTGAGTGCTGAATCCTTTAACTTCTCCAATTGTACCGACTGACTCCTTTCAACTTGTATCAACTCCCATATTTACATGTATTCTTGTTTATAGGTTGAAGTATGTTGAACAAGAATTGGCAAAGAAAAGGGGCAAAAGCATTGATGCTACAGATCAAATTGAGAATGATTTTTTCTTGTTTTTGACCTGGACTAACATATACCTTCCAGCCTATTGGAGCATCATTGTTTCTGCTTATGATTCTCCTCTCTTTATCGTGACCATTTAGCAATTCCTTGTTGTTATGATAATGCCCATGTCTTATTCTATTATTCAGGGTTATTTTCTTTGCCTCATTGCATTTATTTGTTGTTGTTGTTGCTGAATGCCATACCATGACATTTCGTTAGGCAATCTGTTTGACATCAAGTTGCAAGGATGAGAAATTTCACTCTTTCAAGTGTTTTTGTCATCTTTGTGCTATGTTGGATCTTGATTATCAACTTGATCTTCTCTGATATGTAGTTTACCATCAATGGTTTTGGCAGTCAGATATGAAACTGAAGAAATTCTTGCATATAATCGAGAATTCCCCTGTATACCCGGTCATATATGACAGCAACAGGTATAATAACCTTTTTGGTATGGAAGCCTTCACTGTTATTCTCTATCACTTGTTTAATTTCCCTGCCCTTTTTCTTGCCCCTTCTATGGCTGTTGTTTGTTGCCTCTTTTTATTTATTTATTTTATTTTTAAATGTAACGTTTCAAATCAGTTTCTTCATGAAAACTGGTTAGATGCTTGTTGCCTTTGTTTGGTTAGTGTGCCTATTGGACTTTTCCTTGTATTTTTATGTTGTCTAGGAAACAAGTAGAATTTGCATCATTTATGGTTTGCTCTTACGTGAAGTGAATTTTGTATATAGTTCAACAGGAAAGTTGGTGAACTGACTGGTAGCACAATCTCTTGGCCTTTTGAAGTTTCTGTTGGTTTCAAATGCTCTGTTTTTTTTTTTTGCAGAACTGTTTTGTCTTTACCCCTGATTATTAATGGTGCACATTCAGCAATCACTCTAAAGACAAAGAACGTGTTCATTGAATGCACAGCCACTGATTTGACGAAGGCTAAAATTGTTTTGAACACAATGGTAAGCAAGGAAGCTGTTTCATTTGCAAATTCTTTGCTAAGATTTCCTGAAAACATTGACCTTTCTTGCTAGGATGGTGTGTGTGTGTGTTTGTAGGTAACAATGTTTTCAGTATACTGCAGAAGAAAATTCGAGGTTGAACCAGTTGAAGTGGTGTATGCCAATGACAAGAGTTATGTCTATCCTGATTTTAAGGTTTTAGTGTTTATGTTCTAAAATGTTAACATGCAGCTGCTTGACTTCATTTCCCCTTTTCATAGGTAAGTTGCTCGTGGTTTTGAAAATTGGTTTCGGCCATGTCATAAGCCACCCTGTTAAGTGATAGAGGGTTGTGCCAGAAAAAGGGCCAAATCAGGCCATATCAGTTGATACAGGCTGATACACCCCACATTGACACTGATACAAGGCTGATACAACCATAAAGGAGCCATTTCAAAATTTTCCAACTTTAGTTTTTGTAGTTGTTTCTTCAATCAACCATGGAGGAAGCTTAAAAACTAAATTTATACTGATCTAAACTTATTTTGGATCAAAACACAAGATTTGAGTGATATTTGATAGATTGAAGTGAAATCAACCATTTTGAGAGAAAAATAGAAAAGGTGAAAAGTATATACATATACACATATATTTCTTTCTTCATCTTCTTATTGAATTATTTAATGATTCTTACTTGTGGTGTGTGTGTGTGTGTGTGTGTGTGTGTGTGTGTCATATATATATAAAGGGAATGAATATGCAACTCTTTCACAGCACGGCATGCACATCCATCACTTTCCATGTACTGCTTTGTTGATGTAATAAATTTCCTTCTTCTTCTTCTTCTCGATCAATATTTTCATGTACGCAGAGAACTCAGGAATCAGGCCTCTACTTCAATATCTTCCCATGCATGTAGAGCCACCTCGTCTATGTTTGTTATGAGAAGTATCATTTACCATCTCTGTGTCTGTTTGAACAGATTGGCTAGCATTGACCTGGAACCTTTTGAACCGAGGTAACAACAAGAGTTGGATGTTTACTAAATGAGTTAGTGGTGCTCTTTGTTTTTATGTTTTTATTTATTCTTTTCTAATTGATACTGCAACTTTATTAAAACTAAAGGGAATTGTTTGGTTTGGGTTGAGCTTGACCCAAGTAGGGCTGAAATGAGTCAGACCAGGTCCGACTCATTGACCATTTGTTGGACTGAACTGCCCATAAAAATGAAATCAATACGCAGATACACATGACAGCAGGATATGCGATATCGACGAGGACAGGGTATTCCTGTCATTCACCAACTGCAATCTGTCCTGTTGAGCTTAAACAAGTGCTGTGTATTGATGTTTTGATGCATCTGTCAAAATAGCGCCCTCTTTCCTTAAACAATGTAACTGTTAGGGCTTCTTTCTCTAGGTTCCTGACATTGTTGTTTGCTTTGAGAATGGATGTTTAGTAAGCTGAGATACATTGCCGAACAATGGGGCATCCTTTATTATTATTATTATTAATTTTTTTACCCTTTCTATCCTATCTTTTGATTTCTCATTGAAAGTAAAAGAATTATAACCATGTTGAAACTAGACCAAGGAAAACTACAAACAGCTGACAAAGATGAAAGTTACACGCAAAACAACAATGAAACTTTTACTTGTCCCACATGCTTGGTTGGTAATGCGTGGTTTTTATAACCATGTAGGGACTGCCTTTCTCTTTGATGACACTTAAATATTATGATTTGGCTGGATCCTTTCTTATCAACTTACCTATGGGCAAGGGGGCTATCGTAATGTCATTTGTATTTCTTAGATACGATTAATATGTACATAGAGATTAAAATTTCAGTTTTTGATTACTTGGTATTGAGAACTTGAATGAGTAATTGAAAATTGTACCATATTAATAGTAAAATCTATTTACTAGCATGCCTTACAACAATTCGAAATCATGACTCAACAGATACTTGTGTTGGATCAAGCTATCTATATCTATATCCAACTCTAAGGCCAAGTAAGTAACTAACTTAGACCCTTTCCTTTTTGTGCTTGATTGCAAAGACTATTTCTTGTTTTCTTTCTCATTTAATGAACTTGCTCTTACTTATAGATTAGACTTGTATTGAATAACAAGTAACAAGCCCACTTGTTACTTGTCTTCTGAAGGTCCAAGTGGCGGTGTATGCTTCGTTCAATCTTTTCTTTATGTACCCAAATGTAGTTTCTTCTAAAACTACATTATTTGGCGTGGTAAGACTGTGTTGGCAACTACAATTGGTATTGACAGTGACTTCCCTATGTCAAGATAGTAAGTTCATCCAAATTTTTAAACATTGTTCTTGCTTTTCAGATTTCTTATTTGCCTAATGTATAATGATCTTTTGTACGAGGACATGTCTCAAGCAAAAACGATGACTGGTCTTTGCTAGTGAAAGCAGTTTGCTTGGATCTTTAGTGAAAATATGACTTTGAGAAAAATCAGAATTATGAATATTTTTACTTTATTTGCTTGCTTCGTAGTTTCCTACATGAGCATCTATACAACATTTGCTTGGACCTTAACCTATGGTCTAGCCCATTGGCCCATTGGACTTGAGACTCTCTCTTTAAAGGAAAAGTAATTTTAGCACATAAAATGTTGAACTGGGAGTAAAAAAATTTTACATGTCAGGTGAGAATAATGCGCAGGCTACATCCATGGTAATTTGGATTTGGATACATCTTGGGTTTCTGTTTTTTTTTTTTTTTTTTTTGAGTGCCCTTGTTTTCAAAATAAATAATGATCAACTGAGATAGATGATGGTGATTTTAAACTTCAGAATCCTAACATTTGTAGTTTGTATTGTACATTAATCGGTTGGATTGATTGTGGCATTGGCTTGCTGGAGTAGATGTTGATTTCTTCTCTTCTCTATCTGTTTCATGCATTGAATATCCTGTGTTCAACTCAAAGTCGAGTGGCCAGGCTGTTGCTTCTGATTCTCTCCAATTCGTCCATTTTAATAAGGTAAGCTCCGATTCTCTTTGACATTATGGCTGCATTTGGACGTCTCAACTTTGTTGGACTTGTTGGATGCTATTCCACCCAAATCTATATTGGCTACATGTCGGTCGACATGAAACTTCCCCGATTTCGGGTGGAAAAGGTGAAAAAAATGGGAACCTGTCCCAGTGTAATGCAGTTCTAAAAATCCATGCTGCCCCAACAGTGAAAAGGATATCTCCATGTTCATATCCCTCTCAATAGGACGCAACATTTGTACCACGCCTGCTGTAGGCCGTGGGGCCAACATGATGTCTGTGCTACATCTACCGTGGTTGTTACGTTGGTCGTCCAAAAAAAAGGCTTGTCGAAATTTCAAGTGGGCCACACCTTGCGAAAGAGTGAAGACGACCTATTAAAAACTTCTTGGCCCACCATGATGTTTATATGCCACCCAACCCTAGGTAACAAGAGTCCTACCAAGGAAGTTTCAACCGTAGGCATTCTCATTTCCACCTTTTCTTAGCTCTAGAAGTGCATGTTTTTTCATGCTTTTTGAGCTACTGTCCTAATGTAGGAGCAGATGTCACAAAGACATTAATACAGATCCACTAAGATTTTTTGCTCAATAGACCGCCAAGTTACATTCCACTGAGTTATACTGATGATTCAGATGTATACGATAACTTAGTCATCCAAAAGTTTGGGTCCACCTTGAAGACCATTATATATCTTAAGAATCAGTCCTGTCCATTCATCAAATGGGCCACGGTACAAAAAACCATAATTGACCGCCACAATATCCACTCGATGTACTTGTGTGGCCCGTTTGATGAATGGATTGAATCGATTATTTTTTTATGAAATTATGTTCAAAGTGGACCCAACATTTTAGGGATGTGGGGATTTGCTAGTGACCCTCCCACTAGCCAATGGTTAGTAGTCGGTGCTGCTCAGTGGGCCCCACCATGATCTATCTGTTTCATCCACGCGTCCATTCAGTTTTCCAGATCATAAAAATGAGGGAGATCCACATTTCAAGTGGACCACATTACAGTAAACTATGTTGATTGAACTCCCACCATTAAAAACTTCCTGGAGCCACAAAAGTTTTGGATCAAGTGATATTTGTTATTTCCCTTCATCCAAGTCCGTATGATCTAATCAACAGGTTGGATGTCAAATAAACATTGCAGTGGGACTAGGAGGTTTTAATGATGGACATTCAATTACTACTGTTTTTCTGTGTTTGCTATGAGAAGTATCATTTGCCTATCTCTGTGTCTGTTTGAACAGATTGGCTAGCATCAGGTGAGATACATTGTTTAGATCTTCTGGATTAAATCAAGCAATCCTACACCTCAGATTGGCTCATGTGTTTTGGAAGCATTTACGAATATTACATACAGCCACCAGGTATGAACTGGGATGCAAATGTAATTTGTTGTTGGTTATGTTGTTGCTTCTTTGTGTGAAGATTATGCGTTGTCTTTCAGTTTAGTGAGCAAAAAATATTCTTGTTGTCTTCACTATGTTAGGTGGATGATCTCTCAAGGATGTATAGGCTATTTTGTAGAATAACCAAAGGCTTAGATCCCGTTTCTCAAATATTTAAGCAGGTGGGGTGCATTTCCTTCTAAAGTTGCACTTTGGTTTTATAAATAGAACATAGCAACTGCCCTCTTATGTTTATCTTGCCTCTCTATGGTTACTGAGTGCTTTGTGATGCAGCATGTTACTACTGAAGGAACCACCACTGTTAAACAAGCAGAAGATGCAGCAAGTAACAAGAAAGTGAGTTCTTCTCATGTATGTAATGTTTTCTAAAACAGGGTCACATTCACTCCTACGGTTGAACATTGTAGTATGGCTACAGTTATTGGCCTTTGCATATGCATCAAACTAATGCGTAGTCTACCTTCTCATTACAAGGTATCACTACACCAAATTCGTCAATTAGGAACAATTTTGATCTGCTTATGGTAGGTACCTTGAAGAGCTTGAGAACAACCCAGACATTTTAGCAAATTCACAGAGCAGAGCTTTAAGTTCCCAATAGCATGTTTATGTGGCTTTATTTTTACTTTTCAAAGTGGATTTGCTAAAAATCTTTTACATCGTTTAATTTTATTTTAAAGTCCTACAAACATAGCAAGTGAAAGCACAGTACTTTAGAAGTGTCTTAAACTAACTGTTTTTGTAATGATCTTCTGTCACAGAAATTTATCAAAGAACAGGTTGCAAGCCTCTACCTCTGGCCAAAGGTCCTAGAAATTACCTGTTTTAGACAGTTCAAGGTTAGCTTTTGTTTGATATTGAGATTGTATAGATTCTGAAACGAAACAGCATTTCTCATATTAGAATTTCCAACGAAAATCATGGATTACTAAGTGCAGTTTGCGGGAACAGAATAGATGTGGATTTATTGGTGAGTATGAAAAATATAGAAGCTGTAAGCAAATCTAGAGCTCTTGCAGTCGCTTTGGTTCAGAGAGAGGTTTCAAGCTTCATCATACTGTCTGACCATTACCATTGTTGTGAGTAGTGAATCAATGAAATAGGACCATCTCCCCATGCTCTTGCCAACCATTTTATCTATCTACTTTTTGATTATTTTTTTTCCTTGTGCGCAGGATTTTAAGGCCTACAAACTAGCACTTCAACCTTTTGACGCTACTCGTGCTGGGAGTACCATATAGAGGATTTTTTTTAAAAAATTATTAAAGACCACTTTCAATTTATTGTAATAAATATTATATACATTTTTTTATTGTGAAGTAATATAGATTTTATTTAATATTTAGTTTAAATTGTATTGCAACATTTTTTATGTTTCAAATATTTTTTTTAAAAAAATACAGGTTTCAATTGAATTATACAACAATAATAAAAAAATTTACTGGCCTACGCTGGGCGCCAGATCTTTGTTGGTGCCTAGGAAGCCATTTTAGCGGCGCTTAAATAGTCCTGTTGCGGCGGTTTTGAATTCATCGGCGCTTCTGTGAAATATAGCGGCACCAGTAAAAGCGCCGCTGACACCGTAGATACCGCCGCATTAGATTCTACTAATAGTGTCGCTTTGAGAAGCGCCGCTGAAATTGTTTAGCGCCGCGAAAGCTTTTAGCGACATACCCCTCCGGCGGCGCTTGTCTAGCGCCGCTAAAATTTTATAGCGGCGTTTATAGGGGTTTTAGCGGCGGTTTTGGCCACCGCTAAAAGTCAGTTGTCTTGTAGTGACACCATGATGTATATGTTTTATTTACACCGTCCATGGTGTATGGGCTTTATCCTGACCGTTCATTTGTGTGGACCCCACGTGAGGTATGTGTTATATCAAACTGTCTATCTGTGGGGCCCAGCAGCTGTTGTTGTTTAACGTTAGCAAGTTCCGTGGGCCCTAGCAGCTACCAACTACATTGACGTCAGCAAGTTCTGTGGGTTCCACCTGTATTGACATCAGCAAAGTTCTGTGGGCCCTGTCGCAACCGTCCGTCCAATTGTTGGATGGTGGGACCCACTCTCACGTGTGGGACCTCCACCATCCAGCTGGGACATGGACATCCCACCTTATGGTATGTGTTTCTTCAACGTCATCCATTTGATAGTGGACCCCACCATGATGTCAGTGTTTTATCCACGTCGTCCTGTACAGGGACATGGGTCGCACTTGATACATGTGTTTTATTCACACCGTCCATCCATCTAGACGTGTGGGGTCCGCTGATGTATATGTTTTAGCTCCACCATCCAGATGGGACGGTGGGCCCACCATAATATGTGTTATATCCCCACCATCCACCGTCCAGGGGCATGTGTTTTATTAAGCCCACTTGCTGAATGATTGAGGCCTATTGTGAATGTATGAGGCCCGCCGTGATGTGTGTGTTGCATACACACTATCCATTCGATGGGGCCCATCTTGCAGGCCCACCATGTTATATATGTTCTATATTCATGTTGTCCATTTATTTCTGGACCGTATGGGCTGCCCCATCAGGCCCATTATGACATATATGAGGCCCTTGTGTGAGGATCAACATGTTGTATATGAAACCCATGTGATGCAGCCCATGGTGATGTATCATGAGGTCCATTGTGATGTATGTGAGGCCCATTGCATTGCGTAAGGCCCATGTGATGTGGCCCATTGTGATGTATGTGAGGCCCATTGCATTGCGTAAGGCCCATGTGATGTGGCCCATTGTGATGTATGTGAGGCCCATGCAATGTAGCCCACTTGATGTATATCAGGCCCATGTGATGTGTCCCATTGTGATGTATATTAAGCCCATGTGAGCAGCCCATTGTCATGTATATTGGGCCCGTGTGAGCAGCCATTGTGATGTATATTAGGCCCGTGTGAGTGGCCCATTGTGATGTATATTAAGCCCATGAAATGCGGCTCATTGCAATGTGTAAGGCCCATGTGATGGGAGCCATTGTGACGCATTTGAGGCCCGGATATCAGGCCCAATGTAATGTATATGAGGCCCATATGGTGAGGCCCGATGTGATGTATATGTGGCCCTTGATGAGTGAGGCCCATTGTAATATATGTTAGGCCCTTGTGTGTGACCATGGGCCCACTATATGTTTGGCCCTATGAGGGCCACTCCTTGGGAGAAATGTTGGTTAAATGTCCACATTGATGGGCAATGATGGTTAAATGTCCACATTATGATCTTCCCTTAAGCCTCGTTAGGTCAATTATCGATATCGATTATGAGTATGTGATAGCATAACATCATGATACATACCTATACGCATCATTTGCATGCTTGATATGAGATGTGGTTGACTATTATATATACAATTGGGCAGGTTGTTATGGGACTCCCTGATAGATGGAGGTATCCCACATGAGCGCGCGGTACGCACAGGTTTTATGCATGACTGGATAGTATGACTCATGCATCTCACATTTTGTGATATGACCACCGTACGACCTAGCGACATTAGGGTTGTGGCCTCCACAGGCATGTCGTGGATGGTTAGATGGGACATCGAAAATATTTGGTTCGAGCATCTGGGCACGTTGGATGTCCGCGGGTGAAAGTCCTTAAACCTCCGTGGCCAAGAGACGGTCCAACGTCTACACCGAGTGGATATACATGAGCACCCGAGTGTCGAATACCAGTAGGCCACATATCCCACTGTGTCGTAGTCGGTTGGAAGGGGTGTGGCCTTATCCGCCCGAGTGAGGGGGCTGTAAGCTAGGCTGAGTTTACCCAGTTCACAAATGGGTCCGCTATTGACGAGTCGGGTAGGCATTCATATACTGTCAGCAGGCGGGTAGTGAGGTCTTTTCCACTTGCATGGTTGTGCGGCTAGTGAGGCGACAGCCAGTGTGGAGTGTACTAGACCCTGATGATGATCTCAAAGATATACGGTATTGATATGTGGACTTATTGAACATGAGTTGCATACTTAGCATCTTACTCTTTCATTCATTCATTCGCTATCCACTTGGGTTAGTGGTGCACAACTAATTGTTATGCGTACCTTCACAATGGCTAGGATTTCGGTTGGGGCGCACGACCAACCTAAGATCAGGAGTTTATCACATTGAGTCTAGCTATCCAAATTTAGGTATGAGACTAGTTTGGATAGAAGTCCCTTGTAATGGACCTCAAAGCCTGTGATACTACGTACTATCATCCCAACTTCATACTCCGGCATGGTCATTTCATTCGCACCGCATATTGCATTACATCCGCGGCATATAGCATTTTAAGTTGCTATGTTTCTACATTTATATGGCCTAGATGAGGTTGATGGTATTCGTGGACTCATTGGGATTTACATATTGCATTATATCCTCAATATATGATATTTGGCTTACTATGTTTTCAAATCGCATAGCTGATCTACTTTGTTTTCTCAGTATATGATATTGACTTATTATATTTTTGTATCACATAGCCTAGATAAGACTGATGATATTTATGGACTTACCAGCATGTTTCTGCATTGCTCTGATATTGCATACTTGGCACTTACCTTTTGCACATACTTACACTACCCTCTAAGCTTTCTATAAGCTTATGTACGATAGACGCGTGCAAGTGGGGTTAGGTCGCAGCAGCATTGAGCTTGGAGCGTGCAGCGGTCTTCTAGAGCTTTGATTTTGGATATATGTATTTTCCTTTCAGCACTGTATTCAACTGTTTATATTAGTGGATATGTGATGATGTTGTTGCCTTCGTGATTTAGGTAAACTTGTGATTAGACTTCTTACAAGATAAATGTACGTTGGAAAATCCTCCATGTAGGATCCTAGGATCAGAATCTGGTGTATGGGCACTGGAAGCTGAGAATGGGGTACTACGGAGGTTGTCAGCACCGAATTCAGCGATCAGGAATTTTGTGAGCCCGGTTTTCGAGTTTGGGGCGTGACATTTGACGAATGATCCATGAGCGGTTAGAGTTTCAATTAAAAGGGAAAAGTAAGATAGAGCGCCAGAACCCACATTCCCTATCACTCTCCTCCTCTCTCACTTCTTTTTCTCTCTCTTCTCATTTTCTTCAAACCTAGGAAAAATTCATATGACACAAAGGGCCTTCCCAATGTGAGATTTTTATAGTCTCAGATGTTATGTAAATGGCTCCAAAGGCTAGGTTTTTGATATGTTTACCCTATAGGAGATGGTTTCCAATCATTGGGGCCCACAAGGAGGTGTATTAGTTGATCAATGTCATAGGATAGGTGTCCCTAGTGGAGATTTATGTGTGGATATGATCACTCCAACATTCGGATGCATTAATCAACAAGTAAGGTCCTATGTCGGTTCAATAATTATCGATTGTCGATTGGGGCCGCACTATATGGATATGTGCAGGGTATTAATCTAAGTCGTGAAATTGCATGGAATAGTTTACCACGACACACAGAAGCTTGGCAGAGCTAAGGAATGAATTACTATATCCTAGAGGGGGGATTAAAACTAAATAAATTTTATACCTTTTAATACACAATTTCTTAATTAAATTAATCTGCCAATTTAAACTAAGGCAATTAACTCTGATGCTTCCAAGCCAATAGAGATTACATTGACTACAATAGATATGTCAATCAAGTAACTAGTTTATAGATGATAGTGTACATGAGTCTAGGATATGCTAACTATTCAAATCCTAACATTCTTCTAATTGTGCACACATATAATAAGAGGTGGGCATCGAGTCGAGTCGGACCAGATTAGGTCCAACTCGACTTGATCCGGTTTTTGCAAGTACCTAACCTGAACTCGATTCGATTCGAGACCAAGTCCAACAGGACTGACTCAATCCGAACCGATTCCTTGCTAGCTAGCCTGACCCAAACCGAGTCCGAGTCGATTTAGGAAACTGAGTCGAATCGAGTTGAGTCTATCCGATCGATTCGGACTGGGCTGAGTCAAGCCGAGCCGGAGACTCTTATGCTAGAAAGGAAACAGGAGGGAAATTGGGAGAGACAGAGGGAGAGAAAGGATGAGAGAAAGGAGGGAATGAGAGGAAGTTGGCTCATGCTGTGGTGTCGCACCACGACAGGCCATCCGTCGAACTTGAGTCGGCAACCCAAACTCTCCTCTCACACTGGGTAAGACTTCAAAACCAGGTCAAGCCCTGTTCGCTGGTCATGCTTCAACAGGCAGGATGGTAAGGCTAATATGGTTGCAATTGTTACACGCCACAAAGGTTCGTCTTGCTGCGCCGACTCGAGTAGGGTTAAGGTTCGAGTAGAAGTAAAGGTTTTTTTTTTAAAAAAAAGTAAAATCTAACTTTATACTACCTGATTCAGGTCCGAATTGGACCGGATCCGACTAGATCGGATCGGATCGAGTTGTTACATGACCCAAACTCGACTCGGTTTGGCATCAGATCCGAGTGGGTCTACTCAATCCGAGTGGGTCTACTCGATCCGACCCGACCCTGGCTTTCAGTTCTGGTCAGATCAGATTCGACTGGTTCGGTCAAGTCGGATCTGATGAGTCAGGTAGGATCCTGCCCACCTCTAAATATAATTCACTAGTTAATAACATAAGCATAATTATAAAAGTGATCAAATGACAATCCCAAACACAAGCATGTAAGTGGTTCGGTTTCCCTACTCCACTCCCGGTGGACGCACTCTCCTTAAGTGTACTGGATTTCACTATCGGAGGTTTTAAATCAGGTTCACTTTTAACATTTATAGCCCTACACAAGGACCTAGTGTACACTCCTGCCGGAGGCTCCCACAAGAGACTTTAGTTAGTTTTCCATCTGCTAATCAACAACCTCGGTCCTAATTTAAGGACCTACGTTTGCTCTCGCTGGAGGCTCCCATAAAGAATAATACCTACACACCTATGTCTGGTGAATTCGGCCTTACACAAGAGCCTAGGTCCTATATAAGAACCTATCAATTTTGGGTTACAAACTCTTACCCTCAATCATACATAATAAAAGAGAGTGTGGACTCATACGTGACACTTACTTATCGAATTGAGCTCCATTGGTGCGTCGTTTTTGAATCGCATCTTCAAAGCTGCTTGAATCTGCTTCTCAAATGTTCCTTCAATCGTTGATCTCGATACTTGTCAATGCTTCAACTCCAAGATCAAACACCTTGTATGCAATACTCCTTTAAGGTGACTAAGGTAATGGGAGTTTGGGTAGAATCTCCTACAACTAATGGAAAGTTGAACTCCTAGGAGATTCACTCGATGAACACTCTAGAGGTAGATAAACTCTAGAATTTTTCAATAGAGTCGGAGTCTAAACTCTATAGAGGGCTTGAGATAATGTGAAATTGCATGGTGGGATGTCACGACTATATGTATGGAAGCTTGGTGGAGCTAAGGAATGAATGGCTATGTCTTAGAAGAGTGAGAATAAGAACAAAAAAAATTATGCCAATTAAATCCAATTACCTACTTAAACTAATATTCCAATTAAACTAAGGCAATGTAACATTAAGGCTTTCAAGTCAATAGAGGGTCCAATCACATAGACTATAATCAATGTTCCAATCAAGTAACTAGTCTATAAATGATTGTGTACATGTTTGTGTGGTATGTGGTAACTATCAACTCCTAGCATTCATCTAATCATGCATACATATAATTCATTAATCAATCACATAAGCATAATTAGAAAAATACACAAATGATAATTTCAAACACAAGCATGTATAATAGTTCAATTTTCCTACTCCATTTCCAATGGATACACTCTCCTTGAGTGTACCTGATTTCACTATCGGAGGTTTTAAATCAGGTTCATCTCTAACCTTTACATCCTTACACAAGGACCGCAATCCTGCACAAGAACCTATCATACACTTTCGTCGAAGGCTCCCGCAAGAGACTTTAGTTAATTTTCTATCGGCTAACTAATAATCTAGGTCCTAATCCAAGGACTTACGTTTACTTCTGCCAGAGGCTCCCACGGAGACTAACACGTACACACCTATGTCCAGTGAATTCGGCTATACACAAGAGCCTATGTCTTACACATGAACTTATCAAGTTTGGGTTATAACCTCTTACCCTCAATTTTACATAAAGAAAGACAGTATGGACTCACTAATTAATACTTATCGAATTGAGCCCCATTGACGAGCCTTTTTGAGTTGCTTGATCAATGCTTTCCTGTACTTCAATCAGCTCCCATTTTACTCTCCGATCGTTGATGTCGATGCTTTGTCAATGCTTCGACTTTAAAATCAAACACCTTATATATAATGTTCCAATGTGATGACCAAGGTGATGGGAGGATGGTGAAATCTCCTACAACTAGTGTGATATAATTGAAATCTTATAAGATTCACCTAAATGGGTAATCTATAGGGTTTAAACAAGGATTTAACTATTGGTTCAAGTCTAATCTCTAGAATTAGGTGGAGATTAAGTTCCTCTTCTTCATTGAGGTTAGAATCATCTTTCAAGTAATGAATCATAAGAAATATAACTTAAATCTCATGGATTTAAAGGCTAGGAATGTGGAATGTGAGTGGGGAATCTAAGCTTCTATTGCACCAAAAAGCCCATCATCTTGCCCAAGAACTGAATTCCTTTTTATAAGAGACCGATTTACAACGATTATAAAACGACTAGTTAATGGCTCTGTTGATAGGATCGAAAGGGCTTTTGATGGAAACGAAGGTCTTCAATAGGATTGAACTATGCGTCGATCCCATCATGAAAATCCAAGAATTTATCTATTTTGTTGCTAGACTCATTCTTCGTTCGCATCGAACGGGAACAACTTGTCGATGGGATCGAGGACCACTCGAAAACTGTTGTTTGAGCATGTATGTTTACAACAGTTATGCACCTCTTATAGCCTTACTTATCATGTTCTAATTAAGCTTTTAAGGCTAAAGGATGATCAACAAGATTTACATATAAGGTTAGGATCATCTTGAGGTTCAAGTATTCTTTTGGGTCAAGATTAGGGTTACCAAGGTACCTCATATACGCATTTTTTGCTCCTTAATTATCATGTCCTCTTGTGTCTTTGGTCTTCAACTTCCAAGGACTCAACTAACTACATGACACACGAATTCACGTGATTGACAAATAAGGTACACAGATCAGTGCACTAACATCATGATCTTCTTATAGATGAGTTTTGAATGCTCATTAGATTGAAGAATCACTAAGAAGAGAGTATGGGTCTCATTGGGATTGAACCTAAGAGGTTTAATAGAGCTTGAGATACACTAGTGTAACACCCCGACCCTTCGAGTGTCCTTTTTCATATATGTGCATGACGATCGATATAATATCCGTAACCCAAACCTACCTGATCTATACTCCTCTGGCACCTTCCGTGGGTCATCCGACATTTTCGGTAGGACCCACATTGAGGACATAATATGCATTTGAGTGAACAGAACCTCGAGAACTAGAAACCTATGTCAATGTGACAATGTCGTTGCTACGAACCCAGCGGTACCCCTCACGCATCAAGGCACACACTTGAACCCAAGTTATCGCAAGAAGAACGATTAATGTTCATGTGCACAAGAGGCACCAAAACCAATTTAATAGTGTCACAAATTTCACCTGTTTCTAAAAAATACATAACTTATTAAGTGCCTTAATCAAGCTTTAATGGTGCCATAAAATAACCGTAAACTAGATTAACTCATCATTATTAGCTTTTAATAATTGTAAGGGATATTGTTCATAAAAGTCAATGCATTTCTATAAATTAAGGAAAGAACGTCACCTTGTTTATTCTATAAAATGGTTAAGTTTTGATTAACTATATTTAAGGCCTTAAGCAATGTATTAAGTTGTATAAAAATTACTTATTTAACCATAATAAATTGGCATTAACTAGAAGTACTCAACGAAATCCCTTAATTTGAGGATGTTTGCCAACACATCATTTTCTAGATACTACTAGTACTAATTTAAGAATAATTAAGGCTATGTAAGTGTATCTAATTAAGCTAAAACAATGATTACATTAAAGTTGATAAAGTGCATGAATCAAAAGTCAAATTTTTCTTCTTAAATCAAGGAGAACCAAGTGTTTTGTCCTTCACTTTTTTAGAAAATGAATCTTGTGCTTGATTAGGCAGTAATTAAGCCCTTTAATCCATGATTAGTTGGGACAAATGACCCTTGAAAGGAGGAGCTTCCACATGTACCCTAATATAGAAAACTCCCATTAATTACTCTCTTGTTTATAAATAGACCTTCCCTAAACAAATTTGGGCATATCTCTTGCTAAGAGAGTGAGAGAGAAAGAAAGAGGAAGAGATAGGGGAGAGAGACTGGTGGTGGACCACCCATCAAAGAGATCCAACCCATCCAACCCTTTCATCAAGGTGAGTACACCCCCCTCCACTCTTCCTTTTGTTCTCATTCTTAATGGTGTGGATGATTTATGATGATCATAAAGCAATGATGGTGATGGTGATGATGATGTTGGACCTATTGACCGTAAGCCCCATCGTGATGTTTGAAAGCAAACCAAACCTTCCATGTGGTTTTACATACATAGATGAAGGGAATATACAAATATCAGCTTGGACAAAAAAAATCATGGGCCCCACCATTAGAGGTGTACACGAGTCGAACCGAGTCGAGCTTAGCACAGCTCGACTCAGCTCGGCCACTAGCTAACCATAGCTCGACTCGGCTCGGCCACTAGCTGACTGGCCAGCTCGGCTCGGTTCAGTCAGCAGCTCGGGATAGTTCGAGCTGAGTTCGACCCAAGATGAAGCCTCTGTGACATTTTCTCAAACACATGGAGTGCACCTTCAATTTCTCACAGATTGTAAAGCACCAGCATTGGTTTACAGGTATTTCATCAAACATTATGTAGGCAACATAAAAATCAACATACAAGGGTATTTCTTTCATATCCATACCTTCCTAGCCACCAGCTGACACTTCGTTGAGTCATTTCATCAAACACTTTCCCGGCAACATCAATATCAAAATAGCCGAGTCATTGAACTAGTTCGATTCGAGTTGGGGTTCGATCCGAGTCGAGTCGAGTCGAGCCCGAGCAAGCTTGAACTCAGTTTTAAAATTTTCGAGCTTGAAAAATCATCTCAACTCGGCTCAAACTCAATTTCGAATCGAGCTTTTTCAAGTTGAGTCGAGCGAGCTAATCGAGCTAACTCGGTTCGTGTACAGCTCTACCCACTATGAGGTTTATTAGCCATTTAACTAGTTCATAAATGCCCGAGTTCGTGTACAGCTCTTGTAAACTGAGAGGAGCTGAAAGCTTTTGTGTATTTGAGACAACCCAAAGGGGTTGAATATATAGAGATTACAGCATCTATACAAGGAAAGTAATAAAATCAGAATCATCTACCTATGGAAACCAACTATACAAGGTATGCTAGCTATACAAGGTATATTTCAGTCTGTCTAACATCCCCCCTCAAATTAATGCGGGTCATCGACAAGTAATAGTTTGCCAACGAGAAATGAGTGACGTGCAGAGGTTAGGGACTTGGTGAGAATGTCTGCAATCTGATCATGGGATGCAACATTTGATAAAGAAATGAGCCAAGACTGAAATTTCTCGCGGATAAAGTGACAGTCAACCTCTACATGCTTCGTCCGTTCATGAAAAACCTAGTTAGAAGCAATCTGAATGGCATTGAGATTATCAACATTGAGTGGAGTAGGATTCTGCACAGAAACGCCCAAGTCGGAAAAAAGTCCACGTAACCAAACAAGCTCACTACACACAGCGAACATCGCCCAATACTCGACTTTTATGCTTGATTTGGAAACAGTGGCCTGCTTCTTACACTTCCAAGAGATAAGAGAAGTGCCAAGAAAAATATAGTAACTAGTGGTAGATCTTCGTGTGAGAGGGCAACTGACCCAATCAGCATCCAAATAAGCACGAAGGTCTAAAGTAGCTGTGGAGGAGAAGAACAGTGATCGATCTAGAGTTCCACGTAGGTACCGTAAGATGTGTAACACCACAGTCATATGAAGAGTCCGAGGAGCAGAAACAAACTGACTGACGACTTGGACAGCGTAGGCAATATCAGGGCAGTCATAATTAACTAAACCAGACTCCCAACCAAACGGCGGTATAAGTCGGGTTGTGCAAGTAGATCACCATCGTCACGGCCATAATGAACGTTAAATTCTAAGGGAGTCTGAATTGTTTTCTGATCTGTCAATGATGTCAAAGTGAGAAAATCCTTTGCATATTTACGCTGGCTGACCAGGATCCCACGTTTAGAACGTGAAATTTCAAGCCCAAGAAAGTATGTGAGATGGCCGAGGTCTTTTATCTTGAAGGAGGATTGCAGAACTTCTTTTAAAGCCGAGATGTCAGTAGCATCGTTACCAGTCAGGAGGAGGTCATCAACATAGACTAGAACAATGACAATTCCGTGAGCAGTGGTGTGCAAAAATAAGGATGGGTCATGACCACTTTGAGTAAAGCCAGCACCCGTAACAACATCATGAAAGTGTTAGAACCATGCCCGAGGTGCCTGTTTGAGGCCGTATAAGGCTTTCTTTAGGTGACATACCTTATTGTCAGGGATTAAAGAGCTAGGAGGAGGTTTCAAATATATGGTTTCTTGAATATCTCCATGAAGAAAGGCATTTTTCACATCCATCTGAGCGAGTGACCATGAGCGAACAGAAGATATAGCCAGAAGAATACGAACAGTTTTCATCCTGGCCACGAGAGCGAAAGTCTCATAATAATCAATTCTGTATTCTTGTTTGTATCCCTGAGCGACAAGTCGAGCCTTATATCGATCCAATGATCCATCAGACTTGAGCTTGACAAAATAAATCCATTTGCTACCAATTAGCTGTTGGTCAGTAGGTCAAGTGACAATGTCCCACGTATGATTATCATCCAATGTTACAAGTTCTTCTGCCATAGCCTTCTTCCAACAATCATGAGTGGCTGCCTGAGAGTATAAAGTAGGAATAGAAACAGTATCCAGAGTAGCATTCATGGCAGACATAGAGCATATCAAGCGATCAGGCGCTCGATGTTCACGGGCGAAACGACATATCGAGGTAAGTTCGGGATCTCCAACAGGTACAGTAGGTTCGGGATCTGCAACAAGTACAGTAGGTTTGGGTTGAGTAATAGGTGGTGGATCTGTATATGGTTGACGTGAGTAAACCTGCAACGGACGGGGGAGAGTACTTGAGGTAAACGGAATTTCTGGAAAGGCGGTTAGACCAGGAGAGTTTGGAGTGTGTGGAAGAGGAAAAGATGAATGAAAGGCAATGTGTTCAAGAAAAACAACATGTCGTGAAACCCGAACACGACGAGAAACCGGATCATAACATCGAAAACCCTTCTGAGTTTTCCCAAATCCCAAGTACATACATTTGACTGATTTTGGAGATAGTTTGTTACGTTCACGTGAAGCCAGGTGAACTTAACAGATACAACCAAAAATACGAAATGTGGAATATGCAGGAGGTAAGCTGGTGAGAACAAAGTGAGGAGATTTACTGTTCAGAACTTTCGTTGGTATCCTGTTAATCAAATAGACGGAATGTAACATTGCTTCCGCCCAGAAAGAACGAAGAACACTCATAGCTGTCATCAAGGTGTTAGCAATTTCAACAATATGACGATTTTTTCGTTCAGCCACCTCGTTCTGTTGTGGAGTATCAAAACAGGTGGTTTGATGAATAATCTCATGCCCTTGAAAAAATGTACAAAAGTCGATTCAGAGATATTCCCCCCTAAGTCAGAGCGGAGAATTTGAACTGGAACCCGAAATTGAGTCTCCATCATAGAGTGAAATAACTTGAATTTTTCAAAAACGTGTGACTTTGATTGTAGAAAGTAAATCCAAGTATAACATGTGAAATCATCAATGAATATAACATAGTATCATAACCCAGAGAGAGACATAATTGGTGAAGGACCCCAGACATCCCTATGCACAAGTTCAAACATAGAAGATGATTTTGTAGTACTTAGAGAAAAGAAAATACACTTACTTTTTAAAAGACAACAAGAAGAACAAGAATAATTCAAATCATTTTTATTAAGAGAAATATTCCCTAACATGCCAGACGAAATTAACTGAAGTAACCGATCGGAATGTGGATGACCCAGGCAAAAGTGTCACAGTTTCCACAATTTATTTGCCGAACAAATATCTGATGAAGATGAAGAAAAAAACAACGAGCCGGAGTGACAGATAGATCAAAATCCAGCACGTACAGACGACCATGCTGCCTACCCCTCCTAAGCACCCTCCCCGTTGCAAGATCCTGCACAAAACAACAGTTTGGAAGAAATATGACTAAGCAGTTATTGGATGTGAGTTGACCAACTGAAATTAAATTGGAGGAGAGGTTAGGGACATGAAAGACATCACGAAAGGTGAATTGGTGATGAGCAGAAGGCGAGAAAGTCAATGATCCAACGGACTGAATAGGTAGTCTAGTGTCATCTGCAGTAGAAATAGCCTAATTACCGGTGTAAGGGCGAATGTCATGAAGATGGGATATAGCACCAGTCATATGATTAGAAGCACCCGAATCAAAGAACCATAAAGAAAATGGGGATATACCTAACATACTGGCCGTAGAGAGGGTCTTAACAATTTACTGGAGCATTGCAGGAGTCAAAGGTGGTGAAAGACCTTCAGCAGAAGATGCAGAATCACTAACAGACAGCTCAAAAGAAATAGTGGCAGTAGTAGCAGAAAGAGCATGACCATAGCCACGACCACGACCACCACGTCCACAGCCGTAAGAAGATGCATAGGCACGTCTACAGCAGTCTTGAATACCATGACCAGTTCGTCGACAATAAGCACACCATTATTTGCATCGAGCGACAACATGACCCACCTTGTTGCAGCCACGACAAGTCAAAGGAGAGGAGCCACGTGTTAGTGTAGTGGTGGACATAGTAAGCACCATATCAGATGATCCCGGAGTTGAGGAAGAAAGAGAGAGAACTTTCAGTCGTTGTTCCTCAGTTAATAAATCATTAATAACCAAATTCAATGAAGGAGTAGGGCTACGGTTCAAGAGAGCAGCCCGACAATGCTCGAATTTCGGACATAGCTTCATAAGAAATTGGTAAACTTGCGCACTCTCGCGCATAGTTTGGAATATCCTAAAGTCATAAGGAAATATTGGATCCATCAAGGCCATCTCAGTCCAAATTGTGACAATTTTAGAGTAAAATGATTGAATACTGTCGTCACCCTGAGTAAGGTTAACGAGATCCTGTTCCAGACGATATGACCGGGCTGCATTACTTTGTTGATAAATTGTCTGAAGATGCTCCCACATTGCCTTAGCCGCACGATGAGGTGTGAGGCCAACAGCAATGGACCTGTCGACCGAATCGAGAATCCAGGTAATAATCCGTTTATTGTTCATTTTCCAATTAGCCAATTTATCGGCATCGGTGGAAGTGAGAATAGTAACAGATCCATCAATTAGTCCCCATAAACCACGACCCTTGAGGAAGTTCTGAAAATGGATAGCCCATAGCGAATAGTTGGTACCATTAAAACTACACCATGGGGCCTCTGTACGTGATGAGTTCTTGTCCATTGATCGGAATTAATATAAAACACGCAAAGAGTTGCAGCAGAAGAATGTTTTAGATGTATCGTACAACAGGAGATACCCAAGGGGTAGCAGTATCTGGATCTGGCGGAATAGGAACAGCAACAGGAGCTCTGGATCTAGAAAATGTAGATTTGGAGCTGGATTGGGATAAGCGAGATCTGGCGACGCAACAGCAACAGCAACAGGGGTTGTTGGAACTCGAACAGATCGAGCAATAGAGGTGACCGGGTGACGCTAGACGAGCAGAGGGGCGGTCAGACGAGCAGGGGATGGTCGGATCTGCAACAGGGGGCGCAAGACGAGCAGAGGGATGGTCGGACGATGCAGGGGTGGTCGGATCTACAACAGTGAGCACGGGACGAGCAGTGGTCGGACGATGCAGCAGGGGTGGTTGGACGACGCAGGGGTAGTCGGACAAGTAAGGATGGTGACCGGACGCAGCAGGGATAGTCGAATCTGACCGGTGGTGCCGGATTTGGATCAGTGAAGCTTTGATACCATGTAAACCGAGATGAGCTGAAAACTTTTGTGTATTTGAGACAACCCAAAGGGGTTGAATATATAGAGATTACAGCATCTATACAAGGAAGTAATAAAATCAAAATCATCTACCTATGGAAACCAACTATACAAGGTATGCTAACTATACAAGGTATATTTCAGTCTGTCTAACAGCTCTACCCTCCTTTTTTGTTTTTGGGGCCGCATTGCTGCATTACTCCGCCATCCACAACACCTACCATGTAACCCCAGTAATCCACTATGAAACCTTCCATCCATACATCCGCTACCATTGTTGCAGCTTACCCAACTGTTGCCATTGCCATTGCATCACCGTGATTGCCAAAATCGGCAAACCCCATCAAAACCCTCTCTACCACTCTACCACCACAAACCGCTCTTGCGGTAGCCATTTTTTGGCTCCACACTAGTGACCAACGCACGAAGCTTCATTCCCTTTCGGTTCTTACATCTCTTTATATTAGGTTATGAGTTATATTGAAGCCATGTATTTAATTTGTACACTAATTTCGACAGGACAACATTGGCATCAAGTCTTATGAATGAGAAGAGTGGAGAACTCTCTGTTGTTCATAGTGATGCTGTGTTCTGAATTAGTTTCTACTGTTACCTGACATAGAAATGTTAGATGTACGACTTAGAAACAGTTAGAAGATGATCATTAACATAATGTGATCCCAAAGGAAAAGAAAAAAAAAAAGGCAAAATTTTAACTATTTTATTGAGAATGCGCTTTAGGATGTATGCTAATTCCACAGGCTTCATCTTTTAAGTACCAAATACAAATGTACCACACATGCCACTGTGGCACGTGGTTAGGATATGGGATAGTCATCAGACAGTAACCTTGGTGCATGCATCCATCTTCAAACTAAGAGCAATCTACTCATTGGATTTGTAGCACATGCACCTTGATCAGGGGCGGCTCAACATTCTTGGGGGCCTTAGGCAAGTCACAAAGATGAGGCTTTTTAGTTTTTTTTTTTTTTAATAATAAATTTAAAATTAAACCATAAATTTGCTTCTTGACTTTTTAGATGCAAAATTACTAATTAAACTTTCGTATTCAAGTTTACCCAATAAATCAATTTCGATGGATAAAATTGTTAAACTGTTCATAAGGTGAATCCTAGATGGATGAAAGGAAAACATAAATATCAGCTTATCCAAAATTTCTGCCGCCTGCAGAAAAGTTTTTAATGGTGAGCATTCAATATCCACTTTTCTTCTGCCTTGTGGTCCACTTGAGCTTATGTTCTACTTCATGTTTTTTCTAATATTCTAAAATGGATAAAGAAATGGATCAACGGAATAGATATAACACATATAATAATGTGGACCCCACAGAGCTCAGGGCTACAGGAATCCCTAAAGTGGCCTGCCCGCAATCCGCGTCTATTGTGAGAATAATGAATTTAGAATTGTATAGTACTCTAGCAGTGTTATAGTTAATAAATAGTCGCTCCTAGATTATTAATATAGCATATTTTGACTCCATCCAAACCGTCTAAATTAGGTGATCCATTCTAGATAGGCTAAATTACAAAAAATCCATTGATTTAACTATTCTATCTTCCAATTAGTGGGAATTTGTACGTTGAATTCAAATAATTTGTTTAGTATACAAGAATCAACTAGTTAGGAGATCCAGCCATTGTGTGTTTTTGTTTTTGTTTTTCATGAACCATCTAAATTGGGACCCACTTTTATATCTGTTTAATTTAATTTAAAAATGTTCAAAGGTTGCAATTTCTCAATGCATGTGTATAGATTACCAAACGCTATCAGAGTATTAAAAGCCTATTCCTATAATCCTGGGCCTTCATAATTAGGGGGCCTTAGGCGATTGCCAAACCTGCCTACCCCTTAGAGCCGCCCCTGACCTTGATTGTAGACCATTAGTAATCATTTTCTAGATGTCCATTTCTACATATAGGTATGACGCACCTGATGACTAGACTCGATAGATTTTTTTATGCAAGGAACAGAAATGGTTGAAAAAAGAACCTTCTTTGTATAATCTGATACATGCATTTAGAGAACATTTTATTCTGTGCTAGAAATTGGTTGGTCAGCGGGATGGCTGCTTACCTAATACTTTTCTTTTTCTTTTTCTTTTTCTGTTAGCTATTTGAGCTAACTTTATTAGACGTTATAGTTGCACAATTTTCTTTCAGTGCTCAAATAGTACTTGCCATGTAGCTTATCATCCTCAATGTGCATGCGCTGATGATCTTTGTGTAGAGTTACCTCTCTTTTTTCCCCATTTTCATTTACTAACAATTTTTACGCTTGTGTTTCTTGTTTGTTCGAGTTTTGCCCATGTTTTTTGGGTCAAATTTTTTTATTTTTTCTTTTTCATTAGACACCTTATTCACTGCACTTGACTTTTATACATGTAGCTTGGGGATCAGGACAAAATCCATCTCATGTCTATTGATGAGGATGATGATCAGTGCATTTGTCTACTTTCTTTCTGCAAGAAGCGAAGGCAACCATTGCTTGAACATTCATCATCTGATGAACAGTTAGAGCAAACTGTGAGAAACTGCTCCAGCTACACTCCCCCCTCTAATCCATCTGGTTGTACTCGCATTGGTATGCTAATAGACGTCTGTTTCAGTTGCATTTATGATGATCTAGTAACTATTTACTCCATCCTAGGCGTTAATCATCTCCGAGTTTGTGTTATCAGCAAGTTCTGAAGGTGTTTTAGAAGGTGTCTTGTTTTACATTACTGGTAACCACTGGTCGCCATTGGTTATAGACTAATAGCATAAATTATTTAAATAGCTGCTATGCACAGATGCAGAAGATATTTCATGTATGTATGTTGCATATCTTTACCACAGTTTTACCGGCCTACCATTTAATTTTTGTATTGCTAAGGCTACCAGCACATGAATCTTTGCTTCTTAGATTGTTGATATGTTTTAATTATGAGTTACTAATGTTCAATATTATTCTATTTACTTTATTAATAGACCCTTCACTAAGAGATCCTTCACTAATGTGGGAACATAATGGAGGGGCCAATGTCACTCTTTTTATTGGTCTTTAATGCCAAAAAAGAAAAAAGAAAAATTGATTAATTGGTAGAACTTAATTAATCGGTCGGTTGTTTGTAACTTCTTTGATATATATGCTTAATTGAGTTTCTTGAGGAGTTACAGAGAAGATCATCTTGGCATTTCTTAAGGCTGTTCTTGTGAATTTTTTTGTCCTGTTCCTTGTGAATTACTACAGGATTTCTTTTGTGCTAATGGGAATGTTTATTGGAAGCTGTGGTGATATAATGTTATTTTTTTATTCATTCAATTTGATTATTATTACACGTCTTGTGTTTTCAATAGCTACATTTTTCTTTTGAAGGTTTTCGGGTGGTGGTCCATTGTTCCATGGTGTGGACCATTTGGTGATTGCATGTCTTTGATTCTCCCATAAATGTGGGATGTTCGGTTTTCCATTTGGTTTTTTTTTTTTTTTTTTTTTTTTTCTTTTTTTTGAGTTATCACTATTTGCATTATTGCTTTACTTATGGATGTCGGGTTTCATTTCTTACTATGGGTTGCCTTTTGCCTAGATTACCTATATTTTCTAAGGACATGCCAAATGCTAGTACGTTGAGAGACATTCTCCGCAATGGAATTTATTTTCATGCAAAAGAGTTGAAAGATGCAAAAGCTAGCCTTGGTTGATGGAAATTTGGTAAAGACCTTGTAAACATGGGTTCTATGGGGTTTTTTTTTTTTTTTCAAAATTTCTGTATTGTGGCTACTATCTTGCCTAAGGAGTGCTTTACTATTTGGTTGCCTTGGAATGGAGTATGGCTTTCATTTGAATCTTACATGACTTAGTATTTAGGCTCTACTTCGCTTGTTGATTTTGTGGAATAAGTTCTTTTCATCTCACAGAAATTGGACAGATATGTGTTGTGGAGCTATCAATTCTCTAGCTTTAGAGAATCAACCAATTGCAGGCTGGTGCACTAATGCTTGCTGATAATGGCATATGTTGTATTGATGAGTGCAGGGATAAAGTTAAATCATATCAACAGTGGTGAGCATGAAAGCTACTTCTATATATGTATTGTCAGGTCCAAAATTACTTCTATATATGCATCTTCCCAGAGATAACACAAATCATGCAAGTGCAATAGCTCTTTGGTTTACTTGGCTGTAGAGACTTGAAACTGAAAGGAAAACTTGGAATTTATTCTATGTTATTCTTTAGAAATTGAGCATTCACCTGTTATTTAGTTTTAATTCCTGCAACTGCAGGTGGCTGAGATAATCAAGGAAGATTTGTGGCCTAATCCTCTAAAGTATTTCAACAATGTGAGTTTCTTTTTCCATTACATTCAATCAAGGAATTTATTGCTTCCCTTTCATTTCTATTTTACTTCTGAAAATATCTGTTGTGTATATATTATTAAGATGTTTGCTTTATGTTCAGATGTCCAAAAGCTAAGAGGTTTTGTTCTCCTCAATTTACAGTGGGTAAATGATAATCCCAAGCCATCAGACATCCACATTTTCTTTATTTTCATTTCTTTAATTTAGATCTTTTTCCTTAACTCTGTTACTGTGGTTATGTAGCCATCCAACAAAGAAACTTTAGGAGGTGAGCTGTCAGTCAATAGGGGGAGAGCTGAAAAAGATCTTTTGCAATTGAAGGTGTAATTCTTGCTTTTCTTTTCTTTTCTCTCCTTCTTTTTTATTTTTATTTATTTAATCTTATTTTCACACAGTCCTTCTGTGAATTTTAAGTCTTAAGATCAAAGCTATCCAAGAAAGATATGCAGGCAATCAGGTAAGTACAACTTCTTATAGTTTTTGTTATGTGGAGAACTTTAGACATTACCAAGCATGACTTGTTCCTTTAGAGATTTGGTACTTAGTGATCTTTCTATGAGAATGCATGCTTGGAACCAAAAGGGAGGAAATATGTTAATAGAAATTGCTTCTAACAGTACCCCATCTTTACATCCATGTCAGGAAAATTGCTGGCTCACCAACTGTAGGCACAAAAATTTAGCTCAATGCAGCTAAGTTTCTCCCACATTAGTATTTCTTCAAACCCTCTTAAAGACTATACAGATGCTGTGACTCAAGGAGGGACGTGATGAGGTCGATCACCGTCTTCCTCAGGGAATAACTACTCCAAATCCACGGAGCTCTCTAGACTCCTCACAGAGCTTCCTCGAATCCACAAGGGATAAAAGTAGAAATAATTTCTAATAAATTTGAAATAAATTGATTGATGATTAAATTTTAAAAAAATGAAATTACAATCCTTTAAATAATGAGCTCAAACCTAGGATGGAGTCTTAGACTCCAACTCAAACTCCCTAAAAAGGTGACTTACTATAAATAGTAAACGTACTACGGTCTCCATTCCTACTAGACTTCATGGTTTTCGGCCAAAAATAGTAAGTGTCCAATTTAGCCTTACCACGTTGTTCTCCTAACTTTTCTAAGCTATTTTCATGTTGGGCACGACTCCTACAACTCAAAGGATCAAAAGTTATACTCCAATTAAAACTTACTATTTATAATAAAAACGAAAATAAAATGGACTTTTACCATCAATCTGATGGAATCTAGCGAATCTGGCATGGGAAACCCAGTGTAGCAGGGTCGGTTGGCTAAATTAGCTTCTCCTACCCCAAAATCATATATGATATGTCAAAAAACTCATCTCAATTTGCGAGATACGACTGTTTTAAGGTTCTGACAGTCCGGATCATTTCCGCCTCTGATCGGGCCTTCTCTGGTCCATCTTTGCCATGAAATTGTCTGCGACCCGCTCTACATCATGCTGACTGTATAGGAATGATGGTGTACCATCATAGGCTTTGTTATTAACTTGGTTCCTACCATTTAGTTCCAAAGGAGCTTTTCTGTGGAAGTTCTTGGCCAAGAGGCTCTACTTCTCATTGTTGTTTTACATCCACAGCATCTGCTGACTCTGTTTTGACTACTATCAAATTTTTTCATAACATTATGTATTTTATGCAATCATCTTCACAAGAAGTTTTTTATTTTTTTATTACCCATATTTGATTGTTTGAAAGCTCTATCAATCAAATGTGGAAATTGGGAAAACGTTTGTAGACCAGCTTCGGACTCTCTAATATGGTTTTGCAGTCAGGGCCTCTACCAGAAGTTTTAATTTGGGACTATTCAATTCAAACTTTTCTTGATTAGTTAAATCTGGCTAACTAGAGCTCTCTATCTTGATTTGTTAATTCGTCTTTGTTGTGCAGTTGAAACTCTGATTGATATGGGTGTAGTATTAGAACTTTAAATAGATTTACTGATTTTCTCTTTTGGATGCTTTTCTAAGAAAGCATACCGTGTCTATTGGATTTCCTAATGATGGGTACCTCTGTCTATGGGACTGGCCAAATGGAAGGCTGGTAACTAACGCAGGGAAGGACATGAGGTCAAGCACCGTCTTCCTCAAGGGGATAACTGTTCCGGGGACTCAAAACTTCTTGAATCCACAAGAAAAAAGAATAAGAAAATAGAAAATAAATTCTACAAAATTCAAAATTCAAAATTGATTGATGAATGAATTAAACGAGTTCACAACCCTTTAAATAGGGATACCAAGCAATGGAAGAAGTTTCAGAATCAAACTACAACTAAAACTCCTAGAATTTGCAACTTACTATTTATAGACGGCGGTGATGTCTACTAGTGCGCAAGGTTTTCGGCGTAAGTGTCCTATTTGCCTTCACCACGCTGTTCCCCTTATCATTTAGGCGCAACTCTTAAAGCCCATCGGACGAAGAGTTATAATCAAACTAAAACTTACTATTTATAATAAAAACGGAATTAAAACTGGGAAATGACTGTCAATCTGATGGTATTTCGCAAATCTGGCTTGCGCAACATGGCTAAAGTAGCTCATCCTGCCCCAAAATCATATATTTTATGTCCGATAACTCGTTCCAGTTTGCGAGATACGTCCATTTTAAGTTCTGACGGTCTGGATCATCCCTGTCTCCGATCAGACATTTTCTGGTCCATCTTGGCCATGAAATTATCCACGACCCGCTCTACATCAGTAACCAAGGCTTGATGCAAGAACATCGTGCACGGCCATTTCATCTGTTTACTTCTCATCAGATGGAAGCTTTTTCTTAACTGCTGGGAACAAGCACTTGAAGCTCTGGACATTGGGGTTATCTACAATGCTTCGCTTACACACAGGAGCTGGGTTGCTGATAAGTGATGGAAAGCCTGCTAATATTGGTCATCAGAAAGGCAGTCGTTTTACATCTGTTACGTCTGCCGCCTGGATGCCTTGCAGTGTTGGTAGCAATCGAGTTATAGACATTTATCGTATATATGCATTTACAGATGCAGGTGAGGATTTGTTTAATTTCTGTTGGGGAACCATGGAAGCACGTAGAGTTGAATCAAGCAAAGTGTTTCAATCGCACAACTAAGTCCAAACTTAAACAAACCAAAACAAAACTGGATTTAACGTGGAAAACTCTTGCTGGAAAAAACCCATGGCACAAAGCGATGGATGAACACTTTGAAACCAGAAAATTATAAGAGATGTAGATTACCCGATTCGAACAAGCCTTGAACCTCCCTTACAAGGCATTGAAACCTTTGGAACGAAGTAGAAAGCTCTGAGATACACCATATTCCCGATTACACCCATATATATATATAGCCTCTATGAGAATCATGATCGACATAAGAAACAAATCCCACACTTGCACAATTTTACACGCGTTCGATGGTATCTTCGATGGGACTTCAATGGTATCAAAAGACTGTCGATGGGATCAAACACCTTCAATGTCATCAAAAAAAACACCAAAACGTTTCAGCAACTAAACATGAATTTTTCCAATAGCATCTTCGATGGGACTTCGATGGCATCGACAACCCATCAATGGCATTGAACCCCTTCGACGGCATCGAGCAAGACATCACAAAGTGTCCAGCAACCAACATGAAATTTTCGGATTTTCTCAATGGCATCGAGCAGTTGTCGATGGCATCGAACACTTGTCGATGGCATTGAATGGTCTGTTGATGGCATCGATAGACCCTATTGCTGAAAGATTTGAGACATCAACAACAATTTCAAGGCTGACACAAGTGTCTGTCCTTATGTGATTGTTGGTGATAATAATTCAATTATCCTGTACTTATTTGTGTTAAGAGAAGTCTTTAATCTGAAGTTTTTGAGGTCGTTCGACCGGTCGTGTGACAACCACAACTGGCCGTGGGAGGCGCTCGACCAGTCGTAGGTTCAAGTCCTGGCACGACTCAAAGTACAGCGACATTGTGCTGTTTTTCTCTGAGGTCTATGACCAATCGTAGGTGAGCTACGACACGTGTCCTTTGTACAAAGTACGTACACACCAAGAGTAGGAGAGCTATGACTAGTCGTAGGTTACGCACCGATGCGACCGCGGATTTTGTGTCATCGCAGCAAAGGTGCGAAAGGGAAGTTTCCTAAACTATAAATAGGGGTCCCTAGGGTTATTCTAGGGCATGCTAAGGCTTCCTAAAGGTATTATAAAGGGTTCTAGGGTTATCAAAGGGTGTAGCAAGGGTGAGATTCGAGGTTATTTGAATCGGGTAAGTCCTCTCTCTTTGTAATTGATGCTTTCATAGTAGAATTTTGTTGCTTTGTGCCATGGTTTTTTTCCGAAAGAGTTTTTCACGTAAAATCTGTATGTTCTCTTGTATGTGCTTGGTGCCATTGAATTGCTATCCTAGATCTAGATCTGTGTGATTCCGCAGACCAAAAATCCCAACAAGTGGTATCAGAGCAATCGGTTGGGGCACAAATCTGTATCTGCAGGATTAGTAATAATGGCGAGCACTAGGTATGAGATTGAGAAGTACTCAGGAAAAAATAATTTTGAGTTATGGAAGATCAAGATGATGAGTTCTTTAATCAAGCAAGGCGAAGATGGTGCTCTTGAGGAGTGAAAGTCTACTATGACTGATGGTGATTGGAATACTCTTGATAAGAAGGCTTTATCATCGATCCGTTTATGTCTCACGGATGAGGTTCTCTACAACGTCATGAGGGAGAAAACTCTGTTGGGCCCACCGTGATTGCATGTGGTTTATCACATGCTAAGTTATAAAGGCGAAGTTAGAAGATGTTTATACAAAGAAATCCTCCGAAAATCACCTACACTTGAAGCGAAATCAAAATATGCTGGTATAACTTCAAGATGACGGAGGTGAAGATCTTGAGGCTCACATCAAAGAACTTTAATAAATTGGTTTGTAAATTATCTGATATGGAGGAAGTGATGAAAGATGAAGAACAGATGTAGTGTTCTTGAGTTACTCTCCCGGCCACTTTTGAGGCATTCAAGAACATTTGTGCGGATTGGGAACAAAACCATGAGTGTCGATACCGGCTTATCTCGAAGACTCTTCTCGAAGGGAAGGCTATGAGACAACTAAACTAAATTTGATGGGTCGACATGGGGACATCTTCGATGCAACTCAGGTGGGCCATTCTAAAACCATGTGGGTAGTAAACTTCGATAAGGTACAGTGGGCCCACTTCAGGGTTCTATATCCAAATCCATTCAAGGGCAAAGGGAAGATAAAGTCTTTGGAATAAATGTGGGGAAGGAAGGACATGTGAAGAGGGATTGTGAAAATCCTAAATGGAAGAGGGATGATTATACGAGGCTTCTTGCGTTCAACGGGCCTGGGGCTTAGGTCAACGCCGCCACGTCGCTGCTATGGATGTGATGGTGATGTTTTGTCAATATCATGTCTTCGCTCGATGGTCATATGATGATCGTAAGGACAAGTGGATGCTAGACACGGGGCATCTTTTTCACATGACTCCTCATCGGAGTTGGTTCACCAACCCTACAACAGGGAGTGCGATGGTGATGTATTTATGGGCAATGACATAGACATGTAATGTTGTGGTAAATACAAGTGGGTACATTGCGCATGGGATGTTTGATGGGGTGGAGCGACATCCGATGATGTCGCACGTTCCAGTCGATTTGGTGCACTTGAATGATTTCTCTTGGTGTATTTGAGGCAAAAGGATGTAAGGCACACGATCTAGGCCGTATTGATGGTGCTCTTAAAGTATCTAAGGGGCACGGGTAATCATGAAAGCTCAAAACTCGGTAACCACCCCTGTACAAGTTGATCGGGAGCACTTCAAAAGGTGGAGCTCAGCTGTGGATGTAGAGGATTCCACCTAAAGCACGTGTGTGCATGTTGGGCATGGCCACATGAGCCTCGTGCGGGCAGTATGGGCACTTGAAAGCGTGTGCTGAGACGTGCGATTGCTTGCACAGGATGGCTGAGTAGGTGGGTTCTCCTCGCTCCCTTGATCCACCGTGAGAAGAATCACACGATATATCGGCGAGGTACATGGATGACTCCAATATCGCCAGGGATTCATCTTCTATTCGATGGCTCTTCAGGTGAGCCCCTTGGTGGCCGAGAAGTGAAAATATATGGGCGATGTGATGGACTCGTTGTATACAGACATATGGGAGTTGGTGGAGCTTCCAATGGGTCAGGTGAGCGGTTGGATGCGGGCATGTGGATCTTCATAGATACTTGGGAGATGTTGGTAGTGAATGGTTATGCTCAGGAGAGAGGGTCGATCGGCTTCTTAGAGATATTCACGCCGACGTAGTGCGCGTCCCAGATTCCTGGATAACAGTGTCTATTAGATCCATGATTGGCACGCCTCTGGCTCGTCAGCCTTAGCCAAAGTGATCTTGAGCTAGAAGGATGGATGTGGAGTCTGCATTCGCATGAAGAGCGTACTTACATGAAGCAACCAAATGTCCATAACAAAGCTCAAGAGCTTGAAGTTAAAGGGGCTGAGAAAAGACTTTGTAGGAGGTCGTGGTTCGACCTGTCACCTAGGCAGTGGTTTGATTCCTTCATGGTGAGTTAAGAATTGATGACATATGAATCACCAATTATGACATGTCACGTAACCTGAAGACTCCTGGTTAAGATTCGGGATGAAGAGTCGGTCAAATGCATCTTTAAAGATGGTTCTCGAGCATTGAGATCTGTTGAAGGAGGAGTAGGCTTTGGTAATCACAGGAGAAATACCTTGTGTGTAGGTATTGATCAAGTATATGATGGGCTAAGTAAAGCTGGAGAGCATTCCCTACGCATCTCTCCTCAAGTTTTCCTCAGGACATGTCCTAAAATAGATGAGAAAAAGCAGGATATCTCATGAGCCTTATTCGAATGCGGTTGGCAGTGTATGCCATGGTCTGGATTAGACCGGTTATTTCACAGGCTATCAGTGTTGTGAGCAAGTACCCCGGTAAGCAATATTGAGTAGCAGTGAGATGGTAAAAAGACTACGTCTTTCTTTCTTTTGGGAAAACAGGAGCAAAGGTGGTTGGACATGTGGATTTAGATCCGGCAGACATGATCAACAAGGATGTTCCTGTAGAGAAGTTCAAGTTTTGTGTAATTTCCCTGGACTTGGCGATAATAGAAAAGAAGGACTAGATGTGTCACTGAGAACCATGCATTTGTGATGTAATGCGAAGATATAAGAGAGAGGTCAAGAGATGGCAGTTACTATGACGGTTGAAGATTGAAGACTTGGTGGAGATTGTTAAGAGAAGTCTTTAATATGAAGTTTTTAAGGTCGTTCGACATGGTCGTGGAGTTTCAACCACGATTTCGTGGGAGGCACTCGACCCATGAATCGTAGGTTCGAGTTCATTTGGCACGACTCAAAGTACTGCTTGACATTGTGCTATTTTTTCCATGAGGTCTCACGACTCCTTTTTTTTCTAATGAGGAGAGCATACGACTAGTCGTAGGTTACGCAGATTGGTTTCCTAATCCGATGAGGACTGCGGATTTTGGTGTCGCCTTTTGCAAGGGTGCGAAAGAGAAGTTTCCTAAACTATAAATAGAGGTCCCTAGTGTTATTCTAGGGCATGCTAAGGCCTCCTAAAGGTACTCTAAAGGGTTCTAGGGTTATCAAAGGGTGTAGCAAGGGTGAGATTCGAGGTTGTTCGAATCGGTTAAGTCCTCTCTCTTTGTAATTGATTTTCATAGATGGAATTTAAACTGTAAAAATTTGTGCACGTTTTTTTTCATGAAAGAGTTTTCCACGTAAAATCTGTGTGTTCTCTTGTATGTGCTTGGTGCCATTGAATTGCTATCCTAGATCTAGATCTGTATGATTCCGCAGGCCAAAAATCCCAACAATTTGTACTCATTTGGACCTCTAGGAGTTTTATGTCTTCTTCATTCTAGGTTTTCTATAAGAAAATGGGTAGATCTGAATATCAATGCTTGATATTCTAAATTACTTACTTGTTCAATTCAGCTCGTCGTTGTTTTCATGACGCTGAGAACTTAATTTTCAGGTTGAGAGAGGTTCTGCACTATCTGTATCCAACAAGCTTATCGCTTGTGCATGCAACAATGGGATTCTGCAACTCTTCACGGTTGCAACTTACTATATTCTGAAACGATGGAGAAAAATCTTACAAGAATTCTCTCCTGTCAAACAAAATCATCAGTGAATGATATTCAACAGGCTGCCACTCTCCAGATGCAATTGCTTGTCAATTTTCAACCTCCGAAAAGCTCGGCGATTAATATAGTGTTGGAGAATTCTCATTTATGCAATTGCTTATTTCACAACTGCTTGCATTGTTTATGGAGATCACCCGGTGTGCATGGGTGTGTGTGTCAGGTGCATGTGTAAAAAAAATGCACGTGTCCTTTGTACAAAGAACGGTACACACAATTTGTACAAAGAACGGTACACACAATTCTAAGCCTTAAACTCAACAAGACCCAGATTCCTTAGCCTGGCTTTGTCATCGAAGGGTCCCCTGCAAAAGTCAGGGTCTCTTTTATCCGTTTCTTGCGCAGGCACTCGAAGGTCGAAAGAAAGCTAACCAGTTTTCTGCATCAACAGACAACATGTATAAAACACATGCATTGTGGTGATGCCCACAGTCAATAACAATGTTGCTACCACTAGTGTCAGTATGCAATCTATACCCCCCATTTAACAAACGGCAGAGATTTTTTTTATTTGAACCTGACCCACTCCCACTACTCCATGACCCGCTTATTTAATTGTAATCAATCATGCTCAACCAACCGACCCTACTCTGGTTTAAGAGTAGAAAATGGAGCTACTTGTATGCCGATTCCTACCCAATTAGTGGATACAAACGTAGGGATGCAACTTAGGCGGGTTAGGTCAGATTGAGGGTTAACCTGAGCTAACCCAACCACCAAAGGACCCAACTTTCAATCCAATCCAACCCAACCCTACTTGTATGCCTGGCTCACTTTTCATTCAGCTTGGCTAACCCACCTCAGAAGTAGGTTGGGCGCATTTTCTGAACTGAGCCCTACCAGCTATCCTCTGGACAGACCCGATCCGTTGTCAACACTATCCACACACGTGGTACTCGCATGGGCCCCCACAATGATGTATGTGTTTTATCCATGCCGTCCATTCATTTCGTCAGATCATTTTGGTGCATTATCCCTAAAAATAAGGCAGATAAAAATCTCAGGTGGACCACACCACATGAAACAGTGGCGATTGAAGGCCATTAAAAACTTCTTGGGGCCACGAGTTTTGGATCAAGCTGATTATGTGTTTTCTCTACATCTAGATGCGTATGACCTAATCAACGGGTTGAATTGCAAACAAACATTATAGTGGGCACTAGGAAGTTTTAAACTGTGGGCGTACAATCACCACTATTTCCTGTGGTGTGGTTCACCTGATATTTGGATCATTTCTTTAAATGAGGTGGAAAAGTAGATATGGATGGATGGCATGGATAAAAGACACATCATGGTGGGTCCACATCACCGACTACTAAGGAGACCTCGGTACTGGAGGGATCACCACTGAATCCGAGTCCTTCCACATGCATGTGCGCATGGGCCCACAGAAGTCGGATTGCGTACTGAGCAAACTCTGTTGGGCCCACCGTGATTGCATGTGGTTTATCTACGCCGCCCATCCGTTTTTCCATATCATTTTAGGGGTTGAGCCCAACATTGAAGCATATCCAAAGATCAAGTGGAAGTATTGATTTCCACCGTTGAAACCTTCCTAAGGCCCACAGTGAAGTTTATTTATCATCCAAACTGTTCATAAGATCTCGCAGACATGGACGAAGGGAAATCACAAATATGAGCTTGATCTAAAGCTTCCGTGGACCCCAAGAACTTTTCAACGGCAAACGTTCAATTTACACTGTTACGAGTGGTGTGGTCTAATTGAGTTTTGGATAAGCTTCATTTTTGGTCTAAAGCTCTAAAATTATCTGATAAAATGGATGGAAGGAGTGGATAAAATGCATGAATGACGGTGGCTCTACAGAATTTAGTTAGTGCGCTTAGCGTATTGAGTTACTTCCGGACCCACATGCCACGTGGCGTGTGCTGGACATTCAAGACGCGTATTTGTTTGGACACAATCTAATCACATGGCCAAAAGCTCAAACCGGGCAGTTATCAAGAAGACCACGGCTCGAACCGTGTGGGCCCCACCGTGATGTGTGTCGAACATCAACACTATGAATTTGATGGGTCTCCTTTAGTTTATTGGATATCCCAAAAATCAGCCATATACGAACTCAGGTGGGCCATACCATCTAAAACCATGTGAAGACATGCCTAAAACATATAAAAAAAACTCAGTGGGCCCACCTGAGTTTGGATGCGGCTGAAACTTGGTCTGAACCATCATTCAAGGGCCCCAAAGGCCCTATAAAAATATTTTTTTTAAATAAATTTAAAAAAAAAAAATTAAAGTCATCGTGAAAGAAATTTTGGATCATTGAATCGCAGGCCCCAGTTGCACCAAACAGAGGTTATACGAGGACTGAGCCCAAGTCTGTCCCGTTAACCAGAGTTCAACGGGCCTGGCCTGGGCTTAAAATTTTAGCCAATGTGTTAGTCGAGCTGGTCTGCTGCTATGACAAAGAGCCCATCGGCCCGGGGGACCGATCCGTTTGGGGTGTCAATATCATTTTTGTCATACATCATGAATGGTGGGGACACTTAACAAACAGCACAGATCTTCAACGAAAGTGGCCGGCGAGACTCGGCTCAGTTTGGTTTATGGTTCGGACCACGTATAACCATTACGGGCCATGGTCAGCCCTAGGTTTTAGTTTACAGGCTGGGGTTCGATATCGGCCTAGCCTGAGCCATAAAGTACATGTGACGTCCAACCCTTACAACAGGTTGGCCCCAATGTGGGGATGACCAAGTGCAAAAATCAGACGTATCTAGTCATCGGGTGGGCCACAACATAGACAAGTATAGCCATTGCTAAATAGTAAATACAAGTGTGGTCCATTCGATGGGTTGATATCGACTGATTTTGGCAAAAGGTTGCTCAGACCCGACATCCGATGGAAAATAGTAATGCAATACACGCACCAAAGGTTGCAGTCCTCTTTGGTGTGAATGTGTTCGTGTGGACACATCATGTTGCCCCATGCCATAACCCTAGGCATGGAAGGCAAAGGCACGATCTAGGCCGTTCATTAAAGATCCACCTCTCATCTGAATAGTTTTGGATTTAAATTTGCTCCATGTAAGCGTCCCACATGAATAAAGATTATCTATTCACAACCAAATGCAACCACATACACCAAAGGGCCACCACCCCCTTTACACCGTTACCATGCATTTCAGTTCATCGAGAGAGAACAAAGAGAGCTTTTTCAGCTTTACATCTACAAACACATCTGGACCTTTCCAATCCCTAAAGGCCCATCAGAAGTACAGCTGCTTACACTGAGTGACGGTGGCCTCGTGCGGGCAGTATGGGCACTTGAACACGCGTGTGCTGTTCTTTGACAGCTTCACGATCGATTGCTTGCACAGCACATGGCCACATGGCATCAGCATCGGTGGGTTCTCCTCGCTCCCTTGATCACGCGAGACAGGGCAAACAAAGATCGAGTGAAACTGGAACTCAGGGCCCAAGTCCACAGGCACTGGCAGCTGCTTCATCGCCAGCCATTCTTGCTTCTTCGTAGCCATCACATTCGCCAGCTTCAGCAATGTAGGCAACCCTTGGACACCGGCCGCCACAGCCACACTGAGCGGGCTCTCATAAGACTGGCCCAAAAGGCTGCAGAACTGCTGTGTCAGCTCCTCAGACAGCCTCTCCCAATGCGTCGGGGACAGGAAATTAGCATATGGAGAGCGCTCGAGACGACCCGCCCACAAAAGGCAGATTGTGAGCTTTTGTATCTCGGGCATGTGCATCTTAGCAAATGGTGCCAGGAATGTCCTAATGTACTTGAGAGCATCGCTTTGGCTTCCCTTCTGCAGTATCTCCACAAACTGCAGCCGGTGGAGCTTCAGCTCGAGGGTCGATCCGTTCTGCAGGAGCATGTTACGATTAGCAGCTGCCCAAGCCAGTGCGCGTCCCAGATTCCTGGATCTCATTGCCTCAAGTATTTGATACATCTCCACAAATGGAGATTTCAGGGAAATCGCCTCTGGCTCGTCAGCCTCGTTCACAAAGCAGTCGCCAAGATCAAAGAGGCCCTGCCTGTATAGGTGGGCAGCAATGATCTGGTTCACTGTGTGGACATCAAAGTCCACATTCCGGTATGCCTTGGAAATGTCCATAACAAAGGATTTCTCAAGCAGCTTGGCATATTTACTCAACCCAACATTCAACTCCTTCTGTGACCCTTCGATCTGATTGATTGGGCCAATCTCATTCAGCTTGCTGTTCAGTTCTGTGAGAATGGTCTTCTGATCAGTGGCTGACCCGACATCTTGCGCAGACTGCATTCTCGACAGTGCGTGTTCAATTTCACGGCCAACCTGGTCAATCACCTCCTGGGTTTTGGAAGAAGACAGCTTCTGCTTCTTGGAAACTCGGTCAAATGCATCTTTAATGGTACTGAGCTCCATTTTTCCAAATCTGTTGGTTGGGCCAAAAGGCAGATCCCTAACCTACATTGGCACAATTGTTAGTGCTACAGTAAATCTAACATGTGCATGTTAATGGAATGGTGTACTTAAGTTCCAAAACCAAGTCGTCCTTTCAGCAAAGACACCGTGGTTGATTCAGGATGGCACCTTTCAGTGATCCTCATATGACACACCAGAAGTCATCAGCCTCATCACATAACCATTGTGAAAATAAAAGCATTAACAGAGAGAGCAATTGGTCCTCCCATGCAAATCCTTTTATGGGTCACCCGCTCAGTTTCACATGCCTAGTTGGAAGGAAATCCATTTCAGGGAGATGATACCTAGCTTTGGGGCACTAGGCCAAACTACCCATCATAACAGCCCGTGCCAAGAGCAGTAACATTCACAAATGCAGCAAAGCACAACCACAGGATGACCTGGATGGGATTTTTATTAATTACTTTGATAAATAACCACACTTTTATTAAGAATAAAGGAGGATGGCTCCTGCTTTTAAGGCATCGTATATAAGAGCTGCTGATACAAAAACTCCTTTGCAAGAGAATCAGCGTATAGGTGAACGTCAAATAGTAAAAACATGATGGAAGAAGTTCACATCGTGTGCTAAAAAATGGAATTTTTGGTTTAAATATAGTTTTGGTTTAAAAAGCCACATTGGAAACCTTTCAAAAAAGAAAAAGCTTCTATATACACATTTATTTCTACAAAATGTTGGCAACACAACTGGGCCGATGATATGGGTGGTCTAGATTGTGTCACTGAACTATACCATGCATATGGTGGAGAGAGAAGATACTGGAGGAGAGAGCGTAAGTAAGAGATGGCAGTGAACTATGACCGCAATCCACCCTTGAGTAGATTCAAGTGACCACTGTTCTGACCTAAGCAAATGACAATCCAACACCAAATTCCAGTGCAAATCTCATCCACATTAAGTGTGACATACGAGCATGGCAACACAGATTATTATCAGATGGAGCTTCAACCAAAATTTATGTTGATAATGATCCTAACCATCTGATTTTGCTCCATGAATTTAGACCACTGATAGTTTTGTTTTAACTAATTCATTTGGCAACCACCAATCAGAAGGTTATGAATGCTTGATCAGGCTGATTTTTGGACCATGCCCCCAATCTACAACAGATCATTCCTTTTTTTTTCTAATGATTTGGATTGACATGCATATGCCTCTTTTTTGTGAATGAGCCGCCAACTTAAAGAACGGTGGTGATCCCTAACCTGCATGAAGGATTTCATTAATGTTAAGAAAAAAGAAAAAGAAAAATAGTAATACATTAGGTACTGAACTGAGGTAAGCCAAAATTTTCATAAAAAAATAATATTTTCTATTCATAAAAAAGACACCAGCATGCAATCTTAAATAACAAATAAAATACAAAATACAAAATAAATTTTATCTGTCATAATTTCTTTAGTTTCTTCCAATATCTTAATTATATCAAATCCTAAAATACAAGCAAACAATATAAGTAGAAATTAAAGCATTGATAATTAAAATTTAAAAAGAATAAGGAAAGCAATAAAATAATAATTCAATAATTTTTATTTTGAAAATAACATATTTTAAAAATAGATGTAGATGCAAAATTTAAACTAAGTAAAAATATTAAAAAATAATCACTACCAAAATTATATTTTTCATGATAACAAATTCAATTTATAATTTACAATTACTACCATAAGTTTAGAGATTTTATAGCCATCTTTTACACCTTGATAACTCATGAAGTTTTAATTGCAGTGGTTACAATCATGCAATTCAAAAGTAATGAAAAGTAAGTCATGTTTTTTTAGTTTCTTTAAATCAATGTTATATGTATGAAGAATAGTTCAAAGTGGACATATGAATAGGTTGGGCAGGCCCGGGTGAGTTCTGTCTAAGCCTAACCTTCAAGTAAAACCTACTTGCCAGCTCAACCCAAGCTTGTTGTAGCACCCCGTTTTCAAATCCCAAGCACAACGCTTTTTAGCTTCGAAAACCCAACTGCTATCTAAGAGTGTTACACACGTGTAGCAATTTACAGTAATCAGAGTGTGAGAAATTTAGTGAACCATTTCATAGCAAATCATATCAAAATCCTAATCCGCTCAGCTGGAAACTATTAGTACAAAACCATATGTTTCAAATGTTTTAAGAGCCGATAATTAGAAAGAGAATAAGCGCAACTACTAATTGAGCCCATAAAATTCCGCCACCTCCTGGTGGGGCTCCTCTTCATAGAAGTTTTCTTCCAATCCTGTGGGATTTGCATCCGGGTCTGCCCCATAAGCATACTCATTTATGCCTGCATTATCCATACGGTTATATATTCAAAGGATAAGTGGCCAACTTAGTGGGAACTCCCCTCAAAATTACATATTGTCGCATTAGTTAAGCATAATTTTGAATAATAACCTGCATTGGCAGATCCCTAACCTGCATTGGCACAATTGTTAGTGCTACAGTAAATCTAACATGTGCATGTTAATGGAATGGTGTACTTAAGTTCCAAAACCAAGTCGTCCTTTCAGCAAAGACACCGTGGTTGATTCAGGATGGCACCTTTCAGTGATCCTCATATGACACACCAGAAGTCATCAGCCTCATCACATAACCATTGTGAAAATAAAAGCATTAACAGAGAGAGCAATTGGTCCTCCCATGCAAATCCTTTTATGGGTCACCCGCTCAGTTTCACATGCCTAGTTGGAAGGAAATCCATTTCAGGGAGATGATACCTAGCTTTGGGGCACTAGGCCAAACTACCCATCATAACAGCCCGTGCCAAGAGCAGTAACATTCACAAATGCAGCAAAGCACAACCACAGGATGACCTGGATGGGATTTTTATTAATTACTTTGATAAATAACCACACTTTTATTAAGAATAAAGGAGGATGGCTCCTGCTTTTAAGGCATCGTATATAAGAGCTGCTGATACAAAAACTCCTTTGCAAGAGAATCAGCATATAGGTGAACGTCAAATAGTAAAAACATGATGGAAGAAGTTCACATCGTGTGCTAAAAAATGGAATTTTTGGTTTAAATACAGTTTTGGTTTTAAAAGCCACATTGGAAACCTTCCAAAAAAGAAAAAGCTTCTATATACACATTTATTTCTACAAAATGTTGGCAACACAACTGGGCCGATGATATGGGTGGTCTAGATTGTGTCACTGAACTATACCATGCATATGGTGGAGAGAGAAGATACTGGAGGAGAGAGCGTAAGTAAGAGATGGCAGTGAACTATGACCGCAATCCACCCTTGAGTAGATTCAAGTGACCACTGTTCTGACCTAAGCAAATGACAATCCAACACCAAATTCCAGTGCAAATCTCATCCACATTAAGTGTGACATACGAGCATGGCAACACAGATTATTATCAGATGGAGCTTCAACCAAAATTTATGTTGATAATGATCCTAACCATCTGATTTTGCTCCATGAATTTAGACCACTGATAGTTTTGTTTTAACTAATTCATTTGGCAACCACCAATCAGAAGGTTATGAATGCTTGATCAGGCTGATTTTTGGACCATGCCCCCAATCTACAACAGATCATTCCTTTTTTTTTCTAATGATTTGGATTGACATGCATATGCCTCTTTTTTGTGAATGAGCCGCCAACTTAAAGAACGGTGGTGAACCATAGCTTCTTTATGTGTGTGTGTGAGAGGGAGACTTTTGGAAGCAAGAGGGAGACTTTTGGAAGAGGAACTCATGTCTATGAAGAAACATGCAGGATGTATGTTTTGGAAAAGCCAACCTTAGGAAACTCGATGATTTTCGGTGTGTCACATAGTTTGATACAACTCACTTTCTTTTATCAAGAACGTATTGGCTACAGGGGGTGACCTCAACGCCATCCATTGGCTAAACGGTCGAAACTCACCAATTGTTCCTTGATGTCCACAAAGGAGTTCTATGACCTACTTTTTCAATAGATACTGTCAAACCTCGTTTTCTGATACAGAAGATCGCACGAAGCGCAACTGTAGAGCATACTAATCAAGGCGACTGTAACTATCTACTAATAAAAGAAGATAGACTATGATGACACCGAAATACATAAAGTTTACCTGAAGGTAGTCTTGTCCATCGCATACATCCCACACTGGGAGGGAATTAGCCGTCCATGGTGTAAGTCACAGATTAGGCTCTGATACCAATTAAGTCCTAAACCCTAATTAAGTCCTAAACCCTAAACTGTATGTACTGAAGCAAGGTTAATGTAGCGGAATTACTGTAGCATGGGTACTGTAGCAAAATGAATAAATTGCTTGGGATACCTGAAATCATGCTTTTTCAGTAAACAATAGACATACATATGCTAAAAGTATAAAAATAAAACAAAAACTATAAATCCTACAGTGGCTATAATGCATGATGGACACATTGTAGAGATGGAAGTTGATGTGGGCGTAAATATATATTGCGGGGAGAAGGAGTGACAAAAATAATCTCTTATAAGGAAAAAGAGGGGGGGGGGGGGGGGGAATATGAAAAGCGGATAATTTGCTAACGCAAAGTCTGAACTTAAAACATCTTTTATTTCTAATAAGCATTACAAAGAAGAACTACAAACTCTTTCTAAAACTCTTTCTAAAACCTTAGGCAGACTCTGCCGATTACAATACATCTGATAGCTATTTATAGACAAACTTCAGACGCCAACTGATTCTTCATTTGAGGAAACCTTATCGTCTTGGTGAACGCGTAAGAATCGTCAGACGCATGTGAGGGCAGGTGGATACCGCATAGGACCCATGGACGTTGTATGGGAAGCTTGTTGGGGTCGCTCGTAGGTCGTACGAGACGCGTGCCAGGACAGGTGGAGTTCGTAGGGACAGGTGTCGGGACAGGTGGAGTCTATAGGGACAGGTGCTGCTAAGAAGGGTGGCCTGGCTGAGAAATGTACACAGGAGATGACATCTGAAAATTTGCTGCTTAAGGGAGTGATTGTGATGGTGGCTGATGGTGACTGATAATGACATCAGATGGTGACCGATGCTGACCGATAGTTACCATCCATCATTATCGGTCAGCATCGGTCACCATCAGATGTCATTATCAATCACCATCAGCCACCATCACAATCACTCCCTTAAGCAACAAATTTTCATATGTCTTCTCCTGTGTGCATTTCTCAGCCAAGCCACCCTTCTTAACAGCATCTGTCCCGACACCTATCCCTACAGACTCCACCTGTCCCTACTGACTCCACTTGCCCCAGCACGCGTCTCCTACGACGTACAAACAACCCCGGCAAGCGTCCCATACAGCTTCCACGCGTCCCATGCGGTATCCACCTGTCCCTGCATGCGTCTGACGATTCTTATGCGTCCACCAAGACGATAAGGTTTCCTCAAATGAAGAATCAGTTGGCGTCCGAAGTTTGTCTATAAATAGCTATCACATGTATTGTAATCGGCAGTCTGCCTGAGTTTGAGTTTGAAAAAAAAGCTTGAGAAATTTTGTTGTAAAAAAGTTTAAAGTCTGTAATGCTTATCAGAAATAAGAAATGCTTTAAGTTCAGAGTCCGTGTTAAACGATTGTTAGCATATCGTGTTTCCCGCTTTCATTTTATTAAAGACATTATTTTTTACACTCCTTATCCCCGCACTATCCATTAGGGTTTATTGTTTAGGGGTTTAATTGGTGTAGGGTTTAGGGTTTAATGTTAAACCATTGAAGTCAACGAACCTCCCTTTGGACCTTTGACCCTCTTCGAGGGTTGGGAGGATGATCTCTAGCGGTTTTGCTCATCATGGGCAAGGTCTTCCTCAATATTTCTTCCACCCCTTCGTTGAGGAAATCAATGACCCTAGTGCTTCCCCACTAGTTTCAAACTGAAAGAAAGCAAAATCCCTGAATCTTCTCGTCCCAGAGAGTTTTAGGATGAAAGATCCAGCACCTTGTCTTACTCTTGAGATCTTTGGTGGGCTTTCCACTCCCTTATTGTAAGGCATATACGACATGAATAGTGTTATTGCACTATCTCCTTGATCCTTTACTCCATTTTCTCCATGGAGTTGAACTTCTTTCCATTCACCGTCCCCCTTTTTTTTCCATTTGTAACATCAGTATTCTTGAGTCAAAGACTAACCCGGCCTGCTTATAAAATTATTTTATAGAATAAATAACATGTTTTGAAAGCTCGAGTCCAGTACCTTCCTTCCGCATCCACTCATCCCTACCGCTAAAGTGAGTATGCACCCAAGACCTTCCTATCCACATCTCTACCACCAAAGCTACCACTAAAGCAAGTACAGGCTTTCTTAAATAATTTAGTTATATTATTCATTCATATAAATATATGGGTAGGTGGAATAGATAAAGGTCCACTTAAGCCCTACCTGATTACTTGAATGGGCCTATTTTCTGACCTAAGCTGAACCAAAACTGATCAATTCAGCCTGAACCCATGTTTTAAGCAGGTCAGGTCGGTTGGTTCTAGTGCCGACTCGGCCCATTGCCCATCCTAACCATAACTACATGTAAAAGTTGCCCAACGTTCAAGAAATAATGAACTAAACAAGAGAAAAATAGTATCTTACAATTATCTTGTAGCATTCGACGCTCGTGTCAGTATCAAGAATTCTAGATGGTAATGTACGAGTATCATAAGCTATCTAGTTACTTCTCAAGATGGTATCATAAGCTACTAGTTACTTCTTAAGTGAGCTGATATTTGGGCTCTATTAGTCAAAATCATTGGAGGATTGATGTGGGGGTGGCAATGGGTTGGGTGGCCTTGACCCTGTAGGGCTAGGACTTGGGCCCAACTTGGCCCGAGGGTTGGGTGTGGCTTGAAATGGCCAGTTAGCGTATAGGGCCAATGATGAATGACCCGGTTTGATCCAATTATCAAGTGAACCATTGTTATATGAAAGAATGGATAATTTGAAGGCACTTGTGAGCGGTCCCATTCAACGTACGAGTAGAGTTTAAAAGTACTTTGGAATTTGGGGTCATGTTTCTATGATCAAAACTGCTTATATGATGAACTCGTTGCAGATGGTGGTAAACTGCAAAAAATAAAAAATAAAAAAAAAAATAAAAAAGAAAGACTGTTTCCAACCTCTAATCATGTCACTCTTTTCCTAATAGGGTCAGCCTTTTAGGGGCAGGCCCCGAGGTCCTTTAGCCCGATTAGGGCCAGGGCTTAAGGGACTAGTGCCAGGCCAACACCAACCCCAGCCGATCCCTAGCCTAGCTCGTTGCCACCTCTAGGTCGAGGTGGATGAAGTGGAGAGATTCCTTTAGAGTGTTGTGATTGCCACATGCCAATGGAACCTATGGGGTAATTGTACTCAACTGCTATTACCAGTTATACTATATTGGTAAGAGTGTTGAACATTTAAGAAACAACATAGAACACATGATGAATGTTGTAGACATGAGGTATGTTGAGATGGATGCTTGGGAAGACTATTAAGGATAAAAATAAGAATGAAGTGGTCCAAACAAACCTATGATGCGTGCCAATTAGATGTTTTGGCTGTGTTCTAAGAAAATCAAAGCTGACCCCTACAAGAAGGCTTGAAAAAGACGATGAAATAAAGACATAGGACTTGGATAGAGGTCGTGAGATGCTCATTAGTGGATATTACATGCATGTGTTGAGTACATAGCAAAACTTCATTGTATGGAAATCGATTCTGTATGATATATCAATATTTATCAAAATCTTGGAAAGAAACACCTATTTCAATGCGGTGAGATTAAAACAGGTATAAAATGGGGAAACCTAAAAAAGGGCAAAAACAGCTTAAAAAGTGGCAACTAAGTATGATTGATTCAACGATACCAAAAAAACCACGTGCTGGTGAAACCAACGCAATGAAACTGGATGGAAGGTTAAAAAGAAAGTTAAGAGGTTGAGTGGAGGCAACGGTCAAGAGCATTGTGGTTAAAAGAAGAAGACAAGAATACAAAGTTCTTCCGTGGCATGGCTGGACTGTTAGGTGCATGAATAATCATATCCAGTATTTCCTGGTAAATGGGGAATAGAAGATAGCAGCAGGTTATTTGAAACCACTGTGGATTTCTATTCTGAACTCCCTGCTCCGGAAAGATGGAATCTTCCTTCTATAGATAACTTGCGGTTTAGTCAGATAATGAGGCAGGATTCTGATAGCTTGGAGGCTTTGATTAGTGAGAAAGAGGTTAGGGCGGCTCTCCTCTGGGTATGGATAAGGTGCTTGGGCTTTCCCATACTAGGTATTTTGGGAGGGAGGTGAAGGGCGATGTTTTGAATTTCATTTCTGAATTTATTGAGAGAGATCATCTTTCGGCTGAGTTGGGGTTTTTCTTCCTAAGAAGGGGCAAAATGCTTAAGAGATTACAAGCCTATTAGCTTAGTTGGAAGCCCTCACAAAATCCCGACCAAAATTAGCTATGAGATTTTGCAAAATTTTGAGCAATGTCATATCCTAAGTGCAAGGGGTGGTCATGTTTGTTCCATGGCATGCTCATTACTCATGTGTATAGACTCACAATATAGGGAAGGCAGGGTGCCATATGTAAGCTTGATCTCAAGAAAGCATATGATCACGTGGATTGGAAATTTCTTGACTATTTGCTTGCAAGGTTCGTGTTTCTTCTCTTATTTGGAGTTCCCTTTATGCATATAAATACCTATCAGTTGTATTGTAAGAGGCAGAGTCTGCCTGAGTTTGAGTTTGAGTTTGAGAAAAAAGCTTGAGAAAGTTTGTTGTAAAAAAGTTTGAAGTCCGTAATGCTTATCAGAAATAAGAATTGCTTTAAGTTCAAAGTCCATGTTAAACGATCATTAGCATATCATGTTTCCCGCTTTCATTTTTATTAAAGACATTATTTTTTACGCTCCTTTTCCCCGCACTATCCATTAAGGTTTATTGTTTCGGGTTTAATTGTTTAGGGTTTATTGTTCAGGGTTTAATTGGTATCAGAGCCTAAAACCTATCACACCATCAACTGAGAACTCAAGAAATCCCTCATCAATCCGATACCAAGGTGATAAGAAGCTATAGAGATCCAAAGTCACCAATCTTGCCAACGGAAGCAAGACAAAGGCCATAGATGTGGCAGACAACATGCTGCGGGTGGATAACTAAGCAGCAAATCAACAGAACCCTTCTAAGCAACGCTTTGGTGGGAGCAACCATCAACAATATCAATGACGAAAAGATTTCTGGAATATCATAAGGTATCGGTTAATTTGAGGAGAAGAGAGAAGAGGTGCAGATGGTTAAATTGCATGCCAAGTCCCCATCAAGGCCTACTCGACAGAAAAGAACTCTCCAAAACCAAGGGGTTAACAGCGGGATAGCAGCAGTGATTCCCTAGTCATAGGATATTATCCCTCTGACGGTGTGGCCATCTAGATCAAAGTGAATGGAATACTGTTACACGCATGATTCTTGAAAACTTTCATGGAAGCTGAAAGTTGTTATCGGAAGGTTCTGGAGGTATATCCAGGTAAAATCAAAGCTGAAACGGTGGAATTCGCTGAAGGGGAGATCTACCACAAGAGGGAGATGAATCTAGTCCTGAAGAAGCTTTAAATTAGGGAGAAAGTGTTCCCAATCCATTCAAAGGCAAAGCTCAGGCAGACAGCCGCAGGACCAGAACATCGACTTCAGCTCAGCATTGCTGTCAAGAGGAAAGACGGCAACCACATAGATTGGGTGACCCTGAAGTAGAAGGTGGGATCTACCAACTCAAGGTCCAATTAGCAGCAAGGAAGGACCGTCATCGGGACGCATCACATATCAGCAATGCCACCTCAAATTAAGGACATCACTGCCAGATCTGTCAGTATGGAGGGAAATTCAAATTTAAAAAAATGCATATGAAACCCTACAGTGCTAGAGACAATTAGCAAAGGCTGGAGAGAGTAGTCATATCTGTGAAGGACTTCTACAGTTGAGGTGATGTGTCAATACCTATAGCAGAAGTGTTGCGGTCTGCACCACGGCAGACTATGTCAGTGTATTGTTAAAGGAAGCAAGTTACTGTGTCAGGGTAATTTCAAGGAAGCATGAATGAAGATATGGGAATACTTGAACAAAATATCTCGACAACCAAGAGCCCCAAGGAACGTTACGTGTTGCGCCCATGCGCAAAATGCTACAAGATGTGCATGCATTGATACCTTTCGAAGAGATGTATGAACAGCTGACATCAAAACCACTGAAGGACTGTTAATGGTTGAGGTGAATCCACCAGTTTCAAGAGTATCCCAGTCCACTCTTGCCAGGTTGGAGGGCAAAAGAGCAAACTCATATACTGAGCATGTGGCCCAAAGTCCCAAATGCAACCGTGAAAAGAGAGATGAACCAACAATTCTAAAAGAAAGGGAAGAAATCGAAGGGATCATCACATGCAATACGCAGGGCGGGGGTAAAGTATGCAAGAGTGTAACTTGGAAGCTACATATGCAGCCATTGGGGATGGGGATTCGATTGAAGCTTTAGTTTGAGAGACCTCACTGTTGGAATCTACGGTAAACACCACACACAGTAGATATATTTTGATGAACAAAGCAAGGAAGTCAGCCAAGGGAAGCCGTTATATAGATGAGAAAATGCCATAAAGTGCAAGCAATGCTGCCCAAATTTGTCAGGAGATGAGCGGAGTCATTCTAATCATATACAGATGAACCCAACAATTCCCTAGAGGTCGCCGATCAGATCTGCAATGAAGCAAGCAAAAAGCCTCAGAAAAGGCTATATGTCACATATGAGTAGAGTACCAGAACAAGCATGTGCATTTATGCCTTTCAAAAAGATGCATGAAAGGCTAATATCAAAACCACTGCCCAAATCCCGAATGCAGCCGCAAAAAGAGGGATCAACCAATAATTCTTAAAGGGATGAGATACAAAGGACTGCAAGCAATACTAACCACAGATAGAAGATTGAAAGCTACAGATGCGACCATGGGGATTGGGGTTCAACTATTCTGTGGGACAAATAAAAGAAGTCGGCCAAGGGAAATTGTTGTAAAGATTTTTATTTTTTTTTTAATGCCATAAAGTGAAGGGATACTACCTGAATTTGTCGAGAGATGAGCAAAGTGATTCAAATCACATAGATGAAGCCAACAAATCCCTGGAGATAACAAGATTGGGGTATCCTGCAATGGAGCAAGAGTAGATCTGCAACAGTCCTTTGAACAGATGGAAAAAGGTATGAAATGCATGGAAAGGCTCAATCGAAAGGGGAAAAGACTTTTCAGGAAGAGTACAATTCGGTATCAGCATCAGCTAAGCTGAGGAGGACAGCGACGTGTAGAATAGGAAAAGATGCCAATGAAGATTCTCCTTCAACGTTAAAGGGTTGGGGTCAGTGAAAGGAGCAATTGTTAGGAACATGGTGAGGAAGCACAAGACTGGCATGACCTTTGAATTATGAATCCAATTGAGAGGTCGTTAGAGAGCAATTTAGGGTAAACTCTTGTTGGGAATTTGTCCCTTCTTCGAAATCAGTGGCTGGTATCATTTGAATTTGAGATCGGGAATGCTTCAATAAAATCGACATCTACATTAGGGAACTACTTGGCGTGCATAGATCTCCAAGATGTACTTGTCCTATCGGTTTGGAGTATATCATACATTTACAGTATTATTGATGAAGGCCTCAAGAAGGGATCTTGGAAGGAACTCAGCACAGTTGGAGAAATGAGGGATAGCCCAATAAAATACTGCACTGATGACAATTTCTATACGATAAGATTCAATGAAGAAAGTAGGGTAGCTAAGCAAAGCATATGGGTTCAGCGAGGTGGTTTGTGAATCACATCAAGATGGTGGATCTCCCAAGTAATAGTTATCCTTCATGTGGTCCAACAACTGGGATTTGCCTATTTTACGCAGACTGCATTGGTTCCTAAGTGATAAGCAGGGGGACCACCAACTTACATTCTAATGCCAAGTCACTCTTCTGGAACCAGCTTCTAATCACCATCGCTCTTGTTCGAGACAGATGAGGTGTTGAGTGACAGAGCAGAACAATGAAAGAGGCAGAAATGGGCAGACAACAGTCATTGGAAGAATCCATTAATATGCTAGACAACAACAAAAGGAAGGTCTAATGCCAAAAGATTGCTTCAAAAGGCTTCGGCAATGTAAAGAGCTTATTGACATTATGTCGAGGGATAAAGTTGGTTAGAGCCAACAAATTATTATTATTATTATTTTGCAGGCACCCAACTACTAGTGATTAACACAAGAGACGGCCCATTCTGAAACTAACAAAGAAATCGAGTTGACAATCGCTTCCAGAGATTTAGAGTTGTTCCGGAAATGCCTTCAATTCCTTTTGCCCCGTAAAGACCACCACACAGCCGGCACCGACATCAGCTACCTCTCCCTCCTGTGTTTCCCACTATATCCTACATGCCGCACCAACAGATCTCTAACCGAGGCTAGCATGACCCAATACACATCCAAATCAGATATAACATGGTCCCATATCTTTCGAACGAAGGGGCAAAGGATGAAGAGATGGTCGATAGATTATGCATCTTCACAACACATGCAACACATTCGAGATGACCATGGCTCTTTTTGAAGATTGTCTATTGTTAACACCTTACGCATGCCCACCAGCCATGTGGAGGCCACCACTTTAGATGGCGCTCCATAAGACCAAAAGTGGAATGCAAAACCTTCTTGAGCCAGGTTTCGAAGGGGCGAAGCAAACTGTAGAAGTATTTAACAGAGAAGGTACCCGGCGAGTGCTCTCTCCAAACCCATGATTCTCTGTCATTTGTAGGGAAAATAAGCAGCAGTCGACCTAAGAGGGCGATAAGTTCATCTGCCTCAAATCCAAAAGGTTTCTCCTACATCTCGGGGTCTAGCACACATGGGATCCCACCCGGGAGAAGCACTCTGCCGCTTGCAAACCAGCCACCATCACTGCCCACGCTTAGTTCGGATGCAAAACTTTGTCGTGCCATACACCTTCTAAGCAGTTATGCACACAAGTATATGATGCGAGTGTGAATAAGGACAAATCTCATGGACCAGATGATTTTCCCATCTTATTTTTCCAATCCTTTTGGAGTATGGTTAGCAAGGACTTATTCCTTTTTGTTGACGATTTTTTTCAGGACGGGCTATATCCCAAAGGAATTGGGCAGCACCTTTATTGTGCTTATTCCTAAACTCGAAGGGGTGGTAAAGTTAAAGGATTTTCGTCCTATTAGTCTTATTGGTAGTCCTTATAAGATTTTAGCGAAAATTCCAAGTCAAAGCTTGCGGAAGGTAATTCCTTCGCTCATATCCAACTTCCAAACTGCTTTTGTCTCAGGCAGACAGATTTTGGACTCAGTTCACATTGTAAACGAATGCCTTGACTCCTACTTAAAGAATTAAAATAAAAAAATTTTAAAAAAAGTGGTTTTGTGTAAATTGAATTCGGAGAAGGCTTATAACCATGTAAATTGGTTGTTCTTAGATTATATGCTAAGGTGGTTGGGTTTTGGTTCGAAGTGGAGACAATGGATGTCCTTGTGTATTTCTTCAGCCAGATTTTTTATATTAATTAACGAATCACCTTTTGGCTATTTCGGGTCTTCAAACGGGCTTCGTCAGGGTGATCCCCTTCCTCCTCTTAATCATCTCAGAAGCTTTAAGTAGAATGTTAAGTTGTGGGCAAGAAACGGGTCTCTTCTGAGGATTCCAAGTGGAAAAATTTTCGACTCCTATTTGTCATCTTCAATTCACAGCCGATACCTTACTATTCTTTGAGGCGTAAGACTACATGATCGACTTCCTAACCATGCCATTATGCTGATTTGAGGTTATTTCGGATCTTAAGGAAAACAAATCCAAATATGAACTCAGGAAACAAAGGTTCAAAAAATCGATGATCGCTTAATGGGAACGCTTTGGAAGGTAAAAGATGCAAGATGGGTCACCCTAGATGCAGTGGGCAGTGCGGGCGAGATCCTGTTAGCTTGGAAATCCTCTTCATGGGTGCTTCAAAACAACTGGGTTGGGAAGTTTTCCATTTCAGCAATTCTGCAGGATACCTCCTCTGGCACTTCTTTTCTCATCTGTTCTGTGTATGGTCCTTCTACTGAAGCTATGAGGAAAGATTTTTGGAACGAACTTACTGAGGTTAAACGGAGGTTCGCGGGCCCTTGTTGTTTTGTTGGGGACTTCAATATGATCGGATCTGCTGAAGAAAAATCTAACGATTCAAGAGACAGTACAGCGATGAGAGCATTTTCCTCCTGGATCGACGATCATTATTTGGTGGATCTCCCCTTACCCGGTTCCAGATATACTTGGACCAATGGGAGGTTGAATCCAATTCTATCTAGACCGGATAGATTCTTAGTTTCTCCTGAATGGTTGGATCTGTTCCCTCCTACTTCTCAATCAGTTCTTCCAAGAACTACTTCTGACCATTGGCCTATTCTTCTTTCAATTGAGGAGCCTAATTGGGGTCCGAAACCTTTTCGATTCGATATTTCTTGGTTTAAAATTTCGTGTTTTCACAAAATGAACGCTGACTGGTGGGTTGATTTTAAGGTAAATGGTCTTGCAGGCTTTAGACTCTGTTCCAAGCTTAAACTCCTGAAGGAAAAATTAAAACAGTGGCATCAATTAACTCAGTGCAACAAGCAGAAATGGAATCAATCCTATCTGAATTGCGTCTACTTGATGCCCGTGCAAAAGTTAGCCCGATGTCGCCCGATACTCTGGCCAAGAGAATGCGGCCCAGTCAAACTTTATCCGACATAGTTCTTCAAAAGGAGATCTCTTGGAAGCAAAAATCTCGCTCGAAATAGTTAAAAGAAGGGGACAAGAATACAAAATACTTTCATTCCATAGCCAATATGCATGCTAGAGCAAACAAGATCGGCAGTATCATCGTCAACGACACTCGGATTGATGACAAAGATGTTATAGTGAAAGAGGCCGTTTCCTATTTTAACCGTCTGCTTCAAGACAGTGCTTGGAATAGACCTCGTTTGGACCAGCTACAGGTTGATAGAATTTCTGAAGTTGATGTCTCTCTTCTTGAAGCCCCTTTCTCTGTTGTAGTGAAGATGGCAGTTGGTTCCTTAGGCGGGGAAAAGGCCCCTGGCCCAGATGGGTATCCCATTATGTTCTTTCAATTGTTTTGGGAAATTATCAAAGAAGATGTCATGGATTTCTTTTATGAATTCCACGAAAAAGGGAGATTGTCTAAAGGCCTAGGGGCCTCATTTATCACTTTAATTCCTAAATTCTCAGGAGTGGCTGCCTTCAGCAAATTCAGACCGATTAGCCTGATGGGGGGGCCCTATAAAATTCTGGCGAAAGTTTTGACATCTCGTCTAAAGAAGGTTATAGGTTCAGTCATTTCCTCTAACCAGTGTGCATTTATTCTGGACAGATAGATTATCGACTGTGCGCTTATTGCGAAGGAATGTCTGCATTCCATCCATATATCTGGGCAGAAAAGCATCCTCTGTAGTCTGGACATAGAAAAAGCATATGACCATGTGGACTGGATTTTCTTGCAATAATGATGAAGCAGATGGGTTTTGGTGATAAATGGAGAAGATGGATCGGCAAGTGTATTGGTTCAGCGCATTTTTCGGTTATTATGAACGGATCCCCGAAAGGATTCTTCAATAGTTCAAGAGGTTTAAGGCAAGGTGACCCTTTGTCCCCTTTCCTTTTTCTCATAGTGGGAGAAGCCCTATCCAGGATGTTACACAAAGGCCAAGAGGAAGGAATTCTAAACGACATTCGTGTGAAAGGTATGCCCTCTTCGATAACTCATGTTCAATTTGCGGATGACATCCTGATCTTCTCAGACGCAAAGCTAGACAAAGTGGATAATTTACGCACAACGGTTTGTTGCTTCGAGGTTGTCTGGTTTGAGAGTAAACGTGGCAAAGTTGAAGTTGTTTGGGGCCAACATGGAGAAAGAAGAGGTTAGCGAGTTTGCGGGCTTATTCGGGTGCTCCACGGCTTCTTTCCCGACCACTTATGTTGGCCTTCCATTGCGTGTTGGCATGCCTCCAAAGTCTTTATGGGACAAAGTCATTCACAAGTTCAAAAAATATCTTGCCAAATGGAAAAGCCGTTATCTCTCGCTCGGAGGCCGCTTAACCCTCATCAAGGTTTCCCTTTCCAACTTACCCTTGTATTTCATGTCTTTATACAGGTGTTCGGCCTCAGTTTTGGTTTCCTTAGACAAACTTAGACGTGATTTCCTATGACAGGGAAAGGAGGAAAAGAAGCAAGGTGTCCCGTATCGGTATCGGTTGACGTAACGGTGCCCTCCGAAACCGATCTGAAGGAATTAATAACGGCGATCGGGTATGGCCCGTAACGGCGCAAATTATTTTTTTTGCCAAAAAAATATGAAAAAATATGGATTAAATCCGGAATATTCTAAGCATTCCAAATATGCATTCATTTATAAATTGGAATATGTTTATGGTGGTGTAACGGTCCACTCTTTGATGAGAAGTTGTATCGGATTGTCTGATTAATTTTTGAACCAGATAACCTGAATTTGACTACAAAATTCATCTATTTAATTTTATAAATATCTAATTTATATACTTAATAATTTGATATAATTTCTCACAATAGTTCTTTTAAAAAATGAAATTAAATTCAGGTAGATCGCGTTGCCAATTTGGGGCTGACTTGGAGGACCAATCTATGCCCCAAATTAGCCTCAAATTCATGCAATTTATTGGCATTATCCCACTTGTGAATTGGTGGACATTTATTGGATAGTGAATCATTAAAAAAAAAAATCAAAAGGCCCCATTTTAAAAAATAAGCATCCACAAATTAACAATTAAAACTATTCAAATAATTTGATTTTGGCATTTTGAGTTAGCAATTATAGTCCATAGTTTAATTGGTAAATTTTAAGTTAATACATGTCTTGTGTACAATTTTTTAAGGGCCCGAATTATTGTGAAGTGTAGCACACGAGTGTCAAAATTTTTTGGACCCCACTCATGATGAATGTGTTATATCCATCCCGTCCATCCATTTTGCCAAATAATTTTAGGGCATGAGCCCAAAAATGAGGCAGATCCAAAGCTTAAGTGGACCGCACCATAAGAAACAATAATAATTAAACATCTATCATTAAAAAATTATCGGAGCTACAAAAGTTTTAGATCAAGCTGGCACGTGTGTTTTCCCTTCATCCACGTTAGTGTGACGTGTGACCCTATTAACAGGTTAGATGGAAAATAAATATTACAGTGGACCCTAAGAAATTTTTAATGGTGAGCATTTTATAACCACTGTTTCCTATGCCGTGGTCCACCTGAGATTTGGATCTTCCTAATTTTTTGAATTATTACCTAAAATGATGTGGCAAAATGGATGGACGGCATGGATAAAATACATCCAGTATGGTGGGGCCCATATGGCATGCCTACATTTTATTAAATGTTTCAGCGTGACGCGTAACCGTACCAGTCCACTCGTTTTACGATAGCAAGTCCCGTGAGTCTGATCATGAGGTATATATTATATCTAAACCGTCCATTCATTTGATGAGCTCGTCTTAAGGCTTGACACTAAAAATAATACAGATCTAATTATCAAGTGGACCACACTGTAAAAAGAAGCAGGGGATTGAACGTCTACCATTGAAATCCTTTTTGTGATCACAGAACTTTTGGATCAATGTGAAATTTGTTTTTCCTCTTCATTCAGGTCTTTTTGACCTTTTGAACCGATTGGATGTAAAATAAACGTTACGGTGGGCCTACGAATTTTTTAACGATGAAAATCATCATCGCGCTGTTATTTTTGGTGTGGTCCAGATGATCGTTGGATACGATTAATTTTTTGGCTAATGCTCTAAAATGATATTTAAAAATAGATGAACGGTGTAGATATAATAAATACATGACTGTGGAGCCCACGTAACTTTGATCTACTTTGAACCATTCGTACAACTCGGAGCTCGAGGACTGTCAACGCTCGTCTTAGCGTGACACGTACCTCCAGCTGGTGCGCGGTACACCTCCGAAATAAAAAAAAACAGAAGGAGAGGGAAACCGAAAAGAAAACAGAGGGAAAGAAGAAAGAAGAAAAAAGAGGGAAAGAAGAAAGAAGAAAAAGAAAAAAGAGGAGAAGAGAGAGAGAGAGAGAGAGAGAGAGAAGAAGAAGAAGAAGAAGAAGAAGAAGAAGAAGAGAAGCAAGAAGAAAGTTAGCGTAGTCGTGTCAAAGCACCGTAGCTTCCCGAGAAGAAGAAGAAGAGGAAGAAGAAGAAGAAGAAGAAGAAGAAGAAAAGAAAAAAAAAAGGTTAGTATTTTTTTTTTTTTTTCCCTATTTTTTAAGGCCCGTAACAGCCGTTACGGTCAGTAACGGCCGTTACTCCCGTAACGCGACCGTAACGGCCGTTACGTGTACAAAAAAGGGACTCGGCCGATATGACCCCGTATCGCGTAACGGGTACCACCGTTACCGTTACGTATCGGCCGTTACGGCCGATACGTAACCGTTTTGGGACACCCTGAAAAGAAGAGATTTCACCTTGTTGATTGGAAGCAGGTTTGTAAGCACATAAAAGAAGGGAGAGCTGGAATCAAAGATTTAAAGATGATTAATCAAGCGATGTTAGGAAAGTGGACTTGGAGACTGGGTACGGAAGATGGAAATATGTGGAACAACATTATCAAAAGCAAGTACGGTTCTTCATCGGGTGGCTGGTGGACAAAAGACTCATCCGCCTACAGGGCCTCGGCTATATGGAGGGATCTTCTCCATATGAAAAAGAAGGTTATCAAAGGGATTGGTTTCGAGCTTGGCAAGGGAGATAGAATTCAGTTTTAGAAAGATCCTTGGCTAGGAGATACGCCCCTTAAAGTCAGATTTCCAAACATATTTCGCCTTACCCCGAATCAAGACAGTTGCGTTGCCGATTGCTATTCAGTTACGGATGGGAAGAAAGTTTGGAATCTGCAGTGTAGAAGGAACTTGGAGGATTGGGAAATCTTCGAATTTGTTTCTCTGCTAGAAATCATATACAAATCTGATCCTAATCAGCTGAAGGCAGACGGCATATTTTGGAGACTGGACAAATCCATCTTTACAGTAAAATCGTGCTATAACCTGATCCATTCTATCCACAGGCCTTCAGAAGACTCCCCCTTTCATCATATCTGGAAATACTCGGCCCCTCATAAGATAGTGGCTTTGGGGTGGCTGGTAGGCAAAAAGAAAATCCTGATAATTGACAACCTGAGGAAAAGAGGTTTGGTCTTAACTAACATCTGTTTATGTTGTATGAGGAATGAAGAGTCGGTCAATCACCTTCTGGTCCATTGTCTGTTTATTACAAGCATTTGGGCAGATTTTAGTTCTCGTTTCAGCATTTTTTGGTGCCTTTCGGAATCAGCGGACCTCCTTCTGAAAGCCTAGCATGGTATTAGGATAGGAAAAACAAATACCCAAATCTGGCATATGGCGATCCTTGCAATCTGGTGGTGTGTTTGGGAAGAAAGGAACGGTAAATGCTTCGGGAACGAATCTAACCCAGCAGATGTGGTTGCTTCCAAAGCCAAACGATTGCTGATAGAGTGGGCCGCTCAAGTGGATGTTTTAAAAGATTTCGATTTTCTGTTTTCAGGAGTCTAGCTTTGTTTCCGCCTCCTCGACGAAATCTTTGTTTTACTTGTTTTTCCTGTAGTGTCCTGTTTTCTCCCTCTATATATATCACGTTATCTTTCAAAAAAAAAATCCAAATATGAACTCTTTGGGAATCACGTTCTGCCATAATCCTCTCGTCGGTTAGCGAATTTGTTCGGTTGTAAGGTAGGATCCTTTCCAACCTCATATCGTGGGCTCCCTTTGTGTGTTGGCAAACCTCTTGTTTCTCTTTGGGATAAGATTATACAGAGAATTCAAAAAAGATGATCAGGTTGGAAAAGAAAAACAATGTCCCTTGGCGGCAGATTGACCCTTCTTAAAGCGTGCCTATCTAATCTTCCTGGTTACTTTATGTCTCTGTTCAAATGCCCGAACTAAGTGATGCAGAAGATTGATAGAATGTGCAGAGACTTTCTTTGGGAGGGTGGATCAGATTCTAGGAAATTTCATCTTTTAAATTGGAAAGATGTATGTACCCCTCAATGTCACGGAGGAGCAGGTATCAAGAGATTAGATCTGGTTAACACCTCCCTTTTGGGCAAATGGAGCTGGCGGTTCTCCTACGAAGATGGGCGGCTATGGAAAGCTATCTTGGCAGCTAAATACAGGACGTCTCCTACAGGTTGGTGGATTAAGCAATCCTCAGCTTATAAGATGTCCAATGCTTGCAAGAATATAAATAGTATAGCTCCCCTTGTTTTTGAGAGATCCAAACTTTCGGTTGGTGAACATAATGGAATCAAATTCTGGTCAGATCATTGGATTTCCAATCAACCATTGAGATGTTTGTATCCGGAGCTTGTGGCTCTTTCTCCGGATATGGATATTCTAGTTGCTGCTTGTTTTTCTTCGAATGGGGAAGAAAGGATTTCGTCTCCTCCTATGAGGAGAAACTTGAGGTATTTTGAAATTGAATCTCTTACTTCCCTTCCTTTGCTTTTGCGGGATATATCAAGATTCCAAGAGGGACCCAAGACTCAATCGTTTGGAAGCTGGTTGCATCCGGATTTTTTTCAGTAAGATCTTTTTATTCGGATCTTATTCAGGCTGGAAATTCGGAAAATCAGCACTCTATGGCGGAAGTGTGTGAGTATGGAGCTCCTCCCAAAGTTGCTTCGTTAGTGGGAAGGAAAAGAATCCTTACAGTTGACAATTTGCAAAAACAGGGTCTGAGATTCTCCCGAACGTTTGCCTGCTGTGTTACAAGCAAGTTGAGTCAGTGGATCATCTTTTCCTTCACTGCACTTTCTCTCTTGGTGTGTGGAATGAGATCCTAGCTCTTCCTTCAGTCAAGCGGGTTATGCCGTGCTCCATCGATAGCTACGTTCTGGTGTGGCGTGCCTTGGATGGGGGAAAAAAATGGGGAAAAAATATGGCGGATAGCCTTGCAGTTTTCTGGGTTGTTTGGTTGAAAGGAATGATCCTTGCTTCCGCAACAAAAAAAAAAAAAAAAAAAAAAAAAAAAAAAAAAAAAGAGGCAGGGGCCTTTTCGAGGGTTCTTCAATTCATGTGGGACTGGGGCCCGTAATGTTTTTCGAGGGGTTTTTGAGCTGGTTGTTGTTGTATTTTAGTCTTAGGTCTTCTCTAGCTTCTTCTAGGTTTGTTTCTGTTTTTTGTTTTCTTTTTTGGTTTTTGTTTGGCTTTTTAGGTTCATTTTGTCTTTGTTTTTCCTTTTACTTTTCTTAATAAAATTTCACCTTTCAAAGAAATGACTATTACAGGTCATTTTTTTTCCATAACAACCGCTACGATCGTTACGGCCCTATAACGTGTAACAGTTGCCTCCATTACCTTAACGTAACGGCCGTTACGGCACACCATGATTTTCACAATTACAACACTCATTCACATTACTTGCATATGGCTATAGTCAAGAGTATGGCTACGGATACGAACAGGCCTATAGCTATGAATAGCCAAGATATGGATATGGGTATATGGAGGTGTCCAGCCATAGCCATTATCCGTGCCAGATGAAGCATCAATGATAGTAATGGTGCAATCTCAATATTCAGCAATGGGCATATTGGTGCAATATTGAGAGAATGAGTACCAACAATATCTTAGAAGGTACATCATATGACTTAGTATCATTATGTCATGACCTAGGCACAGTACTGTTGATACGTGGAGCGACAGTATTATGGTCGCCCAAGTGCGAATAAGGACAATGACTTTGAGCCACCTTGTAACACAATGTGGATCTGGGGCCAAGGTATATTTTTTGCAGTCTTAGTTTATGCTTGTATTGTTTGTGTTTATTACTTTTATTGCATGACATCTGAATCATATGAGCCCATTTGGATATAATTACATCACCTATGGCGGACAACGCATCGTTTTGTCCCTAAACAATGGAAAACTACTTATTACGGATTCTTTTAACATCTCCTGAAGTCTCATTGGAAACTTCCACCATTTTCATAATGTTTCCCGTAAAAGCACAATTCATTCCCCAATATCTGCAATATTCAAGATTTTAAGTAACGGTATCAATGTTTAGTGGTTTAAAGGATTGCCTTATATAACATACAATTGAGAAATAAATAAATTTATAAAAAAAATAAAAAATAAAATTAAAAAAATAAAAAAAGAACTAGGATAGTTGAGGGTTTAAAGAATTATCCTATCTACCAATAAAAATGAAAATTGCAGAAAATATCTAGGAAAATTAAGGGGTTTAAAGAATTGTCCTATCAATTGTTCACCCATCTCTTTCAACTAAAGGAAATCTAGGAGTTAACGCCCATGACCATAAGAGGGAGTCTATGGATTTGATATTTTGACAAAATCGGCCAATGCATATAACAAAATTATTTCAAGGGTGGGGATCAAACAATGAATGTCTTACTCCATGGAATTGTCAAAGCTTAGATGCAATGACGATATGATTGCTCTCTCACCATCAATATATTAAAGGTACAATGTCTTTACCAAACCTCAAAATGAATATAATCTCTCAAACTCATCACAAGTAGAGAAGAAATGACGAGCAATGAAGACCTTCCATGATGATAATTCAATCGAAAGACATGTTACTCAAATAAATTCTACATTTTCCTGACCATATCAGCACTTTAGCGAGGGTGGAGAAGGTAAGCATAGTAGTTATTCTTTTGTTGGCATCTAATAAAGAAAGGCATGGAAGCTCAGAAGGATGAATAGATTAAATACCTGCTTTTGACAGCTAAGATATGTTGCAAGCACTTGGTTGTATCCTGCAACAAAGTGACAATTAAAGCAATTCATTGATAACATAGTAGTTATTCTTTTGTTGACATCTAATAAAGAAAGGCATGGAAGCTTATGAGGATGAATAGATAAAATACCTGCTTTTGACAGCTAAGATATTTTGCAAGCACTTAGTTGTATCCTGCAACAAAGTGACAATTAAAGCACTTCACTGAAAATAAAGGGAGAAAAAAGGTCCGTGCATGAATTCTTTTTCAATACTGCAAAATTACTAATTCTAATCCAAAAATTATGTAATCACCAAATTGCCAACCGACCATAATCAAATGTACAAACTCAAATACCACCGAATTTCTGTAATAAGGAAAGGCGTGGTATCTGTGTTCAACGCAGGCATAGAATTTTGATGTTTAAAAACCATACATATTGCACATGTTGATAAGATATGGACCATTCATCAAATGGGCCTTTGCATGGAGAGGCTGTAGCACAAAAGTCATGCAGATTAAATAATCCTAGCTAGGGTTGTTCACGTGTCGAGCTTGCTCGAAAAACTAGCTCGACTCGGCTCAAGTCAGCTCAGATTGACTCAGCTTGAATGGCCAATTCGAGCCGAGTCAAGCTAATTATTTGAAGCTCGAGTTGAGTTCAAGCCGAGTTCGACCAAGGAGCATTTCAACTTGACTCGACTCGAACTCGACTCAATCGAAGCTCGAACTCGAGCTCAACTCGGCTCGATTAATAAATATATTAAATATTATATTTTATATATATATATATTATATTAATATAAGTTTTAACTTTTAACTTTAAAAAAAAAAATTTTTAAAAAAAAAAAACAAACAAACCCTAGAGTCTCTACCCGACCGCACGCAACCCCTTTCCATTTCCCTTTCCCTTTCTTCTCTTTCTCTACCCGCTGCCAACCGCACGCTTGCCCGGACCACCACCACCAGTTTTCATTTCAGCTCCACGATAGTATGATCTCAATCTCTTGAGATCTACTTCTTGGGCGAGAAACCCAAGAAATCCGAGATGGGTTCTTAGATTTGTTAGAGCTTCTAGGAAATCCAATGATTTGATTGGCTAGAGCTCTTTACTTGGATCTCTGATCTGTGTTATGCTCTGTTTCTTTTTTAGTACTTGGATTTCTGCTGGTGGAAGAAGATCAAGAACATATCGGTTCTTACAAGTTTCCTCATCCGATTCGAAGCTTCGTTTGGTTTTTTCATCGGGTTTTGCTTTGATTCTCCTAAGATTTTTGAATTTTTCATCAATGGAGGAGGATCAAGAACAGAATCCATTACTCTCTCACCCAACAAGCTCGAGCTCGACTCAAGGTAAACTCGACTCGACTCGAACCGCTAGCTCGACTCAAACTCGACTCGACAGCTTTGGCAAACAAGCCAAGCTTCAATGTTGAGCTCGAGGCTGAGCTCGAACTTGAGTACAGCATGGACAAGCCGAGCCAAGCTTGGCCCACCTCGACTCGACTCGGCTCGATGCCCACCTCTAATCCTAGCCAACCAATTGGCAACAGAAAATGGGCATCTAAAGGATAAAAACAAGAAATAAACCGGCAAATTTAACAAAGTTAAGATTGTCCTATCAGTGTATTTTTATACATGACCATCCACTTTAGGACCTGCCTGATCGATGAACAGAGGTCCGCAACCCATGCTAGTTTGCTGCGTTAACAATTTTTGAATTTCGGTCACTGCACAATATTTTTTATGGATACACTAAACTATTCCTGGAAAGAAAGAAGAAGAAAAAAAAACTGGCCATCTTCGAATTAAATTACTCAACCAAAAATTCAATAAATAATAAATCAAATGTAATCTTCGCAATTCCTCATACTTAATCATCAAAAATTATTTTTCTTCCAAACAAAAATTTAAAAAAAAAAAAAAATGCTCAAAAACATGAACACAATTCTTGGTGTTGCACAGAACCTATTAAAATCCAAAAACAAACAAATGATTTTGAGAAATATAATATAATATATGCCACAAGAAAGAAAAATTTTAAAACAAAAAAAAAAAAAAAAGCAAAACTAAAAAAAAAAAAAAAAAAAAAAAAAAAAAAAAAACAAAACAAAACACAAAAACAAAAAACAAAATTTTCTAAAAAGAGGAACCCGCTGCTAGAAGGATTGAGAAGAAGGAATTCATAGAGAAGAGCCTTGAAAAGCTAAGATCTTTAAAAAAGAAGTTAAGAAAAATCCAATGAAAGAGAAATAGATAAGGGTTTTCTTATGGAACAGAGCAAAAGAAAATTCTCATTCATTCTCTCTTACCTCAGAAGAGTGAAAAATGGAAAGGGTGGGGGAACAAAGCACACTCGACGCACATCAAAAGAGAACCATGATGGGAAGTAAACATGGGGGGAGGGGATAAGAGCGTGATGCAGGCTGATCTGGGCCCACAACCTATGGGCCAAGCCTAGGCCCGTTATGCCAAGCCCAACAGTTGGCCCATCAATAAAGAGGCACAAGCCTCCTATTTAGATAGATAGCTTGTTTAAGTAATTAGCTAACAAAAAATCAATCAGTTAGCTATCAATAATCTATTAGCCTAACATTTTTAATGCATTCTTGTCTCTTTTCCATTTTTATAATAAGTCACTTGTTGTCAATGACATTATGTATTTTCTTTATATGTACGTTTCGAGAGCTTATACAAGGGGCCAAGATGAGTAGTATGAAGCCACCTTTGAATTGAATTTTAAAAAATAAAATAAAATCTACAATGTTTCTTTCTACTTTGTGTGATTCTTGTGCTTAGCTTGGAGCGGCCTACACTTGAGTGGATCATACCCATCAGCCGACTGCGCCAGTTTCGTATCAGAGCGGGTTTCAACAGCTATAGGTTGAAGTCCTAGATCAACAACATTCTCAATATTATTGTTTCTAGGTTCTTTAATCATAAAATTCTGCCTCTTTTCCCTTATTTTCTTCATCGCATCCATCCCTCCTACCCCCATTCACCTTTTCTTTTCTTTTCTTTTACAAAGTCCAATTGACAATGGGAGACTGCAGAAATTTTTTCAACCATCTGCCTTCATAATCTAGCCCATTAAAACCCTCGAAAATCAACCACGTTCCTGCCCATTAAAGCTCCCAAAATCAGCCAATATTTCAACCCATTAAATCAGCCATATTCCAGCCCATTAAAACCCCCAAAATCAGCCCCATTCTAGCCCATTAATACCCCCCAAAATCAGCCATATTCCAACCCGTTAAAACCTCCAACATCAACCCTATTCCAGCTCATTAAAACCCCAAAAATCAGCTCAATCCATCACATTTAAACCCCCCACAAAAGAAAACAACCCTATTCCAGCCCATTAGAAGCCAAAATATATATATATTTATATAGTCATATTCCAATCCAAATCCAGCATATTTCAATCCATTTAAGTCTATAATCTCAGCCCATTAGTAATGTTCTGTTCTAAACCAGAAAACGCCATATATTCGATCCATTACTTTCCGACGTCATGATCTCTACCTGCAGTGGTAACATCTATCAGGGGAGGCTTACCGATTAACAGCGAGACAATTGCATCACCGAGCTACTCGCAAGGGTAGCCAACCTAGAAATCGTTGTTGAACAACATGGTGAGCAACCTGATCCTATTGGATATCCTGAACAGTGTTCGAGTTGTCGGTATCGCTACAAGTTTTGCTGACTGGAGATAAAGATATGATATCATTATCGCCGATACTATCACCGATAACCGGAAATGCGAAGAAAAATGGCGAAACGTGGTGAAAATGATGAAATTTTTCAGTGAAACTTCAGGCATGCCTAAATACACATATTTGCATATTTAGGAATAAAAGAATTACAAAAAAAAATGCATTAAATAATAAGTTTTCATTTAATGGGGCCCAAAAAGTATGCATTGCCGTAATAATGCACTCCAATTGTAACCAAAATGAGTTCATATAATACAAATACAGCCATCATATAATAATTAAGACACGTAAAAGTTAATGAACTAAAAAAGTACACCCTTCTTGGGACATGGAATCTATATAGCAGTATACTTGGTGATGGATGGCTTGGATATGGCACTTGTTTGACATACTAACGCATCCATGTGATGCGTTAATATTTTGGTAATCTCATGTAATTACGAATTTATAAGGGTTGCCCTAAACTTAAAGCATGTGATGTTATGTTTATGAAAGAAAAAGAGCTTTTTGCTTCTGATGATTTCGTCTTCAACTTCCAGTGATTGGAAGAGGGCATTAGGCCCAGGGAAGTGATTTCTCATCCTCTACTTCTCTTTCTTTTTTTTTTCAAGGTACTCTTTTCTTTAACCCTATTCTCTTCATTTTCTCCTAAAATCTTTAGATCTAGAAGCCGATCCTGTTTCTTTTTCTCTAAATTATTAGATCTTAAAAGATTTTCATCCCCACATTTACATATTTTGACATTCTTCAAAACCCATCTCCCAAAGTCTAAATTTGAAGAACCACTATTTTTTTTTTCTAAATTTTCCAGATTTCCAAATCCACTTGGATCGTTAGATGGACCTATTGCAAGACAAAAGTTCTATCTTTCGCCGGATCCAACTAAATTCAGATTTTAAGATTCAATATTTCGTGTTTGTGATGAATGACCATAATCATTGCTACATTAACCTTATTTATTTCTTGTGTTTATGATGTATAAGGCTAATATTTTATTTGTTTTTAAAGATTACAAAAATCTGCCCCTTTCAAATACCACGTTCATTTAAAGTTGGATTAGGCCATCCTACATCAATTTTTGGTATCAGAGCCAAGTTCTTGCATTGGATAGTCTTAGATCGAGTTATCACGAGTCTAGAATTTTCTTTTTATTTATTTTTTCTAGGATTTCATGCATAGCAAATAGAGTCTAGATCTAAAATTTTCAGATATACGTATTTTAAAAAAAAAAAAAAGGTCTAGATCTGAATTTTTCCACATTTGCATCATTCAAAAGGCTAGGATCGTCGATGTCCATAGTCTTGTGTCAAAACAATCTTCTAGAGTCGTGTTTTAGGATATCTAAGTTGAGTCTTATTGTGTATGCCCACTCGAACTGGTAGAGGGTTTGGTCTACACCCGATCTTGAACATGGAATAGTTGACCGAGATGATGAACACGATCAACCAACGTCTGGCCGCCATTGAGGCGCAATCTAGGAACACGAATACCCGTATGCATCAGATAGAAGCGTCCCTAAGAGAAATCTCCGACAATGGAGAGGAAGAACAGTCTCACATAGGGGGAGTAGTTGAGGAACGGGTAGGAAATTGTGGTAGGTGGCATAATGAAGGTGGGTCGTGACGATTCAACGGTCCGATCACACCATATAATCCAACGGTCCAAATGTCTCCTTTAAGCAACTTACACATGTCACGAACACGTGTACGGTCTTCAACCTCTAGAGACCCGACCTATACCCGTCATCTAACCACATTGACATAGGTAACGCACGCCTCCTGCGTTGATATGCTTTGAATGGCCTTGTGTCTGCATCACTAAGCCCACGTGCGGTACCAACCCTCTTTACTCCCAAGATGGATGAAAGATAACACGTGTGTAGACAGTCGAGCTATTAATAAAATTACATTGAAGTACCGTTTTCCCATTCATCGGCTTGATGATATGATGGATTTGATGCCAAGTGCTAGCATCTTATTCAAGATTGATCTTTGCAGTGGATACTGCAAAATTCACATCCAACCAAGTGACGAACAAAAGACTGCATTTAAGATGAAGGACGGCCTCTATGAGTAGCTAGTTATGTCATTTGGTCTCAAAAATGCACCTAGCACTTTCATGCGCTTCATGAGCTAGTTGTTACACCCTTCCATTGGTAAGTTTGTCGTTGTCTATTTTGATGACATTCTTATCTACTGTAAGTCAAAATGAGCACCTCAATCACCTAAGTCTTATCTTCAGAGTCCATCACGAGCGCTCTTACATTAACTTTAAAAAGCATACCTTCATGAGTACAACAATGGCCTTCCTAGGGTACATTGTCTCGTAGCAAGGTGTTGAAGTAGACCCGCCAAGGTGAAAGTCGTTGTTGATTCACCAACACCTTCCACTATCTTTGAAGTTCATAGTTTCCATGGCCTCACCACATGTTACAAATGTTTTGTGCGTAACTTCAGCAGCATCATGGCTCCGATTACCGATTACATGGAACAAAGAGTTTCGGTGGACAAGTGCGACAACAAGAGCGTTTTATATGATCAAACGTAAGATGACCGAACCTCCAATTTTACGCCTTCAAGACTTTGAAAATGTGTTTGAGGTGAGTTGTGATGCTTCAAACATCGGCATTGGCGGAGTTCTCAGTCATGAGGGTCATCCAATAGCTTTCTTCAGCGAAAAGCTTTCTAATGAGAAGCAACGATACTCCATGTATGACTTTTTATGTCGTTGTTCAAACCTTATGACATTGGCGTCACTATTTGGCTGGCAATGAGTTTTGTCCTATATTTTGATCATGAAGCACTCTTAAGTACCTAAACTCTCAGCAGAAGATGAGTGCTCATTGTTTTAAGTAGAGCGCTTACCTTTAAGAGTTTTCTTTTCTCATTCATCATATGTCTGGCGAGGACAATCAAATTGTTGATGCATTAAGCCACCGCGCGCATCTATTGCCATCAATGACGGTTATTGTTCCAGGATTCAAAGAGATGGCGTGAGTATACTGATGAGAAGGATTTCAAACATATCTATACAAGCATTCTTAGTGGAGAGCCTACGAGAGACTCACATTTCAGCATTCATGATGACTACTTGTTCCGAGGAACGCAACTTTGTCTACCAAATACATCCATCCGCAAGTACGTTGTGAAGGAGTTACAAGTCGGTGGGTGTAGATGTCACTTGGGCCGCGATAAGACCCTAGCCTCGTTGGAGACGAAGAATTTTGGCCTCATCTAAAATCAGATGTCGCAAAGATCTGCCAGTTATACAAGGTTTGCCAACTTGTTAAGGGTCAAAAGCAAAAAAGTGAATTGTATCAACCAATGCTAATCCCACATGCTCCATAGGAAGATCTCAACATGAACTTCGTCCTGGGTTTGCCAAAGAATGCTCGAAAAGTTGATTCAGTATTTGTGGTAGTTGATCGATTTTCAAAGATGGCTCATTCCATACCATGCTCAAATACAACAAACGGTCTCAAGATGGCTCAGTTATTATTTCGAGAGGTTGTTCGCCTTCATAGGCTTCCAAAGACAATTGTGTTTGATCGTAATACCAAGTTCAAGAGTTATTTCTGGAAAACTCTTTAGGGAGCAACGAAAACCAAGCATCAGTTCTCTAGTGCCCACCACGCTCAGATTGATGGTCAAACAGAAGTGGTCAACCATAGCTTGGGCAAGTTGCTATGGTGTCTTGTCCGCAATCATATAGCTACATAGGACCTAGTAACCCATGGCTGAATTTGCTTATAATAACCCAGTCAACAAGTCCACAAGGATGTCACCTTTTGAACCAATAATTAGCATATGACCGCGTCTTCCAATCGATTTAGTTCCTTTACTTGTAGAGTCCAAGACCAAGCGCAGAAGATGATGACTTCATCCGCCACATGCAACTAGTGCATGACGAAGTTCAATGCAATATCGCTGCAAGTAATGAAAGTTATAAATAACATACAAATACAAGGCGCCGCTTTGTTGAATTTGTGGAAGGTGACATGGTTATGGCCCGTATTCATCCTCAACATTTGCCTCTCGGCACTTTGAAGAAGTTCCATATTCACAATGCAAAACCATTCAAAACCATAAAGAACCTTAGTACCAATATTTATGTTTTAGATCTCCCACCAAATTTACCTATCAGCCCTACTTTCAATGCGGAAAATCTTTCAATTTATCATGTGCACCATACTGATGATGGTATCGAAGAACAAGCCATCGCATTTACAACCATCTTGCCACCTATGGACATGATCGTTAATGTTCTCAATGATCAAATCATCTCCACACACCAAGGTAGTTACTAAAAGTTTCTTGTCCGTTAGTAAGGACAACCTCTCTCCAATGCTACATGAATCACAACCACAAACTTTCAGTGTCTAAATCCTAACCTCTATGAGCAATATCAGGCCATTAACTCGCCGAAGTGAAATTCTTTCAAGCAAGGGAGGCCTGATGCAGGATGATCTGGGACCATGACCCAAGGGCTAGGCCTAGGCCCATTAATCTCAACCAAACAACCGGCCCATCAATAAAGAGGCCCAACCCTCCTATTTAGGTAATAAGCTAGCAAAAAAAAAAAAAAAAAAAATCAATCAACTAGCTATGAATAATCTATTAATTAAATATTTTTAATACGTTCTTATCTCTTTTATCTTTTTTCCATATTTGTAATAAGTCATAGGTTGTTAAAGATATTATATGTTTTCCTAATATGCACATTTCAAAAGCTTATATAAGGGCTTAAGATGGTAGTATGAAGGCACATTTGAATTGAATTTAAAAAAAAAAAAAATCTAGATTATTTCTTTTTATTTTGTGTGATTCTTGTGCTTAGCTTGATGGTGTCTACACTTGGGCAGATCTTCCCCATCAGCCAGTTACGCTAGAGCGAGAGAGAAGCTATAATAACAACATATATTTGAACTCGTTTGCTTTGGATTTCTCCTCATTTCATCATGCCTCCAAAATCAAGCGCATTAGTGAGATTACCAATTTGCCCTTTTAATTGCAAGGAATTTAAGAGTTTGTTTGGATGCAGGCAAATCCCACTTAGGAGTCATTTGATACTTGTAAAATCTTCCAAAGTTGTAAAAACTTCACTCTTTATGTTGGGATGGGAAAAAAGGGGTGCAAAGCTGTAAAGACTATACACTGAAAATCTCACAATTGTTTGCATCTAAAACGTTGTGTTTCACAATGCAAGTAAAAACCCACTTAGGAGTCATTGGATGCTTCTATAATCTTCCCAAGTCATATCCACTTCACACCATGTGTTTGGATGGGAAGAAAAGGGTGCAAAGTTGTAAAGAGTATTACACCAAGAGTTCCACAATTGTTTGCATCCAAAAACCTGTTTTAAATTTACACAAACTCTCTAGGCCATAACAATGGTCATTTTTTCAAATTTAACAACACTTTCTTCATAACAACACTATACCAATACCCAAACAGGAAAAAAAAAAAAATCATTTACCTAGTAAACACGCTACCAGTTAGCCAAAAATGACATGATGAAACAGTTTGCCTGCGTAGAGAGTTCAAAACAGGGGGATTTTATATGGGATCCAAACGACCCCTTACGTGAATTGTTTACACTGGTAAAAGTTTCCCCAGTAAACTGTTTCATCCTAACGTGATTGGGTACTTGTAAAATCTTTACCGGGTAAAGAGTTTCTCATGCTTGGGCACTCATAAAGAGCAATTGAAATATAGTGCATCGGTGTTCACACAAGACAGCTTGAAGCGGCAAATTGCCACATAAAAGTGCCAACATGGGATGCATCTGGTAGATTCAAGCCACTAATCATGTGGGTTTACACTCTACAATTGCACGGAGCATGAAGCAAAGCTGCAATAGACTCGGGTGCGGGGGCGGGAGCAGGGAAGAGACTGTTTGAAATTTTTATCAAAAATAAATAGCTAGGAAGTAAGAGCAGAAGCGGGAGTCTGAAGCCTGATTCAAAACAGGAGCCACACTTGACTAGAAGAAATGTTCAACTAGGTGCGGGCCCCACCATGAAGAGTCCCTGGCCCAATTAAAAAAGTGGTTAGCTCATTACACAAGGCATATTCCGTGACCAGGCTTGATTCCTCTGTCTGATCGATTTGTTGATTTCTATTGATTTTAATGGATTTGAGTACAATATCTGCTAGCCAGGATCGAATTTTTTGAGTTCTATCGTTTTCTTTTTGTAGATTTTTGTTGTTGTTTCGCAGATCTGTTTTTTTATTGATCTTTCTTTCCCTCTCCTCCAATTGCTCTCGTTCACTCTATCTCTGCGACAGTTCACCAACCTCTACCTGTCTTGTCTTTTCTTGTTTTGGATTCATGCTGTTGGTGGAAATTAAATCTATTATTCCATCCATCTGATCTGTGGCCATGAAAATGAAAATGACGGTAGGAAAGGAAAACAGGTAACACTAATAAATTTTGGTGATTCTGGCTCTAGCGTATCATCTCCCTTCTGCAGATTGAATTTCTATGGTCAATTGGGGCATTTCTTTTGTACATAGCGTACATGCCTTGTGTAATGAGCTAACCATCTTGTTAATTAGGCGAGGGACTCTTCATGGTGGGGCCCGCACCTAGTTGAACATTTCTTCTAGTTAGGTGTGGCTCCTGTTTTGAATCAGGCTTTAGACTCCCGCTCCTGCTCCTACTTCTTAACTATTTATTTTTGATAAAATTTTCAAACAATCACTTCCCCACTCCTGCCCCCGCACCCGAGTCTATTGCAGCTTTGCTTCATGCTCCGTACAACTGTAGAGTGTAAACCCACATGATTAGTGGCTTGAATCTACCAGATGCATCCCATGTTGGCACTTTTATGTGGCAATTTGCCGCTTCAAGCTGTCTTGTGTGAATACTGATGCACCATCTTTCAATTGCTCTTTATGAGTGCCCAAGCATGAAAAACTCTTTACCCAGTAAAGATTTTGCAAGTACCCAATCATGTTAGGATGAAACAGTTTACTGGGGAAACTTTTTACCAGTGTAAACAATTCACACAAGGGGTCATTTGGATCCCATATAAAATCCCCCTGTTTTGAACTCTCTACACAGGCAAACTGTTTCATCATGTCATTTTTGGCTAACTGGTAGCATTTACCTAGTAAACACGCTACCAGTTAGCTAAAAATGACCATTGTTATAGCCTAGAGAGTTTGTGTAAATTTAAAACAGGTTTTTGGATGCAAACAATTGTGGAACTCTTGGTGTAATACTCTTTACAACTTTGCAAAAACTTTGCACCCTTTTCTTCCCATCCAAACACATGGTGTGAAGTGGATATGACTTGGGAAGATTATAGAAGCATCCAATGACTCCTAAGTCGGTTTTTACCTGCATTGTGAAACACAACGTTTTAGATGCAAACAATTGTGAGCTTTTCAGTGTATAGTCTTTACAGCTTTGCACTCCTTTTTTCCCATCCCAACACATAATGTGAAGTAGGGTGTTCCGTATCCATTACGATACGCCGGTAACGGCCGTGACCGTTACGCATTACGGGGTCGTAACAGCCACCCCCTCTTTTTTGTGCCCGTAACAGACGGCCACCCCCTCTTTTTTGTGCCCGTAACAATTGTTACAGGCCTAAAGAAAATAGGAAAAAAATGAAAAAAAAAAAAAAACATACATACCTTTTTTTTCCTTCTGTTCTTCTCCTTCTTCTTCTCAAGCCTTCCTTCTTCTTCTTCTTTCTCTCTTCTCTCTCTCTCTCTCTCTCTCTCTCTCTCTCTCTCTCTCTCTCTCTCTCTCTCCCTCTTTTCTTTTTGGTTTCCCTCTCTTCTTTTCATTTTGGGTCTTAGAAAAAGGAATGGACTGCGTGGCTATTTCACAGCCATGCACTTCAAATTTATTTTTAAAAATGCTCCGCGGTGCACACTGCACAGTGCACTTGCACTGTTTTGTTATGTGGGCCCCACCTTGATTTATGTGTAGTATATCCATGTCATCCACTATAATGTTTATTTTCCATCGAACCTGTTGATAAGGTCACAAATAGTAGCTTGATATATATATATATATATATATATATATATATATATATATATAGGGCCCACCTTGATTTATGTGTAGTATATCCATGTCGTCCACTATATATATCAAGCTACTATTTGTGACCTTATCAACAGGTTCGATGGAAAAAAAACATTATCGTGGACGACATGGATATACTACACATAAATCAAGGTGGGGCCCACATATATATATATATATATATATATATATATATATCTCAAGAAATTTTTAATGGTGGGAATTAAACCCTTATTTTGTGATTCACCTAAGATTTGGATCAGCCTCATTTTTAGGACCATGCCCTAAAATGAGTTGCCAAAACGGATGGATGACATGGATATATAATACATAATCGAGTGGACCCCAGTACATGGCCCTAAAAATTTATACATGACATATATATTAACACAAAATTAACCAATTAAATTTTGGGACCATTGTTGCTAAGTCATAATCCCAAAATTAAATAACTCCTACAATTTTCATCATTAGTTTACAGACACTTGTTTTTTTGAAATAGGACCATTTGATATTTTTCATTTTTCACTATGCAATAAATGTCCACCAATCCATTAGTGGGATAAGTGTCAATAGATTGCATTAATTTGAGGCTAATTTGGGGCATCAAATGGTCCCCAAACCAGTCCTGAATCGACAACAATATTTACCTTAATTTAATTTTAATTTTTTTAAAGATTTATGGGGAAAATGATATTAAATTGTTAGGTATATGAATTACATAACAGGATACAAAAGTCCCTAAACTCTATATATTGAAATAAAATGCATGTGAGTCACGAAGTATGCAATGCACTAGCACTATAAATAAAAGGAAAACTCGAAAATATAAGATGTTTTGGTATTACATTCATTATAGTAAATTTATATTGATATTATATAGTTAGAAAACTAAATATAAAAGGTTTGCAATTAATTTCAGGTTGCCAGGTTCATAAATCCATCAGACAACCCGATATAGCATTCTCACCAAAGAGTGGACCGTTACACCACCATAAACATGTTCCAATTTATAAATGAATGCATATTTAGAATGCTTAGAATATTCCGAATTTAATCCATATTTTTCATATTTTTTTGACAAAAAAAAATTTCACCATTACGGGTCGTTACGCCCCCGTATCGCCGTTACGCCCCCATATCCGTATCCGTATCGGTGGGCACCGTTACGCCAACCGATACCGATACGGAATACCTTGGTGTGAAGTGTTTACAACTTTGGAAGATTTTACAAGTATCAAATGACTCCTAAGTGGGATTTGCCTGCATCCAAACGAACTCTTAAATTCCCTGCAATTAAAAAGGGCATAGTGGTAATCTCACTAATGCACTTGATTTTGGAGGCATGATGAAAGGAGGAGAAATCCAAAGCAAAGAAATATATGTTGTTATTATAGCTTCTCTCTCGCTCTAGTGCAGCTGGCTGATGGGGAAGATCTGCCCAAGTGTAGAGACACCTTCAAGCTAAGCACAAGAATTACACAAAATAAAAAGAAATAATCTAGATAAATCAAAAGATACTAAATCTCAAAATGTATTTCAAATGCATGATATTACATAAATCAAAGATAAATCTCTAAAATCTAAATACATAAACCTAAATTACAACTTAAATCAGCAAGAATCGAAACAAAATCCAATGAAATCTCTAAGAATAAAGAAACATAAGTTGGATCAAGATCAAAACAGATCAAGCACCAGAAATCAAGAAAAAATTACAAAAATCAAACCCTAAGTGGAAAATTTTGGAGAAATGAGAGGGGGAAGCTCACTTGATTGAAAGTTAAAACCCTTCCTCTGTCCTCAAATAATGCCACCTGTAAATTTGAGTAACTTCTTCAAATGAATAATCAAATTGAGAAAAAAAAAATCGAAAAGGAAGGCAATATGCATCATCAAAACTAAGATTTGATATATATATATATATATGAATATCTACCAAAGATGTGCATGCATGCTAAAGTACAAAAATGTTGCACATGTATACATAAATAGATCAATTAAGAAAATGTTATTGTACTAGATTAAGTCCTATCAATAGCATCCTAGATAGTCATAGTTTGCAAGAGATTCAAATGAAATAAATTATTGTACCAGTTCAGTGAGGAAAGCTTGTTTATTTTGACTTTCTAGAGCAGTGAATGCAGCATCAAGTACTAGAGAGAGGTATGCAACAACTCTGAGAAAGAAAAAAAAAACTAAACCACACTAGAGGTTGCAAGAGGCAGATCAAGGCTTGTACTGACCTTTCACATGCATCGCGATCTTTCCCTTTAACGTTTATCTTGTTACAACATCCGAGCAGTGCAAAAGGTGGGCCGTATCACTGAAATTACCTGTTTAAAACTTAGACCGATCCCTTCATCAAGGAAGCAACACCATCACAATCGATGATAGCCACTAGTTTTAATTAACGTCCATGTGTGGTCCACCTAATTATAATATCCGTCTGATTTCCAAGACACCATCTTCGTAGAGCGGTCGAGCTTCTTCACAGCTCGGATGTCCGAGCATGCATGACAGGTGGGCCAGAAAGCCGGGCCTTCTAGTATAGTAAAAGATCAGGGTAATTTCAGATGAGCCCTATTGTGAGTGGATCACAACCCAAAATTACATCTAATTGATGGCCACTGGATGGATGGTTGAAATGAAAAAAACAGCCAATAGTACGGATTCAACAAATAATATCCAATAACAAGAGATAAAGACCATCCAATCAAAGGGCTACGAAGTGAGTAGACAGTTTGATGTGCCGTACATGTTTTTTTTTTAAAGATGAAGGGATTCATTAAGAAAAAGGCAAAAAACAAAGAGAACGGCTGCTAAGTAAGCAGCCCACAATTACAGGCGTAAGAAGAAAAGGTCTTGACCATAAAGGTCCTTAACGTTGGAGGCCCACTCAATCATCAGACGCTTGGCCTTAGTCCGCTAAGCCAGCCATATTAGAAATATTCCTGAAGCATCTACTATTCCTCTCCCCCCACACTGACCACCAAACCGCAAGAACAAACATCCTCCAGATAATTGTCTTCACCCTGCCAATATGCACCCCATGCCACGCTTGAAGGAACTGGCTTACCTCACCCAGAAAGCACCAATGTAAATTGAACTCATTCATAATCTCAGCCCAAATGGATCGAACGAACAGACAATGCAGCAACAGATGGTCCATTCTCTTCAGCCCGTATGCAGCATAAGCATATGTTGGGGAGGACCATCCCCTTCTTCCTCAGATTGTCCACCGTAAGGATTTTCTTTTTCCCTGCTAGCCATCCAAACACTATGATTTTCGGGGGGGGGGCATCGTACTTCCAGAGAAAGGAGAGGTTTTTCTTGGGTTCGTGCTTCAATCTGTGCATCTGGTTATAGAGAGACCGAACAGAGAATGAAGATGATTTGTCCGGTTTCCAAAAAATTGAATCTTGAGACGAGAGAGGGGGGGCTGCAGTATAGAGACATTCCAGGAGACCCATAAAATCCAGAATCTCCCAATCTTGGAGACTTCTTCTGCACGTCACGTTCCAGACGATTTTCCCATCCACTTCGGTGAAATGATCAGCAACAAACAAATTCTTGGACGCGGCAATACGATAGGAGAGAGGAAATCTGCTTCTAAGCGTTTGTTCTCCTATCCAGATGTCATCCCAAAACCGAATTTTGGTTCCATTGCCAAGGACAAAACCAACGCTCAGAAGTATGACCCGCTTCATTTTCATCATTCCTTTCCAAATATGTGAGACTTTATGAGACGATAATTCTTTAACCCACCAGCCACCAGGGGATCTACCATATTTTCCTTTGATAATGGAGCTCCAAAGACTTCCTTCTTCAGTCCCAAGCCTCCAAATCCACTTTCCTAAGAGAGCTTTATTCATCACTTTAAGATATCTAACCCCAGCTCCCCCGTCCAACACATGGAGACAAACCTCCGACCACTTTAGGAGATGAAACTTCTTCCCAACTTCCTTACCTTGCCATAGAAAATCCCGCCTCACTTTATCAATAGACTCCCTAACCAAAGCCGAGCATTTGACGAGTGACATAAAATAAATCAGGAGGTTGGAGAGAGCGGCTTTGATTAACGTAAGGCGACCTCCTAACGAGAGATATCTACTCTTCCATCTCGAAAAATACGACTGAAATACGGCTATAACTTTGTCCCATAGAGTTTTGGAAGGTTTACCGACACCTAATGGCAGGCTCACGAAAGAAGATGGCAGGAGTTCAGACTTGCAGCCAAAAAGTTGAGCAAGACATTCTACCTCTGCTCTATCCATGTTGATCCCGAAGATTTTGGATTTTACCAGATTCACCTTCAGACCAGAAACCGCTTGGAAGCAAAGAATAGTAGTTCTCAAATTGAGAACCATCTCAGATGAGGCTTCGGAAAATATAAGGGAGTTGTCCGCATATTGAATATGCGTAATTGGCCTTGGCATACCATTGATGTCGATCCCACATAAGATGCCCTCCTCTTGCCCTTTTAGGAGCATACAAGACAAAGCCTCTCCCACGATCAGAAAAAGGAAGGGGGAGAGAGGATCTCCCTGCCTTAAGCCTCTGGAGCTTTTGAAAAAACTTTTTGGAGACCCATTTAATAGGATGGAAAAATGAGATGATCCAGTACACTCCCTCATCCATGCTCTCCACTTGTCCCCAAACCCCATGCGCTACAACATATACTGCAAGAAGCCCCGGTCTACATGGTTATAGGCTTTTTCAATATCTGGTTTACAAGTGATGTGCTTTTGACCCGATCTAACACTAGCATCCAGGATTTCTTTAGCACATAGAGCTGCATCAACTATCTGTCTGCCAGCTATGAAGGCACACTGATTTTCTGATATGAGCTTCCCAATAACCTTTGTCAGCTGCATTGCCAACACCTTTGCCAGAATCTTGTAAGACAAATTAATAGGCCTAAAATCTTTTGGAGACGCAGCACCTGTCATCTTCAGAATCAAAGCTATGAAAGTAGCCCCTAAGCTGGTAGAAATCCTACTCCTATTATGGAACTCCTTGAACCAATCTATGACATCTGATTGGATCACCTCCCAAAAATTAGCATAGAAAGAGATCGGGAATCCGTCCGGACCAGGCGCCTTGTCTGCCCCTAACGAGTCAATGGCCCGTTTGATCTCCTCCTGAGAAAGGACCTTCCAGAAGAACCACCTCCTCCTTTGTAATTGAATTAAACTGGATTCCATCTAGCTTGGGCCTGCACCACTCTTCTCCCTTGAGAAGGGATCTGTAATAGGAGATCATCTCCTCAGCAATCTCGTCTTTGTCTTCTATCCGAACCCCATCCACCAAGATGCTAGAAATTCTATTGTTTGTCGCATGCATACTTGCCATAGTATGAAAGAAACGCGTATTCTTATCGCCTTCTTTCAGCCATTTCAGATGGGCCTTTTGTTTCTAAGATATTTCTTTTTGAAGCATTCTGTTAGCAACGGCTTGAATTATTTGCACTCTTCTGGCCTAAGAGTCTAGAGACAAAATTTGAACTTCGGCCTGCACATCAATGGCTGACAGTTCAGCTAACAGCTCTTCACATTCCTGATTTTTGCTTTGAAGCTCATTCCGATGCCACTGCTTTAAATCTTTTTTCGGCATCTTCAACTTATAGAAGAGTCTGAAATCGGCAAATCCTTTAACTTTGAAGCCTGCCCACCAATCAGCAACCTTTTTTAAGAAGCCTAAAATTTTGAGCCACGATAAATCAAAACGGAACGGCATAGGCCCCCAATTTTGCTCTTCCACATCTAAGCAAATGGGGCAATGATCTGACGTAGTCCTGGGGAGGATAAGTTGAGAGGTTAGAGGGAATTGATCTAACAAATCTGTAGAGAGGAGAAACCTATCCAGTCTACACATCGTAGGGACCGCTCTCCCGTTTGACCAAGTATATCTAGCCCCAAGAAGGGGTAAGTCCACCAACTTCTCTTCTTCTATCCAACCGGAAAAGGACTTCAAAGTTGTAGACACTGATCTACCGTGAGATTTTTCATCAACATTCCTGATGGTGTTAAAGTCCCCTGCTATACAGCATGCTGCTGAGAATTTGTCTGGAGGCTAAGAGTTCCTCCCAAAATGATTCCTTGTCCCCATCCTGAATTGGCCCATAGACTGAGAAGAAAAGACAAGAGAACCCTGAAGAAATGTGATGAAGAATAACCGAAACGGAGAAATTACCATTCCAACTGTTAAGAACTTGCCAAATAGACGCCTTCCAAGCTAGGAGGATTCCTCCTGCACTGCCGATAGAGTTTTTTGCCACCCATTTTGCCTCTGTAGCCCTCCGGAGGGAGCCCATCAAGTTGTCATCGAACTTAGAGATCTTGGTTTCCTGAAGACAAATAATATCAGGTTTATATCTGTCACATGTGTCATTTATTATCCTTCTTTTCTATTTAGACCCCACTCCCCTCACATTCCAAGAGATCAGCTTCATTTGGACACAGAACTTCCCCGAACACCCTGCGAGACTACCCTTTTCAATGGAGTTTTTGAATATCTCTGCCCTGTCAGTAAACTTTACAGCTCCCTATTGGGTCGTAGAGATTGCAATTCCCTCCTGGTACGAGAAGTTGATCTACACCCTCTGCGAGATTTCTGGTCTAGCAATGGTCTTCCACTGGCCTCGACACATTGGAATAAAGCTATGAAATCCTCCGGACAGTCGCCAAAGGATAGCCCAAGAGATCTACCCACATGTCCCATAGCATCTCTAATCCATTTCTTATTGATCTTATCAATCAGAGTTATTCTATCTGAACCTGTTGTCTTATGCGAGTCTTCTTCAATTATAGGCCGATCGACTCCCACCCTAGCCTATAAAGGTTCCGCTTCAAGGATCTCTAAATCTGGGTGCTCTTGGAATAGCTCGAGAAGGCCCTAGTATGACCATTCACAGACTGACGATGGAGAAGAGTATCGTACCGACGACCGATTTTCAGAGTAAAAAGATCCCTGATCAATCTCTGATGTGTCGGTTCTCTGGATCACCTTCCTCGGCCTGGATATGGATGAAGGGAGAAGTTGATGCGGCTGGTACTGGTCGTCGTATGACGTAGAGTCCTCGTGGGCGACAGGATGAAGGATTAGGGCGTCTGTTGGGACTGATGGAGTCGGACTGAAGCTTTTGTCTACCGACTGGTTAACAGCAATAGGGAGATGGAGGTTAAAAAACCTCGGGTCTAGTAACTTTGACCCCGGAGAGTTCTGACCCGATTGGCTATTATAGGAGCTAAGTGGGCCCGATATCCACCTTTCCGAATGTCGAGTATCATTGGGTTGGGACCCGGAATGAACTCGGATCCGGGATCCAAATTAAGCTCCGAGATCGCGAGCCGCCCGCCTTTCATGATAGACACGGCTCTCGGAACGAGAAAGCCACGTGTCTCGATCTCTCCTAAGCAGCCCGACGAATGGTGTTCTCGGGCCTCGAGATTAGCGTCAAAGACACTTGTCGAACAATGTACTGAGGGGATGCCACTTGTCCCAGGATCGCTTGCGGTATTGAGGCGAACCGCTCTCTTGGCTCCACGTGTCTAATGAGAAGACCTGGCGCTGACAACTGCATTAAATGCCGCCTGCGAGGGGACTGACGCTAGATCCGGTGTTCTGCGGGAGTTTTGAACTGAAGCTCCTCCATGCTCCGCTCCGGTCGAGGCTGCCTTCCCCGGAAGCGAGAGGGGGTTCTCTGGCACGCGAAAGATCACCCCACCTCAGACATGGAGATCATTTGTCCTCCTGCTGAGTAGGGAGAAAGATCTCCCTGTCCTCAACTAGAACCTAAATCTGTGCCATGAGAGGGTCTCCCTTCTTCCTACGAACCCTCATCCTAGCGACTGTCATTTCCTCACCGATTTTTGTTTTTTGATCCAGTTCCATTAACGGGCCCAACAGTTTCGCCACTGAGATAAAGAACTCATCATACCAGAGTTCGAGTGGGATCCCCCAGATGAGTTTGAGCTTACAGGCCCGTCGTTCTGTATAGCCCCTGCCATTATGAGAATGTCCATATTCAGCCTCGGTGTGAGCTTTATCCACAGTTCATTGGTATCCTATAGGTCTGATTGAAAATTGAGAGGCTCGGATTCTACAGACTTCGTCTATCCATACCCTGACCTGTGATATCGGCACCCCTTCTCTCATTCTGATAACCACCGAATCTTGTAGTTCCTTCTTGGATTGTTGAATATGCTCTTTACTAATGCTGATCGAGTATACATCCTTTAGATTCGTTGGTTCCTTCTTCCTACCCCTTGTGTATTCCATCTCAATCAGATGGTTAGGTTGTCGCCTGTCTTGAGTCCGTTTCACCAGCACGTCCCGATATGAGGTGGCCGATTGCGGTAGTTGAAACTGGTGCGGATAGACGATCCTATTTTGCTGAGATAACGCCCTTTCTTTGATTTCTCTCCGGCTCGAATCTCGCGCGTTGCAGAATTAGTCTCTCTCTCTCTCTCTCTCTCTCTCTCTCTCTCTCTCTCTCTCTCTCTCCCAAAACTTTGTCCATGTAGCATCGATACAACTCAGGATAACTCTTCCTCCGAGCTCATCCTGATAAGAGCAAAACCCCTGTATTGCCCACTGGTTTTGTCTCTGGGCATTATGACATCCATTATCGCCCCTGCTCGCCCGAATACCCTTTCAAGGTTTAATGGAGACCAGCCTGAAGGGTACCCCTTGACGAATAGGGTTGGGAGAGAGTCATATCTCTTGCATCCCTGCCATCGCTCCTGTTTTTTCTTTCCTACCTGTATCCATTCATCTATCTTCTTCCCCTTTTGAATCTCTTTTTCATTCTCTGTTGCCCTATTCCTGGATTCGATCAAAGCCATTCTAGGCATCTCTTCATTTGCGTGTTCCTTTAGTTCTGCCCACCTTTCTTCCTCATCAGTAGTCGTCATCGTGTCGGTTGTCATCGTTATCACCGATGGAGTTCGTCAGTCATCGCCAATGGAGTTCGTCATGGAGTTAAGAACTTGTAGTACTAGCACCCATCTTACAAGCACAATCAGAAGTCTGTTCGCATGCGCCATTGGATAGGGCCCACATGCCTGGATAGTGAGGGAACTCAAGTCATTCATCTGGTGTGGATGGCCATGATCCACAAATCATGCCAATTTGTTTTTGACATGGGTTGTCCTAGTCTACCAAGGGTATCCACGTTTTTTCTCATGAAACAAAAGTACCCATTCTCCGAAATTTTCAAAAGGCACTTGCCAGAGTGCCTCGCTGGGGAGCAGGCGGGCCTTTCCTTTGCCTTTCAATACAGTGCAGATGGTTGAAATGAAAAAGAATGAATAAATAAATAAATAAAATCAAAGCTCCAAACAATGAGATCTGAAAGGAAAACAGATCTATAATTTTCCATTGCATCATCAGAAAAGCTACTACTATGCTAGATCGCCTTCCATACTAACCAAACAGTACATCTCCTCTACTCCATTTCAGTAAAAAGACGATAGAACAAAATTGATAAGCATAATCCAAACATGAAATATACGAACAGATCTGCAATAAAATCAAACCCCTACAAGCACCAAAACCTAACCCTAGATCGTTCCGATCTATCAGATTCAGCAAAATCTCCCAAAAATAGCAGAGAAAACGCAATCTAGAGATAGGAAAGTTCAAATCTCATTAAGAAAAGATAACAAAAAGCCGAGATTCATCTAGCGTGGGAAGCAGATTGTGACCTACCTGGCCTGCACGGAAATCGGTGTATATGCCCCTTCTTTATCTAGCGTGGGAAGCCGATTGTGACCTACCTGGCCTGCACGGAAATCGGCTCCGTCCCTTCTTTTGATCTCACAGAGAGAGAGAAAGGGAGAGAAGAGGGAGACGGATCGAGAGAGAGAGAGAGAGAGAGGACGGAGACAGATCGAGAGGCAGAAAGGGAGGAGATGGGATTAGGGCGAGAGATATTGATAGACCGTATTCAATATATTTTTACTGTAGCATTGACAAAACTGCCGTGTTGGACGGTTCGCGACACATGCGCCCGTGTCCCTTGATGGGGCATGCGTGCAGCCATAGTCAGATAATCAGGTCCGTTCATCTACCAGGCACTATAGTGGATGGGCCGTGGTACAAAATTAATTGAATGGATGGTTCGCTGGAGTTACTTCTACCCGCGACTGACGGTAGTGGTTGCACGTAGGGCCCATTTAGTGACACATGCTGACCGCCTTGCGTTGCGCCTCACATGAAATAGGGTCCATTTGTTTAACAGTTTGGATCAGTGAATCATCGCACGTAAGGAACTACGAACAAGGAATTATTACCGTTGAAATCCGGTTTGTTTCAGTTCTAGAGTGTACGGATTCCGGTTCTGGTTCCAAAAATCAAAGAACCCAGTTATATTAGTCTAATTCTCAATTTGGAAGTATGTAGAACCAAACCAAGAACCGATCTATAGAATCGAACCGTGGAACTGAATCTGAACCGAACTTGGAACTAAAACAGGAACTTTTGGTTGTTTCAATACTTGACTCAAGATTTATGATTTACAATGCACCATTTGATTGTTTTGATAAATGTTTTTTGGTACACTTTATACAATATCCAGATCATTCATTAAATGGATCACAACATGAATGCATATGGGCTATATTATAAAATAAAACATGTAATTGAATTGGATTACAAAAAGCTCACAACTGTGGAACCGAACCGGTTTTAACGGTCCGGTTCAGTTCGGTTCTAGGGTGCTAACGGTCCAGTTCCGGTCAGACTATCCTATAACCGTTAGTAACGGCTCGGATCCAGTTTCACCCCATAACCGTACTGAACCAACCGGTGTGCACCCGTAGTTGAAATGATGGTTATCAATGGCTTCCCGTGTTGCCCTGTATGTATCCCTGATATTGAAATCTTATAACCCTTTGGTACGTGTACTTCAATAACAACATTGAATGTAGACCAATGGTTCGGTTTTTACTCTTCACTTTGTCTCCGTGGGCGACAATACCAAAGAGCAGATCTTCAAATTCTGGTGATCTATGGGCAACATACATCCATGGTGAGGCCCATCACATCAACGGTTTGGATTATCAAATAATGGCCTAACATACACCAAATTTAACTCATCAGCAAACTGAATATGATGCACGTGGACGAAAAAGAGAGATAAGTGAAAGTGAGTATGGCATCCGTGGCTAAACAACAGTATCAACCATCCACCGTACATGTGGCATGCACGTTCATCGATCCAAACCGGTTCTATTGTGGGTTTCACTGCAGAGGGATGGAGCATAAGTCCGTAGGCTAAAAAATGACACTGATAGGAGATTTTTACTATCTGATAATGGCCACCGAATTTAGAACGCTAACCATCCTTTAATCACCACCCATCGGATGGTTAGGATCATCCAGTCGGTGTGAGTTGCCGGATATTCTCAATCCAAAATGGGCCAGCAATCTTGTGTGGTATCTTATGATTCCTTCTAGATTCTTTTAGGAGTGAATTTCTTACTTCGGCCATGCATGATACACAGGCATTAAAAAATTGCACACGTATCAAATGGGAGCGGATTATGCCAAAAATGAAGCAAATCTAATAATTAAGTGGACCATACCATAGGAAACAGAGACTAAAAAGTTGACTTATATCTAGTTAGAGGTAAAATAGTAAACTTTTAGCCTCGGTTCCTATGCAATCGAGGCAAAAAAGTTGATTTATAGCTTCACTTTCTCAGTGGCTAGGGCTAAAAATTGAACTTTTAACCACCATTTCTTATTAACCAAGGCAAAATAGTAGACTTTTAGCCTTGGTTCATATGTAACTGAGGCTAAAAAGTAGACTCTTGACATCGGTTCGTATGTAGCTGAGGCTAAAAGGTAAACTTTTGGCTTCGGTTCGTATGCAACTGAGGCTAAAAAGTAGACTTTTGGCCTCGGTTCCTATGCAACTAGGGCTAAAAGGTAGACTTTTCGCCTCGGTTGCTATGCAACTGTGGCTAAATATGGCCTTAGTTCCTATGCAACTAGAGGTGGGCAAAATGGACCCAATCTGGCGGATCTGACCCGATCCGCCCCGATTCGAACAGAACCGATGGCCTGAATTAGTTAGGCTCGGATAGAATCGGTCAGATTCGAACGATAGTCGAATCGGATTCGGGTAAGTGGCAAATCTGACCGAACCAAACCGAAATCCGATCCGATTTGATCCGGATCGCACCGGGTGTGGTAACTATAAAATTATAAGTTTACCCCTCCCTACATCTCATATTAGTTGGTGGATCCTACAAATTTTTTAACGGTGAAAAAATCATTATCTCCGCTCCTATTTATGGTGTGGTCCATATGATCTTTGGATATGATTCATTTTTTGGATAACACTCTAAAATGATCTCTGAAAATAGATGAACGGTGTAAATATAATAAATACATCACTGTAAGGCCCATGTAACTTTGATTTCCTTTGAACCGTTCGTACAACTCAGAGCTCAAGGAGCGTCAGTGCTCGTCTTCGAGCGACACGTACCAAGTACAGCTAGTGTTAGCTGGAAGTGGATTGCGACAGATTGATTGCGTACTAAGTAACTTAGTAGGCTAAGTTGACTGATTAAACTCTGTGGAGTCCACCGTGATTTATGTATTTTATCCACTCCTTCCATCCATTTTAACAGATAATTTTAGGGCTTGAGCCTACAAATTAAGTATATCCAAACCTTGACTGGACCACACCATAAGAAACCGTGTGAATTGAACATATACCGTTGAAAATTTCTTGGGGGCCACTGAAGTTTTAGATCAAGCTTGTATTTGTGTTTTCCCTTCATCCATATCTGTGTGATCTTATAAACAGGTTGGATGAGAAATAAACATCATTGTGGGCCCTAAAAAGGTTTCAACGGTGGAAGTTATTATTCCAACTATTTCCAATAGTATGGTCCACTTGATCTTTGGGTATGCTTAAATTTTGGTCTCAACCCCTAAAATAAGATGGAAAAATGGTTGGACGACGTGGATAGACCAGATACGTTCACGGTGGGCCCAACAGAGTTTACCCACGACGACACGTACCTAGAGGCTAGAGAGTGTACAGCTAGTGTTACTGTTAGCCTGTACTTGAAGCTTCTCCAGGAAGCAACAGGCATAAGCTTCTTCAAGAAGCTACGTATGTACCTAGCATGAGCTTTACTTTTATCCTAATGCGTAAACTATGTGGGGACCGTCTTGAATTTTTTGATTTATCCACACCGTTCATCAGTTTTTCCATATCAATTTAGGGGTTGATATTAAATTTTAAGAATATCCAATAATTAAGTAGATCACACCATAGGAAACAATGAGAATAATAATTTCCACACCGTTGAAAATATAATGATCCGGAACCTTATCCAATCCAATCCGAATCGATTTTCCTGACCGAGTCGGACTCGGATCGATTCTGGCCAACAGAAGATCGGATCGGATCAAGTAAGATAGCCCAGACTCGGTACCAGATCGGATCGACGATTTGAGCGTGCAAATTTTGAATCGAATCAGGTTGGGCCCAATCTAATCCGACTTGGTCCGATGCCCAGCTCTATATGCAACTGAGGCTAAAAAGTAGACTTTTTGCCTCGGTTCCTATGCAACCAAGGCATAAAAAGTAGAGTTTTTGCCTTGGTTCCTATGTAACAGAGGCTAAAAAGTAGAGTTTTCGCCTCGGTTCTGTAATACCCTGAAAATCGGGGGTTGAGCAGGAGCCCAACTCCCGAGTCCCAGCACGTCACTCATGCAATATAGATAATGATGATTAAATGTTATTGGTGTTAGTGCTTTAAACATGAGTGAGATTATACCAAACAACATATTAAACTCTAAAGACAGTTAAATTTCGCAAGTGGAAGACTGTGATAGTCATATAAAGTACATAGATGTGTTTCCCAACCTCCCGAGTATGATGGCATTACTGAGCTGAATAAATACATATCTATTCCAAAAATTATAAATGACAAAATGTTAATGTCCAACAAAACATATATCCCTGTAATCCCGTGGATCAGAGCAGTCTACGTAAACCCGCCTGATAACTGCATGTATAAGAACTCCTCTTCGTCGTTATAGAAGTCTGGCTCGGCCTCATACGTCGCACCAGAATCTGCATCTAAGACAGAGTTTGGTTGGTGTTTAAAACACCGTCCCAGAATGTGGGAGTGAGTGATCAACTCGGTGGAGCTATAAGGTAAAGGTTAACATGTTATCAATTCAATCAAGCAGTAATGATAAGACAATGCAATCAAACATCCCTAAGTACTCTAGTTAATGCAAACATAATATATATTAATGATGCATGCCCTCACCTGCACTCCCTCTACGATCTTCCTCTTACGGTCATGGCATGCACTCATTAATCTGTGCTCAACACCAACGCCAAAGGCACATGCAATGCTGTGCATGAGCGTGATTACCGAGTTCTTATTAGACATTTTCATATAGCAGGATTGGGAAGCTAAGGTACCTCCCTTATATCATTTCCCAAACAATGATTCATTCTAGGGTCGTTAGTCCTAACTAGTCTCATATGACATTACGGTTCCAGGTCACTACAGAGGGCTCTTCACGTCAATGCAGGCCTAGCTTATAATTTAGTTGCTATGAAAAAACTCGTCGCCTCAGCGCAGTCTTAGAGTATGCTCGAGGTCACTACGAATGGCTCGTCACCTAATCGTAAGCCAACAACTCGAATACAGTGTCTCATACCACCGTATTCGGCTCACGAGCTTAGGTTGCTCATTGGTCACTACGAGTGAGCTTATCACCTCGGCATAAGCTGACAGCTCAACCACGGTGTCTCATAGCACAATGTCCAGCTCATGAGTCTTAGCAGATCGAGGTACCAAGGTTAACGGGATATCCACTGGTGAGTTTGGTACCTTAGGTTCAAGTAGTAGTGTCCATACATGGTGAACATACATCGAGTCAATCGGGTTACTTGACGAGCTCGACTAGTACGAGCGTACATCGAGTTGATCGACATGAAGTGCTTAAGCACTCCGTGTGGCCTAGCCACTGTCGATAACCAAAGTACGGCTTAGATTCATAAAACACGTCCTGTGTGGTGAAATAACCTCAGCCACCAAATCAGAATCCATTACCGATTGCCTGGACTATATCATAGTCCCAAACACACTCCAAGCAAATAACATTAACATATAATAGCCAAGAAAGCATGTGACAACCAATTCTAAACATAATCTTATTTGAACATTTCTACAATCACATAATACATATACTACCACGCATAGGCATTTCATTCATAAATCACATACTAATAGGATAGGTTACATAAAGGAAACTGTAACCATAGATAAGGGAATTGAGAATCTCATCTCAACACCCTCATTACATACATGTAAACAAGCGTTTTCTCACTTAGGCATTTTATCAAACACTTAGACTACACATATCACATACATGTAATAAATTAGTTTAAAACATAAATTATGACAAGTCCTTTCACAAAGGAGTTGTCACACATACAACCATCATATATTTACATTCAATAAGCATGGCATGCACAAATCCAAATTCCATATTTATTCAGGCATTTCAACAAACACATGGAATGCATTTCAAAATCAACATAGTTATGTGTATGTGTATATACGGAAAGCATCGTATCTAAGCGTGTGAGATAGTAATCAAGTCAGACATAAATCATTTATGACATTGAAAGCCTCGAAAATCATAACCTAAACATTTATAGTCTGCACCTTTCGCTGATAAACAAATATCGAACTCAGTTTGTACGCCAAGTCTTTGTCTACGACACGACGACCACCTATAGTATGAAATAAGTTAGCTATTTCATTACTTACACTATTTGAAACCCTAGAACAGATTAGGGTTAGGTTTTCTTACATAAGAACGAAATCGGAATCGCCCGTATAGCGATACAGGAATGGTGGTTAAGCACGTGGAATGACAGGAATAAATCTCTACAACTATCACTCACACTCTCTCACTTCTCCTCACTTTATTCTTCTCTTTTCTTTCTTACGGTTTCCCAAATTCGTATGGAATGAGAGAAAGAGGGGGTTTAAGGCCCTTATATAGGCCCATAACTGATGGAAATGGCCCCAGGGCTAAGGTATACTTGGGTTATAACCAAGAGGTGGCTGTTTCAGTCCAACGGAGCACTTCTAGTGGTCCCTTTTTTGCGTGCGGTCGGGCTTAAGCTCCCTAACATTGGGTCTAGGTCGAGTTAAGGTTTCGGTCTGATTAGATTTATAGATCGACTGTGGAGGACCAGTTTCAGTTCAACGGTCACCGGTATTCGATCAGGGCCACAAGTACACTGACATATGTTGAAAATTTCCCCTGATCCGATGGTGTAATTGGGTTAGATTCCGACGATTCGAATCCTTAGACTTGACCAGCAAGCGAACGGCCCAAATCCCTTAAATCCGAGTTCAATTTCTAAAGGTATTTGAGTTTCTCACACACTTCACTCCGGCTCAAAGTTGCGTGTTTTCGGATACTATCTGAATTTGATTTCCGAGATGGTTGTCAAGTCCAGTAAGGCGGTCATAAGCGTATAGTTTCACTGCAATCGGACTTTCGACGCGCGGTCTAGGTCCGGTACGGAGTTTCAATGTGCTCCCGAGAGCAACTGGGTTTAGAGCTTGATCCTAGATTTCAGGACAAAGTAGCATAAATGATTCTACCTGTTTTAGGTCTTACAGATCGTATTTAAAGTGATTTGTGCTAATTTCACAGGTAATATAGTACAACACTTAGTTAATCCTCGTCTAATTTCTAAAGGATTTGGTCCTGAGTGATTTCTGCCTGAGGTGGTACTCAGGTCTTTGTACGAATTTTTCCGAGACGATACAGGTTCATATGCAAGGCCTCGGTTCCTATGCAACTGAGGCTAAAAAGTAGACTTTTAGCCTCAGTTCCTATGCAACTAAGGCTAAAAGGTAGACTTTTGGCCTCGGTTCCTATACAATTTAGGCTAAAAATTAGACTTTTGGCCTTGTTCCTATGCAACTGAGGCTAAAAAGTAGACTTTTCGCCTCGGTTCCTATGCAACTGGGGCTAAAAATTAGACTTTTAACCTCAGTTCCTTAGCAACTGGGGCGAAAAATGAACTTTTAGCCTCAATTCCTTAACAACCGAAGTTAAAGAATACATTTAGCCTCCATTTTTTCAACTAAGGCTGAAAAAATTGTGGCTAAAGGCCTATTTTCTCGTAGTCTCTATGTATGGGATGTGTGTGATGTACCTAAGGTGATTTCTAAAGATATTATTTTTTGTATTTGTTTCTCTTTTGTTGCTCGCTTATATCTGTTCATCTACTACTATCTCTGATTAGTTGTTGGGCTGGACCTGATTAGTCGTTTGGCTAGAATTTGGGTTGAGGCTTAGCTTATGGGCCAAATTTCAACTTAAGTCCATCTAGGGCAAACTAATCTCCAATGTTGATTTTAATATCTCCCCATGATCAAATTACCCAATTGCCTAAAAGATATTTGGATTGTAGGACATGTGAATATCAATAGTGTGGAGATAGTTCGGATCAAACAAGGCCTACATCACTTAAGGCATAACTAGAGAGCTTGGACTGGCCCAATTTGACCTAGATGTGTTTGGCCAGTACGCGTGAAAAATAATAGTCTTGCTGGCATTACTAGGCCCATACTCTCTCTCACACACACTCTTCCACATGTGTGCACACACCATAGCAACGTAAATGAAAAAAAAAAAAAGGGAAAAAAACAAACATGTGCATGCAGTAGCGTTGCTGCTGGCAATAAAAAAGAAAAGAAACGGATAAGGATGCGGGGCCACTGTAGGCCCCACAGTGATGTGTTTCATCCACGCCATCTACTAATTCTACTGTATCATCTTAAAGTATGAGCTCAAGGATTGGGCAGATCCAAATCACCAATGGGCCTCAAATAATTAATGGTGGTGATTGAACACCTACCATTGAAAACCTTTCAGGCCCACTAAAGTCTCTTTTAGAGCCAATCCATTTCCAACACAAGAGAGTGTGTGTGTGTGTGTGTGTGTGGGAAATGGTTCTATGCGGTTGACCTCATGGGAACTTCCCATGAGGTCAAGCTATGTGTGCCCACCGTGATGCGTATCGAACATCTACCCCACCATTCTATGGTGGGCCTCGATCTTAAAAATCAAGTCAATCCATGACTTGTCTAGGCCACACCACATACAAAAGTCGAGAGGGGTTACCCTCCCATTAAAACATTCACAATCATATGTTGGGCCCACCGATTTGTGGTTCACAAATCTAGCCCATCCATTGTGTGTGTCCCACTTGGATGAGGGGTCAAACCAAGTTTCAGATGCATCCAAATTTCAGGTGAGCCCCACCAAGTGATTTTATATGTTTTAGATATGTCTTCACATGATTTTAGATGGTATGGCTTACCTTAGTTTCTTATACGGTTGAATTTTGGCATATCCCATAATGTAAAGAGGACCCATCAAATGCGCAATATTGATTTTAGACACACATCATGGTGGGGCCCCCCCCCCCCCCCTTGTTGATTTTAGACACACATCTTGGTGGGGCCCACACAGGTCGACCTCATGGCAAGTTCCACGACAACATAGAACCATTCCCCACCCCCACCTCACACACATCCAAATCCATGACTTGTCTGGGCCACACCACATACAAAAGTCGAGAGGGGTTACCCTCCCATTAAAACATTCACAATCATATGTTGGGCCCACCGAGTTGTGGTTCACAAATCTAGCCCATCCATTATGTGTGTCCCACTTGGATGAGGGGTCAGACCAAGTTTCAAATGCATCCATAATTCAGGTGAGCCCCACCAAGTGATTTTATATGTTTTAGATATATTTTCACACGATTTTAGATGGTATGGCTTACCTTAGTTTCTTATACGGTTGAATTTTGGCATATCCCATAATTTAAAGAGGACCCATCAAATGCGCAATATTGATTAGACACACATCATGATAGGGTCCACACGGGTCGACCTCATGGGAAGTTCCACGATGACATAAAACCCCCCACCCCGTGTAGACACACATCATGGTGGGGCCCACACAGAGTCGATCTCATGGCAAGTTCCACGACGACATATAACCATTCCCCCCCCCCCCCCCCCACACACACACACACACACACACAGAGGAAATGTATTATGAGGTTGAGCTATGTGGGCCCTACCGTGATGTGTGTCGAACATTAGCCCTACCATGATGTGTGTCGAACATCAACACCATGCATTTGATGGATTCCCTTTAGGTTATGGGATATCCCAAGAATTAGCTGTATACGGAACTCAGGTGGGTCATATCATGTAAAACTTTGTGAAGACACGCCTAAAACATATAAAAGCACTGATGTCCAGGGAAGAGAACTCCAGTAATGTTTTATTTTTTGAAATGTCGTGGCCCACCGTGTAGGTACATGATCTATATGTTAGATCCACCGTCCATCCGTTAATCCATATTATTTTAGTGCATGGGCCCAAAAATGGGCTTGATACGAAACTCAATGGACCACACAGTTGGTATTGAATGGCTACCGTTGAAAACTTCTTAGGAATGGACCCACCTTGTATGTGTCCTTCCCGTCCAACATATGAGGAAAAAATGAATAAAGAAAGAAAAAATAATTAATATATAATATTAAAAAATACTGCACTAGGGAGAGGAAGTTAAGGGTGTATATATCGACTCGAACCGAGTCGACCTGGCCTTAGCTCGGCTCGGCTCGGTCACGAGGCACACCCAACTCGAACTTGGCTTGGCTCAGTGACCGAGCCACCATCTCCAGCTTGACTCGGCTCGGTCAGCAATCAGACCAGTTCGAGCCAGGTTCGAGCTTTCGAGCTGAGCTGAGGCCATAATATATGATGGGCACACCTATATCCTAATGAACAGTTCAGATCTTGCACAAATAAAAAATAGATGGCTAGAAAACCCATAAAATTTTAAAACAAAGACAGATAGTTGAGGCTTACCGGCGACCAGACAGGGTAGCGGCCGCAGCACAGTCGAGCAGGGAGCGTCGGACAGTTGAATGAGCGACTGAACAGGGAGAGGGAGAGCTCGAGGGTCGGAGCCTCGGACATGCTGAGAGAGGGAGAGGGAGGGAGGGAGAGAGAGGCGGAGATCTTGGGTCAGGTGAGGTTAGGGGTGTACACGAGTCTATCTGAGTCGAACTGGGCTCAACTCGGCTCGGCCTGGTCACCAGCCAAACCCGACCCGAACCTGGCCCAGCCCGGTCACCGGGCCACCATGTCCAGCCTAAACTCGGCCCGGTCAGCAATCGGGCGAGTTCGGACCAGTTTCAGACCTTACAACAAGTTCATAGGAAGGGCTTTGGTAGGTAATTCGCGTCCCATTACAAGGCCCTCGATCAACAGTTTAAATAGTTGAACTATAAATTCCACAAAAAATCTAACTAGTCAGGACATTATAATTCCTTTTTTTATTTGGATGAATCTAGGTCGTTTAAGTTATATGTCTATAAAGTGGATGAGTCACTGTCACTTCAAAGATGGGTGGTGAACTATCCCAGAAGGGTAAAGGGGAAAGGGATGGGTAGGGTTTTGAAATATATATATATATACACACACACACACACACACACACACCACTTGACCGAGTCGGGCCAGGTTGAGTCGGGTTTCGGGCTGAGTCAGGCCGAACTGGGACTTATCCAAACTTGGCCCGAACTCAGTTTTGGGCTGAAGAAAATGGCTCGTCTCGACCCAAACTTAGTTCCGGGTCGGGCCGAGTCAAGCTTTTTCGGGCCGAGTTGAGCGAGTTAACCAGGCTAACCCGGTTCGTGTACAGCCCTAGGTGAGGTGAGCCGTGAGCGGTGCCGGACGTGGGTTGAGAGAGGTGGGAGACTGGAAGAGGGAGAGGGTTGAGACTTGAGAGAGGAGGGAGAGACCTGAGAGAGAGAGAGAGAGAGAGAGAGAGAGAGAGGAAGGAAGATTGGAAAGGACTACTGTTCGTTCGGGTAAGGGGCGTCGGGCGTGGGTTAGTTGGGTAAGGGAAAAAGAGTAACTGAGTAAGGGAGGGACTAGGATTTTTTAAAAAGGGCTTATATATACCCTACACTGAGTCGAGCCGATTCAAACCAAGTTGAGCAGAGTTCGAGCTGGATTTGATCCAAGTCGAGTCGAGTTGGGGCAAGCTCAAACTCGGATCAAACTCATTTTCGAGTTCAAAAAATCAGTTCGACTCGACTGGAAAAAGTCAAGTCAAGTCGAGCTTTTTCAAGTTGAGTCGAGCGAGCTAACCGAGGTAACTCAGTTCATTACACCTCCAGAGGACGTCCAGCGAAGGATGCCTACTCCCTAGCTGTGGCAAGAAGACTGTGGGACCCATCGCGGGTCATACTATGATGTATGTGTCTCATCCAAATCTTCCATCCTATATGTCAGGTCATTTTATGTAACACCCCGTACTTTCCAGTACTCGAGTGTTACCATTTAATTTAATTCAATATGAATACAAAAATATAATACAACCTAAATATATGAAATGTTATATAAATATTTAAAGTCTCATATTAAAATGATATGTATATAACTACCGTATACAAATATTACGAAAATAATATTATAATAATCTTACAATGTAAGAGTGAATTATAAATACTGATGTAGTACTACATATCTTCTATGAATATGAATACAAAATTTATTAGATATTTTAATAAGATTTTATATGACTTAACAATATTAAGGAATACAAAGATGATTTTAATTAAATATATATTGGCATTATATATTGTGAATTATATATTAATAAACATGTGATCCATAACATGAATATTAAAATTTATTTGAATAAAAGCATACAACGATGTGCTTAGACACATAAATGATCCCTTAAGATATTTTAACCATTGATAGTTGAAATCACAATCGATGATAAACAACTTAGAAAAATGATAATAATAATAATAATAATAATAATAATAATAACAACAACAACGGTCATAATATTAATGGTATTGAAAGCATTGAAAATAAATAGCTCATGCTATAAGTGTGATTCATAGACCGGCCACTAAATTCTAGCTTAAATGGTCCCTAAGACTCTTTTAGCCATTGACGTCCAAATTCAAGATAATCCAACTAGCGGATCCATAAAGATCCATACCTAAGGCCGAGAATCACTAGTATGGCCTACCTAGGCTTTGGATCCACCTCATCTTTAGCCTAAGGTTTTAATTGGGCCTGTGAAACCAAATGAATGGAGTGGATTTAACATAAATATTACAGTGGTCCCCACACGAGGTACGCGTGCACCTTGGACCATCATACACAGGTGCACCGAACCAAGATACTCGGTCAACCAACGTCTGATCGAACTCAAAAATACCAAATTTCTCAAAACACATTTCCGCTAACTCTCTGTTAAAAACATTTGTCTTTGAACTTCAAAGTGGGCCACCATAATCACTTTCCAAACAATCCGGACCGTCCATTCTGACGACGGGGTCCACCCCAATAAAATCGTATAAGGATGGGGGCCCCCGAAAGCAAACGAAAGAAATCACTGTTAGCCGTCCATTTGATGGGTCCCCTTTATATACGGGGTGCCTCCAAAAACCAGCCATACACAGAGCTTAGGTGGCCCACACCATCTACAATATTTTGAATACATGTTAAACCATATGAAAGCACTTGTCGGGGTCCATCTGAGATTTGGATGCACCTGAAACTTGGTTTGACCCCTTAAACTAGTGGGACACACTTAATGGATGGGTTGGATTTGTGAACCACAATGTGGTGAGCCAAACAAATGATTATAAATACTTTAACGGTGGATTGTAGTATATATTACCATGATTGAATCCACTATTGATACTTGATAACTATCATTATTATATATTAGTAATTTAATTATCATTCTTTGGTACAATCATTAATAGTAGATCATACCATTACTAGCATTATAATGATTATTATTAATAAATTGACTAAAGTTAATTATAATACTAATGTTAACAATTACTCTTCAATTATTAAAATTATCATATGCTAACTACAATCCAAATCCTAAAAACCTATCCTAGACCTAAATTCTAGGATGAAAACCTAGTTCCACATTAAAACCCTAAAACCAAGGTAATCCAAACCTTAGGTTAAGACCTTGACCAAGAATAACGTATAAAGCTTGAACCTAACAGAGTAACTTTACAATTGATGGTAGGGTTTGGTTCTAAGGAAACACACGTTCTCTAACAACACTGGTAGGCGGTTCAAAACATAAGGTGATGATTCTTCCCCTTGAGCTTTCCATCTTCTCATTAGCTTAAGTTATAGTCTTTATTTAAATTCATAATTGATATCTTCCTTTATAATCACATGTGTTAGCTGGTGGAAATTAAATTGTTGTCTTACATGATTTATGATTATTCTATATAATTGTTCATGCTTGTGGATTATTACACTGGTACATTAGTGGAAAATTCCCACATATGAATGTACACCCATACTTGGGATGTAACTTGACTCTTTGTGATCGTAATGGACCTTCGACTCGGTGGTTTTTGAGTGGTGGTCTAGATAAATCATTAATGTGGGCCTACCATCCAGGGTTGTTGTGCCCAATGGTTTTTTTAAGGATGGTCTTTATCGTATGGTTTTGATATTCGCCCTATGTGACATATTTTGATACTCGCCCTACGTGGTTTTATCTGATATATTCCCTACATGAGTTTGATGTTTTATACTGTGCAACCATGCGATGGTAAGCTCCACATACTGTAATATGATTGGCCACTAGTCGATGAGTTTCCATTAAACATCCTAAGGTGGTAGCCTCATGAGCCAGGGATGGTGGAATGGGACACTATGCCTGAGCTATCGGCCTATGCTGGGCTCTGAGCTCCTCGTAGTGACCTTTGAGCTTATTAAACCTGCTGAGTGTAATTGGATTAATAATGGACTGGATAATCATGCATCCATAGCATGTTGGCGATGACGGGTGGCTAATTTGGATGTTGTAGCACGTGCCCTTAGGATTTTCGGGGTATCGTTTCACTAGCTCCCAGACCACCGACTATCGACCACTGTGCGACTGGATGATTTTCTCAGGTCGATGATTTGCATGGGCGGCGGCCCTGTTCACACGGATGAGTATTCCCGGGGCGTGAACGCATTGCATGGGCGACGACCCTGTCCGCACGGATGAGTATCCCCGGGGCATGAACGCATTCCATACATCCATGCACATAATAAGATCTGCATCATGTACTGTTTTGTATGCTTTATTTTATAACTATGCTTACCTAATGTGGCGGTGTGTAATCTTGAGGGAAATTCACACTGAGTTGGCCACTCATCCATCAAATATATAACCGTACAGGTAGTACAGGTGACTTAAGTGACTTTCAGGTCCAGGCTGATGTGGAGCCAAGTACAAGTGCCAGGGTTTCATGACTGTATCTACCTCGAGGAGCCGCGATCTTGCGGCTTATGTTTACATTCTTATGTTATTTTTCATGTACTAAATCATGTGAATTATTGTATTTGTTATATCGAGACATTGGTTTGTATAAGTCATTATGGGCAGCTTCTTGTATAATTGAAAGATAATAAAATTTTTCTTTACGTCGACTTGTCCATCCTACGCTCGTCTGCTTACTCTGATAAAAGAAGAAAAAAAATATATTACATATCAAATTTGACCATCCTTTAAGGTTAACAACTCGGGTTTTTGGGACACGGGTCGTGTACTCGGGTCCTGAAAAGTCGAGGCGTTACATTTTAGTACGTAAGCCCAAAATTGAGGGTCGATTCGAGGCCTAGGTGGGCCACACTAATAGAAATAGTGGTGATTGAATCTATACTGTTCAAACCTTCCCGAGGCCTAATGTAATACTGTTTGCCACTAAAAGTAATTGTGGGCCCATCATGGCACCACCAAGATGTATGTGTTTCATCCAAACCGTCCATCTGTTACCCCAGAACATTCTAGTGCATCGGCCCAAAAATGGTCTCGATCCAAAGCCCAATGGATCACATATTTGGGATTAAATACTTACCGTTAAAAACTTCTAAGGGCTCACAATGATGGTAGTTTGCCCCCAATAAGACATTACAGGAAAAAAATAATAAAATATTAAACCACCATCCCGAGCTGTGGGGTCCACCATGAACACCCACTATGATGTACCTATTAATCCACACCGTTCATCAGTATTTCCAACTCATCTTAAACCATGGGTCTAAGAATGAGGCAAATTCGAAGTATAGGTGGGCCACAACACAAGTAACAATAGAGATTGATGGGGTTTTCCTCCTCAATTCAGAGGAGAGACAGTGCAGCAGGTTGAAAATTTGGAGTATTTCACCGCGCTGCTCGACCGGTCGTGGGTGGTGCTCGACCAGTCGAGTGGGGCCCGACTCAAAGTCCAGCGACCATCTGGTGTATTTTCTCCAAGGTGCTTGACCAGTCGAGGGAGGCGCTCGACTGGTCGAGGACTTGGCTCGACCAGTCGAGCTTACGCAGATTTGAGTCCGGATCTTGTGCGGACTGCGAAAATCCGAGGCCTTTCGCGACAGGGTGCGGAAGAGAGTTTCCTAAACTATAAATAGGAGTGCCTAGGGCCTTTCTAGGTAATGCAAGAGGGTTTCTTAAAGTTTTGCAAGAGTTTATTAAAGGGTTTAGGGCTATCAAAGGTGTGATAGAGAGAAAGAGAGAAAGAAAGAGAGGAAGCTTGTGGAAGGGAGGTTATGGTCATAAAGGTGATTTATTATATCTCAGCGTTTCCATGTCCTCGTAATCGGTGAGATCTCTCCATTTTTATTTTATTCTCTTATTATTTATCCACTCCTGCGTGAGTAAAAAAGGTTGTAACGTTTTATTTCATAGTGGATTGCTGATCTGGACGAGTCCCGTAGTTTTTACCTCTTTAAGGGTTTTCCACGTAAAATTCTCTTATATCGTATGGTTTGCGCTTTGATTTATTTCATTGCTTTATTATCCTACAATTCTGGTTTGTTTTGGGAGGCTAGATCATAAGGTTTTGTGCAAGGCCCCCAACAAAGTGGTGTCAAAGCTAAGTTCATTGAACGGGTAGGATCGGTTTGGAATTATGGAAAGTGACTCATCAAGGATGATCAGCCTCAATGGTTCTAACTGGACCATATGGAAGGCTAAGATGGAGGACTTGCTTTATTGTAAGGACTTATATTAACTAATTTTAGGCATATCAGAAAAATCCAAGGATATGTCTGACGATGATTTGAAGAAGATGGACCGAAAGACGGTGGAGTTTATTAGACAATGGTTGGACGATTTCGTATTCCACCACGTGTCTACGGAGACCTCAGCTGCTAACTTATGCCTGAAATTGGAAGGGCTGTATGAGAGGAAGACAGCCGGTAATTTTATTTATTTTTTAAATAAGGTGACTTATGAATCTTAAGTTCAAAGATGGTAGTTCTGTGGCCGAGCACATAAATGAGGTCAGCAATATAGTGAACCAGCTCTTCGCTATGAAGATGGTCCTAGATGATGAATTGCAGGCTTTGTTATTGCTTAGTTCGTTGCCTGACAGTTGAGAGACATTGGTGGTGTCTCTAAGTAACTCCGTGCCAGACGGAAAGATATCCATGGAACAGGTTACTAGCTGTCTCTTTAATGAGGAGACAATGAGGAAGTCTCATGGGTCTACTTAGCAAGAGGACCTTGTGATACAGGAACGGGGGAGAGGAAAAAACAGGAAGGGCGGGAAGGCCCGAGATAAATCAAGAGACAAGTCGAGTACCAGGAAAGATGTTGAATGCTGGAATTGTGGTAAGAAGGGCCACTATAAGCATGAATGTCGTAAGACTAAGAACGACAAGAAAGGAAAAGGAAAAGAGAAGGAAGATGAATCATACTCCACTGCGGTCGCTTCAGATGGCGATATTATAGTTATTCTTTCAGCAGATCACAATGTATGTCTCACGGCTACGAGTCAGGACACCGATTGAGTGATTGACTTAGGAGCTTCTTTTCATGCGACTCCACGCAGGGACTTCTTCACGAGCTATAAGTTAGGTGACTATGGGACCGTGAAGATGAAAAATTCTGGCGCATCGAAGATTACAGGGGTCGATGATATTTGTGTGAAGACCGATGTGGGCTGCACATTGGTTCTCAGGGATGTGAGGCATATCTCAGATCTTCGCCTCAACTTGATGTTGACGGGAAGGCCGGATGATGATAGCTATGAAAACTGGTTTGCTGGTGGGTGCTGGAAGCTCATAAAGGGTTCGTCAATCGCAGCGAGAGGAAAGAAGTGTTGCACCCTTTACAAGGCAAGTGTCAGTGTGTACAAGGGTGGGTTGAACGCAGCGGAAGATTCAGTTATTGACATGTGGCACAGGCGTCTAGGTCATGTGAGTGAAAAATGGCTTCAGGTACTAGCGAAGAAGCGGTTCCTTTCAGACCTAACAGGTATACCTCTCAAAACCTGTATTGATTGTTTAACAGGGAAACATCATAGAGTTTCATTTGTTAAATCTACTTCTCATGTTAATAAAGCGTATGCATTGGATTTGGTTTATTCCATGTTTGTGGTCCTATGAGGACAAAAACCTTGGGTGGAGCATTGTATTTTGTCACTTTTATATATGATGCATCTAGGAGGGTTTGGGTTTATGCTTTGAAATCCAAGGATGGGGTCTTTGGTATGTTTAAATTATTTCATGTAATGGTCGAGAGAGAGACATGTAGATCATTGAAGTGCATCTGCATTGACAATGGTGGTGAATACATTGACGACTTTCATGAGTATTGTAAGTTCCTGGGTATACGGTATAAACAGACGGTTCCCAAGATCCCCAAGCATAATGGTGTGGGTGAGCGAATGAATCACACCATTATAGAGAGAATCAGATGCATGTTATCCCATGCGAAGTTACCCAAGACATTCGGGGGAGAAGCAATGCATACGGCGGTGTATCTGATAAACAGGTCTCCATCAACCCCATTGAATGGAGAAGTGCCTGAGAAGGTGTGAACTCGACAAGATCCATCGTACAATCATCTCGGGGTGTTTGGATGCAGGGCATCCGTTCATGTACCAAATGACGAGAGGTCCAAGCTCAATATGAAGATTAGGTAGTGTGTGTTCTTGGAGTACGGTAATGAAAAATTCGGTTACAGATTATGGGATCCGACCGAGAAGAAGCTTATCAGGAGCAGAGATGTGGTTTTCTTTGAAGATCAGTGTATAGAAGACATTGGTAAGCCAGAGAAAAACCAGCCTAGTTCAGGTGAGTTAGAGGACATTGATTCGATTACTCCTCCTGTGGTGCTTGATGACGTGGGAGGACAGCGAGGTACAGAGGATAAGGGAGTTCCTTTAGAAGATGAACCAAGGGAACAACCCCTACTTGATCTACCTGTTGAGCCACAGGTGAGAAGGTCATCTAGGGACATACATCCGTTCAAGAGGTACTCGCCGCATGAGTACATTATGCTGGTTGATGGAGGAGAGGTAGAAGATTATTATGAGGCCCTAGCCGATGAGCATAAGGGGGAGTGGTTGAAAGCTATGCAAGAAGAGATGAAATCCTTGCATAAGAACCACACCTATGATATGGTGAAATTGCCTAAGGGCAAGAAAGCTTTGAGCAACAGGTGGGTGTTCAGAAAGAAGGTTTAGCAGGAGAATTCACAAACGAGATTTAAGGCCAGACTTGTGGTGAAAGGGTTTAGTCAAAAGAAAGACAAACTTTGAGGAGATATTCTCACCAATGGTGAAGATGACATCCATATGGGTGTTGTTTTAGTTGGCGGCTAGCATGAATCTGGAAATAAAGCAGTTAGATGTTAAAACTGCCTTCCTCCATGGTGACCTGGAAGAAGAGATCTACATGCATCAATCAGATGGGTTCAAAGTTAAGGGTAAAGAGCATATGGTGTGTAGGCTGAGGAAAAACTTGTATGAGTTGAGACAAGCTTCAAGGCAATGGTACGAGAAGTTTGACTCATTCATGTTACAGCATGGGTATGACAGAACGGAGTTAGACCACTGTGTGTTCAGGCGCAAGTTTTCAGATGATGATTTCTTAGTTATGCTTTTATACGTTGATGACATGCTCATCATGAGAAAAGACATCAAGAAGATCGACAGGCTGAAACATGAGTTGGGCAAGTCATTTGCGATAAAAGACTTGGCCCGGCTAAACAGATCTTAGAAATGGAGATAACCTGTGACAGAAGCAGAAGGAAGCTTTGGTTATCACAAGAGCTGTATATTGAGAAAGTCCTAGAGTAGTTCAATATGAATGCAGTGAAGCCGGTTAGTACTCCACTAGATGGTCATTTCAGATTGAGCGACGGGCAGTGCCCCAAGACGAAGGCAGAAGTGGAAGAAATACAGAAGATACCCTATGCGTCAGCGGTAGGAAGTTTGATGTATGATATGGTGTGTACACGCCTAGACATAGCATATGTGGTTAGTGTCGTCAGCCGGTATCTTACCAATCCTGGCAAAGAGCATTGGGCAGCGGTGAAATCGATATTGCGGTATCTATGAGGCTCATCCAAGTTGAGCCTATGCTATGGTGACGGAAAACCTGTGTTAGATGGCTACATAGATGCAGATATGGTAGGCGACATAGATTCCAAGAAGTCTACATCGGGGTTCATGTTCACGCTTGCAGGAGGAGCGGTCTCTTGGCAGAGCAAGCTACAGAAGGTCGTGACATTGTCGACGACAGAAATTGAGTACATTGCAGTCACAGAGGCATGTAAAGATATGCTTTGGATGAAGAGGTTCTTACAGGAACTTAGCCTGAAGCAGGAGCAACACGTGGTCTATTGCGATAGTTAAAGTGCCATCAGCACTCCAAGTCGAAGCATATAAAGATTCGGTATCACGGATCAGGGATACTTTGGAACAGAAGGTGTTACAACTTGAGAAGGTTCACATGAACGATAATGAGTTAGATATGATGACCAAGGCTTTGCTCAAGGGCAAGTTTGAGGTTTGTAGAAACCGGGTTGACTTGAAGAAGATGAATTCCTTATGAGTCGGAAATGAAGAGATTTGATAGGATTTTCCTCCTCAGTTCAAAGGAGAGATAGTGCAGCGGGTTGAAAATTCAGAGTATTTCACTGCGCTACTCGACCGATCATGGGCGGTGCTTGACCGGTCGAGTGGGGCTCGACTCAAAGTCCAGCGACCATCTAGTGTATTTTCTCCGAGGTGCTTGACCAGTCGAGGGAGGTGTTCGACCGGTCGAATGGGCCGCTCGATCGGTCGAGGACTCAGCTCAACCAGTCGAGCTTATGCAGATTTGAGTCCGGATCTTGTGCGGACTACGGAAATCCGAGGCCTTTCCCGATGAGGTGCAAAAGGGAGTTTCCTAAACTATAAATAGGGATGCCTAGGGTCTTTCTAAGTAATGCAAGAGGGTTTCCTAAAGCTTTGCAAGGATTTGCTAAATGGTTTAGGGCTATCAAATGTGAGAGAGAGAGAGAGAGAAAGAGAGAGAGAAAGAGAAAGATGAAGCTTGTGGAAGGGAGGTATGCTCGTAGAGGTGATCTACTATATCTCAGCGTTTCCACGTCCTCGTGATCAGTGAGATCTCTCTGTTTTTCTTTTATTCTCTTATTGTTTATTCACTCCTGCGTGAGTAAAGAAGGTTGTAATGTTCTACTTCATAAGGAATTGTTGATATGGACGAGGTCTCGTGGTTTTTACGTCTTTTGAGGGTTTTCCACGTAAAATTCTCTTGTATTGTGTGATTTGTGCTTTAATTTATTTCATTACTTTATTATCTCTTAATTCTGGTTTGTTTTGGGAGGCTAAATCCTAAGGTATTGTGCAAGGCCCCAACAGAGATGAGGCTAGAACCGTTGAAACCTCAGAGGGGCCACCATGGTATGGCTGCGCACCTAATGCCCGTTGACACCTTCTTGATGGCCCACGGTGTGATGTATGTTCTGTATATCCACACAGTCCATCTGTTTTATCCAGCACACTTGCTGGCCACGTGTCACCATAGAGGCAGATGCAAGTCTCAAATGGGCCACACCCAAGTGTGGACGGAATTATCCACCGTTGAAACCTTGCTAGGTTCCATAGCAATTAATGTATGTTTCACATGTGCCCACATGATGTACGTGCTAGATCCATGACGTCCAACCTATTTACCACCTCAATTTAGGTAGGCCATCCCTGAAAATCAAGCAAGTCCAAATTCCAGGTGGGCCACATTCTAGCAACCGTTGACATTAAATACCTACTATTGAAAACTTCCCAGTACCTACCATGATCTAATACACTGAATCCACACCGTGGATCATGTCCTCCAGCTCTCTGTAGGCTATGATTTCCAAAATCAGCCAGATTCAAATCTCAATCAGACCACACGAACAAAAATAGAATGGCCACCATTGAAAATTCCTAGTGACTGTTGCGGAGCCTATCATGCTGCATGTATAACCTCTGGCCATCTGGTGGTGGCTCACAGGGTGCCCATGACAGATCTGTACCGTCCATCAGTTCTGTCAGCTCACGTTACGCCTAAGAGCCCAAAATTGAAATAGATCCAAATCTCCTCACGGCAGAAAGCAGTTCGGAGTGATCGTCACCTTTAGAAAATATTCAAAGACCCACTGTAATATTTCCTTGCCATCTAAACCTCTCATATTGTGGGGCCCACTATGGTACGTACCTTAATGTATATGTTGTATATTTATACCGTTCAACCCTTTTGTGACGATCCCTCGTAGGCCTCAATTCAACGTATGCCATATATATCTATAGAAAAAGTTAGCATGGTAGACGGGTCTGAATTATGCGTTTTTTTTTTTTATTTTTTTTTTTTAAATTTCGCCGCTTGAAAAACATCACACCAATTTAGTTTTTCAAAGTGGGGAGATTGATTATTTTAATAAAAATATCATTGTCTGTTAAGGTAAAACAGCTGAAAAAGTAGGATATTTTAACTAACAGTACTCTGGTTTGGTAATTTAAGTTTTTTGAGGTCAAACGAAAAAACATGGGTGATACGATTCGGGTCTATAGTAAAAAAAGTACCCTATCTATACTATTCATCATTTAACCACCTACATGTGGGTTACCTACTCTGTCCATTTATTATGGACTCACCGTAATGTTTATGTGTATTGTACAAATAATCCCTATGTTGTCCACCACAACCTACCTTGATGTATGCCTTGTAAATCTAAGCCATTCATCTTAGGGCTTTCTGTAATGTATGAATGTTACCCATGCCGTCCAAACAATTGCAGACCATCTGTGATGGTTATTTGCAATCCAACCTAGGGGTGTCCCACTTGGAAGTGGCGCCCACCGGATTGTAGAAGTTCTATCAAATCCGTCTATCATGTAGGGACCATCCTAATGTATGTGCGCAATATCCATCCACTTTGTCGGCCCATAATAGGGGCTCAAGCCTAATAATGAGATAGATCCAAAGTTCATTGGGCTCATGACATGAAACATGTTCGGTTTAAGTTGGGCCCAAATTTACATGGGTGTTGGGCTGAATGTTGGGCCCACTTAATGTAAGACTCAGGTGATTTGTAAACTCCACTAAAGAGCCCACTTAGGCATTAGAGTAGGGGGGCTAATAGCTATAAGGCTCATCTAGAGTAAAACCTTGTGGGCCCAGTAGTGGAAACGTCAAAGCCGCTTATGGAATATCTATCATGCGATGAATGATTTGTGATTACGAATACAAATAGTACGTGTAATTGTGATAGTTATAGATGATGGTTATGGTTTAATAAAGATATGTGAAGTATGCCTTGATTAATGTTGTTCTACTTTCTATCTTGTTAATTCCTTAATTTAAACATGTTGGTGTTCATTCATCTAAACATGCAAGTGTTGACCAATGAATGATATTCAATGGGCCGCCACTCTCAAGATGCAATTGCTTGCCAATTTCCAACCTCTGAAAAGCTCGGTTGGCAATATGGTGTTGGAGATTTCTCATTTATGCAATTGCTTATTTCACTGGACCGTGAACTGTTTGCATTGTTTGTGGAGATCACATCTTTATGTATGGGATCTGCGTGATGTACCTAAGGTGATTTCTAAAGATGTTATTTTCTTGTATTTGTTTCTCTTTTGTTGCTCGCTTAGATCGGTTCATCTACTGCCATCTCTGATTAGTTGTTGGGTTGACTTAATTCCCTCTAGGGCAAACTAATCTCCATTGTTGATTTTAGCATCGCCTATGATCAAATTGTCCAACTGCATAGAAGACCTTTTGATTACTGGGCATATAAATATCAATAGTGGAGCCAGACGAGGCCTACATACTTAGGGCATAACTAGAGAGCTTGGACTATCCCAATTTGACCTAGACACATTTGGCCAATATGCATGAATAATAATGGTCCCACTGGCATTACCAGGCCCATACACACACTCCTCCACATGCCTAACACACACAAATTTAAAAAAAGGCAGCTGTTGGCAATAAATAAAAAATAAAAAGATAAGGATGCAGGGCCACAACAAACCCCACCATGATGTATGTGTTTCGTCCATGCTGTCCACCAATTCTATTGTATCATCTTAAGGTATGAGCTCAAGGATCGGGCAGATCCAAATCACCACTGAACACCTACCATTGAAAACTTTCCAGCCACACTAAAGTCTCTTTTGAGAGCCAGTCCGTTTCCAACACAATATATATATATATATATATATATATATATATATAGATAGATAGAGAGAGAGGAATGCTCACCTGTGCACATTCTTACATGAGCACCTGTGTGCATCTTTGCACATGTATCATAGGCACAAAATTTGAACGGTCAACATGATGCGGCACCCCTTGAAACCTCGCAAGCCCAACTTTCAGCTCAATACAAAACTCTGGTGGGCCGTGGCAAAAGGAAATATTTTCCTACATTGATTTGCATTTCTCTTTGCCATGGCCTACTAGAGTTTTGTATCGGGTTGAAAGTTAGGCCTATAAGGCTTCAAAGGGTTCCACATCACGTGGACTGTTCAGATTTTCGTGCCCATGACACACGTGCAAAGGTGTGCACAGGTGCTCATGTAAGAGGATGTGCAGGTGAGCATTCTATATATGTACAGGGTGGATGTCTTCTTTGGACATCTAGAGAAGAGACATCCAATAATGTTTTTTTTAAATTATTATTTTTTATTTATAAATGTTGTAGCCGATCGTTGCAACTATTTAGTTACTTCATTTTTATAGTCGGTTAGACCATATAAAAATGTTCATAGAGAGGATTCAGAGATTTTCAACCTTGAGGTGATTCTGTTAGTTTGTGACGAGATTCGTAGTAAGGAACTATGGTTACAGAGAGTAAAGGTGTTAAACACCCACTTTGCCCGTATTAATATATAATTTATACTTCAAAAGATCTTACCATTCTGGAGGGTTAGGATTCAGTTCTTGCATACGAATGATGTATAGTATGTACTGAATGTGATGCTTTTGATAAGTGTAAGCTAATTGGCAAGGTTTTTGAAGGGCAAGATCCGATTATATCGGTAAGTTGCAGAGTATACTCCCAATTCGAATTGGTGCAAAGGTGTATTGAATGAATGATATGAGTGTCGCAAGATGCAAATACTCGGATTAGACAAAGCTTGATCGTAGATTAAACGGTTGGATGGATGATAGTGTCGCAAGGGTTGGATTGAGATGCTTGGATTGAAATCTTGATTAATTGTTAAGGAGGTTGCAATTGAACTAGACTAAGCTTGACATAAGTTGGACTCTTTGCTACAGGTCTTTCCTCTCCTTGGTGAAGGGATGAAGTGGCTAAGCTAAGGCTTAAAGAGGTAAGTGAAGAAGGCTTGAAATGGGAGTGGATGAGTGAAAGGGGGGTGATTTGAAATGTGAAGTGAGGGGGGTATTTATAACCCCAGCCCAAATTTTTTTTTTTTTTAAAATTCTTGTAAAGCTTGAGGTTAGAAACAGTTTAGATGATTGATATTTGAGACTGCCATGTAGCAAGATTTCTTAGGTTGGATTTAAGGGCATAAAGTATAATTTTGGTCCAAGAGATGTGTATTGAGGTAACTTAAGACTTTTACACATGCATGGGATTTGTAAGGTAACCAGTTGTGCGTGTAGGAAAAAGATTAACCGGCTAAAGTATGGCCTGTGCCACATGGTAAGCAGTACCCTGGATGTCGCTCATACTTTACCGGAGCTTAAGCTTCGAGGGTGAGCTATCCCACACATGTAAAGAGGCTTGGCCAACCGTGGTTGCTTTGTTCTCTTCCCTTGTACTATAATTTAGGCTTTTGAAAGTAAACTTGGGCCGAATAAGTTTTGGGCCTAACTGGACCAGGTGAGTTGACTGGATAGGCTGATTAGGTGGGTTGGCTCGACGGATTGACTCAATATGTTAATTGATTAGTTTTCGATTTTGGATTTCTGATGAGTTTGTTCGATTGGATCAACTGAGTTTATAGCTAATTCACAGGATTTGGGCATCTAGGGTTTAGAATTTAGTTTAGATTAGAGCTTGAATTGGCTTAAACCCTAGATTAAGATTTATGGTACGGATAAGATTTGAATTAGGGTTTCATTCAATCGCAATTAGCTTACCAACATGAGAAGGGGGGTGTCTACAAACACCTGTGAATTCGGTTCGAACCAACCTACATCCCACTTCGGCACATCGGCCCACAATAACGACAAAATTATCCTAATAATGGATTGGATCTAATATAAATATGCCAAGTGGAAGACACGTGCCGTATGCGCAAGCTGCCCTGTACTCGCGTTGAAAGCTTACCTAATCTTACTTTCGAACCGCTCTACCGTAAACGCGCGACAGCACGTGGTTTAGCTTCGCCAAACCGCTAGCCACGTGTGTGGGACTTTTACAAGATCCGCACGGACAACTGCAACGGCTGCGATCATTAGACCCAAACAAAAATCATCTTAATCTAAAAGAAAACATTTGGGATGGATTACGACCGTTAGATTTGTGTAGGGTCCACTGTCTTATTTATTTTCCATCCGATCCATCCATATGATGTGTTATAGTGGTCAAAACTAAGGTGGACCATATCATGTGAATCTTTGGGATGGTCAAAACAAGATGTGGTGTAACTGATCAACGGCGTGGATTTTATGGAAGTTGAAAAAAAGTAGTTTCCGAAAATTGGAAAAATCAACCATGGTAGCCCTAGGCTAGCGATGTACGCAAGCGTTTACTTTTTCTGAATGGTTTTTGCAATTTTCCCCCTTTTCCTCAGAAGAGGAATGCCTGGTGTGTTGTGAATCTCTCTCTCTCTCTCTCTCTCTCTCTCAAGAGTCATGGAAAAGGATTTTTCAGATATGGATTTCCATAGCATGAAAAGGAAAGAGCTTCAATCACTCTGCAAGAAGCACAACCTCCCTTCAACTTCTACCAATCAGGCCATGGTTCTCGCCCTTTCATCCCTTCTCAAGGTACCCTCTGTGTCTCTCAACTCTTTTCTCCTTTCTTACCTCAATTGTCTTAGAATTTCTTTTGATTGTAGTTTCTTCCCAAAAATATATGCATAGAGAGATTTGGGTTTTCTTCTTTAAATTGAACAGATGGATGGGAAGGCCAAAACAGGAGGCTCATCTCGGTTGAAGCGTTCTCCCAAAGCTGCGGTGGCAATCCCTAATTATATTAAGCTTAAGAAAGTCAGATTTGAAGCTTCACCCAGAAACCCAATTGGTAGAAATTCTCCCAGGAGCAGAGATACGGCCAGAAGAGCATCAACAAACAAGCCTGCAGCTGAGATAAATGATACGAAGAGTAAAGGTAGTGGAATTACTGATGAGATTGGGGCAGTTACGGTTCGAACCACAAGGTCTCGTGCTGGACAATCGACAGAATCTGCGAGGGTGGTTATATCCCCTCTTGTTAAGAAGAAGACCTTAAAGAGGGCGAAAGCTGAAATTGATGTGGTTGAGACTGCTAGGAATGTTGACGTGATAGTCACTGGAGATAGAGTTCCCGTCACCAGATCTCTGAGATCTAGGAAGGTTTTTGTTGTGGAAGAAAACCCCAAATCAAAAAATCCTGTGGGGCTTGATCAGAAGAGTCCGATTAAGACAAGGAAGAGGGCTGCCAGTGAAGATGGTTTTCCAAACAATTTGGTGCAAACGAGATCACGGAAACGGGGAAATGACAATCCCGTTCATGGTGAAAAAATCACGACTGAAGCACGAGCTGGCAAAAAGGGTTCGATACAATCCAAGAAGAATTCTCCAGCACGCAATGAAACGGTTACGGGGAAAAACCATGAATTGAAAAGTTCAGGAGGGCGTGATGTTGATAGCCGTAAATATATTAAGAGTTCACGAAAGACAAGGAGCATGGTGGGTAGTGAAAGCTCGAAAAGTTCACGGGGGCTTGATGTCAATGACCGTAAATATGATAAGAGCCCAAGAAAGACAAGGAGTACAGTAGTTAGTGAAAGCTTGAAGAAGGATGAGGAGGTTGGTGGAGAAGTTGGTCCCCCGAAGAACTCAATACGGACAAGATCAAAGAAGCAGATAAGTTCACAGGGGCGTGATGTTAACGTCCAGGGATATTATAAGAGTCCGAGAAAGACGAGGGGTACATCCGTGAGTGAAAGCTTGAAGACTGATGGGGAGGTTGTCAGAGAAGTTGGTCCCTCAAAGAAATCGAGGTGGACAAGATCACGGAAGCGGGAAAATGATAACAAGACGGAGAGTGGGAAGGGCATTCTGGTCTCTGATGAAATTCACGGTCGACGTCGCAAAATGATCAGTACCCTAAAGGAAGCTGATGATGAGGTTGTGACAAGGTCGAAACGTAAAGCCCCGAAACTGGATGGAATGGTTGGAACAGTGGATAGGCCTTCGAAACGATCATCAAAGAAACGGGTTTTGGCTGAAGTAGCTCCAGTTTACGATGACAGAAATGGAATGCAAACTGGTGCTGCTGATGTTCCAAATAAAAAAATAAAGGTCTCCCATTCTGAAGAACCTCCAAGGAGGCGATCAGGACGCAATACTTCTAAACGCAAGATCTCTCCTCGTAGCAGCTCGAAGACTGGGAGGGATGAAACTACTGGAATGAGTGGGCGCCGGAAGCGATCTAGAGATGACAGAACTAGACTCAAGTCAGGATTTGAAGAATATTCGAAGAAATCAAGGCGAGGTACTGCCAGACATGCAGTTCGTGCACCCAATGATGACAAGAAGACAACTACTGATGAAATTGTAGGGAAGAAAATGACAAACAAGGTCCGAAGGAGAGGTGAATTTGGGAAGGCGGTGCTCCATAAAGGTTCAAAGACATCCAAGACCCCCACTTCTAAAATCTCTTTGGGACGAAAGAGTAGGAAGGTTGCAGGTAAGTCGCCAGTTCCTGTATGTGAAAATGTTGCTGAAGTTGAAACAGAATTAGTTCCACCCGATGCTGAGCTATCGGCAGCAGAGCCGGTAGAATGCAATGTCAAAGCAGTTCCAAGCCTTTCAAGACAGACCCCTGACTTTGCGAAAGAGAAGACAAGAGCATCTGGGAGGAAATCTAGTAGAAAAGACCGATCTGGCCATGCTTATAAGGAAAGGAGGTCAGATGAGCCAAGCAGGGAGGTTGCGACTATACCATCTGATTTAACTAAAATTGACGAGCTCCCAGAGTGTAATGTGGTGGTTTCAATGTGTGAAAATCAGTTAGCTGATGATACAAATAAAGAAATGAAGGATGCTCTCGGTGACTTGCCTATTGCCAAAGAGATGGCAGATAAACAATTTGGAGGGGAACAGGTGTCTGAAGCTGGGAAATCGATATCACCCCATGTAACCCCGGTCATTGCTCTGGGTGATGGGTTCGGTCACCATGAGAATGAAAATGAGATATTGTCTGAGGAGATAGTGCAGGCTGTCAAGGATGATCTGGCTTCTGGATCTCACGAAAAAGGACAAAATTCTTTTGGGCTAAAGAATATGGTATCGGTAGCAAATGAAATGGCTATTTCTAAGGTAATGGAAGTGACGGATGAAACTGCAGAAACTGCTAAAGGACTCGACTGTGGGGAAACGGAAGTTGTAGTGGTAAAAGGAAATACTGAAGGTGTTCTAGTGTGCCATGAGGTATCCAGTAATCAAGAATTTGATGTTGGGGCTGTAGCTGTAATGGTTTCAGATGTCACTGAAGCAGCAAGGGGAACCACTGGAACTGTTCCATTAGATCTGGAGCCAGTTGATACTGTTGAAATCATAGATGTGAAGGTAAGCAAGTGTGATGTGGGCACAGAAGGATTTACACCAGCAAGAGATGTCAGCAATATAATACAAATCAATTGTGAAGGAATTCCTGAACCAGCAGAGACTCCAGAGGTTAATGAAATGGTGACAGCTGACAGGACTTCTTGTGCCAAAGGTCTCTCACCCATTCAAGCAATGAGATACAAGGGTAAGTGAAATATTTATTTTTGGGTTACTAACAACAATAGCTGCTGAAGTCTATTCCTAACACAATTGCTATTGACGTTTGCTCCCTGGATGCATGACCAACCCCTTATGGCCCACCCAATAGTGAAAATCTCACTCAAGATATCAGAGCATGTATTGGCCAGTTTCAAAACTGATTTGTGTTGTTATTCATCGGCCAAAATATATTACATGCATTGCCTATATTGGTGTGAATTATGTCTAGCTTAGTCCTCTATTGGCAATGCATATGAAAGCTGCATTGTATCGACCTTTCAAATATACCAATACTCATGTCTTGTAGATGTGTATTAGTGGATGTGTTGAACCATGGATTAGAGATTATGTTCATGCAAAGATGAATCAGAAATTGCTTTTTTGAACCGTTGTTTCCACCGGTGTTCAAAATATCGGTATCACATTACGTATCGTATCCTTAGGATACAGATACGTATCGGTTATCGCATGGGATATATCGTTTGTATTGGGCAATTTATCGCATCTTTTGGAAAACATGGGGAAACATTGGGAAAATGGTTGAATTTTTCAATGAAACTTCAGGGATTGTTAAAAAAGACCTTAATCCACACTTTTAAATCATAACATCTAAAAAAAAAAAGAGTGCACATAATAGATTTCTTTTGTATAGGGTCCTAAGCTATGCGTTGTCTAACTGAACTAATGCAACTATATTCAAATTGAATGCATAACATTTAGAGTGTATGTGATGATCATTTCACCTAACACTCCTAAATACTTTGAAATTAGTCTCTATCAGTGTTCGAAATATCGGTATCGCACAATGTATCGCACCCTTGGGATACAAATACGTATCGGTTATCGCACGGGATATATCGTTTGTATCGCGTAGTTTATCGCACTTTTTGGGAAACATTGGGAAAATGGTTGAATTTTTTAATGAAACTTTGGGGATTGTTAAAAAGGCCCTTAATACACACTTTTAAGTCAGAAAGTTTCAAAAAAGAAGTGTACATAATAGATTTCCTTTGTATAGGGTCTTGAGTTATGCACTGTTCGATTGAACTAAGATAACTATATTCAGTATCAACCCCGTCCATCCGTTTTTCCATATCATTTCAGGACATTATCTAAAAAATAAAACAGATCCAATAATTAGGTAGACCATACCATAGGAAACAATGGTGATTGACCATTAGTGGGCCACAAAAGTTTTGGATCAAGCTAATAATAGTTTTTTGGCACACTTGAGTATTAGATGCTACTCATTTTTTATTTCATGTCCTAAAATGATCTCACAAAATGGATGAACGGAGTGGATTCCTTACAAACATCATGGTAGGCCCCACTGAGGTTTCAAGCGCAGGAACTTACTGCGGAAGGCTTTGGCAGGAACATTTCAAAGTTATATGGCCCCAAGTAATGTATTTATTATATCTACACCGTTCATGCATTTGGAGAGATAATTTTAGATCATGAATCCAAAAATGAGTCATATCCAAAGCTCAAGTGGACCACACCACAAATAGCAGTAGGGGACTGATTCTCACCATTAATACATTCGTAGGGCCCACCATAATGTTTATTTTCCATCCAATCTGTTAATTAGGTCACACAGACCTGGATGAAGAGGAAAAATAAATATCATATTGATCCAAAACTTCCGTGACCCCCAAAACGGTTTCAATGGTAGACGTTCAATCTACCACTGCTGTTTGGAGTGTGGTCCAGTTGATCTTTGGATCTGTCTTATTTTTCAGCTCAAGCCGTACGAAGAGCTCGCCAAATGGACGAATGGTCTGATATAACACACGCCCATGATGGGACCCACAGAACTTGGTGACGTCAACACACCGTGATTTCGATTAAAAAAGGGGCGCAGATTAGCTACCGACAGGTTGAGTAGCGAGACTCGCTACTGAATTGACGTCACCGAGTTCCGTGGGCCCCACTGTGATGTATGTTTTGTATCCACTACTTAAAAAAAGGTTTTTCGAGCCTTTTATTCGGACGCGGATTAGCTACTGACAGGTTTAGTATGTTTTCGAATCCACCGAGTTCCGTCCCCACCATTTGTTTTGAGAACATTTTATACCATTAGCCTAAGAATGACCACGATTCAAAGCTCCAGTGGACCCCACCACAGAAAGCAGTAGAGAGTGACGCCCACCATTAAAAACTTCTGAGGGCCACAAAAGTTTTTGATTAAGCTGATATATATTTTTTTCCCTTTTATAATGTCTTTTTTAACTTATTAACGGGTTGGATCTCAAATAAACATCACGGTGGACCTTAGGAAGGTTTCAACGATGGATGTCACTTTCTCCACTGTTTTCTGTAGTGGGGTCCATTACAGATTTTTATCTGCCTCGTTGTTTGACTCATGTCCTAAGATGATATCTCCAAATGGATGGACCGTGTGGATATAACATATTCATCATGGTGGGACCCACGTAACTTGGTGACGTCACTTCAGTAGCGATCTCGCTACTAAACCTGTCAGTAGCTAATCCGCGTCCGAATAAAAGGCTCGAACAACCTTGTTTTAAGTAGAGAGGGTTCCGGAAGCTTCCGGAACCCTAAAATTTCTCCCAAATCTCATCGCCGATGTCTCCGGATCGCTGATGTCTCCGGATTTCTCTCCAAAATCGGAGATTTTATTTGCGGCAACCTAGGAATGATGCTTCGCCCACCAAATGGAAGCTTCCGATCATGGCGATCTCTTCTACAGGTACCGAAATCCACCTTCCATTTTTTTATTTTCTCGATTTTTTGGATGATGACGTCGATATCGACAATAATGGAGAGGAAATCGCGCGATATCGTCAAAATATCGTGCGATATCGACGATATATCGGCCGATATCTGGATTTTGAGTTTTTTGGTATCTTCCGGGGGTTATCGCGAGTGTATCGTCTCGCAGGGGTGCGATACCAATAATATCGGCCGAAATATCGGCCGATAGTATCGATATTTTGAACACTGGTCTCTATTGATAGCTGGTTGATGGGAAATTTCGAATTTTTTTTTAATAATAATTTTAATTAAAAATGACTTTTATTTTCCAAAAATTGACAAGGACTTAACAAATCAGTAGATCAGCCCTCATACATGCTTGATTTCATGTTTGGAGTGCAGCATTGCAAGCAATTTGGGAGAAATTGGGGAAATTTGAAATTTCCCCAAAATTTCCCAAATCGGACCCCTTACACTCAAATTTTGAAATTAGACTGTGTGATGATCATTTAATCAAATAATCCTAAATACTTCGAAATTAGTTTCAATTGATAGCTGGTTGAAGGAAATTTTTGAAAAAAAGATGGAGAACATGAAGAACCAATGGATATCGAAATCAAAGCTCCAACTCCATGCTTTTTCATGCAAAACATGAAGAACCAATGGATTTATAACCATTTGACCTTGATTTAACATAACTTAAACAAAAAAATGGATCGGAAATTGAAAATGCTCACCGGATTGAACACGTGGGATATATCAGCACTACCCGTGCATTTCGTATCGCACAGGTGGGATACAAGATATATCGTGGGATATGTCGGCCGATATCATCGATATTTAAAACATTGGTTTCCACATCAACTTTTATGGAGATGAGATATTTGATGAGTGTGATTACTGACATGTGGCCAATCTGATTCTACAGTGAGCCTTCTAAATGAACTATTTTGGATCATTACTTGCTGGGGCAGCATGGCGAGCCGCCTCAACTTTTATCTTCCTACAATAGTTAATGCAGTCTTGAGTGTTGACTATTTGCCAGAAAAACCAATTTTTATTTTTTTTAAAAATAAATTTCTTGGATGTGTTGGTCTGTTGTTGAACAGATGAAGAGCCGTCATCAACTCAGCTGGTTGATTCAGAAGATTTTGATTTGACAAAGACCCTGACTGTTCCTAAAGAGGGTGGTGTTGAAAATCAGGAAGGTTCCAATCACAAGTATCCTGAACAATTTGTGGGGGCTGATGGATGTGCTGAAACAGTTACTCACAAATATGTACTCGATGAAGACAGAGAAATTTCTGAGAAAAATGGAGTCGCTCAGACTCATTCAGAGCAAATTGACATGGAAGATGTTGACAGAAATGAAGCCAAAAATAAAAACATAGAAGCTGCTTCAGAAAAACTTGAAGAGAGAGTTACTCACGGGCATGTACTCGATGAGGACAAAGAAATTTCTGAGAAAAACGGAGTCGCTCAGACTCATTCAGAACAAATTGACGTGGAAGATGTTGACAGAAATGAAGGCAAAAATAAAAATATTGAAGCTGCTTCAGAAAAACTTGAAGAGAGAGTTACACCTGAACTTGGTTTTGAGGGCCACGATGAACGTTCTCATGGAAATGGAATCACTAAAACCATTTCAGAGGAGCATGATACCAATAGCTCTGAAGAAAGATTGGGTGCAAATGAAATCAGCAATGTTGCTTTACAAGAGTCCAAAGAAGCCGCTGAGACTTCTGTGAAAGTTCCAGCAGACCAGGACTCTCAAGGTGTGGAGCCGAAGGGTAATAGTGAAGAAAATGCTGAGGATAGAAATATAGAGACTATCGAAAAGCCTGTTGGTCATGGAGATGGTGACAAACCTGTGGATGAGAAAGAAAATCCAGGGATGTTGGTGGACAAGTATCATAGTGAATTTGAGCAAGTTGTTGCTACCTGTATGGAATCTGGTGAGCCCTTAGACTTGGTCGAAGCTGTTGAAATGGGTGTAGAAACCATTGACAATGAAGATGTTGAAGGGAATGATGTCTCAAACAAAAACATTGAAGATGCTTCAGAAAAACTTGAGGAAATAGTTATGCTTGAACTTGGTTCTGAGGTTCATGATGAACTTTCTTATGCAAATGGAATTGCTAAAACCATTTCAGAGGAAGGTGGTCCCATTGGCTCTGAAGAAAGATTGGATGCTGATAAAATCAGCAATGTTGTTTTAGAAGAGTCCAAAGTAGCTGCTGAAACTACTGTGAAAGATCCAGAAGCAGGCTGTGAAGGAGTGGAGCTGAATGGTGGCAGTAAACAAAATGCCGAGGAGAGCAACATGGAGACTATGGAAGAGGCTGTTGGTCATGGCGATGACATCAAACCCGTGGATGAGAAAGGAAATTCAGGGATCTTGATGGATAAGTATGAAAGTGAATTTGAACAATCTATTGCTGCTGCTCGAATGGAATCTGAAGAGCCCTCGTTACAGGAAACTGTTGAAATGGGTATAGAAAGTGTTGCTTCTGGTCCAAGTGCTCCTTTGCCTATTGATGCACTGGACTCCAAAGGTGAATGATGAAAGTCACAGTATTTATTTGAAGAGAGATTATGGTTTCCTGCTTATCCGTGAACTTATAGTTTCTTGACGTGCTGGAATCTGTAGATATGGGATCCATGGTTCTGTGATCCAAGCCATTGATCTTATGGGCCAGAATGAAGGTTGGAATGCTCCAAACATCTGCTACAATGGAATAACCCATCCCTTCAATATTTTGCCTCTCAATATGGGCTGGAATGAAGGTGGGAATGCTCCAAAAATCTCCTGGAATGGAGTATCCCTGCCCTTCAATATTTTGCCTTTCGATATGGGCTGGAACGAAGGTAGGAATGTTGTCTTTTTTCTCTTGACTTTCTACAAGTAACCACCCTATCAAATCCAATCTGTGAGATTTTTGGGTATTCCCTCGTCCATGGCAGGCCCACCAGATAAATGGTCTGGATCACTGAACCATGCTTCCCATATGTATGGCATCCTGTCGGTCAGCAAACTATGTATTTTTCTGATGAGCAAGTCCCTATTAATTCCTCTTATTTGGATCTGATTTTCAACTCTAAGCTATTTCTGGAACTAATAGTCAAGTATTTGCAGATTCCCCTCCAAGAAATGATAAAGATTTCGATTCCTCGATTGAACAGGTTACCTCGGCAGAAAAGCAGGAAGAAGGTGAGTAGCTGATTTATTGTCTGCCATGGTTAAATTGCTTAGATCACCTGGTGTGGGAAGCTTACACTTCACTGCCATTTAATGTGCAGGAATAAATCCGGAAGTAAATGTTGGCGTAGCAGCTGAAAAAATAGCCAGCATAGAGAGTAATCTCTTCTGTGGTCACAATGTAGACATGGACACAAGAAACTCTATGTATGAAACCATGATTGAGGCTGATGTTGGCATGGATGCAAGCAACACAATCGGTGAAACTGCAAATGATTCTGAATTTGTGGGAGAAGAGTTTCATGTCAGCGGTGCTGCAGCAACGACTCTAGCGGTTGCACGGGAAAATGAAGTTGAGTCTCTCTTGGAAGAATATGGGGAAGCTTCATATTTGGTGAAAACCCTTGAAGGAGAGGCAGAAGCACCGGACAGGTATGTTTGGGAGGAGTTTGATGGCGAAGCTTGGGAAGAAATCTCTGAGGCAAGAGGATATGATGAATCCATTCAACAAGTGGCCAGTGGTGTTGGCTCTGAAGAAAATGTAGTGAAGCAGTTCGATTACGAGTGTAATACCAAGGAAGTGATAGGGGTGGAAGAGGAGACTTATTTTGACCTACAGGTAGAGATTGATCAGAACCAAAATGCAAAGACCCTGGAAGAGAGATTAAATTCTGAAGTTTGTGAAGAAGCTGAGGCGAAAGACACTGCTGATGCCAGGACAGAGAAATCTAATTGCCAGGAACGTGTGGAACAAGCGCCCATGAAATCTGAGGAACCCTCAGCAGCGCGAGAAGTTAAGGAAACAGGTACAGTTATCTCATTTTGCCACCACTCATCCAACGGATGTTGATGGTTAGGAGTGTCAAGTTGATTGGCTGAAGTGTATGAAGTTCAATGCTGTTTCTTAAATATTAGGTCGTGTTTAGGAAAACCATTGTTGAAATCGCGTCTCGGCTCGGTTCTGGCAGCCCCACATTTATTTAGATTGGGTGCAATGTGGGAATTTTGGAAGTTGGATAGGGCGGTGTGCCAGTGACCTTTACTCTCAAACAAGTACCTAATTGCGATTGAGGTTGGCTCTTGTCAGACGGGAACAGACGGGATGTGGAATGGTAATTGGGAATACCAATAGGCACCCTCGACCATCTGAAAGGCCTAATCTCTGTCCTTTTTTGTTTATTTCATTTATTGCTAGGCTGATTTTCTGTTTGTTGCAGCTTCTGGCATGAGTTTTGAGGAAGAGTCCACCTTTGAGGAGAAACTGTCATATGACAAGCATGAAGAAGGCTAGCATCATATCCACTTTTGTAGCATACAATAACTCAAGACTGTAAACTCAGGTAGTGTTTTGAGAAATATGTGAATTACGTTTTCCGAGCAATTTCCATTGCACCATGTTCGTACTGAAATTTCTAAACACACCCTCAATAGTTTGCTTCTCTCCAATTAGTAAACAGACGAATGCAGTGCACGTGCATCCATGCTCAAAAACAAGGAACTGTGTGGTCAGGTGACTGGGGATGCGTGGCACACATGCCAACATGACACACATACGTGGGATGAGTGTTTGCATGCATTGGCCCAAGATTTAGATTGACCTAGGTTACCTAGACCATGGCTTGCTCCCATACATAGTACGATAACAGGTGTGTGGTACCCGACTTCAGTATATACAATATAGTGTTGTGTGCAAGTTGTTATTGTAACTTGTGTATGAAATGATGAATATTCTTAATGTTGGTCATGCATGCATCATACATACATATACAATATACGTGTGTGTGTGTGTGTGTGTGTGTGTGTGTGTGTGTGTGTGGGCTCGTGCGTGTGCTGTTGCATAAATCAAAGTATAAATTTTGGATTGGTAAAAGTATCATGGATTGCAAATGCAGGATTCATGAGGGGTTGGGTTTGGCAATTTAGGTAGACCACTCATAAGGCAGGCAACGGCGTTATGAGAAAAAAAGATGGTTAAAAAAGAAGAAGAAGAAGAAGAGGTCAAAGGGTATGGTATTCAAAATACATATTTTGTGTAAAACCTATGAGTGAATACAATGCGCCTTACCTGATGAATAGTGTGGAATGTACGTGTATTCCGAGTGAGAAATCTTTCCTCCCAATCACTATCGAAATTGAATAAGGTTTATGGCTCCTGCACATAGCCAATGCTGATTTGGAAATGCCCATTTCCTGCCCATTGTCTGGTGATCCAAATTGTTTCATCTGAATGTACCACCATGTGTGGGAAGGGAAGGCATGGATAGAAAGATTTGAAGCTGCTGATATTATTATTGTTATTTTATTTCTCTTTGTAGGTTATCATATTAAAGGGCGTGGATGATCCAATCTGAATAAGAATTTGAGGGTGCCCCACCCCTTAGGACTCTGCCTGTGTTGGTTCGGGTCACTGCTACCAAACACCCTTCTTCATGTAAAGCAACTTCCTCACAAAGAAGAAGGTTTTGTACTATTTTGTGACCACTAGAAAATACAGTTTAACTCATTTATCTAGAAAACAAGATTCTCCCACTGTGACCCACTTGAATATGGTGTAAGTCTGATTTTAAGGTCGTTGGGGATTTCAAGCTGGAGCGTATCACGTGAATGGTTTAGATCTTTCTTTCAAATGTATTCACCATTTGGCCTGTGCAATGAAAATGCATTTGAATTAGAAATAAGGTGGCATCCAAACAAGCCCTGATAGTTGGGAGAAAACCCAAGTTGGTGATAAAATGACAACACTATCTAAAAAACAAAAACCCCACCTCAGCAAATGTTTACATTATTCCAGAAGATCAATCAAAAAGAGGAAACGGGCAGGTTCTGAGGTTCAGCTTCATCCCACGATGCTGCGTGTTGCCTTTGCTTCGCCCATTGACAGAGCCTAACACAAAAAGGACTTAGATTTGCTAACATATGAGAATGCCTTCACTGGTCTCCACATAATGTATAATAAGGTTTTTAACGGTGGACATCCAATCTTAACTGATCCCTGTCATGTGGTCCACCTTATGATCAATCAGCCTTTTTTTTTAATTATTTTTTTATTATTTTTTTTTATACTCTTTTTTTTTTTGTAAAAAAATTTAGTGCAAGAGAGGAACAAGACACGGTAGACTGATTGGATGTATTGTACATGTTATGATTCCCTGGACGCAACTTACTCATGTATTCACCAGAAGCGGATTGGTGGGTACGATCGCTGACGCTCCTCGAGTTCCAATTCAAAAGAGATCAAAGTTACATGGGCCCCACAATTATGTATTTACTATATCCACCGTTCATCCATTTGGCCAGATCATTTTAGAGTATGAGCCCAAAAATGAATCCTATCCAATCTCAACTGGACCACACAACAATGATTCTCACCGTTAAAACATTGGCCTATCATAAAACATTCTTAGGGCCTATCATAACGTTTATTTTCCATCCAATCTGTTCATCAAGTCACAAGGAGCTGGATGAAGGGGAAAAATAAATATCATATTGATCCAAAACTTCTGTGACCCCCAAATGGGCTTCAATGGTAGACGTTCAATCCCTCACTGTTTTTTGTAGTGTGGTCCACTTGATCTTTGGATCTGTCTTATTTTTTAGCTCAAGACTTACGACAAGCTCACCAAATGGATGGACGGTTTGGATATAACAATACCTCATGATGGGACCCATAGATCTTGGTGACGTCAACAGGGTGCGGTACACCAGCCAATCCGCTTCCGTATTCACCAACGTGCTCTGCTATTCATAGGTTTTAGTCTTTTCAGCTATAATATGAAAGGAGTGGGCAGATTCGAATCGCTGAAGCGGATTGCGTACCCCCACTAAACTCTGTGGGGCAAACCACCGTAATGCGTCTTATAAAGCGGATTGGATGAGACCCCGGACTCACCAAAGACGGTGCGGCCCTTACTTTTGGGCCCACCTTGATGTGTGTATTCTGTGTCCATGCCGTCCATCCGTTTTTTCAGATCATTTTAGGACATTATCCAAAAAATAAAGCAGATTCAACTATCAAGTGGACCATACCATACGAAACAGTGGTGATTGACCATTGAAGGGTCACAAAAGTTTTGGATCAAGCTGATATTTATTTTTTCACAGTGACCCTATCAACAGATTGGATGGTGAATAAACACTACGTAAATATTAAGATTCTCCCTATGAAGTTTTTAATGGTATGAGTTCAATCACCACTGTTTCCTATGGTATGGTCCACCTGATTATTGGATCAACTTCATTTTTTTGGATAATTCCCTAAAATGATATGGAAAAGTGGATGGATGGCGTGGATACAGTATACATACATCAAGGTGGGCCCCACGGTAATGGCTGCACCTTCTGGGGTCTCACCTGTCTTATCCGTGAGGTCGGTACATTTTTCCAGCTCATTTTAGGGCATGAACTCAAATTGAAAGCATATCCAAACTTCAAGTTAACCACCACAGGAAACATTTTAGGGCATAAGCTCAAAATTGAAGCATATCCAAAGTTAAAGTGGACCACACCACAGGAGGTAGGAATTGAATGCCTACTGTTGAACACTTGGGGGCCACAGAAGTTTGGATCTAGCTGATATTTGTGTTTTCCCATCCATGTCTGAATGACCTTTAAGAACAGATTGATAGAAAATAAACATCGCTGTGTGGGCCCCAGGAAGGTTTCAATGGTAGATGTCATTATCCCCATGTTTCCTGTGGTGGACTTGAGCTTTGGATATGCTTCAATGCTAAGATCATGCCCTAAAATGAGCTGGAAAACAATTAAAGAGCAAATTTTGCCATCCAAACACCAACTTGTAAAATGTTTACCTCTCTATATACCTTTTACAACTTGAGATTTTGCAAGCATCCAAAATGGCCCATTAGTGATTTCACTCAGAAAAAGAAGAGAGAGAGAGAGAGAGAGAGTAAATATAAGCAACAGCTGTGGATATACACCTATATTTCATCCAAGCCCTTGTTGAGAAGGGAAGGGACCAGTATTAAGTCCAAAAAAAAAAAAAAAACCCATATTTTGCCATCCAAAACCGTAAAATGTTTACCTCTCTATTTACCTTTTACAACTTGAGATTTTGCAGGCATCCAAAATGGCCCATTAGTGAACTTTACAATGTTAAAATCCAACCATTTCACTCAGAAAAAGGAGAGAGAGAGAGAGAGAGAGAGAGAGAGAGAGAGAGAGAGAGAGAACAAATAAATATAAGCAACAGTTGTGGAGATACACCTATATTTCATCCAAGCCCTTGTTGAGAAGGGAAGGGACCAGGATTATGTCCAAAAAAAAACCCATATCTATGCAATAAAAAAGAATTAAATAAAAACCTTTGTAAATCAAATATCAATGTGTCAGATTCCAGCCCTTTGTATCTACAGAAACCGGGCAACCCTTCATCCCTTTTGTCCTTTGTCATCATTCATTCCGTTCATGCGAAATACCTGATGCTGTGAAGAAAGTATCACTTCCTTCCTATTGAAAGTATGGAATTCTTCGGCAGGCTCATCTCGACAAAACAACTCTCTCTCCACATAGAACCTGTATAGATCTCACCATCTTAATCACAATCCAATCCACAAACTTCCAATATAGGCCCATTTGATTTTGCTAGGAATGGGTTGATCCGCACCCACAAGAGCGAGAAGATGGATGCAAGAAGAATAGACCAGACCACGATAATGGTGGGTACTTTATCCTGTTTCCCCATCAATCCTTTAAGGAATGGATAGAGGTGAATGATGACCCAGAGGGCAAAGAATAGCTTTCCGAACAGTGGGCCCCATGACTCGTACCCATTATTTATGGCATTTGAAACTCCTGCCACCACCCCAATGATGTTGATAATCAGCAATGTCAGTGGAGGAATCAACAGCGACGTCCACTTGAAGAGGTAAAGCTCGGCAAACCCTCCATCATCATCTCCTCCTTTGGATGTGACAGTGAAGTTGGTATTGACTCCCGCAAAAACCTTGAGAAGACCCTGGAAGAGAGCAAAGAGATGCGAGGAGACGCCACCAATCACCCAAAACTGCTCGTTTCTCCACCAGTCATCTATACCAACACCTCCCCACTGCATCTCTAGAATACCAGTCGCAGCAATGGACATGAAGAGTGCCATGAAGATGATGCTCGCATAGTTGCTAATCTGTGCAAAAAGAGCAGCAGTTTCATAAGAGCTAGAGGTAAATGTGAATCTGCGGACACCATGTGTAAACTATTCTTATCAAATTTTCATTCAATGTTCACCATTTCACCTTTTTTTCTCAAATCAAAGTGCACTTAAGAAAAGTATTCACTGCTCAATGCTAACATCTATGTCGGTTATAATGAAAGCATTTCATCTCCGCATACGTGCCACAGAAGTATGAAATCAGGATGTTCAATCTATTGTTCCCAACATGGATAGGCCATTCACAAATGACACCAATGAGATGATCCTGACCATCTGTTCAAGGATTTTTGCCCACTCAGTGCTCGACCATTGGTTGGACTTCTCCCTGACCACCTATTTGTAATCCTCAAGGGTCCTCCAATAAGTGGCTAGGATCACTACTAGACAGGTGTGGTGTTTAGGGTACAAAATCCAAACAGGACTCAACAGATCAAAAGTCTGGATCTCATACATACTGAAATCCTGATAACTAGCTTATATGATATTGATAGCATCAGATACTCCCTAGCTTAAGAAAAGCCCCAAGATATTTCTGATCTTGCTGTCATCCTGAAACTCATGAATTTAAAAGCCCACATGGGCATTGTTTGCTTTAATGGAATTTAAAGTAATCTTGGGATGAAGCAGAGGCAGAGTTCACTCTGACCTGCATAGGAGAGCCTTCAAGCAACACCGGGATGCCGAAGGCTTCAGTAGAGTCTCCATGGGTTCAGAGAAATCTTGACCGGCTTGCCAATATATCAGTGGTCAGCTTAGTCAGTGAAGAAGAAAAATTCACGTCATCCTTGAGCAAATAGAAGAGAATAGCCAGGAGGGAGTAAAACATCAGGAAAGAGTTTGAAAGAAACAGAAAGGGAAGAGGAACTTCAACATCCAGTATCCAACTTCAATTACAACAGCAGAGAATCATCTTGAAATTGTTCCAAGGCGATTAGTGTCATGGAATGTTTGCAGGATGGGAAGTGAAGCAAGAAGGCTCACAATCAAAGATTTTTAGCACGCAGCAATTAAGTTGATGTTCTTATGCTTTAGGAGACTGAGCAGGAATAATCTGGGCCAAGGTCAAAGGTGCTTAAGGGAATGCCCAATTTGGTTGGGATTACATCAAAACCATTAGCAGGTCTAGTGGAATCCTTGTTGGATGGAATTCAGTGTTTTGTTGAAGGTTGATTCATTAGCAGGAAGTCTGTCGCTGTTAAGGTTGTTCAGATCAACACCACAGGGTATTTGTTGGTGTTTGAAGATAATGTATGGCCCAATCAATCCTAGCTAAAGACCAGAGTTCTGGGCAGACTTGGATATGATAGTATTCCATGGTGATCGGATGTTCTTCTTTTGGTGCATCGGAGGTGACTTCAACGTCATCGGATATACTCAAGAAAAAGGGGGCCTGTGCACCACGTCGAGTACAAGGGGTTTTGCCAAATTCATAGACGGATGAAAGCTGATAGATCTTTCCCCTGGTGGTGCCAAGTTTACCTGGTCAAACAACCAGGACAATCCTTATAAGGGTAATTTGTATAGATTTTTTAATCAATGGTCACTAGAAAGATGATTTGCCAGAGATGAACCAGAAAGCATTGCCAAAAACGAGCAAACTGATCTCTCTTCCTCAGTTTCCTAGGCCTTTCCTCGTTGAAAATGTAACACCCAGAATTCTCAATCTGATAAAGAGTTAGTAGGCAGAGCAGGGAAAATGATTTTTTTTTTGAAGACACAAGGTGTCCCCACCTCCTTTGAAGTAAGACTAATCCCTGAGGATACAAGCAATCACCCACAACCACGTGTATCGGGTAATGCCAAGGAGGGGAATCGAACCCACACCTATAGGGACCAAACCGGGAAAAGGATTTTGTACAAAGCTTAAATTGCTTTAAGGCAAGCTGAGGACCTAGAACCAATGTTTTAAATATCGACGATATCGGCTGATATATCCCACAATATAACTTGTATCGCACAGGTAGTACCGATATAACCCAAATGTTCAATCCGGTGAGCATTTTCAAATTCCAATCCCTTTCTTTGTTGAAATTATGTTAAACTAGTGTCAAATGGTTACATATCCATTGGTTCTTCATGTTTTCCATTTTTTTCGAAAATTTCCTTCAACCAACTGTCAATTGTGACTAGTTTCGAAGTATTTAGGAGTATTTGTTGAAACGATCATCACATACACTCTAATTTCGAAATTTGGGTGTAGGTGGTCCGATTTGGGGAAAATTCAAAATTTTCCCAATTTCTCCTTAATTGTTTGCAATGTTGCACTCCAAACATGAAATCAAGCATGTATGAGGGCTGATCTACTGATTTGTTACGTCCTTGTCAATTTTTGAAAAATAAAAATCATTTTTAATTGAAAGAATTATTATTATTTTTTTAAATTTCCCTTCAACCATGAACCAGCTGTCAATTTTTGAAAGTTCCCTTCATCACATACACTCTAAATGTTATGCATTCAATTTGAATATAGTTGCATTAATTCAGTCAAACAACACATAGCTTAGGGCCCTATACAAAGGAAACCTATTATGTGCACTTCTTTTTTGAAATGTTATGATTTAAAAGTGTATATTAAGGTCTTTTTTAACAATTCCTAAAGTTTCATTGAAAACTTTAATCATTTTCCCATGTTTCCAAAAAAGTGTGATAAATTACCCTATATAAACGATATATCATGTGCAATTAGAGTTGTACACGAACCGAGCCAAACTGAGTTTGACCCAAGTTTGGTTTGACTTGTTTATATGACACCCCCTAGTCAAGCTTTACACGAACCGAGCTTTGAGCCTATCCCTACTGTTTGAGCTTGGTTTGGTCTAGATTATACAAGCTTGAGCTTGGCTTGGTTTGGTCCAAATATTCGAGCTGAGCTGAGCCAAACCAAGCCAAGTTCGAATAGGGGTCAACTCATTTTTTTTTGTTAAATAAACAATATACACAATATTAACTTTTTTTTTTTTTTTTTTTTTAAAGAAAAATAAAATATTATGTATATTGTTTGGTTTGGTTTGGTCCAAAGTTCGTGGACCAAACCACAGGAACAGTGTGCATTCATGTATATTATCCACGTTGTCATGTATATGTATTATCCATGCCGTCCATCCGTTTTTACATATCATTTTATGACATGATCCCAAAATTGAATCATATCCAAAGCTCAAGTGGATCACACCACAGGAAACAGTGTGCATACAATCTGCGAGCTGAATCAAGCCGAATCAAAGATTTGGTACTGCCCTGGTTTGAGCTTGGTTTGTTTTTTTAAACAAGCTTGACTCCAAGGCTTGGTTTGGTTTGAACTTCTATTCGAACCAATCCTAGCCGAGCTTTCGAGCTGGCTTAGTTTGTGTCCAGCTCTACGTGTGATAACCTATACATATTTGTATTCCAAGGATGTGATACGTAACGCGATGCTGATATTTCGAACACTGCCTGGAACAAAGAAATATTTCGCGACATTAGATTATACAAGGAGCAGCTCAAACTGGAGATTGCTGAGACTAATGGATCAAAGGAAAGTTCTCAATCTTCTGAAGCTTATGCAAAACAAGAAGAGATAACAGATGCTTCTGAAGAAATTTCAAAAAAGGAAAAAAGGATATTGGAGACGAAAGTCTTGAGCTAAATGGATCAAGGTGACAAAAATGATCTGATTATTTCCACAGAAGTGATTTTTTTTATAGGAGTGCGACAGGCCCATGCTAGTGCAACCCATGGGCGACGCTTGAGGGTTGCAACAGAAAGTTACTGCGGTGGGCCCTCCTACACAAGAAATTAATTTAATATCATATGACCCAATCGACCATGTATCAGATATTAAACTAAAAAGAACAGATAGTAAATGAAAATGCACGCAGAAGAGCCAATCATATTGCATCTATACTCGAAGGGATTAGGGAATTACTACCTAACAGATGAGAGTAACATTTGCCAATCCATTGGTAACCACTTCCAGAACGTGTTCGCAGGAAGAGCTCCCAATCAGATCTTAGGTGGTTCGCATTTCGATTCTCTGTCTTCAGAGGCAGAGAGAGTTGAGAAAAGGTTCACAAAGGAAGAAATCAAGCAGGGCATTTTAGAGCAAAAAGGAGATCACACTCTAGGGCCAGATGGATTCTCACTGGTATTCTACCAATTCTGCTGGGACCTAATCCTTGGGATTATAGATGTGTGTGATGAATTCTATGACGGTGCTCCCATCAGTAGATAGAAAAATTCTTTTTTATTGCTTTAATTCCAGAGGAGCAAATGGAAGAGACACATTAACCTAGTTGGCAAATTCTCATGAGGTCCTCGCTTTGGGAATTCACATGTTGTTGCCAGCAGTATTCGTTTGTCATAAAACGGTGGATGAGTTCCATGGGAAGGGTTAAAAAGGCATTCTTCTAAAACTTGATAATGAAAGGTACATGACTGTAAATTGGAATTCTCTAGATTATCTACTTGGGTGGATGGGTTTTGGGGAAAGTGAGGCTAGATTAGGGTTTGCATTTCTTCAGCATGGTTTTCAATTCCAATTAATGGCACTCCTAAGGGATTTCTTTTTCCTTTTCAAGAGGCACCGACGAATTTGGCATGAGAACCCTGTCCCTTTTTCATTCACTATTGTTGCTAAATCTCTAAGAAAAATTATAGAGAAAAGCATCAGCTGCTGGCCTGACTCGGGGTATGAGAATTGATAGTGATGAGTTTCTGTAACTCATAACCAGTACATCAACAATACCTTTCTATTTGGGGATGGTTTTCATACAGAGGCTCAAAGTTACAAGTATATTTGCTGATGCTGCGAGGTGGTTTCACGCAACGTTTTAAATATCGTTATCGCGTAAAGTATCACACCCTTGGGATATGGATAAATATCAGTTATCGCATGGGATATATCGGTTGTATCGTGTAATGTATTGCTGTTGTTGGGAAACATGAGAACATTGGGAAATTGGTCGATTTTTTCAATGAAACTTCAGGGATTGTTGAAAAAGACATCAATACACACTTAGAAATCCAAACATTACCAAAAAAAAAAAACCGTACACATAATAGGGGTTTCCTTTGTATGGGGTCCTAATATGTGCTTTCCAATTGAACTGATGCAAGTATATTCAAAGTCTATTCATATAATTTATAAACATAAGAAGACATGTATGAGAACACAAGCAATACATTCAAAAGCAAAAGAAGAATCACTAGATCAGGTTACATACATGTCTAATTTTGTGTTTGGATACAAAGATCGCAACTGATTTGTGAGAAATTAAGAAATTTTGATTTTTCTCAATTTTCTGCAACTTGACCCATCTCCCACAAATCTCGAAATCGAAGTTCCAAATCCATGATTTTTCATGGAAAATATGAAGAATCATATATTTGTAACCATTTGACACTGGTTTAACATGATTTACAACAAAAATATGCATCGAAAATTGAAAACGCTCACTGGATCGAATAGGTGGGATATATCAGCACTACATGTGCATTTTGTATCGCACAGGTGGGATACAAGATATTCGGGGGATATATCGGCTGATATCGTCGATATTTAAAACACTGGTTTCAGGCGACTCTTGAGTATCTGTCTGGAAAGAAATAATTGGATTTTCAAGGGAAACGTGATCTGTGACCATTATATCTAAGAAACTCTTTGGGCTGAGAGTAGATTGGAGTAACGCCAATAAGAAGATGAAAGGAACCCCTTCATCTTTGCTGTGGTAGAACTTGGCAAACATGATCATGTGCGGTTGGATTAAAGAAAATGGTGCAGTCCCCATAAGGGTGCTACAAGTTAAACCTCAACGCTAGCTCATTCAGAAACCCATGTACAGCTGGAGTAGGAAGACTTGTTAGGAACCATCATGGTGATATTCTGGAAGTTCTTCAGCCTTGGGGAGTGTACAACTGCAAGTATGCAGAAGCTGCTGCTCTTCTCCAAGCATTAGACTGGTAGTCGATTGTAATCTTAACCAGATTAATATATAAGGGGACTCTGGTGATGCAATCAGATGGCTTAAAACAGACAGCTGCCATGGAGTATTGCCAACTTAATCAAGGAGGCTATTGATATGTGCCTGTATAAACGTGTTGTTCTCTCATGTGCATTGTTCTGTCTGTTTTCTTTCTTCTTTTTTTTTTTAATGTTTTTCTTTAAAACTCCAATCTATTCATTAAAGAAAAAGGTAATGTTGGGACAATTCATAATCTACTTCACTATTTCGGGCACTATTCACAAATAAATTATGACTAATTGGTGACTAACCAAGTCTCCTGAAGCTTAATTAATTCCCAAAGGTCGAAGAAACAACAGAAATAAAAGATTTTTTGGCCAATAAGCCTTATTGGTAGTCTTCTTTTCTTCTTAGCCTTTCTCATAGCAATTTAGGAGCAGTGTTTAAATGGTAGATTGGAAAAAGTCATATGATCTATTGTCGATCTGACATCAACCTTTCCTCCCTAACTCTAGAACCACTCACAGCAGAGCCTCACATTGACACCATATTGCATAGAGATTTGGTTAACTTGCCACTTTTGGGCAAGTGGGTGTGGAGGTTTTCTAAATAGAAAGTTAGCCCTATGGTGATCCCTAGTTGCTGCAAAATATGATCTTACCCAAATGGGATGGTGGACCAAACCCTCTTCTATCTAATCATCATCCTATATTTGGAAAGGCATAAATTGGGTGGTTGCTTCTGTCTCCCAAGGCTTGGAATTCTTGGTGGGTAATGGTCGAAGAGTGAGGTTTTGGTTGGACCCTTGGCTGGGGGAGCAGCATCTTATATCTGAGTTTCCAGACCTGGCCTCTGGTTGCACAGATGTCAACATCCCAGTGGTCCTGTGCTTCTCAGGGAGAGGCACAGAAGACCTTTGGTTACCTCCATTCGGGAGGAACCTGAGGGGCAATGAAACTGTCAGCCTATCTGACTTGGGGCTCGTTTGGATGCAACCAAATAAGTAACTTTCCCTGTTGATGGCAGGAGTTAGTTACTTATCTAGGGTAAGTAAGTTTGGTTAACAATTAATCATCAGTTACTTATTTGCTGAAATTTGTTTAAGTATTTCAGTGATTTTATTTTATTTTATTTTTTTTGCTTTTTTACTTTTTCCCACTTGCTGAAAAGTCGAAAGCCATCATCGACGGGAGAAACGAAGCACAGGATCCATATCTACTACAAATGGTGATAGTTCACCACCATTCCAACATGGTGGTGACTCTTCAACTGCACACCTGGCACAGTTTGGCTGGGTGGGCCTTTAATCACCACTGCTCCCTGGGGTGGGGTCCACTGGAGCTTGTGGATGAAGCTGATACTTATATTCCCTTCATCAAGGTCTGTGTGACCCGATCAACTGGTTAGATAGCAAATAAACGGTAGGGTGGGGCCCAGGAAGGTTTCAACGGTAGACATTCAGTCATCGCTGTTTCATGGGGGGTGGGGCCCACTTGAACTTTGAATCTGCTTCCTTTCTGTGGCCAGGCCATGACCAGGCCCGAGTGACCTTACGGTCAATTAGATGGCAAATAAACATCATGGTGGGCCCCAAAGGAAGATTTAATGGTGGGTGCTCCATCTATACTATTTCTTGTGGTGGATGTTTCCATCAACACTGTTTCTTGGGGTGGACCCGCAGAGGTTTTGGATCAAGCTGATGGTTGTGTTGTCCCTTCTCCCAGGTTTGTGTGACCATAACAACAGGTGGGATGGCACATCACCATCATTGTGGGCCCCACAAGGAGATTCAATGGTGGGAGTCAATCACCATAATTGCCTATGGTGGGGTCCATTTAAGCTTAGATCAAGCTGACATTTATGTCTTCCCTTCCTACAGGTCTGAGTTTCTTTTTTTTTTTTTAAAGCATGGTGGGCCCTAAAGAAGGGTTTAAACAGTGGACAGAAAACCACCATAGATCCTGTGGTGGGGCCCATCACGTTTTGGATCTGCCCCATCTGGGGACCTGCCCCCACATCCAGGTCCAGGTGACTGTATGGACAGGTTTGATGACAGACAGACATCACAGTGGACCCCACAAAAAGGGTTTCAACAGTGGAAAACCCAGCACCATTTTCTGTGGTATGATCCACCTGAAATTTGAAAGTCTTGATTTCGAGCCCGTAACCTGAAGTGAACTGGTACAAATGGCTGGATGGTGTGTGTAAAACCCATGCATCAAGGTGGGCCCCCCAGTGTGAAAGAAAGTGGACCCAGGACGATTTCAACAGTAAGAGTACAATAACCATCATTTTATATGGTGTGGGGCCCACAAAGCTTTTAGATCAAGCTGACATTTATGTTTTCACTTCAACCAGGTCTAAGTGAACTTAATCAACAGCTTTGTTAGCAAAAAAAACATCACGGTGGGCCCTAGGGAATGTTCAACGGTAGAAATTCATCCACCATTGATACATGAGATGGGGCCCACTTGAGCCTTGCAACAAGCTGATATTTGTGTTTTGGCTGTATCCAGACCCCACGTGGCCATACCCACAGGTTGGGTGTCAAAGAAACAGCATGGTGGGCCCCACAGAAAATCTAAGGATAGGGATCATACCTCACTGTTTTATGCGCTGCAGTCCACTTGAACTTTGGATCTGCCTCATATCTGCACCCATGCCCTGAAGTGGGCTGCAAAGTTGGATGGATGGTGTGTTTCCAACATGAGCCATAGTGGGCCCAAGGAAGGTTTAAACGGCAGGTGCTCAATCACCATGGTTTTCAGTGGTGCAGCCCACTTTAAGCCTTGGGTCTACCATGCCTTAGGACCCAAGCCCTGAAATGATTTGGAAAACATGGATGGATGGCTGTGATGAGACAAATAAATCAGGTGGGTCCTGGCGCTGGATGGTCCACATCAAAGGTTGGCCTCGCATGATGGAGAGTGGAAGTAATTCATAATCATCCGGTTAGGATCGATCTAAACCAGCCCATTCTGTATACGATTCAGCATGCCAACTATTAAACAACTTATTAGAAACACAAGACAGCCAATCAGAAATGTCACGAAATCCCCAGCTCTTCGAGGATGTCCTCAGCGTCGAGGAACATGTACTAGGGTGTATGTGCGACTCGTTCAGATCATGAGCTAGAACAAATGAGACAATTTTTCCAGTCTCAATGACCAGTGCCAATGAATGGGATAGAATGGAAGAACTCCATTCACTATCTAAAAATAAAGATCTATCATATACCTCTATTGTGTATGGAATTTATGGTTTCCATTGGTGCAAATCCAATCACCTCGATTTGAGATGAAATGGAAGGGGACCAAGCATACTCGAATGATGGAGAGTGGATGTAAGGGGGGACCAAGCATACTTGAGGGATAAATACCTATGATGTTGGAAACCAAACATACTTATCCAATAAGTAGATAAGTAGAAAAAAAGATAAGTTACTTAGAGGCATAAGTAGCTTATCTTAAGTAACTTACAATCCAAACGGGCCCTTACTGTTCCTCTAACAAGGAACCTGTCTCTTCGGACGAGGACTCCTTGGTATGGAAGCCAAAAGCATTGGGTACCTTCTTAGTTCAATCCTTCTACAAGTTACTCTCCAAGCCGGCGATCCTAAATCATCCTAGTCCATCCAGATTCGTATGGTCGTATGGGGCTCCTCCAAAAATCACTATCAACAACCTTCGAAAGCAGGGAATGGTCCTTCTGAATATGTGTCTCTTATGCGAACAAGATGCAGAGACCATTGATCATCTCTTTCTCCACTGTTCTTTCTTGACAGTCATTTGGTCCGAGGTGCCATCTCTAGGTAATGTCTCATGGACCATGCCTACTTCCATCAGTGATTTTCTGTTCATCCAGCATGCAATGGACAGAGGGACGCTAGGCAGAAAGAGATGGAAGTTGATCCTGCTTATAGCTTTCTGGGCTATTCGGGGGAGAGAGAAACAATTGATGTTTTCACAATAGGAGTCTTTTGGCCACGGGCATGTTTAACAGAGTGATCCTTTTATTGCAGGCCTAAGCCCCCTGAGATGTGTTGTTTAGTGCATCTTAGAGCCTTTTTTGGGTTCTCATGTGGCTTGGGGGCTGTTGTTGTTGTATTCTATTTTTTATTTTTGTAGTTTAGGTTTCTTTTTTCTTTCTTTTTTTCCTTTTCCTAATAAAATTGCACCTTTCAACAAAAGAAAGAAAGAAAGCATGGTCCCAACTGCTACTAAATCCAAGCCCAACTAATACTGATGGAGCATCGGAGGACCTACTCGGATGTACCAGAGACAGAGATGACCACCCACATCAGTGCAACTATCTTTGTGGATGGGAGACGGCTTTCAAATGGGGTCCGTCGGGTCATTTTGAAGACCTCACATGCATTGGACGTGCATCAGGAAGACCCCACCTTGGAATGATGCATATGGGGCTACTTAGGAGATCGTTTTAGTCATAGGATTGCTATTTCATGTCGATCCGACCGTTGGATCTTGTCGATCAGGCCATCGGGCCACCATATCTTTTAGATCTGGGCCCCTTAGACTCTGATCTTGCTCTCTTTATGTTTTTTGTTATTTTTAGGATTTATTTGATGGTTGATATTGATAATAAATATTTTAGTTTTCTTATTTTGGACAATGGGCTACTTCACTTAAGTAAATGACATAGTTGTAATTATGTTGAATTTTTAATTCCGAATTTTTAATAATAAAAGCACAATGGGGTGGAGATCCAACCCTCATTGGATTTTGTGATTTTTTTTAAAAAAAAAAGAGAGAGAGAAAAGCTCTTGCTTTCTTCTCCCACCTTCATGCGATTTAAATATACTTCCATGCGATTTGGAAGGAAGATTGGTACGAGGCTAATCTTCATCAACGGAGGTGCGGAGTCTCCATTCATCCCTACACCATCTTTTTTCTCTCTCATCCAGGTATTTTCTTCAGGTTCTTCATTCTCTCCATCATAAATCTTCATCTTCTCCCAAACCTTACTTTCCCATATCCATCCACAATCCAAACCCTAACCGACCTAAACTCATCCTCCCACACCACACGTGTGATCGTACGGCCACACGTGTGAATCCCACCCGCCCCTTTTGGTTTCCCACTATCATTATATCAAAACCCCTTTCTTCCATCCCCGAAACCCTAACCTTAAACCTAAAATCCCTAACTTTCCTAGATTTTCCCCAATGTCTAAAAAAAACCATAATTCCAAAACTCCCAATTCCCATGAATCATAATTCTTCAAATTTCAGATTTTCGCCTTCCTAACTCTAATCGTAAAACCTATAAATCTATCCCTTGAGTGTAGAATGTGCCTATGCTAAATTGGAAGTTCTATCCTTCCATCGAGCTTAGTTTTAATTGATTTATGTGATTTCTTAAAATGCAGGCATGTGATTTAAGTTAAATCATATTTTATTTAATATTATTTACTCTTAATTACTTGGTGGATTATGTGATTTCTTAGCATGCAGGCATGTGATTTAGGTTAAATCAAATTTTATTTCATATTATTTACTCTTAATTACTTGGTGGATTAGCATCTTTTGTTAATTAAATTACCTTATGGAATCTTTCATAATCTCCATGTTGCAACTTACATGTCAACATTAAATCATATGTCCTGCATCAAATACCCATGCCCCCAAAGGGTAACAAGCAGCGATCATGGACAAACAACTGCTTGACGTATCATAAAGTGCAAGGCAATTGTAAAATTGGAGTTCCCCCATATCATGTAAAAATAAAAATAAAATTTATCCTCAAGGTGTTAACTACCATCTTTGAAAGGTCATGTCACTCACTATTTTTCCTGTTGGAGCTTTGTGTTGGGACAACAATTCCTGAAAGGGTGTTTATCCTAAATGAATGCATCTGTTCAAGGAAAATGGGTGAGGAACAAGTGATTCTAAATTGATATGGGGAAGGCGTTGTTCTCTACTCTCATTAATGTGATTCCAATGGGGTTTCATTTGATCATGATATAGAACAAGGGAATCTCCTTTCTCATTCTTATTTACAATAGTGGTGGAATGTTTATGACAGCTTTTCTCAAAAGGGAAGGAGTATATAGTCACATTTCGCATGATTTGCAAATCGCACTTGACTTTTGCAACTTGTTAATTGTAAATAATCAACTTATGTAATAGATTATTAGATAGCGCTTGATTGTGATCAACCTATGTAATAGTCTTTCTACTCTCATTGCCTGTCCCTAGCCTAGATAATGGAGGGTTGCATCAGGTTGGCAGATAACATCAAACTTACGCACAACTTTCATCACTTGACTCTTGCAATGACTTGGAGGAGCAAATAAGAAACTCGTGTTGTGGCACAACTGCACATATGTGCTTTGAGGCGGTCTCTTCGGCTAAAAATTAATCTTAGAAAAAGCATTCTTATTAAGTATGATATGGAGGGGAGCCTGATAAATTCCTAGCCCAAACTTTGGTTGTAAGTGCAGTAGCAATCCTTTGTTGTATTTGGCCCTGCCTTTCAGGGCTAAAGCAAACTCTCGCAATTTGAGACTTGGTTATTGAACTCTTGGAAAGAAAGTTTGTGAAGTGGAAGAGATGCTACCACACCTTTGAGGGTAGGATAACACTCGTCAAGGCTTTTCTCTCCAACTTTCTAGTTCATTCTATTTGTTTCAACAATCCCAATGGAGGTTGTGAAGAAGTCAGAGAAACTTCAACATGACTTCCTTTGTGAGGACAGTACTGCATTACCACTTCATCGAGTAGAAAGTTGGGATCAGAAATTACAAAACCACAAACTGCTCTCTCTTCAGTAGATGGTGGTGGGTGTTTGGCTAAGAGCCAAATGGCTCGTGGAGAAAGGTTGTTGCTAACTAGAATGGGAGACAAAATAGAGACTGGATCCCAATAATGTTAGTAGGGGTGAAGGCCTCGATGTATGGGAGTCCATTTGTTGTGTAGGAGATAATACCAAGTGGATGAGCAAATGTCCTAAAAAGAAGGGAAGGTACAGGTTAGGATTGGGGTAGAACAAATTTTTGGGAGGAGTTTGGGTGGGATCGGAGAGTTCTGAGTCAATGTTCCTGTCCTTTACTAGGTAGCATCTTGTACAAAAGTGCTAATTAAAGACTATTATAAGTTCCAAGTGGGAGTTGGTTTGGATATAAGGTTGAGATGTGACCTCAAAGACAGGGAAATCAACCCTTTGGTAGAGTTACTTAATGTCTTAAGGAGGTGTGTATGCACGTGCGCATCTATGTATGTAGTAAGGGGATGTGAGGATCTGGTTGAGTAGTTCCCAAGGTTCTTCCTCTTCAAGTCCTCCATTAATGTGCTCGACTGGGTCCGGTGGAGAGACTAGCCCTCGCATCTATTTGGAGAAAAGTGGCCCCTTAGAGACTGGAGATGTTCTATTTCACAATAGTGGCTAACAAGGTCCTTAAGGTTTATAATTTGAAGAGCTGGACACATTAGATGGCAAGTAGGTGCATTATGTGTAGAAAGGAGGACACCAGAGCCCATTTATTGTGTCATTACAGTGCAGTTTGAAGAATACATGAATATTTCTACTCCCTCTATTGGGTGAGTTCGGTTCTTTTTTCTTTTCTTTTTTTGTTTTCTTTTTGGAATTTCTTTCTAAGAAACCTAATCCAAAAGTGTTAAGATGCCCCAAATATCCACGCCAATCTGGCTGAGATTTTTGCTAGTTCGGGAAGTGGCCCCTTCTTTGGTGTTAAGTCCCATTCGAGATCCTTCAGCAGTTTGTAAGGAGAGAAATGGAAGGAAAATCATTAGGTGGAAGTGCCAATTAGTCATGTTATTGATAGAATCCAACTTCCAACCGTCCATCATGAACTGGGCCCTTTCAAGGAATATGTTCATCAGTGTATCTTCATTGAATTTCATCAGATATGGCCCATATGGGGGGTGTTGATCTTTAGTGAGGTGACAAGGGTTAAGTCTAAAGCTAAGGGAATTGCTCATTACCAGATATTGGAAAGTTTAACAGTTCCTCTTTCGTGAATAAACGAAATTGAAAGCATGATTATAAATGGGTTATTTGCAGGACTTCTAGCAGTCCAGCAGGCATCAGAGGTTTGAACAAGGTGGAGAGTAAGGAAAGGTCTTAGGAGTTGGGATCATCTCATCTCAGTTTTCCAGTAGTATAACTAACCAAGGGACATGAAGGGAAAAAAAAATTAATAGAATGGGTGTCTAAGGTTGATTCAAAACAGTGGAAGCTAATGTTATATTGAATAATAGCCAAAGCCACTCTTTAGACTTAAACATTTGATCCTTTGAAAGAATAAATAAATAAACATTTGTGGATACACTTACTAAAGGAGCACTGAAATTGGTTCTTTGTATTGAAGATTCCTGGCCATGCATTTGATGTAGCCTTTTCTTTCTTTCTTTTTATTAATATAATTTGCTAAATAAAAAAAAATACACTAATCGATTTTATAACTTCCAGAATTAGCCTGTAAAATGAGGACTAATGGAAACCCCTCCCCAATATTAAAAATAATAATGGATAGTACAGTTCACAAAATATAACACGTTAAAATTGTATGGAGTGAAATCCCCAAGAAAATTTGCATAGAGGATAGCTGGGCTCCACAGCTCTTCATAAGCAAAACATTGTGTATTTTTGCAGGGCGCGTGCAGAAAGGACAAGTTGCCTCTGACATGACTACATGGGCCGTTGATTGTCCCCGAAGAAAATTTTCTCAAGGATTTTGGTCCAAATGAGGCCTAAAAGGAAAATCGCCATGTCAATGAACATTTAGATTTTGACTTTCATGTTGCAGTATATAAATATTTCATGACACAAGTGAAGCTGCGTACCTCTGGGACGATAAACTTCCCAGTAAGAAGGCAGAATGCTGGCAAGGTACAGTATACAATCAGGGGAATGGATGTCCAAGGATACACCACTGAATTTATGTAGGAAAGACGTTCCAACCATTTCAAGCCACATCCATAGCCATACCAGATAGGGCAGTGTTTGCTCAAGAAAATCTCAACAGACCCAAGGGCCCAACGAAGGACCTGGTGAAGGCGGTCTGAGAGGTTAATGGGAGCAGATCCCTTAAATGCTGGCCTTTTGGGTATGCAGTACACAGACCGCCAGCCATGGCAATGCATTTTGAAGCCCGTCAGAATATCCTCAGTAACAGAGCCATATATCCAGCCGACCTGATTGAAGTCAAACACGACAAATTTAGAGGGCGGCAAACAGAAAGAAACTACAAGTATATCCTATCAGATTAACGACATGCATAGCCAGGTGAAGGCACTAAAGCAATTGTCACTTACCTCCTTTCCCCATTCTGTTTTATCCTCATAACCACAGCTGATGACATGTATGCTTTCCTTCAAAAGTGAAGCAGAACTGGCCCCTGGAGTTGCTACATTTTCTTGAAGTGTTGACGCTACAAATACTGGAGACTGCCCAAACTTTTTCACCAATTTTCTCTGGGATATCAGGGATGATTTCTCGTTGTCTATTCCTGCAGCTGTAATATGGGCGTGCTTGTTAATAGATGGATAGAAATACACATGAGCGCACAGAGAGTCCAGTGCACATGTAGCACTGCAACTACAGTTCTGGTTTCTCTCTCTCTCTCTCTCTCTCTCTCTCTCTCTCTCTCTCTCGATATGTTTATAGTGCTTTCAACTGCATTTGGAGATGTGGACAACCCAATCAATTTATCTAGACTTTTCATTAGGAGAACCCACACTTCATTGGCCATCATGCATAAAACGCATCGATCTGAGACCCTCTTCATCAAAATGCACCCTTTCTTTTTATAGCTGTTGCTTTTTTAAAGTACAGGTCCAATGGTGAGGATCATCTGATTTAAGTGATTGATAATTGGACCTATTTTCTACAAAGATCATTACAATCCATTTTGTAGCCTATTGACCAGAAGGCCAGAATCACAAGGGCAGAATGATGTTTGCTTAATGACCTATGAAGTATTGGCTGAATTACTGCTAGAGAGAGAGAGAAGGCTATCCTATGTCGCATAGACACAGATCCAACTGTTGGAATCCAATACCGACATGCAGTACTGTTCGCTAGGCCCCGAAAGAGAAGTTTCATGCACTTGCAGCACACTTTAGTTTATTTTTAAAAAAAATTAATAAATAATAAAATAATGAAGAAGACAATAAACCTCTACCAAACATTTGAAAGTTTTAGACATACTACCAAAGAGATGGAAGAGCAAAACAAACCTTAACAATTTTATCTTTCGTATAAGTGATTTCACTTTTCTTTCTTCCTTCCCTTTTTGGGAATGGCAGAATCATTTTACTTTTCTACAAGTTATTACATAAAAAGAAACTTGTCTTACATTCTAAAGTGGTTTTACCTTTTCATGTATTTTTCTTCAATATGAGGAATGCAGTTAACATGTATATGTTAAGTCAATGACATTGTGTTTTAGGTGTCTAAACAATTGGGTTCAAGAAGTTCAACGGATTGAAGAATTTGGCATGTTGCCCAAGAATCCAAATTCATGTCAATGTCAGACTCTTCCAACACGTCTCCTACATGGAAGAATCCAAGTAACATAGGCTGAATAAAATTCTATGTCAGTCAACTGGGCTTTCCACGTCCCAAATGAATCTCAGAGCACCAAAACTTGTGAATTTCACCGGACCCCAGTGCCACATGCAACTCACCTTCAGATCCAATATTTTCCAGTGCAAGTATCTGTGTGGATGCCTCTATGTGCTTCTTCTTCCTCTTATTCTGCTTTGGCTTCTCTTTCATGTTCTTCCTTCTGGATCCGCAACACAAGCAGCACCATTTTGGCCAACAGTTACAGGTCTTCCTTGGGGGCTTCTCATTGGTAGGAGCATCATATCCATATAAAGCTTTCCTTCTGAAAACACACCCAGTTCCAACATAGATGGGTCCCTGGATTCCATCGAGTCCTTTCATGTTGATCTGTATTGGGGAAAGAAGCATATTAATGTTTTCAAACAAGAATAAAGCACACACTCAATCACCCAAAAACCTCCACAAGTATTACATACATCAAAAAATACAATATTGCGGTTTGAATATCTGTCATGTTGATCAATCCCATCAAATCTTTGGGGAAACTGCACATAGCAAATTTTCTTGCCTGACGTAGGATCCATCATGAAGCACATGGCTTCTCTTAGGGCTTTGCTGTTGTTTATATAATGATCGCAGTCAACATTCAGAAGGTAAGGAGAATTGGAGAGGATCGCTGAAACCCGCACCTTCAATCAGCCAAACAAGCAAGCAACATAAGGTATCAATGAAACCAGCTTCATAATCTCAGATTGCAATTCATATTAAAAGAAGTATCCAGTCTTCAGATCAAAATTTCAATCTCACCAGAGCATTCATGGCACCAGCTTTTTTGTGGTGGTCGAAGCCCGGTCTTTTCTCACGAGAAACATACACCAGACGGGGTAACTCATTTCCTTCAATATCACGGACACCATTGTGGCCCAGGAAAACCTGCCAGGCCATGCAAATGAAGGGGATTAGGAAAGGCTACAAGAGAATGCTTCATTGCATAGAAACATAAATGAAACCTAAAGACTACACCCCATAATAGTTACTGGTACTTCCAGAGATGGGCATCAAACTTGCAAGCAGATAGGCAATTGAAGTCTTTTGATTTGTTTTTCTTTTTTCTTTTCTTTTTTCCTACTTGTATATAAATTGCAAGACTATTGGAGTTTAGAGTAGCACCAATACACCCACGTCTGCAATTTTATGACCACAATGTGGGGAGGAGAATAGAGGGACCCAGGCGTGAGATGGAGGAAGACATGGCTCAGGCATATGGAAGCAGATCCACAAGGTAGGGGAACCACAAAGTCTTGGAGGCTAGACCCTCTGGGAGGGCATGAGGTTCAAAGTAAAAAATGGGGGCAAGCTAGATTCTGGGAATATCTGGGTATGCAACAAAACTCTTGCATCTAAATTCCTCTTTGGGTGGCAGCTTCAAAAGAAGCAATAAGAAAGGAGTTCTATGATCAAGTGGGGGCCTATATCTCTTCTGGAACATCATTCTTAGAAGGAATCAGTTGCCATGCTTAGAAGGAATCAGACGGAGGAGGAATGGAATCATTTATTCTTATGGATCGCTGAATAGTATTTTTCCTGTGGGGTAAGGAATGAACAAGCACATAGCATACAAACATATCAGGTAATTAATCTATTTTAACTTAATATAGGGGAAATGCATCCGGATCACTCACCTTGGTTCAATGGAGATGATTCCATAAAGCAATCTGTTTGATTTGAATTAGAATTTCCTAAAACAGAGAAATGAAATTATTGACCGATCCTAATGGTTCTTATAGTGGGGCCCACCTTTGATTGATCTAGATTCCGCAGTAGGGTTCACATTAAATCCATTTTTAGACCCAACCCTTAACAATAGGGTTTTAATCATCATAAGTCGATGTGGGGCCCACTTGATCAATTAAAAGTGGTTGACAACGACAGCTTGGGACGGTCGCCTGTTGAAAGTACGGTGGAGGATCTCGTCAAAGATGCTTTCAATGGCATTATGTTGGGAAGTGTGGAAGGAAAGAAATAGGTGGATTTATGAAGACACGAAAGCTTCCTTATTGGAAATGGCTGACAGAACAAAAAACAGCATTGTTTGTTGGGCTCTCACATGGATAGTGTTTTGGGTGTTGTCTGCCTCAAAGTTAATTATGCTTGGTTGGCAATAATACAACCTCTCAGAAGGAAAGTGGTTCCCATGTGGCCGGATCCCCCCTCGTGATCATGGAAGCTGAACTTTGATGGATCTTCTATGGGTAATCCAGGTACAAGCAGAATTTGGTGGTTTGTCAGAGGCAACAAGGGCTCGATCACTTTTCCATTCTCCAGCCCAGCTGGTGTTGGTGATGTAACCGGAGCCGAGGCATTGACCCTGAGAGAAGGGCTCTGTGTTTTCGCAAAGTTATCCAGTCAGGTCCTTGTCAAAAAGGACTCCAACGTTATCTCTTGGGCTCATACTAACTGAAATGAACCACAGGATCTTTATTTTGTGTTTGAGGAGATCCTCCATATTGCATTGTGATCCTATGAATGGCAATTCAATAGGGAGGTTCTCTCCTCCAGCATACATTTCACTGGTAGCAACTTGAAATCAAACATATGAGTTATGATTGTATCATTGATCAATTGCTGCAGAGTATGTGTTCCTATTGCATACACTTCTTGTTATGGTTGTTATTTTGTCTTTTTCCTTTTTTTTTTTTTTTGAGAGAGAGTTAACGAATTTATTGAGAAACAGGCCAAAAGGCCCGAAAAGAATACAAACAAAAGCTACAAGCCTAAGAATGCGAGAGGCACGTAGGCCTCAATAGAATGGAAGCCCGAAACCCAATCAACAACAAGGGTCTTAGCCTTACGAATGACCGCAAATCTGACTCCTCCTTGTTCTCCAAAAAACGACGATTGTGCTCGCCCCAGATGGCCCATAGAACAGCCATAAGTATAACAGCTAGCCGCCAAACGACCTTCCCTTCTTTCTGAAGCGCACATCCATGCCAAGAGGCCAAAAAGGCCGAGAATGAGGACAGCATAACCCAAAACACATTAAGAGAAGAGAGAGCCATCCCAAATCTTTCTGGCAAAGCTGCAATGGAGGAAAAGATGATTCATAGATTCAGCATTCCGCATGCATAATAAGCATACATTAGGAAGCACCATAGTCCTTTTTCACAACTTGTCCACCGTAAGAATCATGTTTCTTTCCATCAACCAAAAAAAAAAAAGAAGCAGCCACCTTCGTCGGAGCACTATATTTCCGAAACTGATAATTATCGCTCTAGGACAATGAGGAGATAAACTTGAGAAAGGAACGGACCGAAAAACCATCCAAACGAGGACCTTTCCAGATCAGCGCATCCACCTCCCCCATATCAATCTCAATGCTATCAAGTCTCTCCAAGATGACTATAAGCGAATCAACTTCATCATCTGACAACTCTCTGCAACAAGGAGGCATCCACACTACCTCCTCTCCAATTTTAGAGAAGCACCTAGCCTATCCAAGGAGATGCTCTTATCTGGATCCAACTAAGCCAAACTTGGAAACATATCCTTTAGCAGCCCATCCCCTAACCATAAGTCCTCCCAAAACCGAATGTGAGAGCCGATCCCTACCTTGAAAGAAATGGCTTCTTTAAACTTTGGTACCACCATGTAAATGGCTTTCCCAATACCTGACGCTTTGTATCTAGAAGAGTCTTTAGGCCACCAACCTCCCGGGCCGGTTCCATACTTAGCCGATAAAACCTGTCTCCATAGTTTGTTATCCTCCGTCGCAAACCGCCATAGCCGCTTGCCCAAAAGGGCATTGTTCATTGTCTCCAAGGCCCTCAACCCGGCTCCCCCCTTCCGAACAAGGCTTGCAAACCTCTTCCCAATTGATCAAGTGAAATTTTTTAACATTGGCTTTCCCTCTTCAAATCGCGTCTAAGTTTTTCAAGCTTATCCAACATTGACTTGGGGCATTTGAAGATAGACATGAAGTAGATGGGCATATTAGAGAAGGCCACTTTGATCAAGACAAGGTGACCTCCCAAGGATAGTTGGCGACTTTTCCACGCCAAAAGCTTTATTTCTATTCTTTTGATCACCAAATCCCAAACATGTTTTGGAAGCTTTCCTAGGCTTTCCTATGCACAAAGGCAAACCAGTGTATGACGAGGGGAAGGATCCAGTTCGGCATCCGAAAACATCCGCAAACCGCCTCACCTCCTCCTCCGATAAGTGGATACCAAGCATTTCACATTTCAAGGAATTTACCTTCAAACTCGAGACTACTTCAAAACATTTGATAGTTTTCCTCTAATTATCAATCATCAATTCGTCCGCTTCACAAAATAATATGGCGTCACCTCCCAAAGATGTTTTGGAAGCTTTCCTAGGCTTTCCTATGCACAAAGGCAAACTAGTGTATGACAAGGGGAAGGATCCAGTTCAGCACCCAAAAACATCTGCAAACCACCGCACCTCCTCCTCCGATAAGTGGATACCAAGCATTTCACATTTCAAGGAATTCACCCTCAAACTCGATACTACTTCAAAACACTTGATAGTTTTCCTCTAATTATAAATCATCAATTCGTCCCCTTAACAAAATAATATGGTGTCACCCGCAAACTGAAGATGGGTGACCGAAGTCCAGATTCTGAAACCTTAAAGCCATGAAACAAACCTAGTTCCTGACCTTTCAAGAGCATCCTCCCAGGTGCTTTAATGATGACTACAAACAGAAAAGGGGACAACAAATTACCCTGACACAAACCCCTAGAGCACTTTAAAAAGCCTTTTGGGGAACCATTAACCAACACCAAGAAGGAAGTAGATGAAACACATACCTGGATCCAAGATCTCCAAATCTGGCCACAACCAAACCTTCCCAACACAGTCTAAAAAACTCCAATTCACGCGATCATAAGCTTTCTTAAGATCTGGCTCACAAACAATTCCTGCCTTGCCTGCTCTATTTTTGTTGTCGATACATTTGTGCACCACCAAAGTGCTATCCAAAATCTAACGCCCTTCCACAAACGCACTCTGATTGTCAAAGATAATGGAAGAAATCACGAAAGCACTAATTGGAACCTGGAGGCGAGGATTTTCACCACAATCTTATAAGGGCTATCGAGCAGACTAATGGGCCTGAAGTCTTTTAATTTTTCAGTCCCTTCGATCTTCGGGATAATAGTTATGAACGTGGCCCCCATCTCTTTAGATAATCTACTCCTATCGAAAAATTCTTTCACAAAGACCAGAACATCCTTCTTAATAACGCTCCAAAAAACTTGACAGAAAGCCAACGGGAATTCATCAGGACCCGAAGCCTTATCTTGGCTAACGAATCCACAGCCAACACCACTTCCTCTTCAGACATTGGCTTTTCTAGAGCACGGGCTTCAGAATTCGAGGAAAAATTAAAGTTATCAAGGAGAGGATGCTTACCATTGTCAGCAATTAGCAAGGATCTTAAGAAGTTAACAATGTGGTTAGAAATCTTGCCTTTTCTGTTATCCACCTATCGCTAACCATCAAGTTGCCTGTGTGATTGTATCGTGCTCTTGCGCTCGCTATGTTGTGGAAGAATATGGCATATTGTCTCCATCTTGAAGCCAAATTGCACAAGACTTTTGTCTCCATTTAATCTCTTCTTCCTTGGATCTTTTAGCAAACTGAAGGGCCAAGTCTGATCTTCTTGTCTCCTCTTCTGACAACAAACCTCCCTCCTCTTTCGAGTCTAGGATCCGAATTTCAAAAAGAATGCAATTAGATTCTTCCTCTCTACTTCTATAGGAGTCTTTCTTCCAAGAAATCAACTTTTTTTCCAGCAAGTGCAACGTTTGGGTGAGGATAAAGCCTGCGTAGCCATCTACTTCAAAGGATGCCCACCAGTCCTTGATTAATTGGTGGAAGCTCTCCACTTCTAACCACGACAGCTCAACGGAACGAACAAGGACCTCAATTCCCTTCATCAGCATCAAGGAGAATCGGTCTATGATCAGACAAAGGCCTAGGCAGACCCACTTGCTTGGAGATAGGGAATTTTTCAATCTACTCCATAGAGACCAGGAATATGTCTATACGAGACATGGCAAGATTATTTTGCCCGTTCAACCAGGTGAACAACACACCTTCCAGCAGCAAATCCACCATCTCGTTTCGTTGCACCCAACTCGAAAAATCCCTCATGCTAGTAGTAACCTTGTTATTTCTCAATCTTTTGAAAGAAAATCAAGTAACGTTAAAGTCCACACCCACACACCATGGGTAAGACCATTTTGCCTTGATCAAATCAAGCTCATCCCCAAAAAGAGGCCTTTGGGCAGCCACACACATGTTGTAGACCGACGTAAAAACCCATATAAACCCAAATAAAACCATAAGCAATATCCTTGAGGAGCATTGAGACGGAATATATCCCTACCCACGAATCCAGCTTACACCATCTTGACTTATTTCGGGCCACCATGATCCCTCCCGCAGACCCATTAACGTCAAGAACCGCCCAATCTTTCTGGTTTTCTCCCCACACAGAGTTTAGACTTCTATCGTCGAAGGATTATAGCTTCGTTTCCTGCAAAGCCAACACTTGAACCTTAGCCTTCCTAGAAACCTCCCGGATCTGTGATCTCTTGAGCTTACAGCCAAAACCCCAAACATTCCATGAAATAATCTTCATGGTGCAACCTTTCTGCCACCTATCCCTCTCTTTGAGATAGTCACCCTTCTACATGAATCATAACTGATTGTACAACCCAAACTTTGTAGTTCCCTCCATCCCTTGGGAGATCCTAGGTTTAGCAATCGACTGAAGTTGCATGGTCTTTTGCCCTTTTGCCCCTACAAATTGCATAAATTCCTTGATGTGATCATCAGATTCCCCATGGGTTACTCCTTGTAACCTTCCCACTCGACCCAAAGTGTCTTTCATACATTTTTTGTCCCGTGCTGATGGCTCCTTATCTCCAGGAATATGATCCAAAGGTCGACAATGCCGCGGACAAAAAGTTGCCTCCACGTCAGACAAGGATGATGGAACAATCAGGACTCCAATGGGTTTAGACGACTATAAGAGAGTAACCTCCAGGATTTCCTCGTCTGCAGCAGGACCTTGATATCTGATAAACTCTTAGAAACAAGCAGTGAAGAAGGAACAAGACTTTCGTCTCGAGCTCCCTGCAAACCATCCTCTGGCATGGAGGAGCGGGAGGAGAGATCCCCGATTTGATGTTCTTAACTTACCCCTTCTTGCATAGACATTGAAGGGATTTTGAAATCCGATTGCACCAAATTGTTTTGATTAAGCGAAAGAGGCGCACAGGTGGAATTTGCAAAAGCTTGGGTGAGGTTGGGAGAAGCACGTGCTATAGATGACACAATCACAGGCGAGTTAACTACCTGAACTCGTGGCACGATATCCCCCCTCCAATACATACCTCTTCCTCATTCTCTAACGACATCAGCTCAAAATTTGGCTCCAGATCGTCCTCAACCCAACCCTAGCTGACATGGCCACATCGGAGCCTATCATGGCTAATGAGTCCAACTCTAGATCGAGCAGGAGGCCACCTGTCCATACCCAAGCCTCTAGCAAAACTGAGGCTGAAAGCTCAGCCTGCACGACTTCAATGCACTGAGGCATCGCCTTTCCAAGTGTCTCAATCTCCTCTTCGTTGATGTCGGCATCCCAGTCGAACAAATTATCACCCATACACGTGTCTTTGCCATAGCCTGCTAGAGAGATTGCTTCATCTCGAGATTCTCACCAGCCAGAAGCTGCCACATGTGAGGGAACAACACATCTCTGCTACAATCCCCACTCGCACGCTCAACACGTGAGCTCCCATCGGGCAAGGAGTCGTACATCTGGAATGTAGACAGAGCGGAAGCCTTCATCACCGTCGTCCACACTCCCCCTACACCACGTGGCCTCACCGATCGACCTTTACCCATCCCATCGTGCTGCTGTCCAACAGTCATCTGTCACGTAAACACTCGTTGATTTGGAATCTCGTCGAAACACCGAAAATCTACTCCTTCCCCCTGACTCTCCCCAATGCTATGGCTTGCCTTCTCCTTGCTCTTCCATATGCCACCACATCTCAAGGAGTGCCCTGGAACCCCCTTTTCCACCGTTATTGAAATGGAAAGTTGCCCCACCTTGACTAACACTTAAAGACAGATTTGTGCCATTAATGTGTCCAAGTGATTGAGTTACCCCTACACTCTTTCTTTTTACGGTTATACCTCCTTGCAAAGGGGTAGGCATGCAGAAGATTCTACAAGGCCCACCTTTATGTATGTGTGTGATCGACTTTATCCATCCATTTCGCGATTTCATTTTACATCATGAGCCCAAAAATGAGCCAGATCTGAAGTGCAAGTGAACCCCACCATAGGAAACGCCAGTAGAATGCTTACCATTAAAACCAGGTTAGGGCCATAGAAGTTTGGATCAAGCTGATTTGTCTTCCCTTCATCCATGTCTATGTGGCCTTATCAATAGGTTGAATAGCCCTGATAAACATTAGAGTGGGCCCTAGGAAGTTTCCAGCAATAGGTGTAACACATGCCAGGGCCATAGAAGTTCGGGTCAAACTGATGTTGGAGCACAACTTGGTTGTGACCCCAAAACCAACGATGTGGGTGCAACCCTGACAGTTGGGCCCACCTCAATGTATGAAATGTATATCCACGTTGTCCATCTATTTTCCTAGCTTATTTTAAGGGCATTGCCAAAAAAAATGAAGCAAATACGAATTTCAAGTGGACCACACCACATGAAACAAAGGTTATTGACCATTAAAAACCTTTTTTGAGATGCAAAAGTTTTGGATCAAACTGATATTTCGTTTTCCTATGATGCGATCCACGTCAGCTTTGGATCTGCCTTGTTTTTGAGCTCATATCCTAGTAGGATGATCTGAAAAAATGGATGGACAATGTGGATCTAAGAAATGCATCATTGTAGGGCCCACACAAATTTTACACATCATGAAATTCCACTGCTTGTTGTGTGGTGCAGCACATTTTGGGGAGAGAAGAAAACCTAAAGTGTTGATGTGTGGAACTTTCGTGGGCCCCATTATGATGTATGTGTCGGATCCACACCATCCATCCATTTTCTCATATCATTTTAGGGCATGAGACAAAAAACGAGACAGATCCAAGGCTCAAGTGGGCCACAATAGAGCAAACTGTGGGAATTGGATGCATACCATTGAAAACTTCTTGGGGCCATGGAAGGATCTGATCAAGCTGATATGTGTGATTTCCCTTCGTCTAAGTCTGTGTGACCTTATGAACAGGTTAGATGGCAAATAAATCTCATAGTAGACCCTAGGAAGGTTTCCATGGTAGTCTTTCAATCCATGCTTCTTTCTGAGGTGTGGTCCTCTTGAGCTTTAGATGTGCCTCATTTTCGAGCTCATGTTCTAGAATGATCTAGAAAAATTTATGGACGGTGTGGATTTAAGACAAATCATGGTGTGGCCCAGAGAAGTTCCACGCGTTAAAAGTTGTGTTGTGTAGTACACAATCTATTATGTAAATGGAAAATCGGTGTATTTTGTGAGCTGGTGTCAATGTTGTCAAATCACATATGCCATCGCATTTTATTTTTTTGAAAAATAACTTTTTAAAAGGAAAAAATCGAAAAAAATAAAAAAATTGCCTAATTAGTACACATGATTGATTGGGTTATTTTACTTATTTCATTGTAGTTTGAGTGTTTCATTAAGTTATATATTTAATTACTTATATTATATTTACATAAATTTTAACAAAACAATCAACGAGCTACATTAAGAGAAAATTAATTATTAAAAACTTAGAATGTAGTAATTTTATTGATAAATGCATAACTTGAAATTACTCACAACTTACAACTTACAACTTAATTTACAAAAAAACAAGCATAACTTACAAAATATAGAAATAAACATACTTGAAATAGTTGTAAAGATATTAGAGTAAGAAAGAAAGAGGTGTAGGAGAGAGAGTGGGAGATTTAGAGATTTGGAGTAAAGAATAGTGAAAATCAAGGGGATATGAGTGCCTACTTATAGACAAAAGTGCACCAAAGTGAAAAAATAAATAAATAAATTGACTATATGTGATGGCATACTTGCCAGATCACATATGCCATAATGGCATATGCGATCTAATCCACAAAATGCGCATGTGCAATCGCATTTGACAACAATGGCTAGTGTCATCAGCAATGACACGGACCAATGAGAAGCGACGGCACAGAATTTTCCTATGCCTTCAACATGGATGATCCATATCACTCACTAATATTGTATCTTCCCTTTGTGTCTCCGTGGACTTATCAATAAGTTGGATCGCCCTGATAAACATCAAGGTGGGCCCTACGAAGTTGCCAACAATGGGTGTCAATCTCCCCACTTTAGTTTGGTGTGGTCCACTTGCGGGCTGTGGATCTTTCTTACTAGAGGGAACAGAGAGAACGGGGGAGGGAAGAGATGCAGAATGAGAGAGGAAAGATGATCCGTTAGGGTTTTACCAAAGGAGAGGGCTTGATTGATCGAGAGAGAATGAAAGCAGTTTTGTCATTTTGAAAAATACAGTTCATAAGCCATATAACCCTAACGGTATATGACAGCAGGTGACTGGATGTCTAAAAGTGCAAACCTCAAGAGTTTTGCTTTAAATATTTTGAATGCGTGTGTTTATTTAGGAATAGCCTAAAGGGTGGGGAGTTACATGGGAAAATCCCTGTAACTACTAACTAAATAAATAAATGAATAAATCTCTTAATTGTAAATAAAATTTTGCACTAACTTAATCAATAATAAGACTGAAGACAAAAGCTTCAGATCATTAAAAATAGATATCTTGATTGCAAATGACCCATAGATCGCTCGATCTAGAATGGAAAACATGGGGTATTCCATGTTTTAGGTGACATTGCGATCAACTTTATCCAAGACCTCTGGAATCAATAGAAATTATTGCATTGAAATGAATAGATGGGTTAGCAAAATATTTTTCAAATAGGAAAAATATAATACAAGCTCAGACTTGGAAATGCAACCTTACATCTCCTGAGATATACAAAGATGGACTCACCTGGATCATTCCAGGATGGTCTCGGACATTGTTTCCAGGCCATGGAGTTCCATCCTGCATGGTCCAACCATCCTCAGGAACCTTTTGTGCCATGGCAACCAGGCCATTGATGTGAACCTTGAATTCTTCATATTCTCTCTGCAAAACATGGTTAACACAATCACTATCATATGATCTTCATCTCGATACAGATGCCAGATCATAACGAGGGTATAGTTCAGGATTGGCGGTTATAGTCAACAGATCAAGAAATCATTTCTGGCCCCGCACTTACTTTCACAAAGAGAATACATACCAACCTGGATTGTTCCACATCCAAGCCATGGATAAGGTGGACCAACATTGCAGACAGCCTAACACAAACAATCAAGTCAGTCCTATCATGGTGCAGCCCACCATTTCCTGTAAACATGGATGGTTTGAAAGAGACTTTCTAGCAGTCCACATTCCATGTATACATGTGGCCATCGTGATGAATGGACCATACTACTTTTTCACCAGGTCATCTCAAGGTAAGGTCTACCTTATGCACGGCTAAGATGTCTGGGTCCCACATGCGCATCAGGTTGGGATGTGTTCTGCCAATCAAGGTGCATCTGAAAAGGGTTAATGCAGAGTTAGCAAACCTCCAAAAGCAAAAAAGGAACTTTTTATCAGCTGTCTGGCAACCCTCAATATTAGGAGGCATTCATGATGGAGAAAAATAAAGCACAAATCTATGGATCGCATATCCAGTCTGTAAGATACTGGCCACATGACATTGGTAATGACTAATGACAAAACGGAGCATGGCAAACACAACTTTTTTTTATAAGCACAAAGACAACAATCAAACATGCAGGAAATCATCAAACCTTCATAGCACGTCGCTCTCTCACAAAAGCCGGATCAACTTTGTCTTTCAAATAGTCAATCTTTTGAGCAAAATACCATTCTGGAGCACGAGGCTCGATATTGAACTTTTTGCAGAAAGGGACCCATTTCCTCGCGAATTCAGATGTTTCAGAGAGCGCTTCAAAAGTGAGCATGGCAGCACCATCATCCGAGACATAGCATGCAACCTTATCGACAGGATAGTCCACAGCAAGAATGGATAAAACAGTATTTGCAGTGATGAGCGGAGGTTCTTTCAGAGGATCGACTGTACTTACAAAGACATCAATATCAGCTAACTCAGAAGGTTTCCCTTCTTTTTCGTACCTGCAAAAAAAAATGTTGCCCACACAGGCTGTAAGGTGAAATGAATCTGGACCATGCAACAGACTTAGGATATGAAGCTGCGTATGGAAGGCCCAATTTTTTCGAGTGAGCACCATTCTATCTAATCCAACTTTAAATAAATTTAAAGTCAGTCCTGAAACATTCCCATACTGATATGAAGAGGGGTAAAAAGGGAACCAGATATGTGGTTCCTGTTTTCCACACTTCCCCAAAAGCAGGATGGAATGCTCCCCATCAAACCGAAATATTGGTTTGGATGTTGATTTGGGAAACCATCAAAACGAGCCCTTAATGCATATTATGATATAGGAAATACCTCAGTGATAGTCGATCCAGGTATGTTTCTCGTTCTATTGGATACCATTTTGGAAATTGATCCAAGATCCATGACACTGCAAACCATATTTCACAAATAACTGATGCCAACCATAATCCAAATGCATCCGGAACTGGGTGCAGGAGTCTATAATGGAAAAAGAAGCCAAGAATCACAAGGCGGAGTATAATTATCATCCTGTACGGATTGATCTTGCCAGAAGGAATGGGTAACTTCCTCGACAGTGGTTGCCTGCCTTCATCCATCCTGAAACATGAATTCATCATATCAGAGCTTCTGGATTGTAAAGGAAGTATGGTATACAACCATGACTGACTAAAAGAGGAATCAGAATAACAAAAGGTACTAATGAAGAAAGATATAACACTTGGACACATCTTCATAACGGCCTGCAAGTCAGGAACTTGAGATGCCTCAGTTTAGCACCAAGAACATAGCATGACTGTGGGAGAAAAATAGGCTGAAAACAAGTAACATATAAATGAAAATACGAAATAATAATAGCAAACATACCATGTAATCATGATCCTTGGCTGCAATATTCTTGCTTAATTTTATTCTGCTACTAAAAGGGCAACAGTATCTTGGATCAAATTGCTTACAATGAAAGCAACCAACTCTTCCAAGTACTCTAATATTGCAACATCTGAAAGGTCAAAATGGTTATCGGCCAAGCTCAATCCGGAGAGGGATTTCCAGGCAACGGTCTGTGACAAGGCATTCCATAAAGATAATGGTGGCTATAACAATCACCGCAGTTACTGTTGAGGGTCAAATATTGCATATTAGACACCAGTTATTACCTGATTTTACGAACATAATACTGTTTAACGTCCTATTTTAATCGTGTTTGTATTGCAAGGTGAATTTAGGAGCCTGGACTGAAAAAAGGTACTAAAAGCATGGATTTAACGCTCCGAAGTCACCAAGGCAAGGGACGGACCCCAGGGGACCGAGATCGAGGAATTTACACGCCAAATATCTGAGAAAATCAAATAATTGAAGTCTAAGGGCCTGAAAGTTGTCCTGAATGCAAGATTAAAGGGTTCCCATCATCCGTTTGGCTCGAAACTTTATAACTGGCCTGAGGACCCTAAATTAACCGTATACGTCAAATTTCAGCCATTGGATCCTTGTGAAAGTGGCCCAACAGACGGATCAGCCCACAATTCACTAATCTAGGGCCCACCTGATGTCTGGATATGCTTCAATTTCGGTCTCAATCCCTTAAATGAGGTGGCAAAACGGATGGACGGAGCTGATTTCTCACAAGAATCACAATGGGACCCACCTGGAGGGTGTGCGTGTGCATAGCACATGTGCGCTCGCTGCACACAACCAATGAAATCGGTCAACAGGCCGCTGACCTGACCGAATTTGGAATTTCCAAATTCCTGCCCGCGTAACAGCGAACAGGGGCTGTGGACGGATGCAAATGGCCCACCATTTCAGATCCATTGTCCAATTTGGACCGTCCATTCGAAGCTCAAGGCCTGGAGGAGGAAATTGGAAGAGGACAGCGAGAACGACATCCCTATGATCGAATGCAAGATGGACGACGGAAACAAAGATTAGGTGGGCCACATCAAAAGATAGCCAAAACCCGTCCATCCTACCTAAATTCCACCACGAAGCTGATGGATGGCGTGGATTTCTCAAACGACAGGGAGTGTGGGGCCCACGGGTTACGCACAGTGAATTTCCGCTGCGAACACAAAAACAGGGGCTGCGAATTGCAATGGGCCATCAAGATCAATTGAAACGAATGATCCGGACCGTCCAATGGATTCGTGTGATGAAACTGATCAAACCCATGACAATTATGTGGACCCATGCACATGTACGAACTCAAAGCAGCAAAGGATGCAGAACCGGGTCTGTTCGCAGCCGACACATGACAAGATGATGTGGTCCACCATCTCTGCTCGGACGGTCAATCTGGACCATTCAGACGGAGCCCAAGGGGGAGTCGATCACCGCCAAGAAGCCAGATCAAATCTTCTTTGATCATGGGGTTCTTCCACAGTCGTCGAGCGCAACCGGTTTCGCATTTTTGCTGCGAAAGGAGTTTCCAAAACTCCATGCTTCCACGTTTCCTACTACGCACACTGCTGCGAAAGGGAGTGCATAACTCCTCTGGCATGCACCGACTCCAAGCTCCCAGCCACCACCCCTTACCCTCTATATAAAGGAGACGAGAGAGAGAGAGAGAGAGAGAGAGAGAGAGAGAGAGAGAGAGGCATCATCATCCGTGGAGCAGAGACAGACGAGAAAGAGAGAGAACAAGAGTTCTTCTATCTTCCTTAATCCTTTTCTCTTTTCTTTGATGCTTTCCTTTAGGATTTTCTAGTTAATCATGTTTATGATTAGCTAAACCTCTTAGCTAGGGCTAAGAGGTGAAGCTTGTAGTATGATGGGAGACTTTTCTTTATGCCTTTTGATTCGTGTTTAAGTTGAACTGATTTTGATTCTAGTTTGATTATATAAGAAATACTATCAGTTTTTAATGGTTTGTTGTGACTTAAATTACAATGGATCTGCGATAGCTTAGAGTATGTTCTTTGCTTTATTATGATTATAAAATTAGGAACCATGTTGTTTACCATCGCCCCTTGGACATGGTTGGATGACAGAACCCTTCCTAATGTTCATAACTCTCTCAGATGGATGTGGATTGGTTAGATTCTGTTGTTTGCTTTGTCTCATGGGCATGGCTTTGTGATGGAATCAAGTCTAATTCTCATACCTCTCATCTCTTGAAAACTAGATCAAAGGAAGTTAAGATTTGATTTTTAATGTTATAGCCTCCATCTGGATGAAGATGGGACTCTGATTCCGGTTGTGTCTATGAATCAAGCATAGATCTCCCTGATCTCTACAGGTGGATCCTTGGAAACCCTATTTTCCCACCTTTGAATTTCACAAGTTTTAATTTAATATTTCACCATTATTCTCTTATATTTTTCTGATTTAGATTACATCTTCGCCTAGTTCTAGTTCAAGTTACTTTCAGATTACGTACAAGGTTCAGTCTTTGTGGATTCGACCTCGGTCTTACCGAGATTATTACTACATCACAACCCTATACTTGGGGTATGAACAAGTTTTTGACACCATTGTCGGGGACTGACGGTTACGTTTTTCTGGGATTAGCTAGTTTTAGAATTAGGTTAAGATTAGGGTTTTTCTAGATTTAGGTTTTTCTATTTGATTTCTAGAAACTAACCTAATTTTCCTATTTTGTAGGACCCTCATATAGGCCTTCTAAATTGGTAATCTCTTTCTAATTTTTCTTCCTTTCTATTTCTAGATTAGGATTTGTTTTATAGAAACTTTCTAATTCTAGGTTTTCTTTTATTTTTAGAAACTTTCTTATTTTCTAATATAGGTTTAGAACTTTCCTAATTTGTTTTAAAAATTTTCTATTCCCTTTTAGGAATTTTTCCCTTTTTAAAAACTAGTTTACTTTCTATTTTAGGATCTCTTGCTATTTCTAAACTTTTTATCTTTAGAAACTAACTTGGTTTGTTTTATTTTGCAGGTTTTTAACTTAGGAACTTCTAATTCGGTAACTTCTTTCCAACTCTTTTCTCTTTCTTTCTAGATTTCTATTTCCTTTCTTTCTTTTAGGTTTAGGTTTTAGAATATGAATTGAGGGCTGCGAGTGTTTCATGCCCAAGTGGGTCCGTGACAACACTCGACGTCTCTTGACTGAAGGAGGATTGGTTGAGGGGTTGACTATCCATCGCAGGACTAGACATCGCTCGAGATCCCCATAGTTATTGAAGTAATGACTGCAAACCAACCTAAGGTGGATGACATCCAGGATGAGAATGAGACGCATCAAGCACCCCCGTCTCATACTTTACGAGATTATTTACAACCGGCGGGGGTGAGTACGCCCTCATGCATGGTTTTTCCAGAGAATACGGGACACATGGATATCAAGCCAGGGGTGATCCAACTTCTTCCTAAATTTCATGGGCTTGAGTCAGAAAATCCATATTTACACCTAAAAGAGTTTGATGAGATCATAGTCACTTTATATTTTCCAAACATATCTGAAGACACAGTCAGGCTGAAACTCTTTCCCTTTTCTTTGAAAGAGAGAGCTAAGACGTGGTTGCATTCACTACGTCCTAGATCTATTAGCACATGGAATGATATGCAAAGGGAGTTCATAAAGAAATTTTTTTCACATCATAAAACGAATACCCTTAGAAAATCAATCATAAACTTCGCCCAAAAGGAGGATGAAACATTCTTCCAATGTTGTTTAAGGTTCAAGGATCTTGTCAGTTCATGCCCACAACACGGTTTTGAAACGTGGCGCATTACACACTTTTTCTCTAATGGACTGACATCTTCCATGTGTCAATTGGTTGAGACAATATGCAATAGGGAATTCATAAATAAAAATGTCGATGATGTGTGGGATTACTTGGATAGATTTGCTGAAAACGCACAATCATGGGACACATACCCAAAATCGAGCACCATGTCTAGGCCGACTCAATCTAAGGAGGGGTGGAATGCTTCTCCTAAAAGAGGACGATGATATCAATTCTAAAGTGACTAATCTCATAAGGAAATTCGAGGCCATGGAATTAAAGAAAGATAAGGTTAATGAAATTGTTTGCAGTATTTGTGATGGCAACATTCACACAACTGAAAATTGTCCAACGATACCTGCCTTTCGAGGGTTGCTAAATGAGGAATCCAATGCTGTGAACAATTATCGAAGAACTTTCAATGGACCTACCTCCAATACATACAATCCTAGTTGGAGAAATCATCCAAACCTCAATTGGAGTAATGGACAAATGGCTACCCCTCAAGGTTTCTTCAATCAAATTCCAAATCAAGTGAAACCTCAAGAGGATCCGGTTCAAAAACATATTCGAAAACAAGAGCTATTTAATCAAAATTCGGCACAAACATTCCATGATATCAGATCAGCATTAGGAACGCTTGCGTCGTCTATTCAAAGGATAGAGTCACACTTAACGATTGGAGGAAAGGGGATGCTCCCTGCTCAACCTCTCCCCAATCCTAAACCACAGCACGAAATAAGTGACCCCAGCACTTCAGATCAGATGGAGCAAGCTAAATCTATCACCACTCTTAGGAGTGAGAAGATCATTGACAAAACCATTCCGGTTAGGGCTAAAAAGCCTAAGAAACTGGAAGAGGACAAAGATGATGGATCTAGCCATGCTCCACAAGAATTAGAACCGGAACCTCAAAGGAAGCCAGTTGCTCCATTTCTCCAACGGTTAGTTGCACCAAAACCTCTCTAACTCTCAGGATATTCTAGAGGTGTTGAAAGAAGTGAAAGTCAACATTCCTCTACTTGATGCCGTAAAACAAATACCTTCATATGCCAAATTCCTGAAAGACTTGTGCACGACCAAAAGACGGCAAAATATTCAAAAGAAAATCTTCTTAACTGAGAAAGTGAGTGTCATCCTAAAGCAAGATACACCGCAGAAATTCAAAGATCCCGGTAGCCCAACCATATCATGTGTAATCAGGAACTATCGAATTGAGCACGCACTTCTCGACTTAGGAGCGAGCGTCAATCTGATTCCCAACTCGGTGCACAAGCAGTTAGAATTGGGTGAATTAAGAACCACCTTAACCACATTACAACTTGTTGATCGTTCTGTTTATGTACTGAGAGGGATAATTGAGGATGTGTTGGTCCAGGTTGACAGATTCTACTACCTTGTAGATTTTATCGCCCTGGATACTGAACCCATCAGTAACATGAGCACTCAAATTCCCGTCATTCTTGGTCGCCCATTCCTTACCACTTCAAACGCAATTATCAATTGTAGGAATGGTGTCATGAGTATGTCTTTCGGAAATATGACATTGGAGTTAAACATCTTTTTCAACACGGGCAGACGATTAGAGGATGATGACAATTTCCACGACATTAACATGATTGACTCTTTCGTGGAAGATAGGACACCTTTGACCTTATCCTCTGACCCTCTAGAGACGTGCCTGGCCCACTCCCATGATTTCGATGATGGCATGATTAGGAAGATGGTTGCCATACTTGATACTGCATCGGTACTTGAAGTTAACCGGTGGAGGCCACAATTTGAAGAGTTGCCCCAAACCGAAGAAGTGCTTCTGCCGTCTAACCTAAAGGCACCGAAGCTTGACCTAAAACCTTTGTCCTCTGATTTGAAATATGTCTATTTAGGTCAAGATGAGACATACCCGGTGGCGATTTCTTCTCACCTGGAGAAAGAACAGGAGAGTATGCTCATATCTACTCTCATTGAGCATGAGGGAGCCCTTGGATGGACAATTGCGGACCTCAAGGGAATTGACCCTTCAATTTGTACTCACTGCATTTATCTCGAAGATAATGCGAAGACCTCTTGGCAATCACAACGTAGACTAATCCAAACATAAAAGAAGTGGTTAAGGCCGAGGTTCTTAAACTATTGGATGTGAGTATCATATACCCTATATCCGATAGTCAGTGGGTGAGTCCAACTCAGGTGGTTCCTAAGAAGAGCGAAGTCACCATCGTAGCCAATGTTAATAATGAACTCGTGCCAACTAGAGTTACTACTGGTTGGAGAATGTGCATTGACTACAGGAAGAATACCGTCATGAGGAAGGGCCACTTTCCTTTGCCCTTCATTGATCAAATCTTAGAAAGGCTAGCTGATCATTCCTATTATTGTTTCCTTAACGGGTATTCGGGCTACAATCAGATAGAGATAGCCCCTGAAGATCAGGAAAAGACTACGTTTACATGTCCCTGGGAAACCTTTGCTTACCGAAGGATGCCATTTGGACTTTGTAATGCCCCTGCCACCTTTCAGCGATGTATGATGAGTATCTTTTCTGATATGGTGGGGCAATATCTAGAGGTCTTCATGGGCGATTTCTGTCTTCGGTCCATCTTTCAGCGAGTGCTTAGAGAGTCTTAAATGTGTGCTGAAAAGATGTGAAGAAAAGAACTTGGTACTTAATTGGGAGAAGTGTCATTTCATGGTTCATAAGGGAATTGTCCTTGGACATATCATCTCGTCCAAAGGAATCGAGGTAGACAAGGCTAAAATCGATCTTATGTCTAACCTACCTCCACCCAAGAACATATGAGACGTGTGATCCTTTTTAGGACACGCCGATTTTTACAGACGATTCATAAAGGACTTTAGTCTCATCTCTCGTCCTCTATGTAATTTACTTTAAAAGGATGCACCATACGAGTGAACTGAGCCATGCCAGGAAGCTTTCGCTAAGCTTAAAGGCATGTTGACCACTGCAGCTATCATCCAACCACCCGACTTGAGCCTTCCTTTTGAACTTATGTGCGACGCGTCTGATTATGCTCTTGGGGCGGTTTTAGGCCAGAGAAAAGAAAAGAAGCCTTATGTTATCCATTACGCAAGTAAAACTCTAAATCTTGCCCAAGCGAACTACTCGACTACGAAAAAGGAACTCTTAGCCATAGTGTTCGCTTTGGACAAATTTAGGTCCTACTTGATCTGATCTAAGATCGTCATTTGCACAGATCATGCAGCCCTCAAGTATTTTCTTGCTAAGAATGATGCTAAGCCCCGCCTGATAAGATGGATCCTTCTACTCCAAGAATTTGATTTAGAAATAAAGGATAAAAGTGGAGTAGAGAACGTAGTGGATGACCATCTTTCCCGCCTTAATCCCTCTCATTCCCTTGAGACGGCACATATCAATGACATGTTCCCTAACGAACAATTGTTCAGAGTCTCCCATTCACCTTGGTTCGCTGATATTACTAATTATCTTGCCACAGGTTTTATACCGACACATTGGACTGCGCAGAATAAGAAGAAATTTTTCACCGAGGTGCACAACTTTTTCTACGACGATCCATATTTGTTTAAATATTGTCCAGACCAAATCTTAAGGAGATGTGTGTCAGACGATGAGCATCAGAATGTCATCTCCTTCTGTCACTCACAGGCCTGTGGTGGTCACTTTTCTGCTAAAAAGACCCGACCAAAATTCTGCAGTGCGGCTTTCACTGGCCCACTATGTTCAGGGACAACGCTGGCTCGCTGCGTAAACTTTAGTTGAATGAACTTGAAGAAATCCGAAATGATGCATACAAGAACTCGAGAATTTACAAAGACGGGATGAAGGCGTTTCATGACCGACGTATTCATCGAAAATCATTCACGCCAGGTCAGAAAGTTATTTTATATGATTCTCGATTACATCTCTTTCCAGGTAAGCTCCGATCTCGTTGGACCAGCCCTTTCACCGTTATCAATGTTTATCCTCATAGGGCTATTGAGATTCGAAATCCAAACAATGGCAATGAGTTTAAAGTAAATGGACATCGATTAAAGTCATTAGTTGAGAAATTTGATTCAGAGAACATGTCCATGCCTCTGAATGATCATGTTTATCATGAATGATCTCCTAGTCTGATGGAGGTATAGGTAGGTTTATTGCTTTCACAGGATTAGGGTAGTTTGCTTTTTGTCGTTCTAGGTTAGTCGGCTTTATGCCGTTAGGTTAGTTTGCTTTCCCGTGTTTTAAGATAGTTTGCTTTCATTGGATTAACTCTTGTGCCAAGCCGCCTTCATGATGAAATCTCTTTGGGAAAAAAGCTGCTTAATTTCGTCATCAGGTACTATCTTTCCATCACTTCTCATTTACTTTCGTTGTCTTATGTGCATTGCATGCTTATATCTTTTATATTGAGGACAATGTATATTTTAGGTTAGGGATGAGAGATTATGTTACCTAATCTGCATTTTCTTGGTCTTGAGCAAAACTTGTGAAAATTTTTAAAATTTTTCTGAAAATTTTTGTGAATTCGAAATAATTTTGACAGCCATCTTTGATTTCGACGTATAAGATACGTAATGTTGGATTCAGTTATCTGTTAGATTTCATAGTTAAGTCGAATTGTTAATCCATAATTAGAAGTTTTAAACATTGATTGAGTCATGATTTCACATGTCACACCTAGCTTTCACATTAAGGCTTCGGTTCGATATTGAATTGTTAACCTGGTAGTCAGTAGACATGGAAGGAGCCAACTTGGGGAATTTGTCTATCATGTTTAAAGAAAAAAATAATACCTAGCTAAAAAACAGTTGTCTTCGGAAAGGGTTGGGTGAATAATCTTCACCATGGGTTTGCTCCCTATAGGTGAGGGTTCGATTCCCCTCCTTAGCTTTACCTTTAAAAGGTTGACATAGCGTGAAGGCCATCAATGGAAAAATCAAAAGCTAGAATAATGAAAAGTTGAACTGTAAGGCAAGTTTTGGTTTAGGTTATGGTTATCCTGAATGCTCTTGAGATTATCAATGTTATCATGAAAATAAAACATTGAGCCTTTGATTGTGATAAGTTTAGGTTTCACTATACACCCATGGAACTCAATATTTAGAATTTTTCTAATCGATGGATTGATACTTTGAACTTGACTAGGAAGTTTACTGTGCGCTTGAATCCAGGAGAAAGTAATGCCCAACATTCATGAATCTTAGAATTCTATTAACTGGATTGTTGTTCAAAAATCACTCGGGTTTATAGAAATTGTCCCATAATTCTTAAATTATTTTTCGCATACTTTGCTCGGGACTAGCAAAATGATGATAGGGGATTGTGTTGAGGGTCAAATATTGCATATTAAACCCCAGTTATTACCTGATTTTACGAATATAATACTTTTTAACGTCCTATTTTAATCGTGTTTGTATTGCAAGGTGAATTTAGGAGCCTGGACCGAAAAATGGTACTAAAAGCATGGATTTAACGCTCTGAAGTCACCAAGGCAAGGGACGGACCCCAGGGGACCGAGATCGTGGAATTTACACACCAAATATCCGAGAAAATCAAATAATTGAAGTCCGAGCGGCCTGATAGTCGTCCTCAATGCAAGATCACAGGGTTTTCACCATCTGTTTAGCTCGAAACTTTATATCTAGCCTGAGGACCCTAAATTAACCGTACACGTCAAATTTCAACCATTGGATCTTTGTGAAAGTGGCCCAACGGATAGATCAGTCCACAATTCACTGATCTGGGGCCCACCTGATGTCAGGATATGCTTCAATTTTGGTCTCAATCCCTTAAATGAGGTGGCAAAACGAATGTGCGGAGCGGATTTCTCACAAGCATCACAATGGGACCCACCTGGAGGGTGTGCGTGTGCATAGCACACGTGCACTCGCTACGCACAGAACCAGTGAAACCGGTCAACAGGCCGCTAACCCGACCGAATTTGGAATTTCCAAATTCCTGCCTGCGTAACATCGAACAGGGGTTGCGGACGGATGCAGATGGCCCACCATTTCAGATCCATTAGCCAATCTGGACCGTCCATTCGAAGCTCAAGGACCCTCTGACCAAGGCCTAGAGGAGGAAATTGGAAGAGGACAGCGAGAACGGCATCCCTGTGATCGAATGCAAGACGGACGACGGAAACAAAGATCAGGTGGGCCACATCAAAAGATAGCCAAAACTCGCCCATCCTACCTAAATTCCACCATGAAGCTGATGGACGGCGTGGATTTCTCAAACAACGGGGAGTGTGGGCCCCACGGGTTACGCACAGTGAATCTCCGCTGCGAACACAAAAACAGGGGTTGCGGACGGATTGCAGTGGGCCATCAAGATCAATTCAAACGAATGATCCGAACCGTCCAATGGATTCGTGTGATGAAACTGATCAAACCCATGACAATTATGTGGACCCATGCACATGTACGAACTCACAGCAGCAAAGGATGCGAAACCAAGTTTGTTTGCAGCCGATGCATGACAAGATGATGTGGTCCACCATCTCTGATCGGACGGTCAATCTGGACCATTCAGTCGGAGCCCAAGGTGGAGCCGATCACCACCAAGAAGCCAGATCAAATCTTCTTTGATCATAGGGTTCTTCCACAGCCACCGAGCGCAACCGGTTTCACATTTTTGCTACGAAAGGAGTTTCCAAAACTCTGCGAAAGGGAGTGCGTAACTCCTCTGGCATGCACTGACTCCAAGCTCCCAGCCACCGCCCCTCACCCTCTATATAAAGGAGACGAGAGAGAGAGAGAGAGAGAGAGAGAGAGAGAGAGAGAGAGAGAGGGGCATCATCATCCGTGGAGCAGAGACAGACGAGAAAGAGAGAGAGAGGAGCGGACGGACGGCCCCAGGAGTTCTTCTATCTTCCTTAATCCTTTTCTCTTTTCTTTGATGCTTTCCTTTAGGATTTTCTAGTTAATCATGTCTATGATTAGCTAAACCTCTTAGCTAGGGGTAAGAGGTGAAGCTTGTAGTATGATGGGAGAATTTTCTTTATGCCTTTTGATTCATGTTTAAGTTGAACTGATTTTGATTCTAGTTTGATTATAAGAAATACTTTCAGTTTTTAATGGTTTGTTATGACTTAAATTACAATGGATCTGGGATAGCTTAAGAGTATGTTTTTTGCTTTATTATGATTATGAAATTAGGAACCCTATTGTTTACCATCGCTCCATGGACATGGTTGGATGACAGAACCCTTCCTAATGTTCATAACTCTCTCAGATGGACATGGATTGGTTAGATTCTGTTGTTTGCTTTGTCTCATGGGCATAGCCTTGTGATGGAATCAAGTCTAATTCTCATACCTCTCATCTCTTGAAAACTAGATCAAAGCAAGTTCAGATTTGATTTTTAATGTTATATCCTCCATCTGGATGAAGATGGGACTCTGATTCCAACTGTGTTTATGAATCAAGCATAGATCTCCCTAATCTCTACAAGTGGATCCTTGGAAACCCTAGTTTCCCAGCTTTGAATATCAGTATTTCACAAGTTTTAATTTAATATTTCACCATTATTCTCTTATATTTTTCTGATTTAGATTACATCTTCGCCTAGTTCTAGTTCAAGTTACTTTCAGATTACGTACAAGGTTCAGTCCCTGTGGATTTGACCTCGGTCTTACCGAGATTTAAACTACATCACAACCCTATACGTGGGTTGTGAACAGTTGCCATCATGATATGGACCATAACGGCTGTCGAGGCCACTTTTTTCTTTTCCTTTCTTTTTTATTTTTTTTTTAATTTTTATGAAGCCTGTTTCGGCTTGTAACGGACCATTACGGGGCCGTGACAGCCATTACAGGCCATTTTTTTCCATAACACGTAATGGTTACCATCTTTACCAGTACAAACAGCTATTGCGGAGATTACATAACCATTTTTAATACCTTTGCTGAGATGAATGCCCAAATGTGGGCAAGATTGGCTAAACAGAAACCACATCAAAAAAGCCAATTATTTGGCATATGAAACAAGAGTGAGATCTATAAATTTCCATAGACACGCACATAAAAATTTTAATAATCCTAAAAATTTCCATTTCATTCACCAAGTCAGTCAGGGTTGCTGATTCCATTGTGTTCAATATAGCTAAGGGGCACCATGCCACTCCTTATGCTCAGGGGTATCCATTCCCCTCCCTTGATTTAATGCAGTTTCAGTTATGTTCCTCCAAAAAAAGGCAGAGAGAGTGAGAGGGGATGACACATTTTCCCATTATAAACCATTCCAATGCATTCAGTTTCTTTGCCATCTTATTCTCATACATATAAAAGGAAAACACGGAGAGAGAGAACAAAAAACAATGAGAAAGAAGAAAGATATAAAGAGACAAAACACATCCTGTGTATAAACTAAAGATATTTGTACTCCTCTCCACATCACCTTTAGCACACATGCCTACATGGCAAGTGTGTCCAGCATCTGAGAGGTGCATAAGGCAGCCCCCAGCATGAAGATGACAATAGGCAAAAATCAGTCAGGCCACGAGGCATGAGTATGGACCACTGGCAATTTTATTTAAACCATGCAAACTTTTCATACATCTGTATGACTGCATAAGCCTCAATTTTGCGCATTATCAATCTACACATCATAGGCCACATAATGCTCAGTTCAAACATCCCACAAACTTGGCATGTGTGCTGAGTGGAAAGGTGCATGTGAAGAAGCTGTGTGGAGCTAATGAACCTGTTAATTACATCATATATTATTTTTTATTAGATAGAGTCAGATGGGCTAGACCAGCTAGCTCCAAAAATGAATTAATCAATCATTTCTTAAAACAATGACATCAATAGAAGCAAACCCAAAACAGTAATTCAACTTACAGTTAAGAAAACAAGTTATTTACCAATCAATCAACTAGATATCAATTGGAAGCATTGTCCCATCCCCATACAACATAAAATCTAACTATCAACTCAAATACAAGTATATTTATATACAAGAGTAACAACTCATATACCCCCCCCCCCGGGACAATGTGGATAAAGCATATACATCATATCGGGCCCCACACAGCCCCTGACAAGACCGTCCTTCTCCGGCTTTCGGGCGCGGCTTCAATGGATCCCTGGATCCAGACACTGATTGCCTACTGACGCTGACAGTAGCGAGGTGGCTACTGGACGGTGCCATGTGGGCTCCACCATGATGTATGTGTTTTATCAACGCCGTCCATCTATTTTTCCATATCATTTTATGGCATGAGCCCAAAAACGAGACATCCAATTCTCAAATGGACCACACCACAGGAAAACAGTGGTGATTGAATGCCCACCATTAAAAACTTCCTAGGGCCCATTGTAATGTTTATTTGGCATCCAACCTGTTGATTAGGTCGCACGGACCTAGATGAAGGGAATACGCAAATATCAGCTTGATCAGAGCCTTTTGTGGCCCCAGAAAGTTTTCAACGGCAAGCACCCAATTCCCATTGTTTCCTGTAGTGTGGCCCACTTGAGCCTTAGATCTACCTCATTTTTGGTCTTGTGCCCTAAAATGGTATGGAAAAATGGATGGACGATGTGGATTTAATACATGCATCATGATGGGATCCACAAAAGTTCCACACGTTAAAAGTTGTGGGGTAGCACACAACCATTCAGGAGACAAAAATTGGGGAAATTTTGTGAGTTGTCAAATCGAGCAGGGATTGAGTACTACCTCCACCAGGACATAACTAGAGACGGACGGTCCTGCCAGTGGCTCTATGGAGCCCACCATGATATGTGTTTTATCCAAGCCGCCCATCCATTTTGAAAGATTATTTTAGGGCATGAGCCAAAAGAGGAGGCACATTGAATGCTCATCTAGACCACACCACAGGAAACAGTGGGGATCAAACGCCAACCGCTGAAAACCTCTTGGGGGCCACAAAAGTTTTGGATCAAGCTAATATTTATGTTTTCCCTTCATCCAGGTTTATGTGATCTTATGAACAGGTTAGATGGCAAATAAACATCATGGTGGGCCCTAGGAAGGTTTCAACGGTGTGGGTCATTGTCACCACCGCTTCTTGTGGTGTGGTCCACTCAAACCTTTGATTTGCCTTCTCTTTTGGCTCATGCACTAAAATGATCTTTTAAAATGGATGGATGGCTTAAATAAAACACATATATAATGGTGGGCCCACAAAGCCCCTGGTAGGACCCATTGTCTCTAGCTAGTTCCTAGTTGGGGTAGTACCCAATCCATGCACATTACAAAGTACTCTAGAATTAAGCAGAGACAGAGGTGTGTTGACGTGGCATAGTTCTGGCCCCACCGAGATGTATGTGTTATATTGACACCGTCCATCCATCTTGCGAGATAATTTTATGGAATGAGAAAAAAAAAAAAAGTGAGGTAGATTTAAAGAGGGAATGGACCACAGCACAGAAGTAGTGGAGATTGAACGCCCACCATTGAAAACTTCCGGTGGTCCATAGAAGTATTAGATGATGCTGATATTTGTGCTTTCCCTTCATCCACGTCTATGTGACCTTATGAATAGATTGGATGGCAAATAAACATCCTGGTGGGCCCTGGGAAGGTTTCAACGGTAGGCGCGGCCATTGTCTCACTACTTTTTGCGGCGTGGTCCAGGTAAGCTTTAAATCTTCTTCATTTTTGGGGCATTCCCTAAAATTATATTGCAAAATGGACAGACGGTGTAGATATAACACACATATTAAAGGATTTACATTCACGTGTATCTATCCACGGTGAGTACTTTACATGCATACCCAAGGTCAGAGTTGGATTTGCTATAGTGGTATTGGTGGGCGTTCAATGACCACCATTTCCTGTGGTGTGGTCTACCAAAGATTTTCATTTAATAAAAATAATAAACACTTCATAATGTAAAACATCTCCAAACAGGAGATGGGCAAATGCGTCAAATTAACAAATTTTAAACATTTCAAATGTTTGTTAACAAACAGGTTGTTTCAAATTCAGTACTTAATTTTCAGACTTCAGCACTACTTTCAAACATTTACCAAACAAGTTTTCAGACTTCAGATTCAGATTTCATATTCAGGCTTCAGACTTCAGATTTAACAAACAGGCCCTAAAACCCGAAAGATTTCCAAACAGCAGAAAACGGACCAAAGAAACTTACATAGGCAAATCGGGATCATCCGGTCCAACTCCATTAGAGTTTCCACCATTTCCACCTTGAAGCTTAATCATCTGCAGCTCATTCTGTCTTTTCTTCCACTCCTCGGTTCGATCCTTCCATGCAACACTTCCATAACCATAAACTGCTAGATCTTTCTTAGGATCCATTGGTCTGGGTTGCACTGAAACAACAATAATGTAGAACATAGAAAATATTTAGAAAAAGAAAAAAGAAAAAAGTCATAATTCCTACTATAATGGCCATCGTAACTGGAATGATCAACCGACATGGTGCTCTATAACGAAACATGCATATTAAACAACGGCCACTATTTTCAAGCTAATAAATGCCATTGTCTCAATAATGGTCTTCATACAAAAGGAATAACAGAAATGATTTACAAAGGACCACCTTTTAAACAGCATTGCATATAATATATTAAATCACTTTCGGTAAAAATGAGCGACTATTTTCTCATGGAGCAGGCATGTTCTGTTTTTTCCCATTTTCCCGTTTTCTGTTTCATAACAGCTGTTACATATGGTAATGTTCAGTTGGCTGTTATTAGGTTATAATACCAGTTTAAGTTAAACACTGAAAGTTAGCAAACAACCATCAAAAAACAGATGACCAAACTAGGGAAAAGAAAATTCAAAGATCCATTTTACTTACAAGAAACAGAGGAATCAAGGAAGGGTATTGGATGAATCCGTTTTCCACGTCCCAAAAATGGCGGAATGATAAGAGCACGATGATCAGAAGAAATCCCACAATCCTACATCGGAAGAGTTTGGAAACATCACCAAACTGCAAATCGAAGGTTATAAAATAGTAAGTACATCTCATGCCTCTCGCATAATTGATCAATTCACCTCCTGGCCATAGGTTAGGAGCGGAATATCAGGATCAAGAGAAGATTTTTGATCCAGCAGCTGAGAAGCGGCGAATATTGAATCATCGCTTTCGAGTCCATGGCCGACACAAAGCCCTCCATTAAACATTGCCTCTCTGGTATGCAGCGCATCTCTTCTTCCATCATATACCCCGAAATCAAACTCATGCTCCAAGTCATCTACATCATCCTCTTCTTCATCGCCCTCAACTCTAGGACTACCTGATAATGCCCAATATTTTCATATTTTCACCACTTTAATTTTCCCGGAAACAATTTATGGGTATCGGAAGAAATGCAACACTGAAAAGGTAGTGTTTGTGTGTGTGTTTGTGTGCGCGGGTATGCACACTTTCCTTGTTTCTTTCTTTTTTTTTTCTTCTTTTTTTTTGAAGGAAAGGTTAAAAAAACGAACCTTTGTGGCGCTTGTATCTGGTTTGACATTGAGGGCAAGCCTGATTTCCCTCTCTCCTCTCATATTCATAACAAGGTCTGCATACAGGGAAAGCACATTCATTGCAGGCAACAAAGAGCTCTCCGTTCACTGTTATCTCAACCTCATCCCCACAAATCTGGCAAGTCTGCCCACTTAAATCCAGCAATGGCTTTGGCTGCAAATTAAAAATAATAATAATAATCCCATCAAAATCCACATGAGGAAATGCTTTTTTTGCAAAAAAAGAAGAAGAAGAAGAAGAAGAAGAAGAAGTCAAAAGGCAACAGAAGATTGAAATTGCAGAAGTGGGTATTTGGACACATATCACGAAAACAATACCAATAACGATAATTAGAGGATTGCATGCATAGCCTGGATAAAAATCCCATCAACTCCCACATCAAAAAAATTAACATTTTGAAATTTACAAAAAAATAAAAAATAAAAATAATAATAATATCTAGAAAACCAGAAGATTGGATTAGCAGAGTGTGCATTTCAACCCATATTACAGAAACAATAATTACACAGTTACATTCACCAATCCCACCTCCAAAATCAAAGGGAAAACGAAAAAAAAAAAAAGAAGAAGCCAAAATCCATACATTAGCCGAAAAAAACAACCATAAAATCGAAAACAAAAGTAGAAAATCTGATAAATAGATTTTCTCTCAGAGCTTCAAAATAAAAATAAAACCACGATCATATAAATCATCACAAGTTCAGAAACGGGCCCCAACAAACCTCCAAAATCATCAAAACAAAACAAAAAAAAACACATTTCCAATCCAAACCCAGATTGAAAAAACGCATCTTTTTGTCATCAGAGAAACAGATCAACCCCCCAAAAAAAAAACCCACAAATTTCTTAAAAACCGGATTTAAAAGAGTAAAAAAACAGAGAGAAAGAAAGAAGAAATGCAGATATGGGGGTTGCAAAAATCAAGAAAGAAAAAGGGAAGGAAGGAAAAAGAAGAGATTTTGGGGAGGATTCTTACTCGACCGATCTCATCCGCATTGATGACAACAAACTCCCTCCTGTTGTGAGAACCTGCCACAAGACGCCCTCCTGTATCCATCAACAACCTCTCTCTCTCTCTCTCTCTCTCTCTCTCTCTCTCTCTCTCTCTCAAAAGCCCATTCCCTCTCTCCTTCGGCCTTCTCTCTATCTCTCAACAGAAAAAATGAAAAATTACAGAGAAGTATTCGTGACGCTTTCTCTCTCTCGTTGAGATTCCTTAAGAAGCGTTTTGTGTAATGTGGTGGCGAATGTCGATGGAGAGAGGAATTGAATGACACGAGTAGAGGGAGCAGACGAAGAAAAAACAAAACGAGTCTGCTTTCAGCTCTCAACTCTCCACTCTTTCCAGTCTCCACAGAGAGAGAGAGAGAGAGAGAGAATAAAAAAGGGTTGAAATTTCAACGCGTCAGAAGAGCACAGACAGACACAGAAACGGATGGATGGGATCTTCTTACACGCAGTTTAATTTTAGAGCTGTGTTTTTGTGTTTGAAGGTGGGGCCCAGCAGGAAGGTGGGGCCAGCGAGAAGTGGTTCTTGCCAGCGACCGAGCCGTGTCCTGGGCCCCACCGCTTCTCACTGCCCTTTTCAAACTCTTTTTTTTTTTCCTTGCGAAGAGAGGAGAAGAAAGGGCGAAAGAGTATATCAGAGAGCGTCTCTTTTTCTCTCTGTCGTTTTCTTTCTTGATTTGGGCGTCTCCCTGCGCGCGTTCTTCCTCTTAACTGTCATTCTCCTCTCTCTATGACTATACCCCCTCTCTCACGCTCTCTCTCTCTCTCTTTCCATCTCTTCATGACTATGTGCGTTGAATCCCAACCCTTGCATATGATGTCAGAACACACTCACAGGATACACGTGGCAACAAGATAGCGTGTCCGCAGGAATAGCCATTTATAGGACGCCGACTCGTCACAAACGGATATTAAAATGGAGCGCCCTCCCGTCGTAAAAGAAGGGGCAACGTAATGTATTCACACCAACTAACACATCCTTCAGACGCGCCTACAAGACTCTCGCAGACACGCTCTGTTCCCCTTATCTAAAGGGTTCGTTTGGATGCCTTTAAAATTCGTATTGTAAAGGAATTAGAGGTAATCTAATTATAATGAGTCGTCGGGGACCATGGATTTACTAAGATTTGAGGTGTTTCGAGGGGATTTCAAATCCCTTAGTCGTTTGGCACCCCAAAGTAATTGAGGTTTCAAATCCCTTAAAATAAGGAATTTCAAATACAAAGTGAGATCTTAGATTATATATAAAATCCTTCCAAGAGTTGCATGTGTAATATGTATGTCACAGGAATGTTATTCTGTTAGGCACGTGGCCCACTAATGTTGTCCCAAAACAATTAGATTAACAATTGCATTACTATAATTACTTTAATATGATAAATAGAACCATCCAAACATTGTCCATGTAAGTCAATGATTAAAAAGCGTTGGTCAGTCACCTGTACATGATTTTGTGCTTGTGGCCTATCTGAGGCTTAGATTTCATCATTTTCGGGCAAAGCATATATTTCGGCAGACTTATTACGGCCATTGTGTTAAACATTAAATACATTCACTAATTAGATATATTAAAGTTAATTTAGTAATTAAATTCAAGCCCCTGTAAATATACCATGCATAACTACTTTTGTATTAAAGTTGATTCCTAATTCCGGGTGCCAAACACGATAAGAGGATTTCAAATCTAGAGAGTTTCAAATCCAAGGGGTTCTAGATCCACCTCCCAAATGGGCCCTAAAGGTTATTTGGAAGTATGTATTTGCTTGTAAAAGTTTTATAGGTGGTAAATAGATTAAAGCTAAAAAGGCATTATACATGTTACAACACAATGCTTAATATATACTCATGATATGTGAGGCCTACAGTAATATATATGGTACATTTAATCTATCCATCATATACTTCCCTTGATGCTCTCATATGGCCCTTCAAAACAACCCGTCCATTATCGAATGGACAACATGAGGGAATGATGGGAAGCCCACCATTAAAAACTCTTAGAGTGCATTTGGGGCCCACTATGATGGGTGGAAGACATTCAGTTCATTTAGTGTGTGCATGCTTTAATGCCCTCTTGGGGCCTAAAAAAGTCAAGTCTTTCTTATATGATTTTTGCAGATTTTGAAAGGTTCAACGCCCAAGCTATTTGGTATGAATACTTTATTTATTTTAAACACTTTACCGGCTAGTCAAACATACAATCTATTTACCTGTAAATAGATTATCACTTAAGCCAAACAGAATAGTATGTAAATCGATTACACCTTAAACTCTTTTCGAGTGTAATGTGTTTACAACTAAAAAAATTATAAGCATCCAAACGATACGTTGGGAGGGAACCCTTCAATGCCACAATACATACATAGAATACATGAGTTGTAAAATAGCCTCTCTTTTTTAACTTTTTTCCTTCTTTTTTATTTTTTCTCTTAGGGCCTATTTGGGAGCGTGGATTTGGAACCCCTGTATTCAGAACCTCCTGGGTTTGAAATCCTCCTACTGTGTTTGGCACCCAAGATTCATAATCAACTTTTATCCAAAAGTAGTTATGCATAGTATATTTACAGGGGTTTGAATTTAATCATTAAACCAACTTTAATATATCTAATCAGCGAACGTATATAATGTTTGACACAATGGTGTGAGTTGATAATTAGCACATCCCACACACACATGTACACTATCATATATAAACTAGTTAGTTGAATGACATATCGTTTGCAATCTATGTGATTGTACCCTCTATTGGCTTGGAAGCCTTGGAGTTAATTGCCTTAATTTTAATTGTAAATTAGTTTAAGCAAACAGTTGTATGTTTAATTGACAAAAAAAAAATTGGGCCTAATCACTCCCCCTCAAGGCCAACCTTCATTCTATAGCTCCCGCAAGCTTCTGCGCGTAGCCCGTGGGCCCACCGCATGCAATTTCATCGGCTACTTACATACTCCACGTCTGGTGGATGCACTCCCCTCAAGTGTACCAGAGTTCAATATCTCGGATATTTTAAATCAAGTCCACCTTTAACCTTTACAATGGTTTCTCCTAGGCTAACCATTAACCTACACGTACACTTGAGTGTCGGAGAGGAACATGTTTGCACCCATGTCGGTGGCTCCTGTGGAGACTTAATTAGTTTTTTATCAACTAACTAACAACTACTAGTTATCATAATCCAATTCCCTACATATACTCTTGTTGGAGGCTTCCTACGAAGACTAACACGTACGCACTTATGTCCAGTGAATTTGAACCGACATAAGAGCCTAGGTCCTATACGGAGAAAATGGCCTTCCTTGCGATTTTCTCCTCATTTTCTATTCCCTTTATCATTTCCCTTATATGGAAGAAGAGGGTGGCCCCCGACGAGGCAGGGTCGAGCCGTTAGAGAAGAAAAAAGAGAGATTTTGACCCTTAAGCTTTACCGGCACCATCCGCTCGACTTGGGGCGGAATTAGGGAGATTTTAAAAGAGCAGGGTTGTATTTGAGGCCGTTGTGGACGACAACCTATTCAGCGAGCATGAGCTACTCGATCGCCTTTTACACAACGGGTGGGCACATATCTTCGAAGGGAACTATCACACCAACACGGGGCCTAACAAGGGCATTTTACGCCCGAATCCGAACCCCAAACTTAATCCCTTGATGTTCGACATTAGTTACAGCAGGTGAGTCATTTACATTGATGCGGAGGTCATACATCGCCTTTTTGTTTCTCCAGGTTGAGGGACAACGGCTACCTGCCCCCTCAACGCATTAATCGCTAGCCACAACAAGCAATTCCAGCTCCCCCTTAGTAAGCAATGGAACCCGCACAATAATTCAATCGCCATCATGCACACCAGAATAGGCCACCCTGACGCCCTATGCAAATGCCCAACCTTGCGCAACAGGCACGAGTTCACGCAATGGCAACAGAAGGCGTTAATACTGTCGTTGCCACGCCAACAACATTTGAGGTTACGGCCCACATACGAGGTACCCCCATATTCCTTTTAGTTGACACTTAGTCCACAACATCCCTAATATCACATGCTACAATCAAGCATTTGAAGTTGAACACCACCCAAATATTGAGGGTAAGGGTCATCGCGGCTGCTAGGACCTTCTCGAAGGCCACTAAATTCTGTCACAACTGCCCCATAGACTTGAGAGGTAGGGAGGTGTACATTGACTTGATCGTGACAAAAATCTTCCATTGTGTCGTCATCCTCGGTATGAACTAGTTGACCACAGTGAAGGCAAAAATTGACTGTAAAGCTTGGTCGATGACAATCCACGAAGTCAAGGGCACCTCCTTAGCATTCTCAGTACAGGTCAGCTACCCACACCGAATTCATTATTATGCTTCTCTATAAGAGGGGTATGATGCTCCCTCATTAACAAACACGCCTGTGGTCCGAGACTTCGTAGGCGTGTTCCGCGCCATACCTGGGCTCCTTCCCCAACGGGAGATTAACTTCACCATCGAACTAGCATCGGCTGCCACACCTATCTCCCTACTGACTTACTGCATGCCCCTATGTGAAATGGAGAGTTGAGAACGCAAATTGATGACTTATTGGAGTTTGGTTTCATCCAGTCAAGTGTCTCACCATGGGGAGCTCCGGTGTTGTTCGTAAAAAAGAAAGACAGTTCACTATGGATATGCATTGATCAGCGCAAGTTAAATGATGTCATGGTGAAGAACAAATACCCTTTGCTTAGGATTGACAACCTATTTGACCAATTGAAAGGTGCCCAATATTTTTCAAAATTAGACTTGCAGTCTGGGTATCACCAGTTATGAGTCAGGAAGGAAGATGTATAGAAAATGACCTTCAGAGCTAGGTTTGGACACTACGAATTCATGGTCATGTCATTTGGGCTCACGAGTGCTCCAACAGTATTCATGGACCTTATGAACATGGTCTTCAGGCCTTACCTGTACAGATTCGTCAGTGTATTCATCGATGACATCCCAGTGTACTCTAAGAGTAGGGAGGATTATGAAGAACACTTATGGGCAGTCTTACATACACTCCGGCAAAATCAATTTTTTGCACGATATCGAAAATGTGATTTTTGGAAAGCATAAGTCAAATTTTTAGGGCATGTGGTCTTAAAGGAAGGTATAGCCATAGACCTCGCCAAGGTGGCGATAGTACAAGATTGGAAGTAGTCGAGTTCAGTTACAAAAGTAAAAAAGCTTTATTGGACTCGCGAGCTATTACCACCAGCTCATTAAATATTTTTCGAAGATAGCCCGGCCGTTGTCCCAACTCACTTAGAAGGACACCAAGTTCACCTAGAATGAGAAAGCAAAGGTAGCTTTTCAAGAGATGAAGGACGAGTTGATGTCCGCACTGGTACTTGTTCTGCCTAAGCAAGGAGTCAAGTACATTATATATACCGATGCATCCCAGGTTGGCTTGGGATCGAATGATCGCTCATGCAGAGGGATCGAGTGATCGCTTATGCCTCCCGGCAACTAAGGAAGCGCAAAGAAAATTACCCCATTCACGACTTAGAGCTGATGATAGTTATTTTTGCCTTAAAACCATGGAGGCAATACCTCTATGGCGAAGAATTTGAACTTTTATGCAATCACAAGTGTCACGCCCCAAACTCGAAAATCGGGCTCATAAAATTCCCGATTTGTCGAATCCGATGCTGACAGCCTCCATAGTACCCCATTCTCGGCTCCCAGCACTCATACGCTAGATTCCGATCCTAGGATCCTACAAGGAGGATTTTCCAACGTACATTTGTCTTGTAATAAGCATAACCACAACTTTACCCAAATCACAAAGGCAACATCATCATCACATATCCACTAGGGCTGAAAGTCGGGTGGGTGGGGTCGGGTTGGTGCTCAACCCTAGCCCAACCCAAGGTTACTATACCTCAACCCTAACCCAACCCAACCCAACTTTGGGTTGGAAATTCTCAACCCAAGCCCAACCCAACTTCAGGTTGGAAATTCTCAACCCAAGCCCAACCCAAGCGGGCTCGGTCGGGTTGGTCGGGTTGATACATGCTAATATTTTTGTTATTACATTAGTATACTATATTTTAATACATGCCTTATTTTTTGTACATATGATTTTATTAATTATATATGTAGTTATTTATCACAAAGAACTTTATTTTTTCTAAACAAACAAGCTCAAATATAAGACAACTACTCCTTTAACAATCAAGCATATCAAATTTCAAGCATTATCAAATATCAACAACATAACAATTTTCAAATAATATCACAAGTAAGAAAGAAAGTACAGTAGAAACTATAAAGACATGAACATACCTCCAAAAAATAGAAGATCCAAGTTGTATATATATGATTACTTTTGGAATCCAACTGTGGATGGCTCACAAGATACTGAAACAAAATAAATAAATACTATATTAATTCATCAATAAAGATAAAAATATATTTATAAAAACACGACTAAAGTAAAAGTTTAGTTTAGTTACTTGATTCATCATCTTCTAACTCTTCCAATTTTTCTTCAATATCGACTGGAGTTGATGAAATCCGTAACCAATCTTGTGTACATATCAAAGATTTCACAATATCAGGTGTCAACGAACTTCGAAATTGATCAAGAATTCGACCCCCAGTATTAAAAGCCGACTCTGAAGTAACGGTGGATACCGGAATTGCAAGTATGTCACAAGCCATGTGTGAGAGTATGCGATACTTTAAAGAACTTACCTTCCACCAATCTAAAATGTTGAAAATAGACAAATCCGAATTGTAAGTATGTCACGAGCCATGTGTGAGAGTATGCGATACTTTAAAGAACTTACCTTCCACCAATCTAAAATGTTGCAATTAGACAAATCTACTTCAACATCTTCTTCAAGATATCGATCAATCTCAGATTTAGTAGCAATAACTTGTTCTTCTTGTAGAAATCTGAGATATTCTTGCCTAACATCCACAATATGCCCAACAACTCCATCAGAAGGAGTATCAATGCTCTTTTGTGTTAATGCATTATCTTCAACTGAATCTAGAGTTGTTGCAAAAGAATTGTATTGCTCGAAGAGACGATTCATAGTATCTTTAACTTTCTCAATCATCTCCTTAACTTATTCCATTGGATACAACTTGGAATAACAGAACTTCAAATACTTTAACTTATAACAAGGATCCAAAACCATAACAATCACTAACGATATATTAACATGATCAAAGTCCCCCCGATACTTTGCAAACTTCATTTTTATCTTTAATCCCATGTCACGATACCTCAAATCTTTGCTTACAGACTAAGAAGATAAGAGTCCTTCAATCGCATAAATCTCATGAAAATATGCATTTACAGTAACATACTTCGAACCAGATAGACGTTTAGTAACATCATAAAAAGTTTATAGAAACTTACACAATACATTTGGCTTAACCCAATCTGCATTTGTAGGCATCCACTCACCAATGTCTTTTTGATACTGCTGGTCATTTTCTTCCATTCTCTCAAAAGCCTTTTAGAACACTAAAGCGGATTCTGACATGAAAAAAGTAGAGTTCCATCTAGTGGCAACATCCAAGCAAACAACCTTTTTACTGGTTATTTTCTCTTCCGCCACACAACGTTTGAAATCTTGAAGTCAAGAAGGCGAACTTCTAACATACCATACACAATGACGGATACGAACGATTGCTTCTTTAACTTCATCGAAACCATCTCTCACAATCAAGTTTAAAACATGTGCACAACAACGCACATAAAGGAATTCACCATCTAACAGCAACCCATTTCATTTAGATAGTTTTCTTTTCAATGAACGAACCGCCACATCATTTGAACTTACATTATCTACTGTGATGGTTTGTATATTTTGTAACCCCCATGTTATTAGACAAAGCTCAACTGCATCAGCAATGTATTCACAACTGTGAGGCGCTGGAACCACGCAAAAGTTAATAATTTTTTATGCAACTTCCAATCTTTATCTATATAATGTGCAGTGAGGCACATATATCCAAGATTTTGGATGGATGTCCACATATCAGTGGTTATACAAACTCTTTGAACCGACTTCTCAAATTCGCCCTTCAACTTAACCCTCTCGCACTTGTATAACTCAAGACAATTTTTCCTTAAGGTGATGCGTGACAAAATCTGAAACTTTAGCTGCATTACTTGACAAAAGTTTTTAAAACCCTCATGTTCGACAAAATTAAACGGCAACTCATCAACTATTATCATATGTGCAAGGGCTTTTCTACAAGCTTCTTGATTAAAACTCCAATTTACAATCTCATTGCTCCCACCATCTTTCTCTACTAAGACTAACAATGTCCGTTATTTTGGATCGATATTTCTTACATTTATCCAAATGTCTCCAAAGTGCAGTAGTGCCTTGCTTACTATCAGCTTGATATTCTTGATTACAGTAATTGCAAAATGCTCTTTTCTCTTTTGTTTCTGGCTTCTCAACTTTTTTAAAGTGTTCCCAAATTCCTGAGACATTATTGTGTGTCGTCGTTGTCTTCCTTTTCTTTTTTGATGTCACTTGTTCACTAACTGTAGAACTACTCGTAATATCAACAGGAGCATTACTATCACCCATTCCAGATATCTACCTATATATCCTGATATTGAAAGAATTAAAATAAAAAATAAAAAATAATCTGTACATAAGCAACATGTTGAAAATAAGTCATTAATATTACTAATCATGTGCATTTTATATTTCATGATATGAATACCAAAAAAAATAAAATCTTTACACGTGTTGCGTCATATGCTGATCATGACTGTGAAAAATATCAAAATAATTTCAAATGCAAAGGAAAAAAAAAAGGAAAAAAAAACAATCAAACCAACCTTTGTATGATGCAGAGAGAGAGAGAGAGAGAGAGAATAATAGATTGATGGTAATACATAATTACATATGAAATGCCCTGAAAATTGGGGGTCGAGTAGCAACTCAACACCCGAGTTCCCAAAACATCACTTATGCAATATAAATGCTTATGATTGAATGTTGTATGTGTTAGTGCATTAATCATGAGTGGGATTATACCAAAACAGTAATTCATACTCCAGATCAAGTTATAAAACGCAAGCGGAAGACTGAAAGATATATATATAAAGCCAGAAACGGTCACAATCGGTCTGATATACATGTATTAGTTTTAAAATCAAAATGCCAAAAAAAATGGTACAACTATAATGGTAAACCCTGTAGTCCCGTCATCTGAATGGCCTAAGCAAAGTCTCCAGAGAACTGCATGTAGGAGAACTCGTCCTGATCATCGTAGTAGTCAGGCTCAGCCTCCTGCGTCTCATCAACACCTGCATCTAAGACAGGGTCTGGTTGGTATGAACAACACCGTCCCGTAACGTGGGAGTGAGTAGCTAACTCAGTGGAACGATAAAGCATAGGTTAACATGTTATCAATTCAGTCAAGTAGGAATGATAAAGCAATACAATCAAACACTCCTAAATACTCTTATTAATGTAGGTATGGAATGCAGTCATGATGCATGCCCTCGCCTACACTCCCTCGTGCGACACCATCTTGCATCTGCGGCATGCTTTCATCCCTCAGTGCTCCACAACGCCAGGCACATGCAGTGCTATGTTATGAGCGTGATTACCGAGTTGTTATTAGTCATTTTCATACAGTAGTATTGGAAAACTAAGGTACCTCCCTTATATCATTCCCAAACAATGATCCATTCTAGGGTCGTCAGTCCTAGATAATCTCATACGATGATGCGGTTCTAGGTCGCTGTAAAGGGCTGTCAGGGCTGTTGCACGCACTCGTTGCACCGCTCCCCCATCACCTTATCAATACAGGCCTAGTTTATACTCTATTTACTACGGGAAGACTCGTCGCCTCACCGCAAATTTAAAGTATACTCGAGGTCACTACAAAGGACTGTCAGGGCTGTTACATGCAATCGTTACACCACTCCCCCATCACCAAATCAGTGTAGGCCAACAGCTCGAATACAGTGTCTCATACCACCATATTTGGCTCACTAGTCTGGGTTGCACACTGGTCACTACGGGGAGGCACATCGCCCCAGCGTAGGCCAACAGCTCGACCACGGTGTCCCATACCACTATGCCCAGCTCATGAGTCTTAGCGGATCAAGGTACTAAGGTTAAGCGAGATTCACTGGTGAGTTAGGTACCTTATGTTCAAACAGAGGCGTCCATACATGGTGAACATACATCGGCAGATCGGGTTACTTGACGAGCTCAACCAGCACGAGCGCACGTTGAGTTGAGCAACATGAAGTGCGCAAACACTCCGTGTGGCCTAACCACTGCCGACAACTTTAGTACGACTCGGGTTCGTCAAACTCTTCTTAAGTGGCGAATAAATCTCAGCCATGAACTCAAGCTTGTTACCGATTGCCTAGACTATATCATAGCCCCACTTTCACTTCATTCCAACTGGTAATCATAAGAGACAGTCAAAATAGTAATGAACAAATAATTCAATTCGTACAAGCATGTGAGCATGTTGAGAAATGTAACACAAACATGATTTGCACACACATTCATTTCACGAATAAAACAAATATCATAATGTATCGTACATGGAGGAAATCATATACAGAATTAAGGTAACCAAGATTCATATCTCAGCCCTCATACAAAACTACTATTAGTAATACTTAGCACATTCAGACATTTCTACAAACACTTAGACTACAAACATCATCATACATGATGTATATGGTTTCCACATATATGAGGTCAACTCCTTTCACTAGGGAGTTGCCCCGTAAACCACATACATATACCCACGACGGATGATCATGGCATGCACGAAATCGGGTTCCATATTCATTTACGCATTGCCACAAACACTTGGGCTACACACTTTATCACATATAGTGTGTATTTGCCGTGACATGATTTTAGGGCAAGTCCTTTCGCTAAGGAATTGTCGCACATGTATTAAGCATATATTCACGACAAATAAACATGTTAAGCACAAATCCAAATTCTAAACGTATTCAAATATTTCAACACATACATAGAATACACTATATTACACATAGTTCATATATAACTGAAACATGAAACGGACGACGCATTTTGCATGTGAAAAACACCCATAACAAGAATAAATCATTAACCGACATTGAAAGCCTTGAAAACCATAACCTATACGTCTAAAGTCCGCACCTTACATCGTAGAAGCGTAACGAAGTCAATAGAATCTCTAAGTCTTCGTCTGCGGCGGCACAACAACCTAAAGCATGAATTAAGTCAGATATCTCGCTACTTGTAACAGTTGAAACCCTATAACAAGTTAGGGTTAGGTTTTCTTACCTAAGTACGTCGACAGAATCGCCGAAATAACGATTAGAAAGCTATGGTCAAGCACGTATAACAGTGGGATAGAGTATCAGGAAGATGCTGCCACTTCTCTCACACTTTCTCTCTCTTTACTCTCTCTCTCACCTAGGGTTTTCTCAAATTCGTATGGGATGAGAGAGTGAGGGTTTAAGGTCCTTATATAGGCCCAGAACTCACGGAAATAAACTCAGGGCCATGGTATACTTAGGTTATGTCCAAATACGGACTATTCCGTCTCAACGGAGCACTTCTGGAGCTCCCCCTTGAACCAAAGGTCGGACTTAAGCTCACTGACCTTGGATCTAGGTCGAGTTAAATTTTCGTTCCAGTCGGGTTCCCAGATCACACGTGGCGACTGGACCGCAGTTCAATCCAAACTGATCGGGGTTACAAGTACACGGACATGTATGGGAAATGTTCCCTGATCCGAGGGTGTATTTGGGTCAGATTCTGATGGTCTGATTGCTTATATTTGGCCTGTAAGTGACAACTCTCAGATTACTTAAATTAGATTTAATTTTTAAAGAAAACCATGTTTTCTCACACTCCTCGCTCCGGGCTCAAGCGAATAGCCCTGGGACACTATCTGATTTTGACTTCCGAGATGGTTGTCAAGCCCAGCAAGGCGGTCATAATTCTATAACCTCGTATTATTCGGACTTTCGATGTACGGTCCAGATCTGATACGGAGTTTTGTGATGCTCCCGAGAGCAGCCGGGTAATGAGATTGATCCTAGATTTTTGGGTAATATAGCGTCAACGATTCCACAAGTTTCGGGTCTTGCAGATCGTATTTAAAATGATTAGTGCGGATTTCGTATGTAATCTAGTTTAACACTAGTTAATCCTCGTCTAATTTCTAAAGGATTTGGTCCTGAGTGATTTCTGCCCGAGGTGGTAATCGGGCCTTTGTATGGGATTTTCCGAGTCGTTACAACATACGTTGTGAGATGCTCTCTCTCTCAATCTCTCCAGTGCAAACGAACTCCCTGACTCCCTCTCTCACTCGTACGCCTGAATTTCTCTCTCCAAAATAGTTTGCATATTACACACCATGACTTTTAGCATGTGAAACTTCTTAGGGCCCGTAGTGATTTAGGTTTTACATCCACACTGTCCATCAATTTTTACATATGATTATTGAGCATGAGCCCCAAAATGAGGCACATCCAAAGCTCAAGTGGACCACACCACAAAAAGCAACGGGGATTAAATTACTACCGTTAAAAACTTTTTGGGGCCATAGAAGACTTTGAACAACCTGATATTTGTATTTTAACTTATTCCAAGTGTGTGTGATATCATAAACAGATTAGATGAAAAATTAGCATCAAGCTTGGCCCTAGGAAAGTTTCAACAACATTTTGTTCAATCCGTATTGCTTTTTGTGGTGTGGTCCACTTGAGCTTTGAATGTGCCTCATTTTTTGGCCCGTGCTCTAGAATGATCCATAAAAATTGTGGATGGTATGGATGTAAAATGCAATCACTGTGGGGCCAAAGAACTACCACATGTTAAAAGTCATGCAGTGGATCAAGCAATCAAGATAAACTTTATACAGTGGCAACAGATTGGCTACTCAATAGCTAGTGGTAGGTGTTTTGCGGACCCTAGCATGATGTATGTGTCTCATCCATGCTGTCCATCCATTTTTTCAGATAAATTTATGCTATAGGCCCAAAACTAAGGTAGATCAAAATCTCATATGGGGCCACACAATGTTAATTGAAATCCTTGAAATCCCATTATTAAAAACTTCTTAAAATTTTCTTGGGGTTACAAAAGTTTTGTATCAAGCTGATATTTGTTTTTTGCCTTCATCTTGGTCTCTATGACCGAATCTACAGGTTTGATGTTAGATAAACATTACCATGGGCCCTAGGAGGTTTTTAATGGTAGATCTTCAATCACTACTATTTTCCCATAGTGTGGTCCACTCGAGGTTTTGATCTGCCTCAATTTTGGGCTGAAGCCATAAAATCATCTGGAAAAATGGATATACGACATGGATGAGACACATACATCATGTTGGGGTCCATAGAGCATCAACCACTGGCCATTGGGAATAGCCCATCCGTTTCCTCTGTCGTTGCGCATGCAAACGGACGTGGGTTTCCGAAAAGCCTTCCGCAATAAGTTTCTCTGTAAAGATTCCAGGTGGGACCCACTGCCATGTTTATTAGAAATCAAACTCGTCCATCCATTTTTCAAGTTTATTTTAGGACATGTGACCAAAAGTAAGATAGATCCAAAACTTAAATGGGCCACACGAAAGGAAACAGTGGAGATTTAGTGACCACCGTTGAAATATTTATATGGCTATAAAAGTTTCATGGGTCTAATTTTTTTAGTGTTTTTACTTCATCCCGGTAAAAATGATCTTATAAATGGTTTGGATGGCATATAAACATCAAGGCAAGCCTAAAAAGGTTTCAACGGTAGGAATTCCTTTTACCATTGTTTTATATTTTATGGCCCAGTTGAGTTTTGAATCCTCTTCTTTTTTGGTCTAGTGTCCTAAAATCAGCTAGAAAATTGGGTGGACGGGTTGGATTTTTCATAAATATCACGGTGGACCCCACATCACATCCGTGCATAGGATCGTTATAAGAAAGGCTTTCGCACTGTATCCACATCCCATGCAACATGGGAGAGAAAAATCAGGCGCACAAGAGAGAAAAATCCGGCGCCGCATGGGGGAGAGAAATCCCTCATCGGGAAATGACGTGCAGTGAAGACCATCCGTTAGATTTATTATATATTTATATTATAAGAATCGGGTTCGGGTTGGGTCGGGCAACCCGAGACTTCAACCTGAGCCCGACCAAAATTTTATCGGGTTGGTGTTTCTACGGCTCAAGCCCGAGACCGAACCCGAAATTTTCTGCCCGATCCCAACCCAACGTCGGGTCGGTCACGGGTCAGTCGGGTTGAACCCGCTCGACTTTCAACCCTAATATCCACTAATATAAACATTTTAAAATACAATGCATAAATGGATATACATATATCGAAAATTAAAGCTCCAGAGGACGGCTGCATGCTCCAAGCTCAACGCTGCTGCGACCTAACACCACCTGCACGCATCTATCGTGCATAAGCTTATAGAAAGCTTAAAGGGTGGTGAAAGTGTGTGCACAAGGTAAGTGCCAAGTATGCAATACAATGTCATATATCTTACAATATCGGAATAAGCAGAAATACTGACAAGAATATGAATTATACGATATCAGAGTAAGCAAGAATATATTGGTAAGTCCATGAGTGCCACCAGCCGTACCAAGGCTATGCAATGCAAGGCATGAATGCTAACGGTCGGTAAGTCCATGAGTCATACAATATCAGAGTACGCAATGCAGATCATAATGAGGCAAATATCATATAGAGGATGCAATGCGGAGACATAGTAAGCCAAATATCAGATGTCGATGATGCAATGCAATATGCAAATCCTGAAGAGCCACGAATACCATCAACCTCATCTAGGCCATACATTAAACCTGCGCGTATTGCGCGATCATGTGGAGATTGAAAGTGCTCTGGTTTGTCAAGTTATGTAAGTGTTGTGTCAGATTGTCTATAGAGCCTGATAAGAAGATCAATTCAAGCGTTTGCCTCAACTGGATGTGTGTAAGCTCGCCACAGGTAAATCTAAAGCCTCACATCCCATGTCCAAAAATACCAGGTGAATAAAACCCTTAAAAACAAGTTAGAAAATCATAGGGTTTTAAAGGTAAGAAGACGTTTTTCAAAACAGGAAAATCTCTAAGTTTTTCTTGCCTTGTCGATTTTATCGAAACACCTTCGATATGATCGACTTGCTCTGTCGATGTCCTCGATGCTTAAACGATATCATAAAAAAGAAGACAAAAATGTCCTGCAACCACATGTATATCCGGACTGATTTATCGATGTATCGATCCACGTATCGATATCATCGATACTTGAATTTCAAGTCCATCGATAATGGCTCGATAAAATCGACAAACAGGTTTTCGGCGCCCTTGTTTTTTTTAAAAAATTTCAAATTCCTTTGATGTATCGATGCTCCTTCTGATATGATTTAAAATCAAGTATCGATAAGATCGGAAATCCATCGATGATATCGATCGTGGGTCGCATTTCTTCTAGTAAATATTTCAGGTTAGTTTTTACTTTGATCGGGGGCCATTCGAGGAAATCGATATTCATATGTCGATGATATCGAGGCCAAGTCGATTAGATCGAATCTGGACACAATCTGTCCAGTAAGCTTATTGGTAAATCTATAGGATTTATCGATCCCATCGACACTGCCTTCGATAGCATCGATATGCAAATTTCGATCCCATCGATCGACTTACCAGCTCGATCATATCCTAAAACTGCAAATATTTCTAGTAAAGTCTCTCTCATTTTTCAAGTGTCGATGGATCAAACCTATCATCGATGGAATCGGAGTTCGAAATCCGATGACATCGACAGTTGTTTCGATTCATCGACCAGCTGGCAAAAGGTTTCAAAAGCATATGACTTTGAGTTTGAGTCATTGAGTAGACCATCGATACTGTCGAGAGTATATGCTCGATAATATCGAACCTGCTCAATGATATCGAACTTAGTCATAAATGTGACCGTTTTATATCCGTTGGAACTTTTTGCCTATATATAGAGGACTTGTCTATTGTTGCTAGGAGAGAAAGCAGAGAGTGCTTTTATGTGTTTCAACTTATATCTTATATCTAAAGCCCTTTCTCTCGAGGGAGTTCATCCTCCAATCCACCCTCATCATTGATATTTAATAGAGTGGATTGGGGAATGAACTTCCGCATTCAAAGATCCTCCGGCTACTACCTTAATGACAAATCATTAAGTTGGGATGCCCTGAATGCATAAGATTGGAATCGCTCTATCTTCCTGATAAGAAAACATTTGAGAGTAGGATTCCATCTTGACCTTGATTCAATCCGAAGCCGAGTATTGATATATCATTTTGTGTTGCGGATCAAGGGAGCAGAAGACTCTTCGTCAACAAGGAGGAGGAGATCTTCAACATTGTGCTTATCGGGACTCATCAACTTATTTGTAAGTATCTAGAGTCCAAGAGGACACTTGTGATCATTCCTTTCTAGGATTGGGTCTTAAGTGATTCTCATCCTTTGAAGTCCTCAAGGAGGCCTTCGGCAGGAGTGTACGTGGTGGGTGTGTTGTGTGAACCCTTGCTCTATGGAGAGCATAAACATCTGGTTGAAGGTGAACCAGCAAAACCTTAGGTTTGAGGTCGACCGCTGCGAAACCTCGGGTTTGAGGTGAACCATGTAGAAACCTTCGGTAGGGTCTTATGGAAGATCCTTGGCCAGTGTGCCTAAAAGTGGGTGCGTTGTGTTGACCCTTTTTTGTGAGAGCATAAACAGTCAGCCTCAGTGTAGGTTGTAAAGGTTGAAGGTGAACCTGATTTAAAACCTTAGGTTTGAAGTGAACCGCTGTGAAACCTCCGTAGTGAAATCCGGTTCACTTAAGGGTTGAGTGCGGTTACCGAGAGTGGAGTAGACAAGTCATCGAACCACTATAAAAATGACTGTGTTTGAGATTGCTATTATTCTGATTGTGTGATTTACTTTAATATATTGCATATCTGAATATCTGAGATCACAACTCACACACCTACACAGTCATATCCATCATAAACTAGTTTGCATAGTGTTTACTTCTTAAACAGTTTGTGATTGGATCCTCTACCGGGCTTGGAAGCCAGTAGAGTTAGTTTTGAGTAATCCTAATATGTGCCTATTATTAGGATTAGTGTAATAAGATTTTAAATAAATCATAAAAACTTTTAAAACTCCTATTCACCCCCCTTTAGGACATATTGGCTTATTCCTTCTTCAACTAGTGCGGTCTCAACTGTCATTTCAGGGATAACTCTATCTCACGAGGAGTCCCATAAACATCTCAGCCCAATGTCATCTGCTTTAATCAATCATCCATCATAACATTCATACGAATGATGGAGGTGCATAGAAGGATGGCGGATCTAACCCAAATATCAAGATAAGCTTACTGATTTAAAACGTGTCACGATAGTTAAGGAAAGAATCCAACTTATAATCACCACAACATCAGACGATGCTCCTAATATGAGATAAAGTTCTACCTTCACTATGTGCACAGCAGCCTGCCAATCACTGGTAGCTCGCTCAGGTCCTCATGCCCCGCCCACTTAGTGTCCGCCCACATGCGCCCGCCTACATGTATCACAGTGATGGAGCATCACAATATCCCCCACCGAGGGCAGATCTGAGTCTAAGTGCAATAAGTGGGCTTCCTTACCCTCTCTATCGCACAATAAACTAGACTTCCTTATGGGGCCTAATATATACACAAGGTGGGATCCAAGGTGTAGGTTTCATGATGCTATGCTGTCACATACTCATAATCGGTATCAATAACTGGGACCGACAATCAACATTGATAATCGGAATCAGCCTTAATAGTCGGAATCGGCCTCGACAATCAGAATCGGGCTCAACGATCGGTCTCGACAATCGAAATCAACATCAATAATCGGAATCGGCCTCAACAATCAGAATCGGCCTCGATAATCGAAATCGGCCTCGACAATCGAAATCGGCCTCGACAATCGGAATCGGCCTCGATAATCGAAATCGGTCTCAACAATCAAAATCGGCCTCGACAATTGGAATCGGCCTCGACAATTGGTCTCGACAATCGGAATCGGCCTCGATAATAGGCCGAACAAGGCCCAAGGGAAGGTCATAATGTGGATATTAAACCATCATTGCCCATCAATGTGACTATTTAACCAACATTGCTCATAAGGAGTAGCCCACATAGAGCCAAACGTATATCGAGCCCATGGCCTCACACAAAGGCCTCATACATAACATAATGGGCCTCATACCATCTCGATGGGCCCCATATAATCATAATGAGACTTACACAAGGGCCACATCACATGGGCCTAATACACATCACATGGGTCGCGTCACATGGGCCGGAAATACATCTCAATGGGCCTCATCATATGGGCCATAATTAAACACATCACATCAGGCCTTACCATGGGCCTTGAATACATCACAATGGGCCACAACCCATGAGCTTCAAATACACAATAGGTGGGCCCTACACATGAGCCTAATTAGAGGTGGGCATCGAGTCGAGTCGGAGCGGATTCGGCCTAACTCGACCAGGTCCGAAGTTTTTAACGCCTTACCCGACCCGATCGTATCCGAGACCGAGTCCGGGTCCACCACTCGATCGAACCGTTGTACTCTTATCCTTACCCGAACCAAGTCTGACTCGATCTAAAAAAATGAGTCGGATCGGGTTATATAAGTTTCAGATCCAATATTCTTGGCATGAAAAGTTTCAATGGTAAACGTTCAATCCCACTGCTTTTTGCAGTGTGGTCCACTAGATCTTTAGATCTATCTTATTTTTCAGGTCAAACCTTAAGACGAGCCTGCCGAGTGGATGGACGGTTTAGATATAACAAATACCTCATGATAGGAGCCACAAAACTTACTGATGCCAACGCGCCAAAAACATGCTGCTGGTACGTCGTACACCTGCCGATCTGCATCCCAAGGATTTTCTTGGGGACGTGGATTTTATGTTATGTGGGCCATAGTAATATTTGTAAGAAATCCACACCGTCCATCAGTTTTGAAGGCTCATTTTAGGACATGATATCAAAAAAATAGGTGGATCGAAAGTTCAAGTGTGCTTTGGACGAGAGAGAAAACAGAGAAAGGTAGTCATTAAATCTATACTCTTTTCTCTCGTAGGGGCCACTGAGTCTTGGATTATACTTCATTTTTGACAAAGATATATTAAAATGAGCTCCCAAAACGAATGGACGGTGTGGATTTATCACAAACATCAAGGTGGGACCCACCTAACATCCCAAGCAAAGAAGTGATAGGTTCCCACGTCGTCAGGGAGCTCTGCTCGAGGAACCTCGAGAGGTGTGAGAGATGTATATTGGTACTCCGCATAATATTACTTAAATGATGGTAAGTCAGTGCTCTGTGGGCCCCACCATGATGTATTTACTTCATCCATGCCGTCCATCTATTTTTCTATATCATTTTATGGTATTAAAAAAAAAAGAGATATATCCCCATCTCAAGTGGACAACATTACAGGAAACAATGATAAACAATATATGTGCGGGTCGAATCGAATCGAATCGGATCGGATCCATTCGGATCGGATTACGGATCGGGTCTGTCCGGGTTGACCATTGATCCGAAATCGATCCGATTAACGGTCGGATCTTGCTGGCCCACCTCGATCAGACCCGATCATGGCCTTCGGTTAGGATCTGTTCGGGGCGGATCGGGTCGGATCCGCCGGATCAGTCCCTTTTTGCCTAGCTCTAGGCCTAATATACATCACAGGTGGGCCCTGCACATGGGCCTCATACACATCAAGTGGGCTGCATCAATGGGCCGCACTAATGGGCCTCATACACATCAAGTGGGCTTCATCAATGGACCGCACTAATGGGCCTCATAGATGGGCTACAAATATATCAAGGTGGGCCTCACAGATGGGCCACAAGTATATCAAAGTGGCCTCATCATATGGGCTTCAAATACAAAGCAGGTGGGCCCATCACATGGGACAAAAATACAAACAGGTGGGCTCCACACATGGGCCAAAAATACATCATGATGGGCCTCATGGATGGGCCGTACCAATGGGCCTCAAATGGGCATAGACCACAACAAAAATAAATCATTTCAATAGTTGCAAGTGTAACATGTGTATCACTGTACACCATCATTATATGGGGCACATGGTGCTCTAATGATGATCAGCACCGCCCAAACATTGCCTATGTAAATCAGCACTGTCCAAACATTGTCCATGTAAATCTACACCGTCCAAACATTGGACAGGTAAATCTGCACTATCCAAACATTGGACAACACCATTCAAAACTGTCCAGCACCGTCCAGCACAATTTGGACAGTATGGATGAAATAAATACATCAAGGTGGGTGTCCACGGTCCAGATGGGACCCATAGAACTTGTTGACGTTAGTCCAACAGCTATCTGTGGCTGGATGGACGGTATTGATAAAACATATACATCATGTGGGCCATCTACAGATGGTTGGACAGTATGGGTACAACACACGCATCATGTGGGGTCCAAGTTCCTAGATGGTGGTGACCCCACATGTGCAAATTGGGTCCCATTGTCCCGGGGACGGACGGCGTGGATTAAAGCAGCTACATAGCTGGCTACGAGCCAGCGTACACCAGCCAATCATCCAGTAGTGGGGCCCACCACAAACACACACACACACACATATATATATCACATATAATATAATATTGTATAATATTTTATTTTATTGTTTGAAAAAGGTCCAGCATCCAGACCTTTTGGACACTGGACGGACGGTTTAGATATAGGACAGATACATCAAGGTGGGGTCCATGTGCTGGATGCACATGTCTTCAAGGTGGGCCCCACATCCAATGGGCCACACATGCTGCTGTGTAGCATGGAAGAAATACATATATCATGATGTGGCCCGTCAGACGGACATCGTGGATGCAATGGATGGACGGTGTTAGATAATAAAAAAACATTTGGTGGGTCCCACCATCCCATCAACCTTGACGGTAAGGACACCACACATCAAGGTAGGCCCGCTGGACAGCCTGAATAAAACATATGCACAAGGTGGGTCTCACCATACAGATTTGCTGGACGATGTGGATCTAACATCAAGGTGGGCCACGCCCATGCCTTGGACGGCCTGGCCCCCAACACCTCATCAGGTGGGCCACAAGCATCATCAACATCAAAAAAGAGGAAAAGGGAGAGAGAGAGAGAGAGAGAGAGAGAGAGAGAGAGAGAGAGAGAGAGAGAGAGATTGGATGGTGGAGGGACCCCGCCACTATAGGCTCCTCTAGGATCTACAACACATACATCAAAACGGGTCCCACTAGGATCCAAAGGTCAAGATCTACTCTAGAAACACCCACCTATTGGCCTTCTTCTTGGTCCCTAGAACTCCTACGCTCCTTGGCTTTGATCTTGATGAAGGATGATGAAGTTTTAATGGTGGGGATGAGAGATGCGGGTGGTAGGAAGGTGGGCCACACTATAGCTTCTCCATGGAAGCTTGAGAAGCTTGGACGTTGGGGCTTAGGTTGCTTGGGAGAATGAGAGAGAGAGGGTTGTAAGGAGAGAGAGGGATGGGTGATGGGTGAGTGAGTGATGGGTGAAAAGGTGAGTGATGTGTACTTGACATGTAAGGGATGGGTTGCTTTAACTTTGAAGTTACTTTTGGGAATGGAACATGTTCTCTTGGGTTTAGCAAATGCGCGGTGTTTTCTCGAACTGAACGCGGGCTCACATCTCCTGGCCTGGGAATCTCCTCGGCATGCGAGACACGGCGTCGGAACCGCGGCAATGACATGGTCGCAAGGATATAAGTCTCGGGTCGAGCTAACTCTGGAATACGAGATATGATTTAGGGTTGTGCGCAAATGCTATTTACAAGTTGCAGGTGGCCGAAATTCGACCGAGAGGACAGCGGAAGCCTACGGAACGGTACGATCTAGGATATGAGTCTTACTGTAAGGCCCATATCATAATCTGTACCATTCCGTAGGCTTCCATGGTCCTCCCGGTTGAATTTCGATGACCCGCGATCTGTAACCGGCGTTTGCGCTCGATCCTAAGCCAAGTCCTGCAAACTAGAGTCGGTTCGATCCAAGACTTGTACCCTAGCGACCGCGCCGTCGCTGAGGTTCTGACACCACGTCTCCCGCGCCGAGGCGATATCCAGGCCAGGAGATGTGGACCCGCGTTCGGTTCGAGAAAAACACCGCGCGTTATAAATATTGAGGGAATCTCTACGACACGTCACATCAATCCATCAATCAAGTACAAGCAACCCAACCCATCTCTCTCTTAATAAAACCTTACCTAAAATCAACTCTCTCTTACAACCAAGTACACATTCATCACCCATCACCCATCACCTATCTCTCACCATCCCTCTCCCCATCACTCCATCACTCACATCACCTCTCTCTCTCTCTCTCTCTCTCTCTCTCTCTCTCTCTCTCTCATTTATCTCCCAAGCTCTATGGGAGCAACCCCAACGTCCCAACCTCTATGAGAGAAACATTGTGTGGCCCACTCCCTACCACTCAATCCAACCCTTCAAAGCCGATCTCGACTATTGAATCACACCCCTTGGAGCTCTAGAACCTAGAGGCCGAAGGAGAAATGAAGGAATTTGAGGTGGGTGATCTTGGATTTTCGTCTTTTATTTTTTTTTTATTTAAGGGTCCATATATGTGGGACCCACCTTGATGTACGCTTTATAACAAAGAGGGGCCTATAGTGGCGAGGCCCCTCCATCACCGCCGATACCTCTCTCTCTCTATGCTTAATGGCCCACTTATGATGTGTGTACATTATCCATGCCACCCAACGAATGGGCCACCTTGATCCCAAATTGGGGCCTGCATGACCGAACGGTCACACATGCCCGGATGAAGGGAAAAATACATATTAGCTTGATCCAAATCTGGTGGCCCACTACGTGGGACCACCGTGATATATGAATGCCATACAGCACCACACGCTGGAGATGGGACCCACCATGGGAAATCTGATTGGCTGGCATACATCCCACCCAACTGCTGACATCACCAAGTTCTGTAGGACCCACCTATGTGGAGCTCACCTACACCGTCCATCTATTTTCATACAGACGGACTGTCCGATGGAAGGTGGCCAGCATGCAGCTGGCAGCTGCAACGTCAGCAAGCCAGGTGAGCCCTGGCCATGATGTGTGGTGTACATCCACACCGTTCATATTGTTGTAAGGCCTCACCATGATTGCACTGTGGATCCTCACCGTCCATGGCTTGGACGGTGTGCCACATCGATAAACGTATTTCATCCAACATCCATCTGTCTGGGCGATGGTTGCTACCTTTTAAAAAAACTAATAATATATAATATAAATAAATAAATAATATATACAACATAAATAATATAAATATATTATATCTTTTGTGGGCCACACCACGTGAACCCACATGGAGCATGCGCCCCATCTACTCCGTCCATCCCTGGCCATGGGCCAGGGACTGTATCTGATCAAAGTCTCTGGTGGGCCACACCATGTGGACCTCACCTGGATGTATGTGCTTCATCTGCACCGTCCGTCTGGACGGTGCCATGCACGACCCAACGCCCCACCATGATGCATATGTATACCATACATCCATTACTAGTGGGTCCCACACTTGTGGACCCACCTTTTATCCACACCGTCCATTCCAAAATGGGACAGATTTAATCTCTGGTGGACCACGTGCGTGGACCCACCCATGATGTATAAGTTGTATCCATACCGTAGTTTGGATGGTGGACCCCTCTGTAATGTATGTGTTTTATACACTCTGTCCGTCCGCTTTGAGCAAGGACGTGGGACCACCCTTTTAAATGTTGTATATTCACCGTCCAGATAAGCTGGACTGTGGAGTCTGCAATGAAGTGGGCGTTTTAATCCACACGTGTGGACTACACCGTGATGCATGAGTCTCATCCTCACCGTCCACATGATTGGGACGGTGGGAAGCCACCACAATGTAAGTGTTTTAAGCCAGCCGTCCATCCAAGCTTGTGGGTCCCACATGTGTGGGCCCACCTGAGAAGCAGATTGGCTGGTACGCCACCCAACTGTGTACCTGTTGTAGGTCGTCAGCGAGTTCCGTGGGACCACTGTGATGTATTTGTTTCATCCACACCGTCCAGATGATCTAGACGGTGCTGGACCATTTCGACGGTTTTGTCCTGCCCCACCTTGATGCATTTGTTGTACTCGGGCCGTCCAGCAATGCTGGACGCGGCTCACCTTGATGTATGTATTGGATTCGGGCTGTCCAGCAGCGCTGGACGTGGGCCACCCTGATGTATGTGTTTTAACCACACCATCCGTCCGTTTTCCTTAGCCCGTGCGGTCCTCTCGATGCTTGTGTTGTACGTCCAGGCGGTTCACCTGGTGGGACCCATTTGTTAGGCGTAAGGCCCACCTGCTGGGTGGCCTAATGTGATGTATATGGGGCCCAATATGCGGCCCACTTGATGTGAACAGGCCCATGAGATGCCGCCCATTACGATATGTATGGTGATGTATTTGAGGCCCATGTGCAGGGCTCACCTGTTGTGTATTTATGGCCCATATGATGGGGCCCATTGTCATGTATTTCCTGTCCATTTGGTAAAGCCCAATGAGATGTACTTCCGGCCCATATATCGTGGCCAATTGTGATATTTATTAGGCCCATGACGCGTGGCCCATTTGATGTATTCAAGGCCCATTTGATGCATATGAGACCCATGTGTAGGGCCCAATGCAGATTATGTATTTGTGGCCCATCAGCAGGGCCCACCTGTTGTCTATATGAGGCCGATTGATATGGTCCACTTAATATATATGGGGCCCTTTTGTTGAGTATTAGGCCCTTTGCGTGAGGCCCATTATGATGTATATCAGGCCCTTGTGTGAGGCCGTGGACCCACTTTATGTTCGGCCCTATGTGGACCACTCCTTGGGAGCAATGTTGGTTAAATGTCCACATTAATGGGTGATGATGGTTAAATGTCCACATTGTGACCTGCCCTTAGGCCCTTTGTTAGGCCGATGACTGATTCCGATTGTCGAGGTCGATTCCATTTATCGAGGCCGATTCCGATTGTCGAGGCCAATTCCATTTATCGAGGCCGATTCTGATTGTCGAGGCCGATTCCGATTGTTGAAGCCAATTTCGATTGTTGAGGCTGATTCCATTTATTGAGGCCAATTCCGATTGTCGAGGCCGATTCCATTTATTGAGGCCGATTCCGATCGTCAAGGCCGATTCCGATTATCAGGGCCGATTCCGATCGTCAAGGCCGATTCCGATAGTCAAGGCCGATTCCGATTATCAAGGCCGATTTCGATTGTCGAGGCCGATTGTTGAGGCCGATTTCGATTGTCGAGGCCCAATGAGATGCATATGCAGCCCGTATTTGAGGTCCATTATGATGTGCATCCGGTTTGTGTTTGAGGCCCAATGTGATGTATATGCGACCCATATTTGAGACCCATTGTAATGCGTATCCAGCCCGTGTTGAAGGCCTATTGTGATGTATATTAGGCCCATGGGAGAGACCTATTGTGATATGTATTAAGCCCTTGAGTGGGGCCCATGGTGTTGTATATTAAGCCCTTTGAGAGGCCATGGGTCCACTATACGTTAGGCTTAATGAGGGCTACTCATTGGGGTCAATGTTGGTTAAATGTCCACATTATCGAGGTCGACTGTCGATGCCGATTATCGAGGCCAGTTATTGGTGCCGATTATGAGTACGTGACAGCATAGCATTATGATACATGCCCATACGCATCATCTGCATATTTGTTATGAGATGTGGTTGACCATTGCATATGTCATTGGGCATGTTGTTATGAGACTCCCTGATAGGAGGAGATTATCTCACATGAGCGCACGGTATGCGCAGGATGGATGCATGACTGGCTTGTATGACTCGTGCATCTTACATTGTGTGTTGAGATTACTGTACGCTCTAGCGACATCAGGGCTGTAGTCTCCACAAGCATATCGTGGATGGCCAGATGGGACACCGAAAATCTGTTCTAGTATCGGGTTACCATAGATGGCCCTAGGTGAAAAATCCTAAACCCTCTTGGTACCAGAGGACGCCCCAAAGTCGAGACCAAGTGGATACATAAGCGCTAGAGTGCCAAATACAAGGAGGTCGCATCTCTCACTGTGTCGTGGTCGGTTGGGATGAGGTGTGGCCTTACCCGCCCGAGGGTATGAGGCATAGTTAAGTTGAGTTTGACAAGTTAGTGAATGGGTCCGCTATCGACGTGCCGGGTAGATATTGGCTGACTACTGGTCATGCAGATAGTGAGGTCTCTTCCACTTGCATGGTCGCGCGTCAGTGGGCAGCGATTTGCATGTACAGTATACTAAACCTCGGTGATGATCCCAGAGATGAACTATACTGATATGTGGACTTATTGAGCAGGAGTTGCATACTCATTCATTTATTTATTCATTATCCACTCGGACTGGTGCTGTGCAACTATTTGTTACTTGTACCTTTACAATGACCAGGATTTCGGTTGGAGCGCGCGACTAGCCCAAGATCAGGAGTTTACCACATTGATTCTAATTATCCAAATTTAGGTATGAGACTGGTTTGGATAGAAGTCCCTTGTGGTGGACTCCGTAACTTGCGATACTACGTACTATCATCTCGACTTCACACTCCAGCATGGTCATTCCATTCGTGCCGCATATTGCATTATACCGCGGAATATGGCATTTTGTGTTACTATGTTTCTGCATTTATATGGCGCAGATATGGCTGACGGTATTCTTGAACTCATTAGGAATTGTATATTGCATTGCATCTTCGACATATGATATTTGGCTCTTTATGACTTCTCATTTGCATAGCTGATCTGTATTGCGTATTCTGATATTGATTGACTCATGGACTTGTCAGTATTTCCGCTTACTCTAATATTGTATGATTATGACATTGTATTGCATACTTGGCACTTACCTCGTCTACACACTTACACCACCATCTAAGCTTTCTATACGCTTATGCACAATAGATGCGTGCAGGTGATGTTAGGTTGCAGCAGCATGTAGCTATCTTCGGAGCTTTGATCTTATTTTTGACATATGTATTTTCCCATTTTAGCATTGTATTCAAAGTTTATATTAGTCGATATGTGATGATGATGATGTTGCCTTTGTGATTTGGGTAAACTTGTGGTTATGCTTTTTACGAGATAAATGTACGTTAAAAAAATCTTCTTTGTAGGATCCCAGGATTGGAACCTGGCATATAGGCGCTGGGAGCTGGGAATGGAGTACTATGGAGGCTGTCAGCACCGGATTCGGCGATAGGGATTCCTGTGAATCCGATTTCCGGGTTTGGGGCGTGACACTTACAACAAGAGCCTCAAATACATCTTCACCGAAAGAGATTTAAACATGAGTCAGCACTGCTGGATGGAGACGTTAAAGTACTTTAAGTTCGAGGTATCCTATCACCTAGACAAGGCCAACCTAGTGGCTGACACCTTGAAGTGTAAGAAGGTCTTATAGTTTGCAACCTTGTTAATGGTGGAGTGGAATATGGTAAAGTTCGTGTGGGACTTTGAGTTGAAACTAACAATGGATGAGTCGTATGAGACCATAACCCACATCCACGTTCAACCACTAATTGATAGTCGGATTATCAAGGCCCAAGGAGAGGACGAACTGCTGAAGAAGATGAAGTAAAAGGCAGAAAGTGATGAGGGATCTGATTGGAGGGTCAGTTCTGATGGATGTTTACGATACAGGGCCGTCTATGTATCCCATATCTCCATGAACTGAGGAGAGAAGTCATCGATGTCGCTCACAATTCCAAGTTGGCTATGCACCCCGGGAGCACCAAGATTTACCAGGATCTAAGACGAGCTTATTGATGGGACAACATGAAAGGCCAGATAGAAGACTACGTGTCCAGATGCCTCACTTTCCAGCAGGTTAAGGTTGAACATCGCCGATCGCCGGGCCTTCTGCAGCCCATGCCGTTGGCAGAGTGGAAATGGAATTTCATATCCATGGATTTCATTTTCGATTTGCCTAATACAAGGAAAGGACACGACTCTATATGGGTAATTGTGGATCGGTTGACGAAGTCGGCCCACTTTCATTCGATTCGGGCTTCTAACTTCGCCAATGACCCAGCTAAATTGTATATCAAGGAGATAGTGCGACTCCATGGCGTCCCTTTGGAAATTGTGTCAAACGGATACACACAATTCACGTTGATCTTCTGGACGCAGATACAAGAGGCGATGGGGGTGAAGTTAAAGTTCAACACTGCCTTCCATCCACGGACGAATGGGCAGACGGAGCGGGTAAATCAGGTGTTAGAGGACATGTTACCAGCATGCATGCTCGACTTCGAAGATAGTTGGGATGATTATCTCTCATATGCCAAGTTTGCCTACAACGATAGCTTCCAAGCTAGTATCGGCATGGCACCTTTTGAGGCATTATATGGGCGCCCATGTCGAGCCTCGCATGCTGGGCAAAAGTTGGCTAGAAAAGGTTAGTAGGGCCAGACCCAGTGTGAGCAACCATCGAAAATATTGAAATTGTCTGGCGCAGCCTCTTGGCAGCCCAAAGTAGACAAAAGAGCTATGCGGATACAAGGTCAAGGGACTTAGAGTTCGAGGCTGGAGACCACGTTTTCCTTAAGGTCTCGCCGATGAAAGAAGTGCTACATTTCAACAAGAAAGGGAAGCTTGCTTTCGTGATTCATTGGGCCATTCTAGATATAAGACCACGTGTGCCCCATAGCGTATCACCTCGCCCTACCCACACCACTCGCAGGGGTGCACAACGTGTTCCACCTTTTAATATTGAAAAACTACATCCTTAATCCTACGCATGTCATCAAGTGGGAACATGTGGAGCTTAGGGAAGATACTACCTATGTCATCCGGTCCACACGCATCCTGGACAGAAGAGAGCATGTGCTCGCAACAAAGTCATCTCGCTAGTGAAAGTATTATGGACGCACCTGAGCCAAAACGACGCTTGATCCTAGGGCATCCACCATCAGAGCTGCCCAAGGACCGTGTCAGGCAGACTACAAAGGGCAAGCGTACGAAGCCCCATAAACTAAGGGTGGATAGGATCAAATGACCAATTTCACCAATCATGAAAGGAAGACGTGGCAAACATAGCTAAACCTAAGTAAGATCAAAACCCAAAGCGAACCTCAAAGGTTGACTCTGCCAAAAATCACCCAGACAGACCAAAATAGATCTAGACCACCCGTCGTAGTTCCGTTAAGCCTGAAACTATAGGAAATCGTCCACCTCATTGGGCTTAAGGCCTATCGCAGGTGGCAAACCAAGAAAGTGCCTAAAATCGTTCGACTTAGGCCAAAAGCCAAAGCGCTTAAAACGCGCAAATTCCCTAGGCTGAAACCTGAAACTTAAGTGAAATAGGCCCTGCTCTTTCATGAAGTTGTAACTCTCCGACCATCGGATTACAACTAGACTAGAGCTACGAGTTAATATTTCCCTGCTCGCATTCGTATAATCGCACCCACGATCTATCACCGACGACTGTCCATCGTAAATGGCCTCCCCACGATTGATCAAAGCATCCGATCTCTGTCCGATTATGACAAATCATATATCCCATGGTGGGACACCTGCCCCTTGGTGCGGATGGGCCAACGGGCCCCTAAAGAGACCACGTAGGCCGAAAACAACCCACCAAGGGCAAGTTCAATAGAAAAGAGAACCCCAGGGCCATTTACGCACATACTCGAGACTATAAGTAGTTCAGATTTTCACCCCCTCACTCCCATACGAAAATTTAATTGCAACAGGGAGAGGGAGTGAGGAGAGGAGGAGAAAAGGGATATTAGGGGAGCTGATTTAGGACATTTCCTTGCCACCACTAGCCGTAACCTAGCTCACGACCACGCCGCACCATAGGAAAACAGCCCAACAACAAGAAGAGGTAACTATCGAACCCTTCCTGTGATTTGGGCTTTAGAGGCTAATTGCATGCGCCCCTACAAACTAACCTTGCTAGAGTAGGGCACCAACATGTTGATCCATGAGACCCTAACCCTAGTAGCGGGATAAAAAAATACTCGTTCGATTGATTGCCCTTCATAAATTATAAATTTTACGCAATGTAACTTAAACATCTGATTGCATATTATAATAAGTCAAAATTACCAAAATTTCATGTTCATGCTTCGTATTATTGCCCTACATGTGCACTTAATTTTACCTTATCACATGCGAATTGCGATGATTTGGGTAGCACACCTGTATGTTCGATAAAATGCCCAAATCAAGTAGAACCTCCCTGATTTACTGTTATGTATTCCTTCCTATTCTTACAACAAGCAATGTATGAAGTATACTGTTTAATCAGGGCTAATTGGTTAATCGGGTTGGCCGACAAACCATAAAACTTGCAAGGCTAGCCCTATTTGGGTCAATTGCTCCAGGCCAGTTCGACTGACCCAAGCCAAACGCGGACAACCGACAGTAGTCGGACTACATGGGATGCTTGCGCACAGTGTCGGTTGCACTGAAGTTCGCCCGATTTAGCCAAACTAGTCTACTAATTGATCAACCGTGTGTGTCCACTACATATGATCACGTTCGCTTGAATCTGAAGCACCTTGCACCCTAGAGACGCTCACTCATAACCGTTAGCGATACGATCCTCAAGCCTCAGGAGCCCGACATGGTGGTATGGGACACTGTGTCTATGTTGTCAGACTACACTAGGTTGACGAGCCTCCCCGTAATGACCGCGAGCAAATCTTGTTCCCAATCCTGCCTATCGTATAAGTTCAGCTGGTAGTGATGAACCCAGACAAATCAAGGATCACAAGTACGGGGCCGCTACGGCCGCCATATGCCTAAATACTCGGCTAACATTATCACTTATTGCATTGCATTAGTATAGGTTGTGGCGACTTAGGCGTTGCGGTCGCATGATGAGGAAGTTTTGACATTTGTGAATGAGGCGTTAAAGTCGCTACGAGCGAGTGTTGGATTATGAGGTCATGCGTCATCTCATAACAACATGCACGTGCATTAATAAGAGTATCTAGGAACTAAATGTTTAAGTTGCTTTATCATTAACTGTGCTCGTAGAATTAATAACATGTGTAACTCGATATTAATGAAACCACTAAGTTGATCACTCACTCCCACTCTGGGATGATGTTTTAAAACACCAACCAGACCTGATCATGGATGCAGGTACCATGGAGTCCGACGCACTGGAGGAGGCATCCGTGGACTCAGAGGAGGGGCTCTCATACTTCCAGCTGCTGGGCAGACCACTATAGGTTGCTTGAGGGGCGGCAATGAGATTTTGATGCTGAGACCTTCTGTATTTTAGAACCGTATATATTTTTTTAGGATACATTCTTATACACTGGACATATATATCTTCTTGTTAGTCATATTTTGAGTTAAAGTTCCTTTTATTTCAGTGTACGTTGCATGATCCATTTTAAATTCCTCAAATGCTCACATGCAAAGTAAAATCAACCATAAAACTCGCTTTCGAAAAACATAAGTGACACCCAAAATATCAGGAGTCAAGATTCAGGGCGTTACATTCTTTCTCCAATATAGGAATTTAATCACATCCAATCACAATTCAATGTAAACATCCTAAAAACTTTCATTCAAAAATAATTAAATATCAATTATTCATAAAAGATTCATCCCTTAGCTTTAGCTTAAATATTAGTCAAGTATGACTAACATCTTAAAACAAAACAATAAAACAAACTAGAACTAAAGGATTAGAGAAGAATGACGGTTCCGTAGAAGCTCTACTGCCTCTTGGTATCTCTCCCAAGCCCTGATTCGTAATTAAAATAACCTAAAATATCCATTTAAATTAGAAAATTCCACATCAACTTCAAATTTAAGCACTTTTGTTATGCTTCGGTCACACCAAATAAAGCCTTCAGTCTCACCAAAGTCACATTGAACCTAGGCGAAGGGTCTTCCGGTCGTTGTCGAATTTCTTCATAATATGTATGAACTCTTAGTCTCTTTTAGGTCGCACCAAACATACCTTCTGTGGCATTGAACATCACTTTAGTCGCACCTAACAGTCAAGCTGAATTTACTGTGAAAATCACTATTTGTTGCTGAATTGTCTTCGACACTTTCAGTCATATCAAACACACCTTAGGAGGGACCAAACGGTTTGTTATTTATGTTATTTAACCGTGTGATTTTTCATCTTCAATAAATGGGTTTTGGTTGCATTCACCACTATAGTACTTGATCTCTTCAGGTCTTTAACACTTTAAATCTTTATTCCCTTCATCCGAATTTTATATTCTTCATTATAACATCCTTTGAGCTCTAATTCATCATTATTAAACATGATTTCATCCTTAGTTTTTGAATTACCTCGCATGCATAGAACAATCCTTAGTATATCAATTTAATAATTTAAATGCATAAAAACTAGTGCAACTGAGAGGATAAATATGTAATATTTAGACTTGATCACACCCCAACCAACATTTTGCTAGTCCCGAGTAAAACATGCAAAAGATTTCGAATCCAATAACAAATTCTTATAGTAATCAATCACGTAATCTAATTCTCAAAACCAATCCAATATAGAGAAAACCAAATTCACTAATCTTCGATTATCTTCTAAAAACAACCGATAAATACCCGAGATTACAGAGTGGGGGGAGGGGGGAGGGTGTAGATACCCCACCCAAGCTGATAAGTTGATTGAGTTTGAACGAATGGATAAACAACCCAACCCTAACTCTAAAAGCTTAAACCCTAAACTCAACCTATTCAACCTAGTTAGCCTAACCTTAAACCCTATGAACCCCAATCCTAAACCCTAAATTCAGCCCATTCAACCCAGTTAGCCTAACCTTGAACCCTAAGAACCTAAAACCCTAGAGCCTTGAGTCGACTCGGCGAGTCAACCCACCCCGTCAACTCATTGAGTCAACTCACCCGGTTAGCCTACCCAACCCCACAATCCAATCAACTCATCTAGTTAAGCCCAAAACCAAGCCTGAATCCAAACTCAGAAGTAAGCTTAATTAAAGAAATGATTGAAACCTTAAAGCAACAACCTTCACAGCAGAGCCTTCACACACTTGAAAAATGCTACCTGTCAAAGTAGGGAGTCCAAGTGGGGACCGGCGACAGCCCACGTGGCACTCCCCCTCTCTAGGGCAACATCCCTCAAGCATGTGGAACTCTCCTTTTGTAAGCCCCAATGTGTGGTTAAAGTGTATTTACTCCGATGCCCGTCTCCTAACCCAAAATTACCATTTTACCACCTCATCTAACTCATGAAATGATGCCACGTGGCAATCTCCAATCCCAACTATTCAACCACATTTTCCCCTATGATCACCAGGAATTACTAGAAAATTGGGTTGAAAGGCCATAAATAGTCTCCTCCCATTCTCATTTCAAGGATCCTTTCTCATTTCGAGACACCCACTACACCCAGAAGCATTAGGCTTTCAGGGAAGCATCCCTCCACCATGGAGAGTGAGAGAGAGCCCGGTCCTAGTCTAGCCTAGCCTAGCCAGAGTTCAAACCTTCTGAGCCACCTAAGTTCAAACATGAGCCACTCAATATAGTCTTGCGACATTACTGTTTATCCAATCATTAAAGCCTTTATCAGTTTCATCAAATCAGTGCATTAACATCATGCAATACTCATTTCCCTCTCAACCCCCTGCTCCTTATATACATAAACGTCATAGTGTATTCACCACTTTCTCACATCTGACTAGTGGGCGTATGCTTTGAGGTTTGTCGATATAATCGGATCTTGCTCACCAGAAACCTTAGTCAGTTAGTCGTCATTTTAGCATACATGTTGCATTCCATCATTTTTTCGTATATGACTAGTGAGCGTATGCTCTGAGGCCTGCCAATATAACCAGAGCAGGTCTACCAAAAACCTTAGCCGGTTGGCTGTTGTTTTATCATAAACATCTATACAATATCAGTAATCTCATATATACATCCTTTGCATCATGCACTTGATCATTTCAAACATATGCTCTGTGGCTTTCCGATATAGTTAGATCCTTCTCATCGGAAATTCAGATCGGCTAATCATCAAAGCTATTGCATCACATTACATTTATGCACACAAGAACTAGTCATATTCCTAAAAAATTAGTAAGATATTGTGAAGTAAAGATTGTACATTTGTACGGTCAGAGTGAGCGCCTAATACATTCCCTCTTTGTATCCGCGGTCCCTTGCTTAGAATCTCTGGAACATAAACTCACGAGTCATCTTAAGGTTAATGATCTCCGGATAATCAATCTTAAATGTTTCTACGGGATCTAACCGACTATAAAATCATAATAATTAATTAACGGTGACTCTGGTTAAATATAACGCCCCTTTACCCCTAAACAAAAGCCCTCTAACAAGGTAACCAGTGGAAGAAGCGAGAGTCGATCTTCCGTCCCCTTGGAAAATCCGCCCTCTATCATCCACAGGGGTGCACTTCATGTTTACGTAAAATCCATTCCAATCACCAGGTGCATTACCTCATGTCAAGTCAAAGGGCTAAAAAATTACCCCTGTGTGTGATTCAAGTGGACCACATGATTGGAAAAAGTGTGCATGCAATAATCACCCTCTAAACTATTTCCCTAGTATGGCCCACTTGAATCATGGATGGGGTTGAAATTTAGGCCCCATGCCTAAATTTTTGTGTCGCATCTAATGGTTGGAGTGGATTTCATATAACCATTATATTAGGTTATGTGAAAATCAAGGTTGGACATATCTCTTCCAATTGTTTTCTTTAGTGTGCACCACCCGAATCACAAGTCAACCTATTTTTTAGCCCGAGGCTTAAACTGGGATTATGCATCTAATGGTTGTAGTAGATCTTACATAAGCATCTCGGTGGGCCCGACCAAAAAATAAGTGTGCGCCTTCCTCTCTCCAACAGCATAGATTACGTGGAGAAAAAATGGGATTAAATGGGACATCGCCTTCGATTTTGATGGGCCCTTGTGATCTTTACGTAAGATCCACTTCAACCATTAGATATTTAGTATAATAGTAGGTCTAGTGATTAAAAAATTAGGTTGATTTATTATTCTAGTGGGCCACACCAAAGTAAACAATTGGGAGAGATATGTCCACCCTTAGTTTTTACAGGGCCCACGGTGATAATTATATGAAATCCCCTCCAATCATTAGATTTGGAGAAAATATCTAGGCCTGTATTCCAAAATGCATACCCATCCATTAATTGACGTAGGCCACACTAATAAAAACAACTTAGAGAGTGAGCATTGCTCCAAACACTTTTTCCAATCACATTGTCCACCTAAATCACATATGATTCTAACTAAGGGTGGCACATAAACATCACGGTGGGGCCCACCTAGGCTGTGGGTACCAAAGGTAGTGGCCTAATAATTATATGGACTAATGAGGTAGTTTTTTTGAAAAAAATGTACCATATTAATTAGCTAGTCTCTGTAAAACTCTCTTAAATTAATGTACAAACAAACAAATTAATTAGCTAGTCTTTGTACTATATTAATTAGCTAGTCTCTCTAAAATTCTCTAAAATTAATGTACAAACAAACAAATTAGGCCATTAATACGACAACATGTGATAGGTAAAGCTCACATGATATGCCTAACACAACAAAGTAGGGGTATGACTCGAAGACCTAACCGAGTCTTTACCTTACTCGATTCAATACTTCACAATTAAATTAGAAATATTTAGACAATATACTTAAATAGGATAAAAAAATCAATAAAGGAAAGATAAAAGTGAGTTCGTTAAGGCAGAGATGGTTAGGTCTGGTTGAAGGTCAGCTCAAACCCAACCTGACCGTAGCTCCACCCCACCTGAATTCCAAACTGAGGTGCCCAAACAAAAGTCCCCTGTAATTGGCCCGACTTGATTGCTGGACCTTGACCTGACCCAATACATGTCATTGTTCCCAAGCCAACCCAACCGACCAAAAGTTGCTCAACAGACCCAACCCGAATTCAAGTTGGGTTGGCATCTATCAAACCCAAACCCAACCCGGGCCTTTACAACCCATCCCAAACTTGGGTTAATCAAGTATGGGTTGACCCGTACCCTAGTTGAGCGAGCTGACTCAATACGACAATTATCAGGTTTTATGTTAAATTCCAGTGATCTAAGCTGATGATCAAGAAATCACATAAGTCCCCTATTTTGAAATTAGTTAGGGCATCTCACGAAGCATATCACAAGCCTAGTTTTGTCACGTAAAGGTAAGAGTTCTTTTTTTTAAATGGTTTTGATTAGGAATATTCTATCATTTCCAATTGAGTTAGGGTTTGTGAACTAGTAAATAAAAATAAGGCACTACGTGGTTGACCTTAGGAGAAGCTTTGCATGAGGTTGGGCTTTCATCCCATTAATCAAATGCACCATTCTACAATGAGCCACGGCCTAAAAATCAGGCCAATCCAAGACTTAAGTGGACCACACCTTATAGAATAGTTGAGAATGGATGCTGACCCTTTAAAATCTTCCTAATTGTATATAGGGCCTAGTGAGATATGGTTTGGACATCCAGCACGTCCAACGTGTGTCACACATGGATGGGCATTTACTAGAGTTGTACACAAGTCGAGTTAGCTTGGTTAGCTCCCTCAATTCAACTCAGAAAAGCTTGACTCGCCTCAGCTTGAAATTGGATTCGAACCGAGTCGAGCTGGTTTTTAGAACTCAAAAAAAATTCGAGCCAAGTTTGAGCTCGACTCAACTTGGATTGAACCTCAACTCAAACCGGCTTGGATCGAATCAGCTCGGTGACTCGGTTATTTTGATATGAATGCCGCTCGTCGAGTGTTTGATGAAATGACTCAACAAAGTGTTGATGAGGAAGGAATGGATACGTCGGCCGTTTGATTTTGATGCTACTTGCCTGGGTGTTTGATTATAATGTTATTCTTTAGGTGTTTGATGAAATACATGTAAATTATTATTATTATTATTTTACATTTTTTGAGAAATTGAAGCTGCATTCTACCTGTTTGAGAAAATGCCGAACATGCTTGAACTAGCCCATGTTGCTGATTGAACTGAGCAGAGCTAGCAAGACAGGCTCGAGGACGGAGCTGGGTCAAGTTCAAGTTGGGGTTAGCTACTGGCATAGCTGAGCCGAGCTGTGCCAAGCTCGACTCGATTCGACTCGTATACAAGTCTAGCATTTACACTAAATTTTAGGCTATTTCAAAACTTAAGTGAGATCCACCAAGTTCGTTTAGATGTTTTAAGAATGCTTTGTCATTGTTTCAAATGGTGTAGCTCACTTTTGTTTGGGTGATTTTTGCCACGACCCATAATCGAGAGGGGACAACAAGAGCGTCCATCGCACCAATGAGGTCAATCTCGTAGTACCATTTACCCATGTAACAATGGGTAAGATGATATATGAAGTAGTAGAGCTAGTTGATCCATCATCAAAGAGGGCACCGATCATGGTACGTGGGTCTTAAATTTTAAGAAATTAGCCATGGCCCTTTGTTTGTTGAATATAGACGATTGTGCTTTTTTGGGTTCTTAACCTTAGTGTCATTCAAAATCAACTGAAGGGTTAGAATTTCCATCTACGTTTTGTCCATTTTGTATCACTTAAACGTAGCCCCAAGACGTGATTACAGTGAACATACAGTCCAATCACGATGTTTGTCAGATGATTCCAGAAACAAAAAATAGACGGCTGAAAACAGCCCCAGTTTACATGGAAGCGGTTTGGCTGATTTACCAGCCACCAGCGATGTAGCTGGTGTGGGTACGTGTGGTGTTGGAGCTCCGAGTTTCACGAACGGTTCAAATGATATCAAAGTTACATGGCCCCAAAATGATGTATTTATTATATCCACATTCATTTTTTAAGATCATTTTAAAGCATGAGGCAAAAAATGAATTATATCCTAAGCTCAAATGGAACACACCACAAATAGAAGTGGGGATAATGATTTTCAAGGTTAAAACATCCGTAAGGCCCACAATAATGTTTATTTTCCATCAAATCCATTCATAAGATTACAAAGACCCGGGTGAAGAGGAAAAACACATCTTATATTGACCTAAAACTTCTATGACCACCAAAAGGGTATCAATGGTAGACGTTCAATCCCGTACTATTTTTTTCAGTATGGTCCACTTGATCTTTAGATATATTTTATTTTTTGGCTCAAGCCTTACGACGAGCTCACCAATTGGATGGATTGTTTGGATATAATACATAACCTCATGATGGGACCACAAAACTTGATGATGTCAATACACCAGCTAGAAGTTTTGGTAGGAGATAATGTACAAATATCTCTTACAAACTCATCAGTAATATCCATCCCATCCCCCATCCTGTGATTTAGAAGTTTTGGTAGGAGATGATGTGAACCGATCATTTGTCACAATAGTAGCCGTTGGGCTTGCTTGGGAGCATGTGCTTGGAATGCATTTGATTCATTAATTATATTTGGCAGCTTTTAATGGAAATGCATTATAATTTAAATATTGTATTAGGAAAATTGTAATAAGAATATATTGAAATTCTTTAATGTGAATTACTTGAATTTGATTAACTAGGTTAATTTTAATATCTTAAATTAGCGTTGATCTGTGAGGTATGATAAACCTATTGAAATATATAATTTGACAAAAAAATACAACAAAAAAGGACAAAAATTTGAGCCACAGGTGGGCTGGGCTACTAATGTAAGAGATACCAATAAGCAAGTCATTGACATATTTTAACCATACATTTACATAGCTAATGTTTGGATAGTTTATATCATTACATTGATATGATTTTAGTGTCGTAGCTAATGATTAAATTGTTTTGATGTATCATTAGTATACCACGTGTATAACAAATTTACATCTTAATGACATCTTTGTTAAATGTGCAACTCTCCAATAATTAAAAATGAAGTAAAAATAACATTTTACTCCAAGTATACCTTAAAAAGATACATTTCAGAACACACTAAATTTATATATTTCAAATGCCTCCAATTCAATTAACCTTCAAAAATAAATGTGTTGATAAGCAATTATGAGGATCATTTATCCCAAATACATCCATTCAAAGATTCAACGTCAAATGGGTTAAATAATTCAAAGCTATGACCTCATCTGTGGGTTAAATAATTCAAAGCTATGACCTCATCTGTGTGTGGAAAGTTTGTCTGATTAGGATCATTGAATATTATTCATTTTTAATTTTCTAGAAAATATCCCTTAGTTTGGTAGTCAGATAATCAAGTAAGTGTGTAAATTTTAGATGCGACACTATTGTTTTAAGAATCGCTCCGACGACGGCGACTTGGATTTGGTAGTACCCATCTGGTCCCCGACATCACTCATGGCCATTCAAGCCTGTCTGAGTCTTTGGTTTTAAAACTAACAAATAATTTGGTCAGTTTATTATTAACTATTTCCACATTAAGTGTGTAGCTAAGGTTGCAAACTACGCTTATACTTCGACACTTATTCACATGCATGTAAAAGTTATTCATTTGCCTATAAAAGTTAATTGCCTTCATTGAAACTAATTCACTTACCTTATTGGCCGAGTGAGTAATATATTTGCCATTTGAGTGTGGATCCTTTGTCTGCGACGAACACTAATTTTCTGCTTATTGCAATGTAATAGGTTTATATCATGTTAGTAATGATGTGGCACAACGACATTGCAACAAACACAAACTTTCTACATATAGAATAGAGGATCTACTGATGGGATTTCACAAAAATCAGTCCTATCTAATAATCACGTGGGCCACATCATAGGAGATGTTTGACAACCATCCAAACATATCCAAATTTATGATCTATACTGTCTGATTTTTTTTTTATTTTTTTATTTTTTTTAAGGAATATGTCTTTGATCATTTCAAAAAAATCCCCACCTTTACAGCTGGGCACCTTCTGTCTGATTTTGATTTTGGGTGCATCCTGATTTTACGATGTTACAATCTTAATGTACAGGTTGGATGCGGTACAAACATTACATTGGGCCCGAAGTGAAAAATGTTGTAGAATAATCTTATTCTGCAATGTTGCACAAAAGGCAAGCAGCCTCCCAAAACGAATCTACAGTCTCGATTCCAAATGTCGAAAGGATTGCATGGAGATTTTAAAAAATTGGGTGAAAATGTTAATTTCGGGGGAACAAGACGCCAAAAGGAAGAACTCGTAACGCTTTTCACCGAAGGCGTGGCCTACTTGCACACTCACATCCCCGAAGAAACGTAAGCCGACTGAGTACTAAGTAACTCAGTGTGCTAGAGTAAATTATGTGGGGCCCATCATAACATATTTATCTTATCCACACCGTTCATCTGTTTCATCAGAATATTTTAATAAATGAAATCAAAATTGAAGAACTTGAAGCATATCCAAAGCTCAATTGGACTATACATGGGAAACAGAGTGAATTAAACATCTACCGTTGAAAACTTCTTAAGAGCCTTTTAATCAAGATGATATTTGTGTTTTCCCTTCATCCATGTCCATGTGACCTTATAAACAGGTTGGATGACAAAAAAATATCAGTGTGGGCCCTGGGAAGGTTTCAACGGTGTACGTCATCATACTCACTATTTCCTTTGGTGTAGTCTATTTTAGCTTTCGATATCCTTGAATTTTGAACCAATCCCCTAAAATAATCTTTTAAAAGGAATGGACGGCTTGGATAGGACACATACATCACTATGGACCCCACAGAATTTACTCACTATCTTATACAATATTTAACTAATACTACGTAACGATATTTATATAATATCCCTGCAAATAGGGAACCTTGCACTTTCCTCTTCACTACTCTCAGGCTCTCAGCAGTCACCTACCGCAGTCGCCTCTTCCAAAAGATTGCGTGAGAGAAAAAAGAAAAAGAAAAATCCCGTGCTCGGCTCTACAGTTATTACCTGGCCCTCTTAGATAATCTTCTTCTTTTGACTGAGGGGAGATGGCGATTTCTGCGACGGATGCACTGCTGGGTGAAACCGTCGAAGGGTCCGTCGATTACAGAGGACGGCTTGTGACCAGATCTTCATCGGGCGGATGGAGGTCTGCTTTCTTCATTATAGGTATGTAAGTCATTGAGTTTGATCGCTCGCTTGTGATGGATGGGAGCTTCGCACTCGCACGTGTGGATATAGCGCGTGCGAGATCCGAGCTGAGGTTCTTTGGGAGCATGTTGTGGACAGTTAAATGGACGGCTCGTATTTTTCGTTTTTGTTTCTTTTTGTTGGGAAGTGTGACGGAACGGATGCGGATTTCCTGCCAAAGCCTTTCGCAGGAAGTTCCTGAGATGGGAACCTGGGTGGGTCCCACAGTGATGTTTGTGAGAAATCTACCCCGTCCAACCGTTTTTTAACCTCATTTTAGGACATGGGGCAAAAAATGAGCCGGATCCGATACTCAAGTGGGCCGAAAACGTAAGGATTGAACTTATACGGTTGAAATATTCATGGGGCCACAGAAGTTTTGAATCAGGCGTTTTCAGTTCATCCCAGTAGGAATGGCGTTATGAACTATATGGATGGCATGTAAACATCACTGTCGAGGTTTCAACTGTAGGAATTTCCCTACCCAACTTTTCCTTTGCGGCCCGCTTGAGTCCTGTATCCTTTTCACTTTTGATTTCAAGTCCTAAAATAAGCTCACAAAACGGATTGATGGGGTGGATTTCTCAAAAACATCACGGTGGGCCCCACATAAGTTTCCACCGCAGGAACTTCCTTTCGCAGGAAATCCGCGTCCTGCCAGAACTGATGCCTGCAGTGTTCCCATTTTCCTGATGAATGGCCCCGATCTCTTACACGTTTGTCATGTTGGCACGTTTGTCATGTTGGCACTTGTGCCGCAGCCTCCAATCCATCTCACGCGAGTCATCAGCACATATAGTCTTCCGCCAAAATACATACGATAGTTCCCAACCACTAACACCACGGTCACGATTCATCTTCCTTTCATGCTGCACACGTGTTCGGCCATCCAGACCATCCAAATTGTGGGGCACATTGTGGATGATTTGTAGATCGAAATACAAATTAATCAAGTAATCTTGACCGTACAATTGGTGGGTACCAAATGGATGGTTAGATGAATCAGAGTAGTCAATAAGAAAATCTGATGGTTTCTAACATTTTGTCCGTGTAATTTTTGGGTCATGGTCCATCCACCATCTTTTAAGCTATTTCGGCGGTTCGGATTCCCTTCAGATATGCCCTATAAACGGTGGATTAGTCACTGCCATTTATAGAAAGGCGATGAGCTTCTCTCACTGGTGTCCATCTCCGACCCTAGACTAGATGTCGAATTTTGAATCTGAGCTGTAGTTATGAGATGCATCACACATGGCCTGCATCTGCGGGTTTTTACATGTGTGGAGTGGAGAAGATGATTTTATAATCCTGACCATTGATCTGACATGTCTCACGATCGATGGACTACGGAAACGGATTGGCTACTCCCCCTGACACCCGCCCCGGAGCTGGTGGTCGGTGTTCTGTGGGCCCACCATGATGTATGTGTTTCATCCATTCCGTCCATCTACTTTTGTAGATCAATTTATGATTAAAAAAAAAAAACAATGAGGTATATCCCAGTCTCAAGTGGACCACATTACAGGAAACAGTGTTTAATGAGCTTCGACCGTTAAAAACTTTTTGGGGGCCATAAAAGTATTTGATCAAGTTGATCTTTGTTTTATCCCTTCATCTAGGTTTTTATGACCTAAGCAACGGATTGGATGTCAAATAAACAGTACATCGGGCCTTAGGAGGATTTAAATGATTAATATCCAGTCACTATTTTTTTTCCTACGGTGTGATACCAGATTTATATCCTCCCATTTTTTGGATAAAAACATTTATTTAAAAATGGATGAACAGAATCATTTGGTGGGGCCCACGGACCGATGAGTTTCCCGGAATGGCTACTCCCCCCAATTGGCTGATGGCAGGTACTCTGTGGGCCCCACCATGATGTATGTGTTTCATCCATATGCCGTCCATCTATTTTTCTAAATCATTTTACGGAATGAGACCAAAAATGAATATGTCCCAATCTTTAAGTAGACCACATTACAGGAAAGTGTTGAATGAACGTCGACCGTTAAAAACTTGTTGGGGGCCATAAAAGTTTTGGATCAAGCTGATATTTATTTTTTCCGTTGGGTCTGTATGACCTAATCAACAGATTGGATGTCAAATAAACAGTACAGTGGGCCTTAGGAGGATTTTAATGGTGGATATCCAATCACTATTGTTTTCCTGTGGTGTGGTACACCTGAGATTTATATCCCTCTCAATTTTGGGATCAAGCCCTAAAATTATATGTAAAAATGTATGAACGGAATAGATGAAACATATACATCATGGCGGGGGCCATAGAGCACCGACCACCAACCACCCGGTGGTGGCAGGGGGAGTAACCATGGACTGCTCCTTTATAGCCCATCCTAGCTACATGTAATTGTGAGAGAGAAATAAACACGGTCTACAGTGTACTTTGAATGGACCTAATCTTGATTGCGAGCTTTTTACGGTCTTTATATACGAATACGGATCCTCTGTTTGCGTGCATTCAATAATGCATCGCTGACTGAGATGGACCAATCACTATACAGCAAAGGTGGAAAAAACAGCAGGAAAGTCGTGGTTTTGGCAAACAGAGGTTCCGGACTCGCTATCCAATGGTCGGGATCACATGACTGCGGCTTCCAGCAAATAATAACTGAAAATACGTGTAAAGAAGAGTGGCGGCCTCTGGGGAGCGGATAAGGTGTTACCCGGGTAACACGTTACACGGTTACCCTTACTGCGGGACCCACCTTGTTGATTTATTTTTGTATATCCACGCCGTCCATCCGTTTTTCCGGCCCATTTTAGGATGGGATTTCAAACATTATGCAGATTCAAGTCTCAGGTGGACCACACCACAGGAAACAGTAGTGACTGAGTGCCTCACCATTAAAAAATCCAAAGGGCCCATCGTGAGGGTAAGGTTTTCGTTAATTTTTTATTTGCAATCCAACCTATAGATAATGTAAAGAATACCTGGCTGAAGGGAAAAATATAAAGATCAGCTTGATCGAAAACTTTCGTGCCCTATAAAAAGTTTTTAATGATTATCTGGTCCACCACAGATTTAGATCTTCCCGAGGTTTGGGATCGTTTACTATAATGACATGGAAAAATAGTTAGACATATATACATATATTTAGATCTCACCTGCGCACCTACGCATGTGCACACTTTTGCACACGTGTCATGGGTGTCTAATCTGAACAGTCCATGTGATGTGGAATCCCATGAAACCTCATGTGACAAATTTCCGCTCTGATCTAAAATTCTGGTGCGCCGTAGCAATGAGAAATGCAAATCAAGGGAGGAAACTGTTTTTATTTTTTATGGCCCATCAAAGTTTCAGATCAAAGTAAAACTTGGGCCTGGGAGGTTTCACGAGGTGCTGCTTCACATGAACGGTTCAGATTTTGGATCCGCATCAAGTATGATGGGTTCTAAAAAAGTGTGCACCACTTCCGTCCGAACTGGTGCGCAGGTGGGCAGGTGAGCATTTCCATGTATAAAACATGTGTGTGTGGGGGTACCCACGCGGTTAAAAGGTGTTACCCGGGGACGCGGATTTGCTTACGGGTTGAGTAGGAGACTCGCCACCGAAGTGACGTCACTACGTTTTGTGGGCCCACCATGATTTATTTGTTGTATCCGCACCGTCTTTCATGGCACGAACAAAAGACAGAGTCCGATACAAAGCTCGATTGTACACTACCAGTCCGATACAAAGCTCGATTGTACACCACCACATAAAACAGTGGGGACAGTGACACAGAAAATAGTGGGGAGAATGACGGCCACAGAACTTGGTGACGTCACTTTAGTACGAGTCTCGCTACTCAACGTGTCAGTAGCTAATCTGCGTACGTTTGGTTAAGTGGACCCCACTTTCCGTTTAAGATGGGCGGGGCTTCACACGCGTGTAATTGCCCTAGATTGACTACGTGTGGTCATAGGGCACGTCCTAATGGGGGACATCGTCCATGAGATCCACGCCATTCATTAGTTGCGCTGCCTCATGATTGTGATAGGCCCTGTTGCCTACTGTTAGTAGTCGTGTATGGAGCCCACCGTAAGTCTATATATGCCATTCAATCCATTCATTAATTCTTTCCACCAATCTTTCAAAAAAAAAAAAAAACTTTGCACTAAGATGTAGGTGCTCTCCAAAACTCATGTTATTTTAGAACTCCTGCGTACCATAATAGGTGAATTCAAAGGTTTTATGGCATGGCCCACCTGAGTTTTGCATGAATGGTTGAGATCAAAATATAATATGAGGTGGGGCACCTGATCGATGGGGTAGATCTCATCCAAATGCCCTGTGAAGACTCTCTTCCGCTATAGCTCTAGTGGATTACCTTCACCAAGCCTAAAAGGTGGGAGGACTTATTACTTGGGAAATTGTCCATAGTTGATTTGTATGCAGATGTGGTTAGGAGACTCCATGGTCCGAGGTAGGGCTAGCCCAAGCTTTGTCCAAGCCTAACCCACATTTTTCAACATAGGTAGGCGTCCACCTAGGCCAGTGATGGGCTAAAATAGTCCAGCACAAGCCTAATTGGTCTTTAGAATGGAGAGAGAGAGAGAGAGAGGGAGAGTTGTTTAAGGCTCGCTCCTGTAATGGCACAAGGCCGTGTGGGTTGGTCTGGAGATGCCGTCTGCATTGGCCTGGGTATTTATAAGGTGAGAATGACGTCAAACTCAGGGCGAAACTTGATAAAAATATGGCAATTTAGCTAAGGTAATGATTAGCGAAAGTTAAGAAGAGATTGAAGCTTGGAAAATGAGAGAGAGAGAGAGAGAGAGAGAGAGAGAGAGAGAGAGAGGCATTCAGGTTAGAGCTTAGAAGATAAGAGAGAGGCGTAAGTAATAAGGGTGGAGTAAAGCAATCAGCAGTTTAAGTGGGCCTGTCGAAATTTTTGTATGAAATCCACCCTGACACGAGGGCGTTACCCCATTTTACGCTCAGGGCCCAAATATCGGCCCCATCCATGATTCAAGTGGACCACACGATTGGAAAGTGTACGGGACAACACTTTCCATTGTTGTGGCTCACCTGAATCATATGGGCCTGGTTTTTTGGCCTCATGGCCAAATTTTGGTATGGCATCTAATAGCTATAGCGGATTCATATGATCATCATGGTGGACCCTATAAAAATCAAGGGTGGATGTTTCTCTCCCAACTAATTTCTTTGATATGGTTCACACAAATTATAGATGAGCCTGACTTTTTTCTTTGCCCTGGTCCTAACACAGGATTACACATACACATCACAGTGGCCTCATATCACATAAAATTTCATTTTTTGATATATGTGAAGAAATAGCTTCCTTTTTTTCTTAACAATTGAGAGAGGGATGCCACCCTTGGGTTTTTATAGGGCCATCGTGATGTGTATATGAAATCCAATCCAATCATTAGATGTGTAATTCTACATTGGCAGGCCTAGATTAAAAAGAAAAAAGAAAGAAAATAGAATGATGCGTGATTGATGTGGGTCACACCAAAAGAAACAGGTGGGAGAGAGACATCCACCCTTACTTTTTGAAGGGCCCATTGTGATGATTATATGAAATCCACTCCAACCATTAGATGCCATACTAAAATTTAAATGAAGTTAAAAATATGCTTATACCTGATTCAGGTAGGCTACTCCAAGGGAAACAATTTGGAAAGTGAGCATTGCCCCCTTACACCATTTTACAATAATCTGATTTACCTGATGGAGCTAGTTTTGAGCCTTGAGTGGTAGGGGTGGAAACATTACCGTCGACCCAAACAACAAATCATTCCATCTCCTCTCTCCGTTGAGAAATCTGTAAGTATATAGGGGAGCTTATTGAAAACCTTTTTTTTTTTTGCTGAATCTAAATTAGCTTCTTTTAATAAATGTACCCCTATTGGGCTGGGCTGATGGGCTGTTGTATACAGTCCAAGCCTGGAATGTTGAGAAGCAGGCCTGATATTCCAGCCCAAGTCTTTCTTGAGGTGGGCCAGTCGGTCCCATTAACAGCCCTAAGTGAGGTATAAATGGTTGTATGCAAGTTAATTGGGATGTGCGTAAATGTCAAATTCCCTATTTTATTTATGTAATTATTTAATTTGCAGGAGTGGAGATGGCTGAGAGGTTTGCATACTACGGGATAGGTTCGAATCTGATCAGCTATCTGACTGGGCCACTGCAGCAATCAACGGCTGCAGCTGCAGCGAATGTGAACGCATGGTCAGGAGCAGCGTCCATGCTCCCTCTCTTAGGAGCATTCGTGGCTGACTCCTACTTGGGACGCTACCGCACCATCCTTTATGCTTCCCTCCTTTATATCCTGGTCCGTACTTCACACTCTCGCTCTCCCCACGTTTCACTCGTGCGAGATCAAGCACAGGAGCAGCACATAAGCACGTGTGGCATGAATTACCCTAGGCACTTCTAAGTAGGTAGGGCTATTGCGGGTACCCGATGGACCCGACCCGATTGTAGAGGGTATGGGTCCTATCTTCTGGACAGATAAGAAAGTGGTCCGGTTTGGGCCCCACCTTTTGGACCTGGTTAAAAATTAGGTATTGTTGGATTTGTATCCTTCTAGGGTTAAAGTGGGTTCAGGTCTAGGAAGAGCCCAGTTATATATGTGTGTGAAATGCTCAGCTGCGCACCGGTTCTCATGTGAACTCATGAGCACTTTTCGATAAATGATGTGAGCGCAAAATCTGAACCGTCCACGTGATACGACACCCCATGAAATGTTTATGGCCCAAATTTCAGCCTGATCCAAGACTCTGGTGGGCCATGGCAAAAAGAAACAATTATCTCCCTTGATTTGCCTCTCTTTTCTATGGCTCACAAGAGTGTTGGATCAAGCTGAAAGTTGGACCCTAGGGGTTTCATGAGGTTCTGCATCACATGGACTGCTCAGATTTTTTGCCCATGACACGTGTGCAAAAGCATGCATGGGTGCTCATATACAAAGGTGTGCAGGTGAGCATGACTCTCTATATAAACATGTGTGTGGGCTACAATGGACAAAACAAACGGATATATGCTTTGATTATTTGTGAATTGTGAGGATGCTACTCATAGGGCTGAAAGTCAGGCAAGTTGGGTTGGGTTGGTGCTCAACCCTAGTCCAACCCAAGGTTCCTATACCTCAACCCTAACCCAACCCAACCTCGGGTCGGGAATTCTCAACCTAAGCCAAACGAGAGCAGGCTTGGTCGGGTTGGTTGGTGGATACGTACTAATATTTTCGTTATTATATTAGTCTATTATATTTTCAATATGCGTCTTACTTTTTGTACTTATGATTTTATTAGTTATATGCAGCTATTTATCATAAAGAACTTCAATTTTTTTTTTTCCTAAACAAACAAGATAGAATATAGGACAACTACTCTTTTTAAATGCCATTTTGTGTAACACACAATCTATTTGGGGGAGAGAAGTCAATTGTATCTTGTTTTGCTTGAGTCATCAGAAATGACGTGGACCAATGAAACCCAACGGCACCGGAATTTCTTGTGCCTTCAACATGGACAATCCGCACTCAATTATAATTTCTAAGTAACTTATATATCGATCAGGTTCAGATTGGGTCAGGCAACCCGAGACCTCAACCCAATCCCGACCCAAGTTTTATCGGGTTGGTGTTTGTATAGCCCAAGCCCAAGACCGAACCCGATACATCCTACCCAAGCCCAACCCAATATCAGGTTGGTCAGGTTGAACCCACCTGACTTTCAGCCCTAGTTACACATGGGTGTGTAGACACACACACAGCGGCGGGGGAGAGCTCGAGTTCTATTTGGGTTATCTCATTTTAGTTATTGGTAATTATGTATTAGAGATTTCTTTATTTTTTTTTCTTTGGTAAAGACTCAAAATAATCTTGATAGCCAGCAATCATTATCTCTAATACATAATTATGATTAACTAAATTAAGATGAACTCATTTTTTAAGCTGCTACCAAACCGGCCCTTAGGAGTTGCAATGATCCTTAATGAGTGATGGGATTTGATGCATTGACTGATACGGACCTGTTGAGTGGTGGTCCCATGATTTAGTTATCTGGAATCCCAAACCATTGGTCTTTTGGGTCCTAAATTGATGAACCATCTCCTGAAAATCTCCAAGACTGGAAGGTGCTACCAACCAATCTTTGTTCTTTCACCAGTGAATGTGAACCATTGCTGTATTTCACTTCTGAACTCTCTATTTGAAGGCCATCAAAATTGAAAGGTTTCTAGTTTTCCATATAGGAAATTTGGAGAACATAGTCCATCCAAGATGGCGCCTAGCCCCATTCCCTTTCAATAAAATCCTTTCATTGAAGCATTAACATTGACAGTGAATATGAATGGCGCCTTGTAGGGTCTAGGATTGCTGACTCTATCAGCCTTGCTTCCTTCTCTGCGCCCGCCCGACTGTGAAAGAAAAATGAAGACATCGTCTTGCGCTTCTCCTACTCCATTTCAAATTCTCTTCTTCTTCTTCTCTCTATACCTCGTGGCACTTGCGCAAGGTGGGCACAAGCCGTGCGTGCAGGCTTTTGGAGCAGATCAGTTTGATCCACGAGATCCCAAAGAGAGCAAGTCCAAGAGCTCATTCTTCAATTGGTGGTACTTTGCACTTTGTGCCGGTACCGTTGTTTCGCTTTGGATAGTGACTTACATACAAGATAACTTAAGTTGGGGTCTTGGATTTGGAATTCCATGCATTTCCATGGCACTTGCTTTAGTTGTTTTCTTGTTGGGAACCAAGACATACCGCTATAGTTTGGCGGAGGAGAAGAGCACATTGGTGAGAATTCTCCAAGTGTTTGTTGCAGCAGCACGAAATCGACGGGCCCATACCTCTACAGCTGATAAAAGCCATCTTCCCCCCATTGGAGCTGAAGCAAGAGAGACGGGTCGTACCACCCAATTCAAGTAAGAGAAATCAAATGCTAGTTTTAGGGTGTGTTTGGTTGCACCAAATATCAAATTAGATTGATTAGTCATGAAATTTTATTATATCTCTTAACAATAATTTCCTTGTACAAATTGTTGCTTGGAGAAAATTCACAACAATGTAAGAAGGGATTGAGTATTCAAAAATTACTAACTCATGCATTGTTTTTGTATTGCACAAGGTTTCTTGATCGGGCTGCTGCTTCTACAGATGGTCTGGATTGCTCAAAGAATGGTTGGAGTGTATGTAGTGTAAGTCAGGTGGAAGAAGCGAAGGGGGTGCTACAATTATTTCCAATATGGGTCACATGTTTGATATATGCCGTCGTGTTTGCACAATCATCTACTTTCTTCACCAAGCAAGGCAGCACCATGGAAAGATGGATAGGCTCTGGATTTCAGATTCCTGCTGCGACACTACAGACATTTATCAGCTTATCGATCGTAATTGTCATCCCCGTGTACGACCGCATATTCGTTCCTATCGTTCGATCTTTCACAGGTTTGCCGTCCGGTATAACAATGCTTAAAAGAATTGGCATTGGGATGTTTCTGTCTGTGGTTTCCATGGCGGTGGCTGCTGTGGTCGAGGCCCGGAGGCTTGTGGTTGCTAGAGATGCTGGGCTGGTTGATGTGCCTGCCGCAACAGTTCCTATGAGTGTTTGGTGGCTAGCCCCACAGTACATCTTATTTGGAGTGGCCGACGTGTTTACGATGGTTGGATTGCAAGAATTCTTCTATGATCAGGTGCCAGACGGGCTGCGAAGCTTAGGCCTGTCCCTATACTTGAGTATATTTGGCGTTGGGAGCTTCCTTAGTAGTTTCCTTATTGCTGTGATTGAGAAGGTGACCGGTGGGCCGGGCAGAGAGAGCTGGTTTTCAAATAATCTCAACAAGGGCCATCTCGACTACTTCTATTGGCTTCTTGCAGGGTTCAGCGCTGTTGAGCTGGTTATCTACATGTTTTTTGCCAACTCTTACCTCTACAAGAATAAGAGGAGAAATGCCACCATGTAAGTTTTCAGCCTTATAGCTAGAGCAGGTAATGGTGATTATAGCCAACTTTCTCTTAGCCAAAGCATGTAATGGTAATTATAAATGTCAGAAATGCTATTTCTGGATTAGAAATCTTCAAACTTCAAACCAGTGAGCCACAGGTGCAAATGTGGCCCATGTGAATGTTATTAGGTGTATTTCAACAAAACCAGCTAAAATAATTTTTATCCGCTGCTTTGATAGCGACACATACACACCTCGGCCCAGCGTTCATCTGATCATACTACAAACTGAGATCTGTATAACAGGTGTGGGGTTCCTAAGCATGTATTCCTTTTTTGTCAAATATTGATAGTTTACTTTTGCTGTACTCCCAACAAATGTTCACCAGCGGTCCCTGTGGCATATGTTCGTTCCTTAGGTTATTTATTGTTGGGGGCAAATGCAGAAAGAAATGGAGTGACCTTTCTTCCATGAGCTTAAAAAATAAATAAATCTGGTTCGCTCCCTCGCGGCACATGCGTTGCTCTTTTGATGAGTGTCTTGATGTGGAAATTTATTTAAGAGAGGTTTGATGCATGTATCTTTATGCTCCCTAGACTGATGACACAAAGTGCTTGATGATGATCTTTTCCTAGTTGGACAACGACGCATGAGCAGTCCAAATAAACCTAACCGGGGGACCTTGACAACCCAACCTCAACTCGCATTGGGTCAGTTGGGTTCAACCCGAACCCAAGTTGCAGCCCTAAAATGGCACCGTCGTAATGATCCTTTCAATCTAATGGTTCGTTTTCTTTTCCATGACCATCCATTAGGATGATGGCCTCACATAATGGATGCTTCAACCATTGATTGACCTAGTTTAGTTATGTTTCAATATTAGGCCAGGCGATGTGTCGGGTTCAGTACTTGTCAGGGTTTGCTCAAGCCCGACCCATTTAATAAACGGGTCAAGAAATTCCGCCCTATAGACTTTATCTGGTTTTCAATTGGCTAACTAACAACCATTAGCGGTCATAATCTAATGACCTACGTACACTCCTGCCAGAGGCTCCTATGGAGACTAACATGTACGCATTTGTTGTCAGTAGACCATGTACACACCCGTGTCAGTGAATTCAGCCCTACACAAGAGCCTAGGTCCTACACAAAAACCTATTTGAGTTTGGGTCATAGACTCTCACACTCAATCTTACATAAGGAATGAGTATGTGCAGACTCTTACAAATGACAACTTGTTAGATTGAGCCTCATTTGATGTGTCGTTTTGAGATGTGTCTTCAATGCTCTCCCATGCATAAATCCGCTTCCCAATTGCTCCTCCGATTGTTGATGTCAATGCTTCAGCTCCTACGAATGTTTGCCTTGCATGTGATATGCCAATGTGGTGACCAAGGCAAGGGAGGTAGTGGAATCTCCTACAACTAATGAGAAATTGAAATCCTAAGGGATTCACCTAAATGAGTACTCTAGAGGGTTTAGATAAACATTATACCTATAAGCATGCGTATAATCATTTGAAAGAGGTGGAGATCAAGTTCATCTTCAAGAGTAGCTTGGAATGCTCATTTAAATGATAAAATTACCAAGGAAAATGACTTAGATATCAAGGGTTTAGAGACTCAGGATGAAGGATATGAATTTGGAATCACTTGGGCTTCTCTTGCACCAAAAACTCTTCTAAAAGCACAAACACCAATGCCCTATATAAAGGAACCAAGTTCCAATGGTAAAAAAATGGGCATAAAACAGCGTCTTCGATCGATGGACCGAGCCTTCGATCGATCGAACTCTCCTTCGATCAAGTCCAATATTTTTTCAAAAGCTTGTTGGACGATTTAGGCTGTCATCGATCGATCGACCACATCCATCGATCAATCAATCTGTTGATCAACAACACATATAAGTCTACTAGTTTAGGCATTTTGGTTTTTAGCAGCTCGGGACCTCTATAGCCTATCTAAGCATACTCCAATTGACAGACTGAGTGAAAGATACCTCGTTTCAACACTGAGGTCTTGGTATCGATCCCTAGTGGGGGTGTCTAACAGTGAAGTGTGAACTGACAGTGGGGTGTAATAACAAGCTAACAAAAAAAAAAAAAGAAGCATACTCCAATTGGGCTCCTAAGGCTATGTGATGATCGAACAAGGTTTACCATTAAAATGTTAGAATCATTTAGAGGCTAAGGTTGTTTTGGGTCTAAGGGTTAGGGAAACAAAGACACCTCAGTTATCTGTTCTCCACTCCTTGATGTTTCTTGTCTACTTATGTCTTCGGTCTTCAACTTCTAATGGCTCAATCGACTATATGATACACGGACTCATATAATTAACAAAATAATTGCACAAATTAGTGCATTAACAATCTCCCTCTTTGTCAATTACGCAACAAAAACCTAACTTAGACCTTGTTGTGGTCCATACCAAAGAAAAACCAAAACAACAACAAAATATTACATGTCTAATAAAAAGATATACAACTTGAATATAATAAAGACATATAAACTGCATTGCTCCTCCATAATTGCTCTCATTGTCATCATCAATTCCTTGCAACAACAAACAAACTATGCAAAACATAATTCAATTTGTTTTGATGGACCTGATCTTTCTCCCCCATTTTGTCAGTATTTGACAAATAAACAATTACATGAATATACCAATTAAGTATGAAAAATAAAAAGCTCTATAAATCATGGACATACCTATAAGTACATACTAACAAAGGAATATGGTGCATATGTCATTAAAAATATGGAGCTTATCTATAGCCTAACAATGACCAATGATAAACTAACAATAAACATATGATGCTTAAAATTAAGCGACTTTAGAGCTAAACTATCAAGAGAAAATGAGGCTAAATCCTCAGGTTTAACTATAAGCACACTAATGAGGCTAGAATCCTCAAAATTTTCATTTTGACTCAATAATGAGGCTTAACTCCTTAGATCTATCTATTAAGTCCTCATATCCCCTCATAGGTGGAGATCATTCAAAAGCTCATATTCGGATCTTACTATATATAGTCAAGTCCTTGAAGAGCAACCCACTTTGATACCAATTGAAATTCCATGGTGAGATTAAGAGCCTACCACAACGCATGTGAAAGCTTGGCGTAACTATATAATTATGGTTATGTCCTAAAGGGAGGTAATTAGGACCAATTAAAAACCATATAATTCAAATCACGAATGCCTACTTAAATAATTTTCTAATTATAACTAAGAATGTAATTTTAACACAAAAGCTTCGAAGCCAAAGTGGATCCAAGCACATAGACTACAAAGGATATGACAATTAAGCAACTAGTTTATTAGAGATGGTGTGCTTGTGTGTGGTTAAAAGTTAAGTGTTTAGCATATAATTCAATTTAATTATTCATATGATTTAACCAATCAAACACATAAGCATGAATTAGAATTCCAAACATTCATAATCACAAACACAAGTATATATGGTGGTTCAATTTTCCCACTCCACTTTCGACGGACACACTCTCCTTAAGTGTATCAGTATTCACTATCGAAGGTTTTAAATCATATTCACATCTAAGGCTCTAACCTTTACAAGCGCACACTCCCTCTAAAGGCTTACACAATGACTTACCCACGAATACACCCGTGTTGGTGGCCTACACATGGACTTACACATACTCACCCATGTTGGTGGTTCCCACAAGAAACTTTAGTTAGTTTTATATCGACTAACTAACAACCAATAGTAGTCTTAATCAAATGACCTACGTACACTCCCGCTAGAGGTTCCCACGGAGACTAACACGTACGCACCCATGCTCGGTGGACCATGTACACACCCGTGTTGGTGAATTCAACCTTACACAAGAGCCTATGTCTTGCATATGAACCTATTCGAATTTAGGTCACAAACTCTTACACTCAATTTTACACAATGAATGAGTGTATGCAGAGTCTTACAAATGACAACTTATTTGTCAGATTAAGCCCCTTTTGATACACCGTTTTGAGATATTTTTTCAATAATCTCTCGTGCCCAAATTCGTTTCTCAATTGCTCCCCCAATCGTTGATGCCAAGGCTCCAGCTCCTACGAACATTTGCCTTGTATGTGATATTCCAATGTGGTAACCAAGGCAAGGGAGGTGGTGAAATTTCCTACAACTAATGAGAAGTTGAAATCCTAACAGATTCATGTGGATGGATATTTTAGAGGGTTTAGACAGGGATTATACCTACTAGCATGAGTCTAATCGTTAGAACAAGTTGGAGATCAAGTTCATCTTCAAGAGGAGTTTGGAATGCTTATTTAAGTGATAAATCACAAGGAAGACGACTTAGATCTCGAGGGTTTAGAGACTTAGGATGAAGTATATGAATGTGGAATCACCTAGGTTTCTATTACACCAAAAGCCCCTCTAAAAGTCCAAACACCAAATGCCTTCTATAAATGAACCAAGTTCCAAAGGTAAAAAATGAGCAAAAAACGACATCTTCAATTGATCAATCGACCAAATCCAATTTTGTTCCAAAAGCTTGCTGGAAAGCTCTATAAATCATGGACATACCAATAAGTACATATTAACAAATGAATACAGTGCATATATCATTAATTTGTGGGAAGTTTGGTTTCCAACAACTCAGGACCTCTATAGCTTATCTAAGCTTGTTTCAATAGGGCTCTTAAGGCTATTTGGTAATCAAACAAGGTTTACCAAGTAAAATTAGGATCATTGGTGGCCCACCACCTCCTCCTCTCTCTCTCTCTCTCTCTCTCTCTCTCTCTCTCTCTCTCTCTCTCTCTCTATTTCTCTCTCGTTTTTTCTCTCCCATTTTTTTCTCTCCTTTCTCTCTCTTCTTTAGATTTTTCTTACTATAAATGAGCAACTACCTTGGTTAGTCATTTTCTATGTAGAAAGATAACTCTAGGCTAGGGGAGATGAGTTAGTTTACTTAGGTTAGCTAGTTAGTGGGGTATGATGACATTGCATGGTCATGACTCATGCATGGGATGGTGATGTGTCATGAGGAGAATGTGCATGTGATGCATGTGTGGTGAGTGGACCATGACATCATGGTGAGGTGTAGGTTAAGAAAGTGGGGAGTGTTGACATTCTCCACTAAGGCATGGAATGTGCTTTTTATAGTGGGTCATGGGCTATGGGCCTAAGCTCATATGAGGGGTGTGTGTGTGTGCGCGTGCGCGCGAGTTTTTGTGCACTTGTGTTCTCCAGTTCTTTGGAGTCTATCTCACAAATGAAGTGTCGCACGGATGAATGGATGGTACATTCGCGATTAAGACGATGTGGCGGTTAATATGGTGAGGGTTATGAGGTTTTAGGGTTCGGGTCAACTGAGTGCATACTATGCATGAACACTTGGGTTATTCGGGACATCTCTCACAAACAGAGCATCACACAGACAAACCAATGATACTTTGTGATTGCAGTGATGCATCGGTCGATATATTGGGGGTTTTAAGGACTTAAGGTTTGGGTCACCCGGGTGCGTACTACGCATGAACATTTCGAGTCCGCTTTAGGGCTCCGGACAAAGCGCCCTCATGCGTGGAAGAGATGTGGGGTACCTATTATTACGGGCATGAAGGTTGCTTACAAGCGGATAGCCGAGACATATATAAAGATGTGTTGCCGGCCATTGGGTATACCTGGGGTATTACACTTAAACGTATTGAGTTACTCAGTATGTAATCCGCTTCCTTGGACTTCTGGCCCGCACGGGAAATACCCGAATAGAAAACTTCATCTCAACTGTCGTCTAAATCGGATGGATGATATTAGGGTGTGCAAGAGGCTATTTGCGCACAGGTGTGCAGGGGAAATTTTCTACACACACATACAACATGTATTGAGACATTTGGAATATAGTTGTGGAAATTCTTAGAACCTTATTATGTGATAATGATCGTTTATGTGAGCCCTACCATGGCCCATGTAGAAATGTTTAATAATATGATCGAGTCTTAAGATGCGGGCTCCACATAACTTGATACATTTCTACAATGGATCCCATTATTTGAAAACTATTACAAATCTCTAAATTTATACCATTAAATTTATAGATTGGACCACTAACGAAGAAATTGTCAAAGCCAACAATTTTATCCATTAGACAAAATCTTTATATGAATGTTTAGGGATAAATGAAATTTTTTATATAACCAATGTTTTGGATCATTAATTTCTTCATTCTTTGCGTTTTAGCCACCATTTGAATTTTTACTCATGTCCAAGAAACCATATGCAAAGGCCATGTTGAGACGTTACTAGTTAAACATAAAGAAAAAAATACTATACATGCCAATTACTCAATTTGGGTAGGATGTTTTCCTTTGTACACATGTCATTACTTCGCATTCATAACGGTGATCATATCTTGAATTGAGCTTTGACTAGTCGAAAAGGAGGCTAAGACCAAGTCCTGGCTTAAGGAATTTTCCTTAAATAGATGGGACTAGTTGTAGGTTTAGTTGGTACTAATAGGGCCTTCGTTAATAATCGCGATTTTGCTAGTTCAAATTGTTACCCATTGGACCCTAGTTGTCATTCCTTTCGCAACCGGGATGCGAAAGGAAAGTTTTCTAAACTATAAAAGGGGTTGCCTAGGGTTTTCTAGGTATGACAAGAGGGTTTCCTAAAGCTTTACAATGGATTTGCTAAAGGGTTTAGAGCTATCAAAGCTTTACAAGGGATTTGAGAGAGAGGAGAGAGAGAGAAGAAGAGAGAGAGGAAGCTTATAGAAGGGAGGTTATGCTCGTGGAGGTTATCTACTGTGCAATCTATATCTCAACGCTTCTATGTCCTCGTAATCGGTTAGATCTCTATGTTTTCTCTATTTCTCTTATTGTTTATCCACTCCTGCGTGAGTGAAGAAGTTTGTAACGTTCTACTTCATAGTGGATTGTTGATCTGAACGAGGTCTCGTGGTTTTTACCTCTTTGAGGGTTTTCCACGTAAAAATCTCTTGTGTGGTGTGTGATTGATGCATTAATTATTTTCATTGCTTTATTATCCATAATTCTAGTTTGTTCTGGAGGGCTAGATCCTAAGGTTTTGTGTAAGGCCCCCAACAAAGTGGTATCAGAGCTAAGTTCATTGAACGGGTAGGATCGGTTTTAAATTATGGAAGGTGGCTCATTAAGGATGATCAGTCTCAATGGTTCTAATTGGACCATATGGAAGGCTAAGATGGAGGACTTGCTTTAGTGCAAGGACCTATATTCTCCAATTTTAGGCATATCAGTAAAATCCAAGGATATGACTGATGATGATTGGAAGAAGATGGACCGGAAGACGGTGAGGTTTATTAGACAATGGTTGAATGATTCAGTGTTCCACCATGTGTCTACGGAAACCTCAGCCACTAGCCTATGGCTAAAATTATAAGGGCTGTATGAGAGGAAGACAGCCGATAATAAAAATTTTCTGATGAGGCGACTTGTGAATCTCAAATTTAAGGATGGTGGTTCTGTGGCCGAGCACATGAATGAGGTCAGCAATACAGTGAACCAACTCACCTCTATAAAGATGGTCCTGGATAATGAATTGTAGGCTTTACTATTGCTTAGTTCATTGCCTGACAGTTGGAAGACATTGGTGGTGTCTCTAAGTAACTCCGCGCTAGACGGAAAGATATCAATGGAACAGGTAACCAGTTGTCTCTTCAATGAGGAGACAAGGAGGAAGTCTCAGGGGTCTACTCAGCAAGAGGTTCTTGTGACACAGGAACGGGGGAGAGGAAAGAACAGGAAGGGCGGGAAGGCCCAAGATAAATCAAGAGGCGAGTCGAGTAACAGAAAAGATGTTGAATGCTGGAATTGTGGCAAGAAGGGCCATTACAAGCATGAATGTCGTGGTAAGAAGAACGACAAGAAAGGAAAAGGGAAGGAAGATGAATCAGATTCCATTGCAGTCGCTTCAGATGACGACATGATAGTTATTCTTTCAGTAGATCATGATATATGTCTCATGGATACGAGTCAGGACATCGACTGGGTGATAGACTCAGGAGCTTTTTTTCATGTGACTCCGCGCAGGGACTCCTTCACAAGCTACAGGTTAGGTGACTATGGGACTGTGAAGATGGAAAATTCTGGTGTATCAAAAATTGTGGGAGTCGGTGATATTTGTGTGAAAACTGATGTGGGCTGCACATTGGTTCTCAGGGATGTGAGGCATATCCCAGACCTTCGCCTCAACTTGATGTCGACGGGAAGGCTGGATGATGATGGCTATGAAAGCCGGTTTGCTGGTGGGCGATGGAAGCTCATCAAGGGTTCATTGATCGTGGCCAGAGGGAAGAAGTGTTGCACCCTGTACAAGGCAAGTGTCAGTATGTGCAAGGGTGGGTTGAACGCAGCGGAAGATTCAGCTATTGACATGTGGCACAGGCGTCTAGGCCACATGAGTGAAAAAGGGCTTCAGGTACTAGCAAAGAAGCGGCTCCTTCCAGACGTGACAGGTACACCTCTCAAAACCTGTCTTGATTGTTTATCAGGAAAACAACATAGAGTTTCATTTGTTAAAACTGCTTCTCATGTTAATAAAGTGCATGCATTAGATTTGGTTTATTCTGATGTTTGTGGTCCTATGAGGACAAAAACCTTGGGTGGGGCATTGTATTTTGTTACTTTTATAGATGATACATTTAGGAGGGTTTGGGTTCATGCTTTGAAATCCAAGGAAGAGGTTTTTGATGTGTTTAAATTGTTTCATGTTATGGTCGAGAGAGAGACAGGTAGATCATTGAAGTGCATTCGCACTGACAATGGTGGTGAATACATTGGCGACTTTTATGAGTACTGCAAGTCCCTGGGTATACGGCATGAACAGACAGTTCCCAAGACCCCCCAGCATAATGGTGTAGCTGAGCGAATGAATCGCACCATTGTTGAGAGAATCAGATGTATGTTATCCCATGCAAAATTGTCCAAGACGTTCTTGGGAGAAGCAATGCACACGGCGGTGTATTTGATAAACAGGTCTCCATCAGCCCCATTGAATGGAAAAGTACCTAAGAAGGTGTGGATTATACATGATCAATCGTACAGTCATTTCAGGGTGTTTGGATGCAGGGCATCTGTTCACGTACCAAAGGACGAGAGGTCCAAGCTCGATATAAAGATCAGGCAGTGTGTGTTCTTGGGGTACAGTGATGAAAAGTTCGGTTATAGATTGTGGGATCCGACCGAGAGGAAGCTCGTCAGGAGCAGAGATGTGGTTTTCTTTGAAGATCAGTGTATAGAAGACATTGGTAAGCCAGAGAAGAACCAACTTAGTTTAGGTGAACTAGAGGACATGGATCCGGTTACTCCTCCCGTGGTGCCTGATGACGGGGGGTACAACAAGGTGCAGAGGACGAGGGAGTTCCTTCAGAAGATGAACCAGGGGAGCAGCCCCCACTTGATCCACCTGTTGAGCCACAGGTGAGGAGTTCATCTAGGAACAGACAGCCGTCCAAGAGGTACTCGCCACATGAGTACATTATGCTGACTGATGGGGGAGAGGCAGAAGATTATTCTGAGGCCCTAACCGACGAGCATAAGGGGAAGTGGTTGAAAGCTATGCAAGAGGAGATGAAATCCTTGCGTAAGAATCACACCTATGATATGGTGAAATTGCCTAAGGGCAAGAAAGCTTTGAGCGACAAGTGGGTGTTCAGAAAGAAGATTGAGCAGAAGAATTCACAGACGAGGTTCAAGGCCAGACTTGTGGTGAAAGGGTTTGGTCAGAAGAAATGCATAGACTTCGAGGAGATATTCTCACCAGTGGTGAAGATGACATCCATACGGGTGTTGCTTGGGTTGGCGGCTAGCATGGATCTTGTGATAGAGCAGTTAGATATTAAAACTGCCTTTCTCCATGGTGACCTGGAAGAAGAGATCTACATGCACCAACCAGAGGGGTTCGAAGTCAAGGGCAAAAAGAATATGGTATGTAGGCTGAGGAAGAGCTTGTATGGGCTGAAGCAAGCTCCACGGCAATGGTACAAGAAGTTCGATTCGTTTATGTTGAAACATGTGTATGACATAACGGAGTCGGACCACTGTGTGTTCACGTGCAAGTTCTCATATGGTGATTTCTTAGTTCTGCTATTATACGTTGATGACATGCTCATCATGGAAAAAGACATCAAGAAGATCGACAGGCTGAAACAGGAGTTGGGCAAGTCTTTTGCGATGAAAGATTTGGGCCCGGCTAGGCAGATCCTAGGAATGGAGATAACCCATGACAGGAGCAGCAGGAAGCTCTAGCTGTGTCAAGAGCGGTATATTGAGAAAGTCCTAAAGCTGTTCAATATGAATGCAGCGAAGCCGGTTAGTACTCCACTAGATGGTCACTTCAGATTGAGCGACAGGCAGTGTCCCGAGACGAAGGCAGAGGTGGAAGAGATGCAAAAGATACCCTACGCGTCAGCGGTAGGAAGTTTGATGTATGCTATAGTGTGTACACGCCCAAACATAGCATATGCGGTTGGTGTTGTCAGCCAGTATCTTGTCAATCCTGGCAAAGAGCATTAGGCAGCGGTGAAATGGATACTGGGGTATCTAAGAGGCTCATCCAGGTTGAGCCTATGCTATGGTGACGGTAAACCTGTGTTAGAGGGCTACACAAATGCAGATATGGCAGGCGACATAGACTCCAGGAAGTCTACATCGGGTTTCATGTTCACGTTTGCAGGGAGAGCGGTTTCTTGGCAGAGTAAGCTACAGAAGGTCGTAGCATTGTCGACGAAAGAGGCCGAATACATTGCAGTCACAGAGGCATGTAAAGAGATGCTTTGGATGAAAAGGTTCCCACAGGAACGTAGCCTAAAGCAGGGGAGCACGTGGTTTATTGCGATAGTCAGAGTTCTATACACTTGAGCAAGAATCCAAGTCAGCACTCCAAGTCGAAGCACATAGAGGTTCGGTATCACTGGATCAGGGATATTTTGGAACAAAAGGTGTTACAGCTTGAGAAGGTCCACACGAACGATCATGGGTCAGACATGATGACCAAGGCTTTGCTCAAAGGCAAGTATGAGGTTTATAGAAACCTAGTTGGCTTGAAGAAGGTGGATCCCTCCTGGGTCAAAAAGGGGAAGATTTGATGAATTTTTTGACCCATCTTCGACCGGTCATGAGCCCTGCTTGACCGGTCGTGGGCTGGTCTCGACCAGTCGTGGGAGTCGAGCCGTGACACGACTCAAAGTCTAGTGAGTTCGAACTATTTTTCTCCGTGGTCTTCGACTAGTCGTAGGTGAGCTTTGACCAGTCAAAGGTGAGCTTCGACCAGTCATAGGTGGGCTTCGACCAGTCGAAGGAAGCTAAGACCAGTCCTGGAATTTCTAGGACTAGTCGTAGGTTACGCAGTTTGTTCTGCGATTTTGCGCGAAACTGCGGATTTGAATCATTTCGCAACCGGGATGCGAAAGGGAAGTTTCTTAAACTATAAAAGGGGTTGCCTAGAGTTTTCTAGGTATGAAAGGAGGGTTTTCTAAAGCTTTACAAGGGATTTGCTAAAGGGTTCAGGGCTATCAAAGGTGAGAGAGAGAGAGGGAAAGAGAGAGAGTAAGCTTATAGAAGGGAGGTTTTGCTCGTGGAGGTTATCTACTGTGCAATCTATATCTCAGCGCTTCTATGTCCTCGTAATCGGTTAGATCTCTCCGTTTTCTCTATTTCTCTTATTGTTTATCTACTCCTGCGTGAGTGAAGAAGTTTGTAACGTTCTACTTCATAGTGGATTGTTGATCTGGACGAGGCCCCGTGGTTTTTACCTCTTTGAGGGTTTTCCACGTAAAAATCTCTTGTGCGGGGTGTGATTGATGCATTAATTGTTTTCATTGCTTTATTATCCATAATTCTGATTTGTTCTGGAGGGCTAGATCCTAAGGTTTTGTGCAAGGCCCCCAACAATCAATTGGTTAGCTATATTGAGAATGTGGTGGCAAATCTCATACATTGGCCTATTTACGCATTGATATATGTATCTTGTGAATATTTTATGAGAATGGTACCTGTTACATGCACAAGTTGTGAAAGTATCCGAATAATTGTCTACTGAGTTTAGATAGCTCATTCTATTGAGAAACTGACTATCCAAGGTAAGAGGTACTTCATCGCCAATGAGAATGGCCCGATGAATTTGATAATATTTCCTATAGAGGATGCAGGAAGGGGCGAGAATCATGATGGAGGAATGCTAGCGATAGAAGTGCCACAAAAATATAGAATTTAATTCTTAGAGAGAATAAGAGACTTAAAAGAATGACTTTTTATTGATTTCGTAGGATTTGCAAAATAATTTTAGTTTTCCTTATTAATAAGTGATGTACAAGCCAACATTTATGATTCATTTTTACTTGATATACTTTGATTTCTTTTATATTATGGTGATTGGGCGTTGGAATGTGTCGTTGAATAATTATTACTATATAATATCCTTGATTCCCAGACTAGGTGAATGAGTCAAGAGTGCTCAAGTTTTAAAATTTATGGTGTGAAATATCATCAGGTTGCCATATGTCCATGGATTAGTAGCCTAACGGCATGTTACACGTCCGATTCTCCTACATTTAAAAATGAACTAAAAAAGCATTTTACTCCAATTACACGGGATCATGGTAAAAAGATAAAGACTTCAAAACACACCAAAAATTATATATATCTCCAATTCATTGACCTTCCAATGCAGAGCACTAACTAATGGAGGAAAATCTCTGCAAATCCTCTCAAATCCTCTCAAATGCAGTCAAGTACAAGCCTCCAAAACAGAGGCATCTAGATAAAAGACGGCCAACGACCAATATTCAATAAGCTCATATAATCAAGCTAGTGATGGACGTGGATTTGGTGGTGTTGCCCATACCAACCCCAACAACAGTGTTGCCTACACCAATTGTGATGTGTTGGGCTTTGTGATGCCCATCTTCATGTAGTTTACATCCACACCTTCCAATTGTTTTGCCAGCTTATTTTAGGATATGAACCCAAAAATGTAGATACTAAACTCAACTGGACCATACATTACAGGAAACAGTGGGGATAATGACGCCCACTATTAAAACCTTCCTAGAGCTCATTGTAATGTTTATTTGCTTTCCAACTTGTTAATGACACCCACAGTTGAAACCTTCCTAGCATCCACTGTACTGTTTATTTGCCATCCAACCCTCTGATAAGATTATGTAGACGATGAAGAGAAAATTTCTTAGGGGCACAAAAGTTTTGAGTGTAGTTTTTAATGATGGCCATTCGATTACCATGGTTTCATGTCATGTGGTCCACTTGAGCTCCAGACCTCTTTCTCTTTTTTTTGGGGGGGGGGGGTTCATGCCCTAAGTTGGTAGGTAGGGCTGTACACAAACCGAGTTAGTTCGGTTAGCTCGCTCGACTCGACTCGAAAAAGTTCGATTTAACTCGGTTCGAAACTGAGTTCGAGCCGAGTCGAGCTGATTTTTTTAGTTCGAAAAAATTTCAAATCGAGTTCGAGCTTGTCCGAGCTCAACACGACTCAGATCGAACCCCAGCTCGACTCGAACTCGGATCGAATCAATTCGGTGACTCGATTACTTTGATATTGATGTTGCTCACCAAGTGTTTGATGAAATGACTAAACGAAGTGTTGACTGGTGGCAAGGAAGGTATGTATATGAAACAACTGGTGATAAGGAAGGTATGTATATGAGACAAATGCCTCTTTTTCTTGATTTTGATGTTGCCTACAAGGTGTTTGATGAAATACATGTAAAAACGTTGCTACTATTTTACATACAGTGATAATTTGTAGTACATATATATGTTTGTGAAATGCTACTGTTTTACATACAGAGAGAATTTGATGTACATGTGCTTGTGAAAATGCTAAGCAGGCTCCGCGATCTAAAACCGATGCTACTCGGTTTGACTCATGTACACCTCTAGTGGTAGGTATAAAACACATGCATTATGGTTACTGGCCACTACATATCACTACATGATGTGGCCTGGGCAACATGGAAGCAGATTGCCTGTGATACTTGTGCCCGGAGCTGTGGGGTCCACAGATGTATGTGACAAATACGCTCTGTCTATCTATTTTGAAAGACCACCTTAGGACTGGAATCTAAAAATCAGACGGATCTAAAACTTATTGGGCCACACCAATGAAACAGTGGGACAGAAATGTCCACCGTTGAAACCTTCTTGGAGCTGACCATGATGTATATATGCCATCCAAACTGTTCAAGGGGTTACTATCACTAAGATAAACTGTAGGCATAAATATCATACTGATACAAAACATCTGTCACCTCAGGCGTTCAATCCTCACTGACTACCTCTGTAGGGTCATAGGCAATCCGCTACCGGGCAACATCGAGAAAATGACCACTGTAGACAAAGCCTTTTACCCAGCGGTTTCTATGAAAGACTACAAACTTTAGTTACCAATCTAGATTAGCACGTGCGGACAGCGACTTTGAGGACGAAACTGCCCCTCCTTTTTACTGCCGTGACAGCGACTTTGAGGACGAAATTACCCCTCATTTTTACTGCGTTGCTTTTCCTCTCCCTCCCTTCCCTCGTTCCATTTTCGAAAAACAGAAGGACGAAAACCACCACATACTACATCTGCTGTTGCTTGGATCCCACCACGATCTAGTGGATCCCACCCTCTCTATTCAGCAGCCTTATCTCGTTTTGTTGAAAATGGTCCCTCCACGGAAAAAAGTACGCACTACAGGTATAATGTAGTACATTTACCTAAACGGTGTAAATTTTTTGTGGGCCATTGAACCGCTAGATGAAGCTCGAATCTTGGTTTTCGGTTCATCCATGCAAAAATCATCCAATGAACATAATGGATTACAAGTAAAACATCATTGTGCGGCATAACAAGGTTTCTACGGTGGAACCACTGTTTCCTGTGCTTTGATTCACTTGATATTTCGATATGCCACTATTTTGGGCTAAAACCCTTACTTTAGATGGAAAAACGGATGAACGTTGTGGATAGTTCACATACATTCAAGGTGGGCCGAACTCAGTTTTTGTAATTTTTATAAAAAAAATTTATTATAATTTTTTTAAAAAAAATTGGGTTAGCTTGTTAGTACACACCCATGTCAGTACACACACTCCATGTTAGCCACCCCTGTTGAATTCCTACATTACCTCGCTCAATTTCTATCTTCCCTCGCTCAATTTCTAGCTTCCCTCGCTCAATTCCTACGTTGCCTCGCTCAATTTCTACCTTCCCTCGCTTAATTTCTAGGTTATCTCGCTCAACTCATAGGTTGCCCTCGCTCAATTCCTACGTTGCCTCGCTCAATTTCCTACGTTGCCTCGCTCAATTTCTAAGTTCGTTCGCTCAATTTCTACCTTTCTACCTTCCTCGCTCATTCCTACGTTGCCTCGCTCATTTTCGAGCTTCCTCGCTCGATTTCTAGGTTCCTCGCTCAATTTCTAGCTTCCTCGCTCAATTTCTAGGTTCCTCGCTCAATTTCTAGCTTCCTGCTCCTACGCTCGCTCGAATTTCTACGTTCCCTCGCTCATTTACCTTCCTCGCTCAATTTCTGGTTCCTCAATCGATTTCTACCTTCCTCGCTCAATTTCTACCTTCCTCGCTCAATTTCTGGCTTCCTCGCTCAATTTCTACCTTCCTCGCTCGATTTCTACGCTCAATTTCTACCTTGCCTCGCTCATTTCTCTACCTTCCTCGCTCATTTCTACCTTCCTCGCTCATTTCTTCCTTCCTCGCTCGATTTCTACCTTCCTCGCTCAATTTCTTTTCCTTCCTCTCGATTTTCTACCTTCCTGCTCGATTTCTACTGGTTCCTCGCTCGATTTCTGCGGTTGCCTCGCTCGATTTCTACTTTCCTCGCTCGATTTCTGGCTTCCTCTCAATTTCTGGCTTCCTCGCTCAATTTCTACCTTCCTCGTTGCCTCGCTCATTTCTACTTCCTCGCTCATTTCTACCTTCCTCGCTCGATTTCTACCTTCCTCGCTCGATTTCTAGCCTTCCTCAATTTACGGGTTCCTCACTCATTTCTAACTTCCTCGCTCGATTTCTAGGTTGCCTCGCTCGATTTCTACCTTCCTCGCTCGATTTCTACTTCCTCGCTCAATTTCTGGCTTCCTCGCTCGATTTCTACCTTCCTCTCGAATTCTTCAATTTCTGCCTTCCTCGCTCATTTCTAGCTTCCTCGCTCGATTTCTAGCCTTCCTCGCTTTCCTCGCTCGATTTCTTTCCTCGCTCAATTTCTGGCTTCCTCGCTCAATTTCTTGCCTCGCTCGATTTCTAGCCTTCCTCGCTCAATTTCTACCTTCCTCGCTCGATTTCTACTTCCTCGCTCGATTTCTGGTTTGCCTCAATCGATTTACCTTCCTCACTTTTCTACCTTCCTCGCTCAATTTCTGGTTCCTCGCTCATTTCTAGCTCAATTTCTACCTTCCTCGCTCGATTTCTACCTTCCTGCTCGCTCAATTTCTACCTTCCTGCTCGATTCTGGCCTTCCTCGCTCGATTTCTGCTCACCTCTGCTTCCTCGCTCGATTTCTACCTTCCTCGCTCGATTTCTGCCTTCCTCGCTCGATTTCTGGCCTCGCTCAATTTCTACTGCCTTCCTCGCTCGATTTCTAGCTTGCCTCCCTCGCTCGATTTCTACCTTCCTCGCTCAATTTCTAGGTTTCCTCGCTCAATTTCTAGCTTCCTCGCTCGATTTCTAGGGTTCCTCGCTCGATTTCTAGCCTTCCTCTTAATTTCTGGCTTCCTACTCAGCTCAATTTCTGCCTTCCTCGCTCAATTTCTACCTTCCCTCGCTCGATTTCTACCTTCCCCCTCGCTCGATTTCTAGGTTCCTCGCTCGATTTCTACTTCCCTCGCTCGCTCGATTTCTGCCTTCCTCGCTCGATTTCTGGCTTTCTACCCTCGCTCGATTTCTACCTTCCTCGCTCGATTTCTAGCCTCCTCGCTCAATTTCTACCTTCCTCGCTCGAATTTCTGGCCTTCCTCGCTCATTTCTACCTTCCTCTCGATTTCTACCTTCCTCGCTCGATTTCCTTCCTCTCGCTTCCTTCCTCGCTCGATTTCTAGCTTCCTCTTTACTAGCTCTCGATTTCTAGCCTTCCTCAATTTCTACCTCCTCGCTCATTTAGCTTCCTCGCTCGATTTCTCCTTCCTCGCTCGATTTCTAGCTTCCCGATTTCGCTCGAATTTCTGGCTTCCTCGCTCGATTTCTGCCTTCCTCGCTCAATTTCTACGCTCGATTTTCTGCCTTCCTCGCTCGATTTCTAGCTTCCCTCGCTCGATTTCTAGCCTTCCTCGCTCGATTTCTGCTTCCTCGCTCGATTTCTAGGCTTCCTCGCTCGCTCCTTCCTCTCATTTCTGCCTCCTCGCTCGATTTCTAGCTTCCTCGCTCGATTTCTACCTTCCTCGCTCGATTTCTGCCTTCCTCGCTCGATTTCTACCTTCCTCGCTCGATTTCTGGGTTGCCTCGCTCGATTTCTGGGCTCCTCGCTCTTTACTGGCTTCCTCAATCGATTTCTGGCTTCCCTCGCTCGATTTCTACCTTCCTCGCTCGATTTCTAGCTTCCTCGCTCAATTTCTACCTTCCCTCGCTCGAATTTCTGCCTTCCTCGCTCAATTTCGATTTCTGCCTTCCTCTCTCGATTTCTGCCTCCTCGATTTTTCTAGCTTCCTCGCTCAATTTCTACTCGATTTCCTCGCCTTCCTTCTGCACCTCTCAATTTCTGCTTCCTCTCGCTCGATTTCTGGCTTCCTCGCTCATTTACTTGCCTCCTCGCTCGATTTCTACCTTCCTTCTCGCTCGATTTCTAGGCTTCCCTCGCTCGATTTCTACCTTCCTCGCTCGATTTACTGATTTCCTCGCTCTCATTTCTACCTTCCTCGCTCGATTTCTGGCTTCCCTCGCTCGATTTCTGGCTTCCTCGCTCGATTTCTACTGCTTCCTCGCTCGATTTCTGGCTTCCTTCCTCGCTCGATTTCTGGCTTCCTCGCTCGATTTCTACGCTCCTTTCTGCTTCATTTCTCGAATTTCTACCGCTTCCTCGCTCGATTTCTGCCTTCTTCGATTTCTAGCTTCCCTCGCTCGATTTCTACCTTCCTCGCTCAATTTACTGGCTTCCCTCGCTCGATTTCTACCTTGCCTCGCTCAATTTCTGAGCTTTTCTACTAGCCTCGCTCGATTTCTGGGCTTCCCTCGCTCGATTTCTGCCTTCCTCGCTCAATTTCTGCTTCCTCGCTCGATTTCTACCTTCCTCGCTCGATTTCTAGCTTCCTCGCTCATTTCTACTTTCCTCGCTCGATTTCTGCCTCCTCGCTCATTTCTACCTTCCTCGCTCGATTTCTGCCTTCCTCGCTCGATTTCTAGCTCCTTCCTCGCTCGATTTCTACTTCCTCGCTCGATTTCTAGCTTCCTCGCTCAATTTCTGCCTTCCTGCTCAATTTCTACCTTCCTCGCTCGATTTCTACCTTCCTCGCTCGATTTCTGCCTTCCTCGCTCGATTTCTACCTTCCTCGCTCGATTTCTACTTCCTCGCTCGATTTCTGGCTTCCTCGCTCGATTTCTGGCCTTCCTCGCTCGATTTCTACTTCCTCGCTTTTGAGCTTCCCTCGCTCGATTTCCTACCTTCCTCGCTCGATTTCTACCTTCCTCGCTCGATTTCTACCTCCTCTCGCTCGATTTCTACCTTCCTCGCTCGATTTCTGCCTTCCTCGCTCAATTTCTGGCTTCCTTCGCTCAATTTCTACCTTCCTCGCTCGATTTCTGCTTTCCTCGCTCGATTTCTAGCCTTCCTCGCTCGATTTCTGCTTCCTCGCTCATTTCTGGGTTCCTCGCTCGATTTCTACCTTCCTCGCTCAATTTCTGCTTCCTCGCTCGATTTCTAGGCCTTCCTCAATTTCTGGCTTCCCTCGCTCAATTTCTAGCTTCCTCGCTCGATTTCTACCTTCCTCGCTCGATTTCTGATTCCTCGCTCGATTTCTGGCTTCCTCTCTTTCGATTTCTGGCCTTTTCTAGCTTCCTCGCTCATTTCTGGCTTCCCTCGCTCGATTTCTGGCCTTCCTCGCTCAATTTCTACCTTCCTCGCTCAATTTCTAACTTCCTCGCTCAATTTCTACTCGCTTCCTCGCTCGATTTCTACCTTCCCTCGCTCGATTTCTAGCTTCCCTCGCTCAATTTCTTCTCGCCTCCTCGCTCGATTTCTCCTTTTCGCTCGATTTCCTTCCTCGATTTCTAGCCTCCTCGCTCAATTTCTAGCCTTCCTCGCTCGATTTCTACCTTCCTCGCTCATTTCTACACTACTTCCCTCGCTCCTCTCAATTTCTAGCCTTCCTCGCTCGATTTCTGGCTTCCTCGCTCGATTTCTAGCCTTCCTCGCTCGATTTCTAGCTTCCTCGCTCGATTTCTGCTTCCTCGCTCGATTTCTGGCTCCTCGCTCGATTTCTACCTTCCTCGCTCATTTTCTGGCTTCCTTTCTCGATTTCTGCTTCCCTCGCTCGATTTCTACCTTCCTCGCTCGATTTCTGGTTGCCTCGCTCATTTCTACCTTCCTCGCTCGATTTCTAGCTTCCCTCGCTCACCTTCCTCTTTCCCTCGCTCGATTTTCTACCTTCCTCGCTCGATTTCTGGGTTGCCTTTACAGCGCTCGATTTCTACCTTCCTCGCTCGATTTCTACCTTCCTCGCTCGATTTCTGGCTTCCCTCGCTCGATTTTAGCTGGGTTTCCTCGCTCAATTTCTGCCTTCCTCGCTCGAATTTCTGAGCTTCCTCGCTCGATTTCTGAGCTTCTAGCCTTCTCGCTCGATTTCTGCCTTCCTCGCTCGATTTCTGGGTTCCTCGCTCGATTTCTGGCTTCCTCGCTCGATTTCTAGCTTCCTCATTTCTACCTTCCTCGCTCGATTTCTGGCTTCCTCGCTCGATTTCTAGCTTCCTCGCTCGATTTCTGCCTTCCTCGCTCAATTTCTGGCCTCCCTCGCTCGATTTCTACCTTCCTCGCTCGATTTCTGGCTTCCCTCGCTCGATTTCTGGCCTTCCTCGCTCGATTTCTGCCTTCCTCGCTCGATTTCTGCTTCCTCGCTCGATTTCTGGCTTCCTCGCTCGATTTCTGCTTCCCTCGCCTCGCTCGATTTCTACCTTCCTCGCTCGATTTCTAGGTTCCTCGCTCAATTTCTGCCTTCCTCGCTCGATTTCTGGCTTCCTCGCTCAATTTCTACTTCCTCCTCGATTTCTGCCTTCCTCGCTCGATTTCTGGCCTTCCTCGCCAATTTCTGCCTTTCCTCGCTTTCGATTTCTTTCTACTTCCTCGCTCAATTTCTACCTTCCTCGCTCGATTTCTGCCTTCCTCGCTCGATTTCTGGCCTCGCTCGATTTCTACCTTCCCTCGCTCAATTTCTGCTTCCTCATTTCTACCTTCCTCGCTCGATTTCTGCCTTCCTCGCTCGATTTCTGCCTTCCTCGCTCGATTTCTGCCTTCCTCGCTCGATTTCTAGGCTTCCTCGCTCATTTCTAGCTTCCTCGCTCAATTCTGGCTTCCTCGCTCGAATTTCTACCTTCCTCGCTCGATTTCTAGCCTCCTCGCTCGATTTCTGCCTTCCTCGCTCGATTTCTGCCTTCCTCGCTCAATTTCTGCTTCCTCGCTCGATTTCTAGCTTCCTCGCTCGATTTCTACCTTCCTCTCGCTCGATTCTAGCTTCCTCGCTCATTTCTGCCTCCTGCTCAATTTCTACCTTCCTCGCTCAATTTCTGCCTTCCTCGCTCGATTTCTAGCCTTCCTCGCTCGATTTCTGATTTCCTTCCTTCGCTCGATTTCTGCCTTCCTCCTCTCGATTTCTGGCTTCCCTCGCTCGATTTCTAGGCTTCCCTGCTCGATTTCTGCCTTCCAATTTCTAGCTCGCTCGATTTCTACCTTCCTCGCTCGATTTCTACCTTCCTCGCTCAATTTCTAGGCTTCCTCGCTCGATTTCTACCTTCCTCGCTCATTTCTAGCTTCCTCGCTCAATTTCTTCCTCGCTTCCTCTCGCTCAATTTCTGGGTTCCCTCGCTCGATTTCTGCTTCCTCGCTCAATTTCTAGGTTCCTCGCTCGATTTCTGCCTTCCTCGCTCAATTTCTGGCTTCCTCGCTCGATTCTCTGGCTTCCTCGCTCGATTTCTACCTTCCTCGCTCGATTTCTGTTGCCTCCTCTCAATTTCTGCCTTCCTCGCTCGATTTCTACTTCCTCGCTCAATTTCTGCCTTCCTCGCTCAATTTCTACCTTCCTCGCTCATTTCTGGCCTTCCTCGCTCAATTTCTACCTTCCCTCGCTTTCTACGATTTCTCTACCTTCCCTCGCTCGATTTCTACCTTCCTCGCTCGATTTCTGGCCCTCGCTCAATTTCTAGCTTCCCTCGCTCAATTTCTAGCTTCCTCGCTTTTCTGCTTCCTTTTTCTAGGCTTCCTCGCTCAATTTCTCGATTTCAATTTCTGCTTCCTCGCTCAATTTCCTAGCTCAATTTCTGCCTCCTCGCTCATTTCTACCTTCCTCGCTCGATTTCTACCTCGCTCAATTTCTAGCTTCCTCGCTCAATTTCTACTTCCTCCTCCTCGATTTCTTTCCTCGCTCAATTTCTACCTCCTAACGCTCAATTTCTACCTTCCCTCCTCAATTTCTAGCTTCCTCTCGATTTCCTTCCTCGCTCAATTTCTGGCTTCCTCGCTCATTTCTGCCTTCCTCGCTCGATTTCTACCTTCCTCGCTCAATTAGGATCCTTCTACCTTCCTCGCTCAATTCTGAGGTTCCTCGTTGAATTCCTACGTTGCCTCGCTCGACTTTTAGGGTTCCCTCACTCATTGTCTCAGTTCCGTCACTGAATTTCTTGGTTGGCTCACTTAATTTATAGGTTTTCCGCTCAATTTTTAGGTTGCCTAACTTGGAATGTACGTTGCCTTGCTAAATTTAATGTTTGCCTTCACGAAGCACTCATTTTGTAATTTGTCTCCCTCAATTTTTAGTTTGCTTAGCTCGATTTCAATTATGTTTAATTTTTTGCGTTATGATTCTTTAAGTAGTGAAATTTGCTTTTAATATATTTTCAATTACATGTTTGTAGGTGGCGATTCTTGTTCCCAATTCCCAAACCCATCCTCTAAGTGTTCATTGAGATGGTGGTTCGACACGGTGAAGGGTGGATTAGAGAAGCATGATACTCGGCTAAGCCTATTCAAGCAATCCCCATTTTCGTTCTTATTGCACCTCTCATCCTTTCGATTTATAGGGGCTTTATTTCACCTTCTTCTTATAAGATATAAAGGTGATCTTATATTTGAGATACGGGGGACACGGTTGCATTTCACCGAGATAGACTTCGCCCTCATAACAGGGTTTAAGACGGGAGCTTACAATACCAGAAAACGTCCCATCAGTAGTACATTAATGGACAAATACTTGAGAGAATATCCGGTTTATAAGAAGCATTTATTAGATGTGTTTAATAAATTAGTTGATACCAATAAGCACGAGGATGTCGTGAAGGTTGCTCTACTTATGTGTGTAGAGTATTTTGTTAGAGGAAGAATCGAAAACTATGTGTAACATAGATTATATGTACCTAGAGACTCCATAGAGGATTTTTATAGCTATCCTTGGGGTAGTTTGGCCTATAATACAATGTTGCAGGGGTCGCAGTTGCTTTGTGATGGCATCAGGTGCGGTTCGCTACAATGTATATGGTTGCGTCTTTCCTCTGCAGGTAAAAACTCTTTATTTATTCTACATGATTATATTCAATTGTGGAATTTTATCCTCATGCAATTTCTTTAAAATAGATATGGGCTGTAGAGAGATTACCGGCCCTGCGAGAGTGTGTTATTTCATTTGTTCCCTCGCAAATTCCACGCTTCATTCAATATCGAGGCTGGAAGGGTTGGAGGTACAACAAAATAAATGCAATTTTTGAGAGTGAAGCTGTAAGTATATGTATTCCTCCGCCGTTCACTTTGCTTGATTTGACACTTACACTCCGCATATTAACATCAATCTGGGTTCTTTTGCAGACTATCTTAATAAAGAACTTGGAACCCACCTTACGAGAATGGGAAACGGACGCCGTACGCTTGCTCCGTGATAGTTTTCAGGTGAGATATCATGAGCGTTTAGTTAAAATGAAATGTTGTTTAATTCACCGTTAAAAGTTTTCCGACTCTTATATGTGCATTGATACATTTTGTAGGTCATCGAAACCCAGGAATTGAGCGAGGAGGCTAACGAGAATGATGACGAGGGTGAGGGGAGATCAGCGGAAAGTGATGAAGAAGGCGTACAGGGAGAGAGATCAGGGCGGAATTTCGTGAAACCTTCTCTTTTGATGGATGAATTTAGGGTTGGGATAGATGAGTTGAAGAAGGAGAGAGGGGAGTTGAAAAAGGAGAGGGACGACTGAGAAGAGAGAAGGAAGAGTTGAGAAAGAGAGAAGAGAGGCTCGATGAGAGGGAGGCGGCTGATGAAAGAGAAAGAATTGTTGAAGATGGAGAGAGTAGATCGAACGAGAGAGCGCGCAATTGAAGAAAGAGAAGGAATTGTTTTCACCATGAACGAGGAGTTGAATAGGCGGATGCGTGAGTTGGTGAGAGAAAGCGAAAACTTAGCGAAAGAGAGGGAGGCCTTGAAGAAGGAGAAGGAATATTTCTATATACTGAGAGGGACAGTCTATGAGGGATGAGGACGGGGAGTTGAAGAAGAAAGTGGAAGTTGAGCATATGGAAGAAAAAGAACAAGGAAATGTAGATATGGAGGTGCAATCGTATGGTATGGCGGAGCGTAATCTATTTGATGAAGCACCCGTTTCTCCAGCTGTTTATGTAAGGAGAACTAAAAGGGTACTTAAGCCATCCTATTATTTGGTTTCTCCATTCTTGTCCCTGTCTTCGATCAATACAACCCGAACGTAGTGAGGCGACCTGAGGAAGCCGTAAACTTTCCTACATCTCGATACCATTTCATTTACGAGATGGATCCATTCGGGATGCTATCGACGGATGAACTCAATGAGGTAGAAAACTACTATGAAGCAAATACGGATAGGAGAGGCTTCATGGTTCAAGTCTATATGGGTAGATGACGCGTGGGTTGATAGCATAGTAAGCATTCGTATGGGAGTGTCTATATACATTGACTTTGATATAGTTATATTTTTAATCAATTATTGTTGAATCATATTATCTTGTGGAGTGGGCTATTGACAAATATGTTGACTTCCTAGAGGAAAGGCGGACTAATTGTGCAATTGCATATCCCAATTGCAAGTTACTGTCCCACCTATTTTATGGTAAATATTTTCTTGGGAGTATCGCTAACTTGATTTTTAATTAATTTGTGTTTTTCTACTTGTATTGATCTTTGATTACGTTTGTTACAGCAATGCCTTAAAACTAGTATGCCGACTCTAAGGGCGTATCGGGACTCGAAGTCTGCTTCGGAACGTGCAAAGTTGGTAGGCATGATGAACAATGTCATCGCAATTGCCAAGCAGCGGGGTAAATCACACGCCAAGGAGATTTGGAATAGTGAACGGGTAATTTATTCATCACATAACATTAAAAAATGTCGTAATGTGTTCTTTGAACATGGAATTTTTAACTGATAGCCTACTTCTTAAACATGGACAGGTTTATGTACCCGTCAACCATGATAGCTGTCATTGGTTCTTGATGGTCCTATATCCAAGACAACGGGAGATCATTATTATCGATAGCTTAGTGTCAAATGCTCTCCTAAAGTATAAGCAGACGATCAACTTAATGACGGAGGCACTCCCAATTCTTTTCTATGCCACCGGAGACGTCACCGCGCTTGAAGGGAAGACTTGGACGACTAAATCCATGAAATGCATGTGCTTGAAGCAATGCAATGGTTTTGGTAGTGGCATATTTGTAATGAAATTCATCGATATCTTGTCGGCGGTCGCACCTTGGAGGAAACAGGACATGCAAAAATTTTGTGTACATTGGAGGAAGTCGATAGCGTATGATTGTTTGTACGTAACTTGTAAATGATACTTGTTGTAGGCATGAGATGAAAAGTATAATTTTGTGGAATGTTGTATTATATATAGTGTTGTATGCGTACCCCACAATTTGTACTTAGGAAATTTTTTATGAATTAAATTTCAAAACGTGTAAATGTTTCCGTCACTCAATTTTTAGGTTGCCTCACTGAATTTCTAGCTTCCTCACTCGTTTCCCAAATACAAAGAGCATTGCATCCATGTAAGTCAATGATTAATAAGAAGTTGTTGTTGTATAGGGAAGGAAAGAGGGAATGAGGAAAGAAAAGAAGATTAGAAAGGGAAGGAAGGGAACCATTACTTGTTGAGAAAGCTTGAAGAATATAAGCTATTTTTGAAGAATATTAAAAGCCCATTGCTTTTGGAATGTCAGAGTGACTTAGATTACAGGAATACATATTTCTGTTGTGGCACTCCATCGTTGCAGTCCACCATCCCAAATAAACTTCAAAATATTCGACAAATTTTAGATTTACGAATGATCAAAGGCTACTTGATATTCAAACTGATGTGAATTTCTATATCCATTGTGCGGGCAAGATTAGCCACTCACTCAGGAAATGATAGGAGCTGCTTGTGATCTGTCAGAAATTGTAAGTTGGAGAATTAAAACCAAAACAAACCACCTTAATAATTACTGTAAAATTTTCATTGTATTGTGGATTGAATAGGACATTAATTAACAAGCTTTTTGTTGGATTCTCTAAATGACTTTTCTCCATGTAAAAAAATAATACGGAATAATACAAATAACAAAAAGTTATTGGACTACGGATCTAGCTACGGTTATAATCCGTAGTCAAAGGAACAAATAGACTGGTTTCGATATATCGACTAATTGTCGATATATCGAAACTAGTCTGAAACTGTCCATGGTGAAAACCGCTTTCAATGCAATTATCGATATATCGAATACTTATCGATATATCGAAGAAGAGAACGTGTCGATATATCGACAAGTTGTCGATATATCTAAAATGGGCTGAATCTGTCCAGTGGCGAATTCCAATTTTAATAGACATTAGCGATATATCGACAATTAGTCGATATATCGAAGTGTTACAATATCGATGTTATCGAATATTAATCGATGACAGTGGGGTCAAGTTGGCGATAGGATCGAATACTAATCGATGTTATCGAAATAAGTCAAGATACGAACACTTCGATATATCGACTAATTAGCGATATATCGAGAATGGCATGAATCTGTCCAGCGACGAATCCTCTGTTATAAGCAATTATCGATATATCGACTATTTGACGATGTATCGAAGGAATAAAGTTGTCGATATATCGATTAATTGGAGATATATCGAAACAGCTCTATCACTCTCCAGTGACAAACTCATCTTTTAAAATCACTTCACGATATATCGAAGAAACTTCGATATATCGAATTTAAATATGTCGATATATCGAGTAAGTGACGATATATCGAAAATGCTCGAACACATCCGGTGACTAGGTCTATTTTTAAGCGAATTATCGATATATCGACACTTAGTCGATATATCGAAGAAGATAAATGTGTTGATATATCGACTAATTGTAGATATATCGAATTTGATCTGAAACTTGTCCAGAGATGCAGTCCTCTTTTAAATGCAATTATCGATATATCGACAAGGTTGCGATATATCGAAGAGAATAGATGATTTGAAAAGAGAATTTCCCTGTGCCCGACCGTTGGCTGTGTTCGATATATCGATTAACAGTCGATATATCGAAATGTTGGATGTATTTAAGCTGCGGCGCGACGATTTCGTTTCATTCCTTCACTTTTCTTCTTCCTGCACGCAGCGTTCTCCAAGAAGTCGGTAGCGGTGAAGGGCGACCATTTTCGAGCTTATTAAGGTTGGTACTGTTGGAAATTCAAAACCTAGAATTTCGCCCCTTTTCCTTACGTTGTTCATCCCTATTTGCCATCCACTTCTTCAATCTTCTTGATTTCCCATTCTTTTATCAGGATATCCTCTTCAAGTTTTCATCTACATGGGAAAAGAGCGAAGTAAATCGATTCATCAGGGAGAATCATCCAACCCTAGGCCAAAACGTGTTAAAAAAGTTGCCCATAGGAAGAATGCTCGGCGGCAAACCCAAAATGTCTCTCCACCACCTACAAACATTCCGCCACCCGAACTTCTAATCCCTAATGTGCCACAGCCTCCTGAGGATCAATATCAAAAGTTTAGGGGAAGGACGATGGAGTATGAAAGACAAGTTGATAAGTCTTGTCTAGCTCCATATGGGATTGTACCAATCTGGAGGCCATTGACTGGTCTCGTATGCTTGACTTTGGTGGAGTGACACGGAATGAACAAGTATACGGGTTTTAGCTTCTTGTCATTCCCCGTAGATGACCCCGACCATAGATGTCACCATTGGCCAAACCACAACTCACATCACTCCTCCCATTATCGGTCGAGTTAATTGGAATTCCATGTAAATCTCAAGGCTTTGCGGACTACGACCTCGGCGAACTTGAAGTTCGTGAAAAAATTACAAGACATTTATGCAATGGCGAAGACATTCCTTGAGTACGGGGTAACTCTCTGCAAAGCAAAGCACATGTACGCACAATTCCGCATACTTCATGCAATTTTTGCACAAACGTCTATCCCGGGAGCACCAACAGTGCGATCTTACCCCATTCATGTTGGGGATTCTCTATGCTTGTCGGCCAAAAAGTGAAAGCGTAATGCCTACTCTCATGTTGCATCGGTGGCCGTGGCAATCAGAGCCTCTAGAGATGTGTGCCTTCCATTCCCTCATCTTATCTGTCTATTGTCTCGACATGTGGGATTGCTTCCCACCACTGACCGTCCCAGACAGCAGAGCAAATTTACGATAATAAACATAAAAAAAATGAAATTGGTTGACACACCGGGTTCCTCGTCTGCTCCGATTGATAATATGGCCAAAGCGAGGTGAAGGAGGCTGAGACCGATGCGATGGATCTGAGCGCGCCACCACTGGAGATGGCGGCCCCAACACGGTGACCCGACGTTCTCACCGGTCCCACATACTCATCGTCATGCGGCCACCAAAACCGTCGCACATCGATTATATACCGTCTTCGCCCGACAAGATGAACAACTTCGCCCGACACGATCAACGATTGTCACGGTCGAGAAGATCGTAGTTGCGACAAAAGAAGGCATTTGTCGGCGAGTGGAGAAGATGCTACATGACTGGCGTCGATGATCACATGCGAGACGAGATGACACCGTGCCACATGGGGCCGGTCTGGGGCTTAGCCTGATGTTTTTTTGGTACTTGTAAATTTTGGTACTTGTAAATTTTTGGATGTTGTATGCCCGTAAAGGGCTTCTTGTTCTTTTCTTTTGGATGATGATTATACTACTCAAACTTGGGGTAGTAATTTTGATTTCCCATGGTGAATCAATGAATGAATGGTGAAAATTTTGGTTTTCAAGTTGTTTGATAATTTTGTGATAATTCTAGGATTGTGGAAAGGAGGATGGAGAAATGTTGGGGACTTGGCAAAACAAATGGTTTTACAAAGTTCTGTCATTAGAAATTGCCCTTAGAAATGACATCATTTATAGTGTTGATATAAATGATTTTGGCGTTCAGAAGGCATGTTATTGAAGATATAAAGAAGAAGATTCGGGACATATTACCTTTCTTTGCTTCACTTGAGATCAACTTACAATGAACTTGTAGAGTTGCAAGTGGAAAGCTACTGAAAACTATTAAATTGCCCATCGTGACTCGTATTCTAAAATGTTTCACACTTAGAGATGTCGTTGTCCGTTATGATGGCACAGTGAGAAACCTCATGACCATTCTACAATTCAATTTGAGTATGGACGGTGGGTGTAGAGGTTGCTACTTGCAGATATCAAAACCGGCATATAAAGCAGTTCTTGACTCTTTTTAGAGCAACAACTCTTCATGGGAATCGATGAAGGAAATACTTTTGTGCAAAGTTAACTTCAAGAATGATATTATTGATCGTAGAGTTATTCTATGTTTGAATGAGTGCTTCTGAAAAAATGCATTGCAAGGAGAATGCAGTATATTTATTTCGAGAATCCTTTGGAAAGTCACTTTAAATCCTGTTGCTTTCGACTTCCCCATTGAATACCAAAGGCATCGACAAATACGTGAAAGATCAGAAGCAGCTACAGGCCTTGTCGGCCACATTCAGCTTGATAAGATGCGCCTGAAAGGACTCGACGAGCATGGATGAGATCCTGCACTCTTGTCACGCTCTTTCACCTTTTTTAAGAAGTTTTATTTGTCTTCTGCGAATGTTGCACACTTGACAAGTATCATTTCCCTTCACTTCACGGTCATTTCGCGGTGATTTCCCTTTAATCTTGAGTTTGAGCTCAAGCTTTCAAGTTTGAGCATATTCTGTTTACTTTTCGACACACACACACACACACATAACTTGGTGGCCGAACCACGTCAAGTTTAGGTGAGCTTTGAGCGATTCTTGAAAACTAAACTCCTAGTCTCTATTTATGCTAACCTTAAGGGTGCTATATACTTCCATACCATTTGAACACGAGTCCATTTATCTGGTTAAACTCTGCATGATCTTCAACGACTTCGGTGTGGATATATTGGCCAGCGTCAACGATTTCCTTTTTGTGTGATTCTTCCAAAGACAATTGTTGTTGTGAGCAATCTCTTTCCCATCCGGTTTATGTAAATAATCTGTGTATTACTGGTCTTCTCCTCTTATGTCATTTGTGTCTTCTTGGCTATGGACTATGATAAGAACAGCATTATCGCACCAATTGATGGTCCGTTTTGCACCAAGATATTCTGACCCCCGAGACATGTCATATATGATTTTGGGATAGCAGAAGCGGAAGACGTGGGACCGCGAAATCCATCGAAATCACCGTGAATCAACACGGAATAGGCGGGAATCGTCATGCTATGCATGGAAATGGGGGTTCCATGAAGCGATTGGACCGCGAAATGCGCGGAACCCAAGTGAAGTGAAGACGCGGGACCGCGAAATGCATAACACGAGAATATCACGCATTTCGCGGTCCCGCGTCTTCACTCCACGGTCACTTCTGCACATTTGGAAACTGCCTCGTAATGGCACACTACTCGACACACATTTGGAGCCTTGCCCATGATGGTAGCTTCCAACATTTTCGAATATAAGCTTTCTTTTTCTTTCCTAAAATACAGAGATGGTTCAGCCACTTATGCAATTAGGGAAGGTTCAAAAGGTCATACATATTTGAAAGTTGGTCAAATCATAAATAGGCGTATTTTGATGGGGATCGTGTTCATATACTTTATCGGGTCTCTTGCAGCGTGGTCAGAAGTTTTGGAGCTGTTTACTGTTGAAAAGCAAATCCGTAGTTCTCATGGTGGTAGTTTGAATTTACAACTGGTGCATGATTCTTAATGGTGGTAGTTTGAATTTACAACTTCCCTCGCTCAATATAGGGCTACTGTGTCTTGTTTTGGGGAGAGGCATTTGTCTTGTCTGATTCCCTTTTGAGACGGATAGAATGTTGGCTTGAATGATTTTGCCATTCCCAAGGCTATTCTTGAAGATTTAAAGAAGAAAATTCAAGACAAATCACCTTTCTTTGCTTCACTTGAGATCAAATTACAATGTACTTGTAGAGTTGCAAGTGAAAAGCTACTGCGTAAAAGCGCCTATCGTGACTCGCATTATAAAGTTATTTGCCTTGGAAAGGCGTCCGTCTGTTGGGCGTATTCTCACAAGGAAAAACGAGGTGGGCTTATTCTCGCAATGGGCCATAAATGGGTCGTATACTCATAAAATTTCTCTATTTGAAATGCATATGTGAAAGACAACTAAAGTTGTTGAGATCTCTATTGTTTTACCAATTGTATGGAGCGTGAAGAGATTCAATGGTGAGGCCCAGCGCCACATTATGTTGTGGTGTGAACTAAGAGTGTTATTGAGGAGACTTTGGGAGAGGAACATGTATAGGGAAAAGGTGAGATGTTTGGTTTTGATTTTTGAGAAGATTCTTATTCCATCTTTTGTCGAGTCCAGACGATATCAGATTCCATGTTTTGTTATGCAAAGTTTCATATGAAGTTTCTGTTGTCCACATGTACAAACAGGGTAAGAGGCTATTTTAGAGAATGTAGATACCATTACAGCTCATCTTATTGGATTGGTTTGCTACCCACACATGATGGTAATATTAGAGGCTGTTTTATATTGAGAAAAGCTAGCAAAACTTGTATTTTCTTTGATTTTATATCCAAGTTTCTAAATCATCTTTTTTCTTCTTTAGTATTTGTATGGTACAATTCACTATTCTTTTGCTGGCAAGACATCTTGTTTCTATACTTGTTGGTGGAACAGACCAGTATGCATTCACACTTCTCACTGATTTACTTTATTTCATCTTTTTTTATGTTGATTTTGTCTATTTTCTGAATAGTTGTTGAATAGCCTTAGAATTCTTTTTGTTGATGCCTTACGAAATAATACCGCTGGTTCTCTTTTTGTTGATGCCTTACGAAACCCCCTGGATTTGAAATCCTCTTATTGTGTTTGGCACCCTGGATTCAGAATCCCTTGTAATCCAAAAGTAGCTATGCATAGTATATTTACAGGGGTTTGAATTTAATTACTAATTCAACTTTAATATCTCTAATTGGTGTACGTAAGTAATGTTTGACACAATGGTTGTAATAAGCCTGTTGAAATATATACTTTGCCCGAAAATGGAAATTCCAAGTCTCAGATGGGCAACACAAGATCACATCCAGTCACTAATGACGTTTTTTAACCGTTGACTTACATGGACAATGTTTGACGACGCAAATCATCGTATTAAACTAATTATAGTGATGCAATTGATAATATGATATGTTTTGGGATATCATCAATGGGCCATGTGCCCAATAGATTAATAGCCTAGTGATACATGCAAGTGCAACTATTGGCAGGATTATAGATGTAATCCAAGCTTTCAAACCCCTCTTTGAGAGGATTTGAAACCCCAACTACTTTATGGTGCCTAACATACTAGGGGATTTGAAATCCCCCAGTTTGAAACCCCGACTACTTTATGGTGCCTAACATACTAGGGGATTTGAAACCACCCCCCCCCCAAAACAAAAAAAAAAAAACAAAATCCATGGTGCAAATGACCCCTTAGTTACGTAGGTATGGGAGGGATGTCATGTAAAGAGTCATTCATGTCTAGGTAGTTTTGTAGGTGTGGGTCACATATCATGTAACTAAGTTGTTGTGTGGTTGAGTTATTTATTTATGATTGAGCAGTGAAGAAAAACAACTGAATCCCTTTGATCCCTTCTATGAAATTATTGGAGGCCGATTCTCCTTCAATTAAACCAACTTGTGTTTTTTTTCTTTATTTTTCACAATTCCACCTAAAAAGGAAGAAAGGTCATACTAAAGTGGTATTAGAGCCACCTTCGTCAATGGCTGACCCTTGAGTTGATGAGCATAAGGTTGAGATTGGGCCTCTATAGGAATCATCAACCACACAGGAGTTATTGCTAGTTGACATTCTACGGAAGTTGACGGCCATATATATCAACTACTACCATCTTGCAACTTCTCTCTAGAAAGATAGGAGTAAGAGGCCTGAAGGGCGTTCCTATCAATGTTGTCAAAAGTGATCGCATAATCACATATTGGCATCCATATGGCATATGCTTTGCATATGCCATATGGATGGTATGCGATCGATCGCATATCACATATGCGATGATACGATCACATAATGGCATATGCGATCGCATAATTTCCAATTTTCTTGATTTTTTAAATTTCATTTTAATTTTAAAAAAAAATAAAACTAAAATTGCGATCCGCCACCCGATTGCATGATCGCTTATGCCATTTAACAACATTGGTTCTTATGTTCAGATTTCACGAGACAAAGTCGGAGGGGATTGCTCACAATCTCGTTCAACTAGGATCATTTAAACAATGTTGCTAAAATTGAATTTTCCTCGCTATAGTGGGGAAGACCCGTTTAGTTGGATTTACAGGGCATTGCATCCTTCCACATGGAAGGGGAAGTGCTCCAGTAGTTTTGATGGTTGGAGAAGGCCCAAGGCCCCATGTCTTGGGATGAATTTGTTAAGGCGTTGAATGCAAGGTTTAAACCCGCCAAGTTCGAGGATTATGTCGAGCTCTAACCAAGTACAACATGACCAAATCATTGTGGGATTATCAAGCTTAATTCAAAAGGTTGGTTGACCACACTTAAGGCTTGAGTGAGTCCTTCCTAGTGAGTTGCTTTGTTTGTGGACTTAAGGATGAAGTCAAGTTGGACATTTAGATGTTCAATCCTAAGTCACTTATAGTAGCAATTGGGTTGATTGGACTTGAGGAAAAAATTGATTGTAAAAAGGAAGCTTGATGCAGGACAATTAACCACTTGCTCTAAAAGCTCGAACTGTTATAGTATGACGAATTAATCCCTTTATCTCATAGCCCAGTGCCCCACATCTCATGGGTTAGGACCTTGGCTGACTCCCCTTCGTGGGCCCTAAATAACATGGGCCGCCCACCCCGAGTGTGTCCCCGCATCCCACGGGCTACCCCACTCGAGCCCGGTGTGAAACGCGTATTAATCACCCCTGGTAAGAAGTCTCGAACATGAGACCTCCCCCGTGGGCCCCAAATCGCATTGGTCACCCACCCTGAGTGTGCCCCTGCATCCAACAGGCGACCCCACTAGAGCCCAGTGTGAAAATGCCCATGCATTAAAGCTAATGCAGCCTAAGGGGATCAAGGCCTCCACTACATCCATTTCAAAGGCATCTAAGGGAACCATACCAATGGCCAATGGTGAAAGGCTTACTAGTGAGGGAAAATGCAAGTGACATGACATCACCGTCTAAGGATTACCTATTCACATTGATGTCTACTTCGTACCCTTGGGTGGGTGTGACGCCATCCTAAGAGCTCATTGGCTATGCACATTAGATCCTATTCTTTGGGATTTTTCAAAGATGCTTATGCAATTTTCCATAAAAGGAAGGGAGCACGAGCTCAAGGGATACTTGCCAAGTGGGACCGAGGTGGTTGTGTGTAAAAGCATCATGAAGTTGATTTGGAAGCAGGGTGAGGGGGCAATGTTGCACATCAACAAATTGACCGACCAACCAGAATCACCTGCCTCAAACGATCAACTGAAGTCTGTGCTCGATAACTTAAAGGATGTGTTCGTGGAACCATGTGGGCTGTTGCCACCACGCCCATAGGACCATCGGATTCCCTTACCTAAGGGAAGCCAACATGTTAGTGTGAGACTGTATCGGTACCCACACTACCACAAAAATGAAATTGAGAAGATAGTTCATGAAATGCTTGATTCGAGGATCATCTGACCGAGCTCCAACCCTTACTCATTCCCTATCCAGGCAATTGGTGTCTTTGTGTGGATTACTACGCTCTCAACAAGGAAACCATCAAAGATAAGTTTTCGATTTCTATTATTGATGAGCTTTATGGGGCTAAATACTTTACCAAGTTGGACCTTTGGTTATGATACCACCAGATCCGAGTTCATTTCCAAAGCGCTTTCGAACCCATGAGGGGCATTATGAGTTCCTTGTTATGCCCTTCGGGCTTACAAATGCCCCATCTACATTTCAAAGTCTAATGAACGAGTCTTTAGACCATATCTCCACAAGTTTATTTGGTCTTTTTTTTTTCTTCTAATGATATATTAATATACAACTGAACTTGGGAGATCATTTAGCCTATCTCTTCGGACTGATTTGGAGATCCTACGTAATCACCAACTTTATGCCAAGATAACGAAATGTAGGTTTGGGAAGGAGGAAGTCGAATATTTGGGCCGCATAATATCACAAAAGGGAATAGTTGTTGACCGTGATAAAGTTGCTTGCATGCTCCATTTGCCTTGCCCCACTACTCCAAAGGCCCTGTGAGGCTTTTTGGGCCTCACCGAATACTATAGAAAGTTCATAAAAGACTTTGGCAAGATTGCATCACAATCTCTCTTCTTAAAAGAATTCTTTCGAATGGATGGAGGCGGTTGAGCAGGCCTTTCAATTGCACGGAGAGACGGATGCTTATGTGTGTCGTGTGTTTACGCTCAATGCCAACATGTGCATTGTGCATCCCAATGACTAATCAATAGAGCTTATGTGTGTCGTGTGTTTACGCTCATCGGAGAATTATGGGATTTGAAGGTGTTATTATTGTGTATCCGAAAGGGAGATATTTTGTGGGAGCACATCAAATTACAAAGATTTGGTAGATTTGTAGTTGTATTTGACTTCATTGATGATTTCGTGAAGTGACGGAAAAAAGGGGGCGGTATATTGAAAACTAAAATGGTTTGTTGATGTTGTTTGTTCCGCTAATGCTTGACTGCATTTCTGGATAATGGATGCCATGTTTCTTGTAATTGCGGAAGTTTCTCCAAGAAGAAAACCAGGAGCTTTGATGAATTAGCCTAATTTCGGTGGTTCTAGAGAAAAGAAAGATGTTTTCCATCCATAGTCCATCCATGATGTGATGAAATACACAGTTGCAATTGCAAGAATCTAGTTTGGATAATAAAATCGGCTTTTCTCTAACAATTACTTATCGTGATAAAAAGCCATGGCATGTAGCCCATCAAGTCCTTTTTAAAAATAAAAGTAAAAATTCATGATAAATGGAGTATATCTTGAATGTATTTTTATCTTCCAACTATTCAATGGTAATTATTCAAATTTCCTCTGTTTATGTGAATGCATTGCCAATTGCTACATATCTCAACGAATTTGGATATAAACATGAAAAGGTTTACATAGTATTCTACCGATTTGATGCTCTATCTTATCTTGCGAATGGTATATGCAAGATTATGCAAGTATCTAGAAGCTCATTGCCATGAAAAATATTCACCTTATATTCATTCCATTTTAGTTTTAATTTTTGTAAATAAATTTGACAAAAGAAGGTCAATTTTAGGCAGGTAGTTGGTCATAGAAATTTGACAAAATATGAATGTCATTTGTTAATTCTCCAACTTGAGTTTTATGCTCAGGTGCTGCTGGAACTTGGTTATACACACTTCATTGTGAACACGCTCCTTATGCTTGTGTCGACGACTCAGACCATCATATCAGTGCCAATATTGTTGGATGCAGTACTACATGTAGTTGTTGAGGATCATGTTGATCGAGGGAACCTAGAAATAGAGAGAGGCAACCTACAAATCGAGCGAGTGAACCTAGTAATTAATTGACGAGGAAGAGGAATTGAGCAAAGGAACCTAGAAATTCGCGAGGAACACAGGGAATTGAGTGAGGGAAAGAAGAATTGAGCAAGGCAACCTATAAAATGAGCGAGGAACCAATAAATTAAGCGAGGAACCTAGAAAATGAGGGAGGAAACTTAGGAATTATGTGAGGAACGTAAAAAATTCAGCGAGGAAACCTAGGAATAGAGCGAGGCAACCTATAAATTGAGCGAGGGAACCGAGGAATTGAGCGAGGCAAAGTAGAAATTACGTGAGGTAGCATAAGAAATTCAGTACAACAAACTGAAAATTTGAGAGACAACTTGGAAATTGAGCAAGACAACCAAAAGATTATTGCATGAGAGGAAATATATTACAACATACATCATACAAAACACTAAATAAATTACAAAGTATGCTATACATCAGGTATAGGAAACTTGCACGTCCGTGATTATGCCCAGTTTGTTTGCACCGACCGCACTTTAATGTTTTCGATTCTTCTCCACGCGAGGGAATTCTTAACTTCTTTGGTCTTCCGGATGGCCTCTTACGTCACAGGGGTTTAATTTTTGCACAATACTCCTTGAAGCCTTCGTAATCTCCCATTCGCTCATGTCACGTACGTCTGGGTACAACGATTCGTTATATGTGCTCAAGTAATTTTATTTGTGTAGAATGGGGAGCAATACGAGTAATGAGGAAGATTGTAGTTTATACAAGCGGACGGGACATGCATACAAGGGTAACCCTTCATGTCAAACTCACGACATGTACATGAAAGCGAGTTGAGCTTGGATGTATCATTATAATCTCCCACGACATAGTACTCATCTCGAGAAATCGGATGACGAACATCTCGCGCCTTCGTATAAGATCTTTCAACTGTTGTTGCTCACGCCCATGGTGTCAACGGACCTACAAATGAGGCTTTCAGATTCTCTTCTCTTGTAAAACAATTCTGTATCTTACATCTTACGGCCTCTATCAATTTAGTAACGGGATATTCCCGTGCTTCCTTGAAGAGGCGTTAACACACTCGGATATGTTCGTGGTGACCAAGTTGAATCTTTTACCCGGAAAGTGCGAAGATGCCCACCTTTCATAGCCGATTTACATCGACCATGCATGTCTTGGGGGTTGGCCATTTCAATATCATGCATTAATTTTTCAAATTCAGCCCTCCTGCAAGTCTTAACTGCCCGCCAATAGTATATCTCTAGCGACTTGTCTTTAAAGGTGTCCACCAAGTTTCTATAAATATGGTACACACAGTACCCATGAATTGCATGTGGGAATACTTGGGGAACCTCTTTCAGTAAACCTTTATGTCGATCGGAAATAATCACAAGACCCTCTAGATACCCTAACGCATCGTTAAGGTAGGTAAGGAACCAATTCCAACTCATGCTGTTCTCCGATTCTCCGATACCAAAAACAATTGGAAATATATGATTGTCCCCATCTAAGGCCGTGGCGATGAATAGAACACCCTTGTATTTACCCTTTAAGTGTGTCCCGTCAATGGTTAATACCCTCTTCATAGAATTCTGAAAACTTCAAACGCATTGTCCGAGCGCTACAAAACACCTCTCAAACCTCAAAGTCTCTTGGTTAACAAGCACGGCAGTCACCGTCCCTGGATTGACCATCCTCAACTCATGCAAATACATGGGGAGTTGATTGTAAGAGTCTTCGTAAGACCCCATCACATGATTAATTGCAAGCTCCCTCGCTTTCCATGCCTTCCTATAGCTGATAACAATATTATATTTCTCTTGCATAGCGAAGATAACATCACGTGGCCTCAAACCTAGCCGTTGCTCAATGCGGCTAACAACCAAATCACACGCTAACTTACTGCTTGCTTGTCGGTGATCACTCTTCATCCACGACATGCCGCACGTGTGTTCCGACGTATACCTCCGTATCTTGAATATCCCGGTATCATTCACCCGAGTTGCGCAAACCCTCCAGTCGCATTTATCTTCTAAGCACACCACGCTAAATCTGCTAGAACTTGAATACAGTACCTTATACTGAAATTTATTGCGAATTGCAAATTGGCTTAGAACATACTGACATCGACTCTTGTCCTTAAATGTTTGATCAACAGCTATATCGATCGGTTCAAGCAACGAATCTGTATATTCCAGCAGTGCCGCATTGGTGAATGCAGCATCATCAAATGGCACGGGAACTTGACGAGTGATGAAGTTTCCACTTTCAGCAAGGTCTGGAAGCGGAATGTTGCTTACACGTACAGCTTGGGTGGTGGATGATGATGGCAGATCTGCTCTTATTGCTAAAGGCGGTGGCATGTACTCATAAGTGAGGTTAAGGTCACGTGCCCAGCTGACTTGGCTACTCACAAAGTTTGATGTTTGAGGCGGCTCCGGCAGTTGATCGTTGCTCACTACCACTTGTAATGGAGATGCCTTGTATTCAAATTCCACACCATGCTCCTCAGGAAAACTGTCTATGTGTGTTGTCCTATTAATGTGTTGCATTGTCTCGATGACTAAGGGAATGAATTTATCCGAATGCTCCAACTGTGTAGCCAGGAACTCTCGCACGTCATCGTCGTCTGCGATTACGGTTGGAGGGATTGATTCATTTGTGCAAGGATACATTACTTTCATCCTAATATCACAATCTATTGGTTGTCTCTTAATAATCCTGTAAATTCTAGACAGAAGCTCCTCATACGTAGTCTCGACACGTAGCGAAAAAGTTTTCGATTCCCCACCAGTGTACGAGTATCGCTTGTTTTCATATTCAATCTCCCAGCCATAACAGCAGATGATTCTCGTAGACATTATCTGAAAACCAATACAATGACATTATATTAGTGAATCATTAAGCAATGGAAACTTGCCATAAGACAAAACTCGATTAAATAATAGAGGACCGAGTTCTCACGTTCCATAATAGATGAGGATGGTACAGAGCTTAAGAAAATAAAGAGTAAGCAATGCGTTAAATTTTTAAATAAACAATAAGAGCTTACATGGATTACAGATTCAGAGATACAAATGATTTCATGTGGTGCTTGTTAAATTCAGCGACGCTATCTATCATGAAATATCCATATAGTCTTCTATTTTAACAAGACAATTCTATGATGGCCTAGTACACTTTAAAAAAATATATACGAACCTAACATTTCTACATGAGGATTTGGGTTTAAAATATGTTAAACTTACATCAATTTTCAAAGCTAGTCTCAACAAGCAGAGTTAGGGTTGAAATTTCACCTAAAATTTCACTATTGAATATTTCTAATTGTTGGAACATACAAGAGATGTTGTTTCTGATCAACGAGATGTATTTGGCGATTCAAATTACAAAATCCTAGTCTCAATATGCTCCATTTAGAGCTAAAATTTATTTCTCAAACCTTTATAAATTCGCTTCTACTTAGTGCTAATTGCCAAAAGTTATGCGAAATATCATCTCTAACTAATGAGATTTCTTAGTGAATTTTCATTTTTAATTCCTAGTGCGGGTTTTAAGTTTAGGGGGTGCTTAAATTTGATCTAATGTACAATTTCTATGGGTAAGGAACTGCTTACAATGCAAAAACTCGTTTCACTACTGTCTACTGAGTGTCTTCACAATGTCATTTCAACTAAGGAAAATTATGGGATAATTCAAATCCTCAGTTGCTAAAAAGTTCATTGGAGGTCAAGCTCAAAGAACATTCTAGTTTAATCTAATACACATCATACCGTTTATTTGTTCTCCCATAATTCCAAAGTTCATTGGAGGTCAAGCAATCACAAATGTACCATAAGGGGATACAAGGCTAACTTCTCTACACATGGTTAATCCATATAGAATTAGACTAATAGGAATTTAAGCATTATATCATACATTAATACTAAATATCAAGTACTTGATAATTTGAGCGAGCTTCGGATAAAATGGAATAAACCTCAAGTAAAATTAACTGCAGCAAACATGAAAATGATTAAGGCAAACATCTGATTCAACAAGGCGGAGTAGAAATTGAGCAAGGGAAACATGAAATCGAGCGAGGAAGTTCGAATTTGAACAAAGGAAAACAAATAATCAAGCGAGGAAGCATGAAAATTCGACGCAACCTATAAATTGAACGAGGCAAATTAGTAAGTCGAGAACGCAACCTAAAAATTGAATGAGATAAACTAAAAATTCAATGAGGAAAAGCCAAAGTTTAGCGAGATAGGCTAGAAATTGGGCGAGGCAAACTAGAAATTGAACGAGGAAAAATGAAATCGATCGAGGAACTTCAAATCGAGCGGCACATAAGAAATAATTGAGCGAGGAAGCGTGAAATTTACCAACGCAACCTATAAATTGAACGAGGCAAACTAGAAATTCAACGAGGAAGAGGAAAATTGAGTAAGGTAAAGTATATATTGAGCGAGACAAACCGACAATTGAGCGAGGAAAGTTTGAAATTGAGCATGGTAAATTGAAAATTGAGCATGGCAAACTAGAAATTTAGCAACGCAAACATGAAATTGAGTGAGACAATAATGAAATTCATCAAGGCAAACATGAAATTTATTAATGCAAACATTAAATTGAGTGAGCCTAGAGTGAGATTGAGCTCGGAAAACATTAAATTGAGCAATCCTACCATGAAATTGAGTTGGGTGAACATTGAATTGAGCGATCCTAGCATGAAATTGACTTGGGAAAACATTGAATTGAGCGAGCTTGGCATGAAATTGAGCTCGGCAAACATTAAATTAAGCGAGCCTAGCATGAAATTGTAATTTGAACATTGAATTGAGAGACCCTAGCTTGAAACTAAGTTGGGCAAACATTGAATTGAGCGAGCCTAGCATGACATTGACTAGGGCAAACATTGAATTGAGCGAGCCTAGCATGACATTGACTAGGGCAAACATTGAATTGAGCAAGCCTAGCATGAAATTGAGTGAGCCCTAAAATGAAATTGAGTGAGCTTCAAATGGAATTGAACGATTTTCACATTAATTTGAACGATCAACACATAAAATTGACTAAGCCTAACAAATGAACTTGTAAGAGCGACATGAAATTCACAGAACTTCGTATAAAATTGACGAGTAGTTGATCAATTGTCGTCGACTTCAGCTCGTCTCAATTTCCGTGAGTTCTTCTTCAAATTCAAGTGTGCAGTGGCTAAGTTTAACCAAGCACCTTTCTTGAATTACAAGCTAAATTTCCACAGGTACTTAGTTAAACGTTGTCCAATACTACAAACGAATATATCTATAAACCACACTATGGTTTTTTTTTTTTTTTTAAATATCTGTACCTCCAGGAACCGTACCCTCGCTCAATGCAAGTTGAGGACGGGTGCTTTCAAGTGAGGGATTAATTTAAACCTTTTCGAAGATTGGAGGTGCAACCACTTTGGAGGATTCCACGTCACCCTCGCCAAGATGGAAAATGCCAAGTGTAGAATGATAATATGGAGATGATAAAGTTTGAAATTTAGGAAGAAAAATGGCCCTTCGTCGGTTTTTCTCGTTGCAATGGAACGCAGGATGTGTCCTAAAAAAAAGCGCGTCATTTTTGTCAAAGGGAGAGGAAAAGGAAAACCGATTGGCTACTCCCCACTGCCGACCAATGGTGATGTTCGGTGGTCTGTGGGACCTACCATGACGTATGTGTTTCATCCATGCCGTCCATCTATTTTTATAGATCATTTTATGATAATACCCAAAAAATGCGTATGTAACAATCTCAAGTGGACCACATTACAGGAAAGAGTGTTGAATGAATGTCGACTATTAAAAAAATTTTGGGGGCCATAAAAGTATTGGATCAAGTTGATCTTTTTTTTCGCTTCATCTTGGTCTTTATGGCCTAATCAACAGATTGGATGTCATATAAACAGTACGTTGGGCCTTAGGAGGATTTAAATGATGGATATCCAATCACTATTGTTTTCTTGTGGTGTGGTCGACCTAAGAATTAAATCCCTTTTATTTCTATGTTGAACCCCTAAAATGATCTTTAAAAATGGATGAACGGAATGGATGAAACACATACATCATGGTGGGGCCGACAGACCATCGAACACCAGCCACGGGACCGTTGTCAGGGGGAGGAGCCAATCCGTTCCGCAACAGCAGTAAAAAGGAGGGGCAGTTTCGTCCAAAGAGTCGCTGTCCGCACGTGCTCGTCTAGATTGGTAACTAAAGTTTGTATTCTTTCATAGAAACCGCTGGGTAAAAGGCTTTGTCTACAGTGGTCATTTTCCTGGGCAACATCTCCTGATCCGCGTCCCCCTCCTGGTAAGCAGACGCCGATTAGCTACTGACTCGCTACCGATGTGACATCACCAAGTTCTGTGGTCCCACCATGATGTATGTTTTGTATCAACACCATTCATCCATTTGGAGAGACCATTTTAGGGCATGAGCCAAATAATGAGACATATTTAAAGCTTCAATGGACCCCACCAAAGAAAACAATGGAGAGAGTGATGTGCACCATTTAAAACTTCTAAGGGCCACGAAAGTTTTTGATCAAGCTGATATTTGCATTTTTCCTTTTTCAACATATTTTTTAACTTATGAACAGGTTGGATCTCAAATAAACATCACAGTGGACATTGGGAAGGTTTCAACGGTGGATGTCACTCTCTCCACTGTCTTCTGTAGTGGTTCCATTACAGCTTTGCATCTTGCTCATTATTTGACTCATGTCCTAAAATGATATTTCCAAATGGACATATGGTATGGATACAACACATACATCATGGTACAACCCACAGAACTTGGTGATGTCACTTCGGTAGCCAGTTTCGCTACTCACCCTGGAAGCGGATTGGCTGTCTACCACACACCAGTCAACCTGTCAGTAGCTAATCCGCCACCCTAGCCTTCTGGCTCACCGTATACCGCATGTTTACGGTGGAAGCGGATTGGCTGGTGTAACATGTGAGCTGGTATTAAGGCTTGAGACAAAAAAAAAAAGAAAAAAAGATAGATCTAAAAATCAAATGGACCACACTGCTAATGATTAAATGCCTGCCATTGAAATCTTTTTGGAGGTCACAAATTTTTTATTAATATGATATTTATTTTTTATCTTCATCCAAGTCTGTGTGACCTTATGAATAGATTGGATGGAAAGTAAACATTTTGGTAGGCCTACAAATGTTTTAATGGTGAGACTCATTGTCCCACTGTTATTTATGATGTGATCCATTTAGCCTTGTAAATTGCTCATTTTTTTCATCCAGTGTAGATATGATAAATATATCATCATGGGACCATATAACTTTGATATTTTTTGAACCGTTTGTGCATAGCTTTAAAAGCGTTAGTGTTCGTCTTCCGACGACACCTAAGTTGCTGGTGTATGGTACAGACACCACCAATGTGGCTGGTGTGCTGATGTCACCAAGTTCTCGATCCAATGATGAAGTATGTGTTATATCGCAGCTAACAGATTGGTTACTCCACTGACACCAGCTCTGTGGCTGGTGGTCGGTGCTATGTGGGCCCCACCATAATGTGTATGTTTCATCCATTCCGTTTATCCATTTTTTAAAATCATTTTATTGCTTGATCCCAAAAATGAGAGGGATATAAATCACAGGTGGACCACATCACATGAAAACAATATTGATCGGATATCAACCATTAAAATCCTCTTATGGCCCACTATACTGTTTATTTGACATCCAATCAGTTGATTAGGTCATACAGGCCCAGATGAAGAGAAAAACAAGTATTAGCTTAGATCCAAAACTTGTATTTATGACGTGGTTCACTTAAGATCTGGATATGAATCATCTTTGGGTTCATGATCTAAAATGATATTGAAAAATGGACTAACAGTGTGGATATGATAAATACATCACCCTGAGGTTATGTAACCTTGATCTCTTTGGAACCGTTAGCATAACTTGAGCTGGAGGAGCCGCACAAGGATTTTGTGTGGGCTCACTTCCATGTTTGTGAGAAATCTACTCCGTTTGTCCCTTTTTTTGAGCTCTTCTTAAGACATCCAACAAAAAATAAGGTATATTCAAAACTTAAATGAGCCAGGTGAGAGGAAACAGTAGGGAATTAGTGACCACCAATGAAACATTTATATGGTCACAAAATTTTGCATCAGTTTAAGTTATTTGTGTTTTAACTTCATCTAAGTAAAAATGACCTTATACATGGTTTGGCTGGAATAAAAACATCAAGGTGGAGCTTAGGAAGGTTTCAATGGTAGACATTCATTTTCCCACTATTTCATCTCATATGGCTCATTAGAGTTTTGAATCCTCTTAATTTTTAATCGCATGTCAACTGGCCACACTAGAATACTTCCTGCGAAAGGCTTTAGCAGGAAGTCGAGTCGTAATAGAAATGGCTAAGATGGAAGCGGATTGGCTGGTGTACCTCACACCAGCTATATAGCTGGGGCGGGCAGATTGGATACTCACAAGGTTCAGTAGCTAAATGGCTATTGTCATCAAGTTATGCGAACCCCGTTATAATGCATGTATTTTATTTATACCGTTCAACCATTTGTAAAAATTGTTTTATGGCATTACAAAGAGAATGAGATAGATCTAAAGTTCAAGTGGACCTCGCCATAGAAAATAGTGAGGACAGTAACATCCATTGTTCAAACTTCTTAGGGGCCACAATAGTTTCCAATCAAGCTAATATTTTTATTTTCACTTCGTCTATCTCTTTGTTAACTAATGAATACGTTGGATCTCAAAAATATATCATGGTGGGCCTTATAAATGTTTCAACAGTGGGTGTAACTGCTCCCACGATTTTTTGTAGCGGCTCTCCCATGGTTTTCTGTAGCTGATCCACTTGAAATTTAGATCTATCTCATTCTCTTTGTAAATCTCTACAAATGGGTGGACTGATACAATACATGCATTATAGTAGGTACACAGAGCTTGGTGACGTCGCTTCATTAGGGATTTGGCTACTAACCTTGTCAGTATCCAATCGGTACCATATAGCCAGTGTATTGATGTGTGGGTCCCATTGTGAGATATGTATTATATCCAAACCGTCCATCCAATTAATGAACTCATCATAAGATTTGAGTCGAAAAATAAGACAGATCTAAATATCAAGTGGACCACGCTGAGAAAAGCAATGGGAGATTCAACGTCTACCATCGAAACCCTTTTTTGGGTTCGCAGAGGTTTTGCATCAATATTTTTCCTCCTCGTCCAGGTCTTTTTAACCATATGAACAGATTGTATGGAAAATAAACGTTATGATGGGCCGGTGAAAATCATTATCCCAGCTTCTATGCGTGGTTAGCCATTATCCCAGCTTCTATATGTGGTGTGGTCCATTTGAGCTTTGGATATGATTATTTTTTTGGCTCATGATCTAAAATAATCTCGCCAAATGGATGAACGGTGGGGATATAATAAATACATCATCGTGGGGCCACGTAATTTTGATCTCCTTTGAACTGGTCGTACAACTAGGAGATCGAGGAGCGTCGGTGATCGTCTTCGCATGACACGTACCTACACCACCTATATAGCTGGTGTGTGTGGTACACCAGCCAATCCGCTTCCGGCTAGGATTTTACACGTGTAACTCGTCCCTCCGGATTTCTCGAGTCGCGATCCAAGCAAAACGAACTCTCCAGCAGCCCCCCACTGCTGTATTTACCATTTAGGGCTTAGGGCATCAGGAGAGAGAGAGAGAGAGAGAGAGAGAGAGAGAGATGGCTTTCAATGGTGGATTGAGATCCAGTATGAAGTTGTTGGTGTCCTCTGCAACCGTTGTCTCTAACTCAGGCACGTCTCTCTCTCTCTATCTCTCTCTCTCTCCATTCAATAACGTTTTTAACATGTATTCCACGACACATGAACATACATGGCATATGATGATGGTGATGGTGGTGGTGGTGGTGGTCTTCAACTACCCTTAAAGAATCAGATCTCCACTTCTCATGTGAGCACCCATAACTATTAAGAATTTGTTGACAATCATATGTCAGTGATGAAACCTCCTTGGCCTGAAAATCAGGCCGATCCGCTTCTCATTTCGGCCATACGTGTATGTTGAATCTAGTCCATGCAGTTTTCTTGTACGCCCGTGGCCCACTGATCGGTGGACTGGCCTTTTTTTTTTTTTTAAATGACACGGGCACGTTCGTGGTAGGCTCCACTCCACACACGTGTTCTGCAAATGGCCCCTTCAATCTCCTCATAAGTTACACATGGCAGGGTGTTGTCTCGATTGAGATGGTTTCTTTCATCTATACATCAGATTGGAACGCTTTCCTCATTAATGCAAGTGTCCCCTGTGGGATGCGGGGGCACACTTGGGGAGGGTGGCCCACAGAACCCATGTGATTTGGGGCCCATGTGAGGTGGGTGGCTCGTGTGATTTGGGACCCACGAGGGGGTGGAACCCATGGATTTGGGGCCCACGAGGGGGTTTGGCCAAGAACCTAACCCATGGATGTGGGGCCTGGGCTATGAGATAAATGGATTAATTTGCACTTGGTGTTATTTACTGAGGAATTATAGAATCCTCAATCTAAGTCATTGCATGGTATACTTACTTTTTTTTTTTTTTTTAATTTAAATTTTTACAAGTGCGATTTGGTAATCCATGCCATTTATCCATTGTCTCCCACTGTTGATGGACCATGTCCCAAAGTCTCCTTGAGAGGACAATCATAACCTTTCAATTTGTGGCTTACAAGCTGTCAGAAGAATTACGACAACAGTTCACAGTCAATAGAAAAGAATCCCAAGGTTGGTTGATTATGCAGCCCAACCGTGGTGGCAATCAAGGCATCCAATCAGTAGATTGGGTCCAGGAAACTGTTGGTGGAATCCAGAAAACTGGTGATCATTTAGTGGACCTCATATGTTTTTTTTTTTTTTTTTTTTCCAGTTACTATTTGTGCCACCTATTGGGTACTAAATGATGTTTGAATGACCTGAAATTTGTCCTATTTGAGAGCCCATTGATTTAGCTTTCAAATGAGTCTGTGATCATGAATCTAATGATTTTTACACCTTTAGAAAGGATTGTATGGTCGTGGCACGATCTGTGGACAAGTTAGTCATTATCAATATTTAATAAAAATAGATGGTAGGAGTGAAAATAGTGGATGGTTAGGATGACACATGTAAAGACTCTTTCATAAATGGTGACTTGTGAATGAAAACTAAAGGCTTTCCTTGTCTTCTTTTTTCTTTTCCCCTAATGTTGTATTGGATTAATTATGGGGCTTTGATACTAATGTCAGTGGTATGATTCAATTGAGATTCCAAATTCGATGCAACTTCACACCCGAAATCCAATTAGGTATTACAGTGTATTGCTTCGGTTCATCTGCTTTGTTTTGTTTCAGTTTTGGTATCAAAGCATGTTGAATTCTTTGTGATAACTTTGATTTTGGCAAACATTTTGTATCCACAAGGTAATATATTTGTGACTAAGGGTCTGTTTGGATGCCTGTAAGTTTTTACAAGTTGTAAGTTGTAAGTGACTTACCTGTAAGTCACTTACAAGTTATCCTGTTTGGATGTAAGCCGTAAGTCACATGTAAGTTGGTTTTTGTGTTTGTAAAACTTGTAAATTAGTTACATATAAAAAGTTGTATATTCACACCAAGTAGAGATTAGATCAAGAAGTCGTTCCAAAATCTTATAATCATAGAAGAAATCTTGACACCAAATATGCTATTTTATTAAGTCCATCTAGATGAATATTTAAGCCAATTATTAAGCTAAACCAATCATCAAGTGGGTCATAAAAATGGGCCCATGAATTCAAAATACCTACAATAGCACTAGATTATATAATCAAATGCTACAACTAGAATTCATGGCTCCCTAATCTAGACTATTGACTTGGTGGGCCCCACTTATATAGGGCCATGTAAACGACATGTGAAATGAGATAAGATCAATTGCTTGAAGAACAAAAGGTTGCATAGGGACACATGGGTTGTCCAATCAATTGATTTGAACCTTTCCATCAAGTTCAGCCCACGATTAATGAACCATTAAGCAAAAATCACACCAATCAAATGATTCTAACCATCTAGTTAATAGCCAAAAAATTGCCAGAAAATGGACAGTAAAGATTGTTTATGGAAATAATAGGTCCAATCAAGAATTCCAAACATCCATTTGGACCATAGTTGATTGCTTTTGGTGGGCCCTAGGAATTTTCGAATGGTCGGCGTTCAATCATCATTGTTTCTTGTGGTGTGGCCCACCTGAGATTTGGATCTGCTCTGTCTGGGCCCAAGTGCTAAAATGAGTTGGCAAAACTGATGGGCGACATGGATATACCAAAAATACATTAAGGTGTGGGCCCCACTATCACATCCTCACCGAATTAGGCCTACTTCAAATAAAAGTAAAAAAAAAAAAAAGAAGAAGAAGAAAAAATCTCGTAACGCTAACTGTAGAGAGGGAGAGAGGGGAAGACAAAGGTGCGCGATGACCCTAATTGCAGAGAGGGAGAGGGCATTGATTGTAGAGAGAGAGAGAGAGAGAGAGAGAGAGAGAGAGAGAGAGAGAGCGCTTACTGGAGCATTGTTATCATGGAGGTGCATTTCCCCCCTCTTCCCCTCTTTTTAAAAATTAGACAGTTGGCCTTAGAGTCATTTATAAGGAAGTATGTTTTTTGGCAATTTTGCCTGTAAGTAACTTTGATGCAGGACAATTAACCACTTGCTCTAAAAGCTCGAACTGATAGATCATGACAAATTAATCCCTTTATCTCATAGCCCAGGCCCCAAATCCATGGGTTAGGTCCTCGGCTGAACCCTCATTGTGGGTCCCAAATCCATGGGTTCCACCTCATATGAGCCACCCGCCTCACATATGCTCCAAATGCATGGGTTCCGTGGGCCGCCCACCCTGAGTGTGCCCTTGCATCCCACATGCCACCCCACTCAAGTCCGGTGTGAAAATGTCTCAGCATTAATCACCCCCGGTGAGGAGTCTTGAACACGAGACCCCTCGCTTTGATACCAATTTGATGTGTGACAATTAACCACTTGCTCTAAAAGTTTGAATTGATAGAGCATGGCGAATTAATCCCTTTATCTCATAGCCCAGGCCCCAAATCCACGGGTTATGTTCTCGGCTGAACCCTCCTCGTGGGCCCCAAATCCATGCGTTCCGCATTATCGTGGGCCCTAAATCCACGGGTTTCGCCTCACACAAGCTCCAAATCCATGGGTTCCGCAGGCCGCTCACCCCGAGTGTGCCCCTGCATCCCACTGGCCACCCCACCTGAGCCCGGTGTGAAAATGTCACCCCATTAAACTTACAAGTTGTAAGTGACTTGCAAGTGAATTTCCTCCCACAAACACTTGTGACTTCCCCATAAGTCACTTCCCACTTTCCCAACTTGGAGGCATCCAAATAGGCCTGAAATGTTTCATATGTGTCCCAAGCGAATGGAGTCGGACGAAGGCTCTAACTTGAGGAAAAATTTCTTCCCAACCGGGAAGGAACAGTGCAGTCCAAGTACCAGTAGTGTCCATGAACAAGTTATTCATTCAGTGATTCGGTCCATTAAACCATTCGACCAGTTAGTGCACCCCACGTAGTCTTTTTGACACTTACAAGGCTAATTTTCAAGTACAAAAGGATATGCATGAATGGCACAAAATTGGTCTTGTTTGAAAGCCTATTGAATTAGCTTTTAAATGAGCTTGAGATCATGCGATTTTGCTTTGAATTGAGTGAGTTGTGGCCAATTTAGAAAAAGGTTTGCATGGTTGTGACATGGCTTAGGGATGTTTTAGTCATTATCGATATATATGTTTTTTAAATAGATGGTACAGATTAGAAATAGTGAATGGTCATTACTAGATTACAGTTTCTTTTGTTTTTGAAAAAGATATATACATTTAAAGACATTTTTATAAGTGGTGAATTGTGAAATAAATAATTTTTAAAAAAAGTTTTTCCTAATCCCGTGTTGGATTAGTTTTAGGGTCTAGACTATTCATACATCACTCCCAATTGTCAAAACTATAGATCCAAGTAAAAGGATCATGCACTTCCTCTTTAAATATATAGCATTTGTAAAACAATGAAACCATAGGCTATATATATATATATATATATATATATATATATATATATATATATATATATATAGGGAAAAGGTACTATGCGCTCGAGCGTAAAGCGGTCGTCCGTGAGGTCAAGCTGGGTGGGCCCCACCGTGATGCCTTTCGAACATCAACACCGTCCACCAAATGTACCATTCCATGGTCGGCCTGGACGGCCCAAAATCAAGTCAATCCGTGACTTTAGTGGGCCACACCACATGCAGAAGTGCAGAGGAGCTGTGCACCATTAAAACATTCATAACCATTTTTGAGGGCCCACAGAGATGTTTTTTGCAAATCCAGCCCATCCATTATGTGTGTCCCACTTGAATGAGGGTTCAGACCAAGTTTCAGGTGCATGGAAAACTCAGGTGGGTCCCACCAGTGCTTTTATATGTTTTTGGCATGTATACTTATGGTTTTAGATGGTGTGGCCCACCGCTTTTATATGTTTTTGGCATGTATACTTATGGTTTTAGATGGTGTGGCCCACCTGAGTCACGGATTGACCTGATTTGGGCCGTCCAAGCCCACTATGGAATGGTGCATTGGGTGGACGGTGTTAATGTTCGAAAGGCATCACAGTGGGGCCCACCTAGCTCGACCTCACGGACGACCGCTTTACGCTCGAGCGCATAGTACCTTTTCCCATATATATATATATATATATATAAAACAATGAAACCATAGGCCTTCTTGAATTGCCAAGACACTTGATACAGTTGCCAAGTGCCAAAGTGTCAAACTCCAAAAATCTAGGCACCATCGAGACACTTCCATATGCAAATAAATTATTATTTAATTAAATAAATAAAATTAACAAATAAAAAAACAATGAAATCATAAAAGACAAACCATTTAAAAAACATTAATTGCCTTTGCGCCTGCAATAGGTGATGAGTGTCATCTTCTTTTTAATTACCTTTGTCATCTTCTTTTTAATGATACCGAAGCTTCGGTCTACCGCTGTAGTCCATTTGAATTTGCCTCTCTGCCTACAATCAATGATAGGTGCAATAATTGTACTGAAATTCCTAATAAATCTCTGATAAAATGTCACCAATAGAAAGTATGGACCTTTGAAAAGGTTCATGGGGTGGGCTAGTCTTTAATGGGCTTGATTTTTCGTAGACAACCTTGATCCCTTTTGTAAACACAATATACCCCCAAAACACAACATTTTCGACAACAAATGAGCATTTTCTCAAGTTAACAACTAGTGACTCCTTACATAATACATCAAATATTTGTCGTAGATGATCAAGGTGAGCAGATGTATCGAGACTAAAAACCAGAATATCGTCAAAATATACAATTAACTTCCATAAAGGGGCAGAGTACCTATGTCATGAGCCTTATGAAAGTGTTTGGCACATTTGAAAGGCCGAATGGCATGACGAGCCACTTGTATAGCCCATCTCAAGTCTTAAATTTAGTCTTCCACTCGTCCCTAGTCTGGATATGCATTTGTGATATCTACTACTCAAGTCAATTTGCTCCATGTAGCATGTCTAGCATGTTGTCCAAGCAGGGAATAAGAAACAGGTATTTGATAGCAATCCTATCGATCGCACGACTGTCCACATGCATCCTCTAAGGTCTATTTTGGTAATAATGCTGGAATAACACGTGGTGACATGCTTTTTTGAATTAAACCCTTTTGTAGCAACTCAGTAACCCGTCTATGAAGCTCAACATGTTCGGTTAAGCTCATTCGATAGTGCGCAAGATTCGGTAGATTCGAACCTAGCACTAAATCAATGTGGTGCTGAATGTTCCTTGTAGGAGAAAGTCTAGATAGGATTTTTTTGGCCACCAAGTCTTCATCATATTCATGAACTCTTGTATATGTAGTGGAACATCTGACTGTATGTATTGTTTAACAGCCAAGATGTAAATGATGCCAATATACTTGCTTTCCTCTACAAGCTTTTCTACACCAAGTCTTCATATCCTGACCCTCGTCTTTATCAAATTTGAGCATTGAAATATGTTCATTGGGTGCAATGTGATATTAACATCATCCTTAACGAAGGAATATGTGTTAGCCTGAGTCAAATGCACCATATCTCGGTCCCACAACCATCTCCCTAACAAAATGTGGCATGCATTCATGGGGATAACATCACACCACACCTTATCCTTGTACTTGGATCTAATGGAGAATGAAATTAAGCACCTGCAGAAATTCTCCCCCTTTCTTGAACCAATGAATCTGGTATGGGTTTGGATGTTTATGTTCTTTGAGTTTTAATTTCTCCACAATTTCTTGTGAGACAATATTCTCTTTGCTCTCCCCGTGTACCAAAATCGTGCATATCTTTCCACCAGAAGTGCAAGTGGTGCAGAAGATATTGTGTCACAACCATCTCATTAATCACCAAAGGCGTCCGTAGCATAGTCCATTAGGTAACCAATGACCCGCCCCTATCGCCAGACACATCTGCTACATCTTCTTAACATGAATCTTATTCTCATATGCATATTACTCATATTATGTGTCATCTTCATCTTTCATTTGCATGCGTTTAGGAGTGTCTTCAACATATTTTCATTACTCAGTCAAATTTACCTTGATTGTAGACTAATGTTCAGGATAGTGAAAAGAACAATGTCGTAGTTGCCCACACTTAAAGCATGTGAAAGGAGTGATGGTTTGCCCTGTCTTGGGCGTGCTAGCCCCCCGTCCATAACCTCCTTCTCCGAGATTGGGGTTCAGCTTCATTGCTGGAGGTCGGCTCATCATTCCTCGACATATGGGAGGTTCTGTGGTTGCCTTATGTGAGAAGTTAGCAGCTAATCCATTGTTGATGATGGTCCTCGTGAAGCACCGAATCGTATCCCAAATCGCCAACTACTCATCTCTTTAGCTTTTAATGCAAGTGTGAATGCATTAGACATATTAAATACATCTTTGAACGACAATTCATTTTTGATGTTCAGGTTAAGACTATTAAGATATTTTGAAATCATTTGGTCTTCATGCTCATGAAACCCTACCCGTGATGTCAATGTATGGAACTCCTTGGTGTATTTATTTACCGATTTGTTCCCTTGACGTAGATAGTGACATCTTTGATAGAGGTTATGGGCATATAAGCAGCAAATATGAACTTTCCTTTTAACTTCTGTTTCATCTTTTCCCAAAAAGTTATTTTCTCCTCAACGGATTCATTTGGCTTGGGGATTGTCCTATCATACTAACACGTGACCAAAAAACTTCATAGCTATTAACTTAACCATTTGATTGTTCATGATTTCCTTGTACTCAAACACCTTTACCGCCTTGCTCATCCAATCAATGAAGTCTTCAACATGCAACTGACCACAGAATTCCAAAATTTCTAACTTAATTATGAGCTATATGTCGTGTTCTAACAATAAGACTATTCGATCATTAGTGTCTTTACAAATCGGGGCCGCTCGCTATTAGTTAGGACCTTAGCGAGGACATTCGATATAAACCAGCTCGAATATTGTGAGAGAGAGGCATGGCTAGTGAATGGCAGATCTGTTCTCTCATATGGAAATTGGGAGTCGAGAGTCTAACACCTAATCCTGTATGAGTACAAGCACCTGGCACCTCTGTCATACCTAGGTAATGTATGTGCAATTGACGGGCCATTTTGGCCATTGGGCTTTTGGATCATGCTCATTTCTTGTCCTAAATTTCAAGCCTGTTAAACAAAAGACTTGGCCTGGGACTAGTTCGACAACACTTTCTATTGAATCCTGGCCTGAGCCCTGAGGTCAAGCCCTTTGTGGCTGTTGTAGGCTGCGCTCATGCCTCACTTTGTGGTGCAACCCAATTATCGAGTCAATGGGATCTTGACACCAGAATCATAAAGAAATGAACATTTATACGCACTCACAAGAAATATTTCAGTGAGAGGGAGAAATAATTATGTGATCTTCAACTTCGTCTCATGCATTACTTAAGAAAACTCACAACTCATAAAATGTGGAATACCTCCTGCACCACCCCCGTTAGACAATCCCCGGGAATGTTTAATGAAGATTCCCCAACTATTAGATTGATTTTGAATCTTAGTTGAAGGTTTCTTCTAAGTAGGTGCCGCTTTTTCTTCACATGCCTCCTACTCTTACTCCCGCTCCTGTTTCCTACCTATTTCTACTTGTTTATATTTTGAAACAAGCGCTTCCCAGCTGCCACCCCGAAATTTGTTGCCGCTTTGCTTCACTCTTCGTGCAACTATATTTCAAATCAAGCTCAATTGATTTCAAATCAATCTATAATTTATTTAAAATAATAACAATCCCACCAATAAAGATTAGGTCTAAAATAGCAAGAACAAATCTACTAAATACCCCTAAAATCTTCAATCATATCTACCACATCATCCCTCTATCTTCCACAAATGGTAAATGTGATCTCTAACATTTAGGGCCGAAGTCTTGCAACAAACATCCCAAAATCAGTAGATGTTGCAGCCTAAGGTGGATCGTGGGCCTACGCTCTTCCCCCCGGGGTTGGAAGGAACTCGACTTTGGTGAGTTGGACACTTCATGCATTCTGAATCTGATCTTTTCAATTTGTCGCCCATGATCCATGCACATTTAGAATATGGCTTCTTCCTCTATTCCATCAAGTGTTGCTTGTATTGGTGCCGTCGAGTTTCAATAGTCTTCATGCACAACGCATGTTCAACTTCATTTTTTTCAGGTGTTGTTTATTGATTTCGAAAATGACTTCATCTTGCACGTCATACACCTCATCATGGTACTTGAACAAATTTGCCACATTGAAATTTGGTGAGATGTCGAAGTCATCTGCCAACTTGATCTCATAGGCATTGTCACTCAACTTCCTCTTGGCTCGGTATGGATCAATCTCCTTAGAGTTGAGGTTTTTTTTTTTGAAAGATAACTTTGATTAAAAAAGAGCGCAAAAGAGGGAACAAAAACAAGAAAAGGATGAAAAGAGAAACTACAGATCTGCTGAGGGGACAGATCGCATTACGCGCCCAAAAAAAGAAGATTGGAGTCCTTAAGGGACTCGACATGCACAGCCCAGTCTACAATAAGACTTTTAGCTCTTGAGGAAACATGGCCTGCTGAATTGGCGGCATCCCTGAAGCACCTGCCATTCCTTTGTGTTGAGGTTGTTATAAGTTGTCCTTGGAAACCTTCTTTGTGGATATTAACCATAACCAATTCACCTTCTTTATAGATCTTCTCCTATCAATGTTCACTCACAGTTTCTTGATATCTAGTGTTGCTCTCTTCAATTTTCTTCTTGCAAGTTGTGGATATGCTTGGCGAAAGCATCAGTGCCTTCGCTCACTTGATATTGTGCTAGTAACGATACTGAGTCAAGTACATGATATAGACTTACAATCTCAAATGAAAATTTTTCTCATGGTACAATTTGTTGATTGTTGTATGCAAACTCGGCTTAGGGTAAAAGCCAATTCCCACTGAAATATATTGTCACTCACTATACTCAAAAGGTTACTAAGGCTCCTATTAACTACATCGGTTTGGTTGTCCGTTTGAAGATGAAATGCACTAGAGGATCGGAGCTTAATCCCAAAATGCTTCCGTAAAGTGCACCAAAAGTTCCCCACAAACTTTGAATCATGGCCCAAAGTTATTGTTTCCGATTCCTTGTGAAGTCGCACAATCTCCTTGAAAATATGTTGACGATGTGCATAGCATCCATCATCCTTGTGCATGGAGTGAAATGGGCCAAAAACGAATGTACACCCATTGAGTCTTAGGAAGACCTAAAATGGAGTCCATGAAAATGTTCACCCACGACATGACTAGTACTAGAAGAAGTGTATAAAGGCCTGTGTTTTGCACATGACCTTTTATAGATTTGCATTGGTGACATTGTGCTACAAACCATTCAAAGTCATGACGCACACAAGGCCAATAGTATTTTCCCTCCACCATGGCCATTGTTTTTATGTTTTTTGAAGTGTCCACTTAGTCCTACATATAGCTCAAACATGATCTTTTTTTCTTTTTTTTTTTGCAACAATCCTTCTTAAATACAAAAGTGCAACCCCTTGAATTAAATATCCATCATGCGAGATGAATTCACACTTTGGACTTGACCATCCACACATCTATCAAGCTCCTTGCTAAAACTTAGGCCATCCATATATTGTTCTTCTAATGCCTCATCCCACAATTGTCACGATGAGTGATCCTAATAGAACCACCTTCCCACTTAAAGTGTTTGTCGCTTTGTTCTGACTTCCAGCCTTGGGATGTAAAAGGAAAGTATATTCTTGTAGAAAAGCCATCCACTTCACATGGCGTGCTCTTGAATTTTTCTGGAAGTTGAGATATCTCAATGCCTCAGGTTTTGAGTATAGAATTGGTTCCTAATGAATTAGGTAATGCCTCCAATGTAGTTGCTTGGACTACTACATAGAACTTAAGATCATACCTGTAGTAGCTTTTTTGTGCATCATTAAGCTTCTCACCAAAGAAAGCAATCAACTTTCCTTCATGACTTAGCACTGCGCTATTGTTAACATTTGAGGCATCACCTTTCCACTTTAAAGACTTTTTTGTAGTCCAAAAGTGAAAGAATCGGGTCTTTTGCCATCTTCTTTCTTTATTTTACTGAAGCTTCAATCCGCCACTTTAGTCCATTCAAATTTCCCTTGACGCATGCAATCAATGACATGTGTGATAATAATACTGAAATTCTAGATAAATCTCTGTTAAAATGTTGCCAGACTGTAGAAAGAATGAACTTTCGAAAGAGTCTGTGGAGTGAACCACTCCGAAATGGCCTTTGCTTTTCTTTTTTGTCAACCTTGATCCCTTCTGCAGACACGGTATACAAAAAAACACAACACTATTAACAAGGACACGCTTTCAAGTTAACATATACTGACTCCCTTAGTAGTACATAAAATATTATTGTAAGTGATCAAAGTGAGCAGATGAATCAGGAGAAAAAAACAAGAATAAAATCAAAATAAACTACCAAGAACTTTCCCATGAAGGGGTGGAATGCCTATGTCATGAGCCTCATGAAAGTACTCGGCACATTTGAAAGGTCGAATGGCATCACAAGTTACTTGTACAACCGTTACAACCTATGCAGTCTTCCACTTGTTCCTAGGCTGGATACGAATATGATGATATGCGCTTCTAAGGTCGTTCTTTGAAAGGATCTTCGTTCCGTGTAACATGTCCATACATCGTCTGATCGTGGAATAGGAAACTGTTACTTGATAGTCAGCCGGTTGATCAAATCAACAAGATTTGGTAGGCTCGAACCTAGTAGCAAATCAATGTGGCGTTTGAATGTTCCCATAGGAGGAAGCCTAGGTGGGAGTTCTTCGGACACCAAACCAAATCTTCATATTCATGGAGTCTTGTGGAGGAGGTGAAACATTTGACTGTTTTGTGTCTTTTTTAGCAAACAAGACAAATGATGTGTCTCCTTGACTTCCCGTTCAAAATTTTCTACGTTGAGTGATTTATCACCCTCGTCTTTATCAAATTTGGGTATTTGCAGATATTTCATTGTGTGCAATATGATATTAGCACTATCCTTGACAAATGAATTAATGTTAGCCCAAGTTAAATGTACCATATCTCGGTCCCACAACCATGGCCTCCCCAATAAAATGTGTTATGCATCCATGGGGACCATGTTATATTGCCCCTCATTATTGTACTTAGTTCCAATAGAGAAGGAAAGTAAGTATATGGAGTTAACAAAAACTTCTTCTCCTTTCTTGAAACAACGAATCTGGAGAAAATTTCTTGTGAGACAATTTTCTTACTGCTCCCCCCGTTTACCAAAATCGTACATATCTTCCCATCAAAAGTGCAAGTGGTGCAAAAGATAGTGACACAATCATTGCCTTCATCAATCACCCAAGGCGTTGATAGCATAGTTCATTGGATAACCAACGACTTGCCCCTATAATCATACACATCTGCTACATCTTCCTCAACATGTGCCCCATCCTCTTATGCTTGTTCTTGATGTTCTGTCATTATTGGCTTTTATATGGTTAGGAGTGTCTTCAACATATTCTCCTTAGCCAAATTTACTTTAATTGCGGATTGATGTTCAAGACATAAAAAACAACAATGTCCTGACTGCCTACACTTAAAGCATGTGAAAGGGCCAAGGATTGTTGTTATGCCCTGTCTTAGGTGCACTAGCCCCTTTTGACAACCATCTCCCCCCATGTTGGGGTACAACCTCATTGTTGGATGTTGGCCCATCGTCCTTCGACCTATTGGAGGCCCCATGGTTGGCTTACGTGGGAAGTTAGTATGCTGCCCCCATTGTTGATGACGGTCCTCGTGGGCACCAAAATCGTGTTTCAAGTCCTAAATAAATTCTATTCAGCCTTCAATGGTAGTATGTATGCATTGGACATCCTAAAAACATTTTTTGAAAGCCAATTCATTTCTTATGTTCGGGTTAAGCCACTAAGATATCTTGAAATCTTTTGGTCATCATACTCAAGAAAAATTACCCATGATGTCAAGGTATGGTATTCCTCGGTGTATCATTCATTGATTACAATGCCTAAGTCGCTTGTAGAAACTTTTTTTTAAAATTTCTTTTCCATCATTTTCTAAGAATTTACCATCTCCTTACCTTGACGGATTTGTTCAGCTTGGAGATAGTCCTACCATGCTATCACGTGACCGAAAAACTTCATTGCTATTAATTTAACCTTTTGATCTTCCATGTTTCCTTGTACTCAAACGCCTTTTCTACATTGCTTAGCCAATTGATGTAGTCAACATGCAAATGACAATGGAATTTTGGAATTTCCACCTTAATTCCAAGCTCTCTATCACATTCCAACAATAGAAGGATTTGATTGTTGGTGTCTTCATTAGTCGAGGGTTGGACATTGTTGGTTAGGACATTGGTAGGGATCTTCCCCTACATGTCTTCATCCTCTAACTTCCCTGATTCCCTTAACTCTGGAGCTCTCTCATGTGACAAGTGAGATTGCCAACCGTATTCGTGATTTCATCTACTCGCTTTGTGAGTGTGCAAATTAATTGGGCTACTTGTGCAAACTCTTCTTCCTGACGATCATCCGCTTTAGAAGCCATTAGAAGATGATGCAGAGTTGAAAATCCCAAACAATCGCCCGCTTTGATACGAAAATAGTGCTTCCTGGTTATCAAGTCAATGAGAACTTGATATCCAAATTGCAAAGAAATGAACCTGTATACAGTCACAAGAAATATTTGAGTAGAGAGGGAGACATAACTTTATTGATATCCAAACTTTTTCCCTTACAATACTTGAGGAAACTCACAACTCAAAAAATGTGGAATGCCCTAAAGACAATCCCCATAATCATGCAACTATTAGATTGATTCAAATCAAACTTAATTTATTTCAAATCAGTCTATAATTTATTTAAGATAATAACAATCATAACAACAAAGATTTGCCCTAAAATGGCAAAAATTAATCTACCAAATACCCCCAAAATCTAATGTTAAAAAAAAAAACAAACCAAAATCTTCAAACATATTTTCGAAATTAGTTTCCTAATCTTCCATAAATGATAAATGCAATCTCAGGCATCTAGACCCAAATCATGCAACAAACAGCCCAAAATGAGCACATGCTGGCCCTAAGGTGGGCTGTGGTCCCACATCACGTTGATACCCATTGGGCTGTGGGCCCAAAACCGATCAATAAATGTGCCCTCATGCTTGGGTCAGGATGGTCTGAAATTGGCCATTTGACAGCCCTAGTAGCTATGGCTAGCCACATTACACTTGGAAATGAGCAACGTTCCCAATCAGGTGAAGACCTTGGTTTCCCATGCAACTGGTTCCATGTAACTTGCTTGTGAGGCTAACGCTAGGTGAATAGTTGACATCAAGGACTGTTAATTGTGTTGTAACCAAGGTATTTCGTATCGGTAACGGTGGCCGTAATGGTCACCACCGTTACCGATACGGGTATCGGTAGTAACGGCCGATACGGGGGCGTAACGACCTTACGACCCCCATAATGGTTCCAAAAAAATTTTGCCAAAAAAAATCTGAAAAACTATCATGAAAATCTAGAGTAATGTAAATATTTTAATTATGTATTCATTTTTTTATTTTGAAAATGTTTATGGTAGCATAACGGTCCACTCTTTAGTGAGAGTGTTGTATTGGGTTGTCTGGTGAATTTATGAACACGGTTACGTCTCTAATGCTTACACATTACAATCAAGCATTAGAATTAGAAATCGAAATAAATGCAAATATACCACTTTTTTCAATTTTTTGAAAAAATGACCCTTAAGAGTTTCTATTCGCCCAAATCACTTCAATCTACTATTTTAATCCTAAAAACTGTAGTACAAGTGGTCGAAATCTGTTGTAGAACGATGTAGGAAAGTTTTTGGAATGAGAAAATGAAAAAAATGAGGAAAAATTAAATTTACCCAGAAAAAAAAATGGTCATTTTTCGACCATTATGGGGGTAACGGTCGTTATGCCCTTGTAATGGCCAATGTAGTTTCAAAAAATCAACTACCCCATTTCACCCCGTATCGCATAATAGCCGTTACCTATACGTATCGGCCTTTACGGTTGCATCATAATGGATATGGAACACCTTGGTTGTAACACAACATGGAGGCATATTCTTGCTGATGTGTCAGAAGTAGTTAAAGAATTTTAATTCCAAAAGCCCCATCTTCAAACGCCAAACACAAACACATCAAGCATGGCAATGTCCTTCTTTTCTATTCTCTGTTTAATGGATTTGTTGTCATTCATTCATTCAAAATAATAATAATTCAAGTGTGCCAATGTTGCAAGTATATGGGATCTGGGAAGTTCATAGCATGGTTCCCATGGTGCATGCATTGTCATCACCTTCATCTAAACCTTATCCCAACTAATTGATGTCGGCAATACAAATCTTGTTCTGCCATCCCATGGTGTATGTGTCGTATCCTAAAAGTTAGGCAGGCACACCCATCAAGTGAGCAACACATTTAACGTAGACCTTTGTTTGCCATTTTTTGTTAACCGTCTATTACTTCATACATTTACTGCCCACCATATGAATTGAAACTGGATTTTAGTCTATGGAGCATTCATCATGAGGACCACCCCTAGAATCTCCTGCATCTTGCACACGTGCCATGAGGTGCATTTGTGTTTGGCACTTGGAAGACAGGTCATGTAGAATTAGCTTTCTGCTGAGGTAAAACAGCAGAGTGAGCTGAAGTAAAGTGCAATGATGGCAAATTAGTTGAAACAGCAGAATGAGGGAAGAAACAGCACTTGAAGATGGGGCATCTAATCTAGAATTAGGAGTGAGCTGAAGAATAACTTTTCCTCCGCTATGCTTTACATTATTTTGGCCAATAATGGCATATTAGTTTACTAGAAAACAGCTACTTGGTGGAAAAATAACCTGCAAAATTTCCTTTTTCCCTATCACTCCCTCCCTCGATCATGATGCATTATGAATTTAATAGTATCTCGATGAGCCAGGCCTTGAGGCCCATTGGATCAATGGTCCAGGTCAATGAATCTTGTGTCCCACTATTGAATGGGTATGTCCCTGATGCATTGGGATTCTATAATTTCTCTTCAATCTGTTGCTTGGGTTAAAAAAAAATATGACATTGCTTTGTTTCATTTTCGAGCTGCAAGTCCATGCTAAACCAATATGAACGTACTGTGCAACAGCTCCTCGGGGATTGCACTCAACTGCGGTGAAGAGAATGGGAGGACATGGCCATGATTCCGAACCTTACTACCTCCACGCGAAGCACATGTATAACTTGGACAGGATGAAGCATCAGAAACTGAAGATGTCTCTTGGAGTGTTCACTGCATTCAGCATTGGTGTGGGTGTTCCAGTTTATGCTGTCATATTCCAGCAGAAAAAAACAGCCTCAGGTTGATTTTGTCATGCCTGACAGTGACGCAATAAGACAGACCCAGCTCTCATATATTTTCCTTTGGCATTTGAAACTTTTGACCATGGGTACGGATTGCTTTGATTATCTACAGTTGCCATCGAATCATTTGGAATGAGTTTGATTTTGTTTTTCCCCTGAAGCATTTTTAGACATCTGGATTCTTAATAATGCAAAAATGTTATTGATGCAATCAGATTAGGTTAGGAGTTGCTTTATTGCAACAGGGGCAATTGATGCATGCTTTGCTCATGTGATGAATATCTAGATGCAAATTAATGTAGATTCGGAGATTTGAGTGACATGTAGCATGGCCAATAATTGAGCAGATCTGTGGATTCATTTGTAACATTTGGGGCAGCCAATAGTGAAAGAAAATCACTCAGATTGGATGCGCCTAACCCTTACGATGTGGGGGATCTTTTCATAGCCATCCTTTTTTCAATTTTTTTTTTGTTTAATTCTATGATTTGCATCATCAAATCAAAGTGCTTCTTTGGAATCGGAATCACAAGCAATTCAAGGTGGGACCTGTTGAATAGATGATTTAACACCATGAATGGAACTATTTTGTTTCTTCCCTCAATCTCAAGTGTACATTTCTTATGCCATCGATCGGTTGGTTGGGTTAATTGGATCGGTATGATTTTTTCATCATGGCTTGCCCACATTGTTACGAAGGAAAGGATGATCCAGATTGATGATTGCCTATGCCGCATGTGACTTGAAACCTGAAAGCTTTGCGGACATTGATAACGCCTGGGAATGTCAGCAGCAGTTACCATTTGTTGGGTTTTGCTATTGTCCCCAAACCTTTTGAATGAAACGTGAAATGCCCAATGTTCAGTGAGAATAGTTCATTCGATAGTATCATTAGGAGGCAAGAATCACACCAATCAGATGATCCGTTTAAGCCATCCATTGTTTATGTGCCATAGATGGATCACCTATATATATATATATATATATATATATATATATATATATATATATATATATGGGTTCTTGAGGCGTATAGACCTCAGGTATCACCCACCAAGTTTACTCGCGGCAAGCAAACCTTAATTTGCAAACTAGACCTAGGGTTGCACGGCTGAACCCAAAAAGATCAAAATACCTCTCCTTTTTCAGGTGCTTACCCTAACAGTCAAGGGGTATTTTGGTCTTTTAAGCAGGTGCTCAACCCTAAAAAGTCCATTCGCCTATAAAAAGTTTCCGCCCAGCGAAAAACCTAAAGGCGTCGTATAGACTCGTCCGTTCGCCTATATATATATATATATATATATATATATATATATATATATATATATATAGAAGAGACTGGCCCACCCTTGTACCTAACTCAAATCATGTCAGTTACTGCACATTATAATACCTATATATAGGGTGTGCTTGGATATAACTCTAGAACCCGTTTGTTGCAAGCGGGTTGGAATGCAGATTTCGGGCTAAGTGAACTAAGTAAATTGATTCGAGGAAAAGCCACCTCAAATGTTAGTTGCCTTCAAATTCAACCTCAGTAATTTGATTGTCAGCCATTTAGAGCCATTTATTTTTATTTGACTAAAAAGCTGCAATTTAGATACCGTTGAAATGTGCCATCAAGGATTATTATTATTTAATATGTTGGTGGAAATAAATCAGGACAAATATTAACATCGGTGGAATTCCACACGAGTATGGCCTATGGCCCATGATTTGGTGATCTGAAGCATTGATATGGTCCTCAAGCACTTAGGGTGGAATGTACTAACCCAGATGTGGTTTCATTAAAAGTAAAAAAAAATGGGCCACTGGAAACTGTAAATCACAATGGTCATCCGTGGAAAATCAATATTCACCTTGTTGATTGGTAAATCTCTCTGGACAGCACTGATGGTCTTCCGTGGAAAATCAGGTCCAGCGAATTACCCCTCAGCAGTTTGCAGCAGCTCCGGAAGAGGACGCGGTTTGGCTAGTGATGCTGTAACCTGCGAGGTGGCTAGTGGTCGTTGCTAAGTGGACCCACCATGATATATGTGTTTTATCCACGCCGTCCATCCATTTGGAAAGATAATTTTAGGGCTATATCCCAAAAATGAGGTAGATATAAATCTCAGTGGACCACACCATGGGAAAACAGTAGTGATTGAATGTTCACCATTAAAAACTCCTGAGGCCACTGTAATGGTTATTTGACATCTAACCTGTTGACTAGGTCATACATACCTGGATGAAGGGAAAAATATATATCAGCTTGATCCAAAACTTTTGCGGCCCAAGAAGTTTTTTATGGTGGACGTTTAATCAACATTGTGCGGTCCACTTGAGATTTGGATCAACCTCATTTTTGGGCTCATTCCATAAAATGATCCGGAAGAATGGGTGGACGGCATGGATGAGGCACATACATCATGGTGGGGCCCACAGGCTAGTGGCAGGTTCTGCAACCAATCCGTTTCCCCCGGAAGGGTAGCGCTGGGTCAGAGGCCCAGAACTGCTATGTTGCAGAAAATATGTGGTGTGTAGCATTCTCGATTGGCTTGTGCAAACGTGAACATAACTTAGGGAAATGGTAAAAAAATTATTCTAGTTGTAAGATATTCTATCATCTTCCCACCACCTTAATTACTTCATTGGAGCATCATATGCAAGATTTTTATCCGTGGAGCTAAACCATCAGCATCGATGAACGTGGAAGCAATTGAACAGCTTATTCAAGCACGGGATAGCAATGAATAAGTATCTCAAGCGAATCGCTATAAAGGGAATCAATTTGACAAGTAAAGTAGGTTCAAGTCCTTACCTCAGTGGTAGGCTCTAGGGAGTTTCAACACGAGGTCTTGGGTTCCATACCTATAAGTGGTGAAAGCCCACTATGCCGTGTGTGAGTGTGTGTGTTAAAAAAAATAATAATAATAAAATCTGACAAGTAAAGTTATTGATTGTAGAATCCATTCACACTCTTTTCTTGTGTAGGATTGAGTGTAGAGTTTGTGATCCAAACTCAAATACATTCGATCACGTGAAAAAGAGAGAAAATTGAGCGAGAAAGAGAGATGGAGGGAGAGAGGGAGAGAGAGAGAGAGAGGAGGAGATTCTACTATCTAGTAGATTTTATCGTCCTTTATGCTCAACCCATCATGGATATGAGTACTCAAATTCCTGTCATACTTGGTTGTCCGTTCCTTGCTACATCAAATGCAATCATTAATTGTAGGAATGAGGTTATGAGCTTATCTTTTGAGAATATGACATTGGAGTTGAATATCTTTTTCAATATGAGCAAACAGGCAGAGGATAATAACGATACCCACGACATTAACATAATTGACTCTTTCGTGAAAGATAGAACTTGTCTGACCTTATCCTCTGACCCTCTAGAGACGTGCTTGACACACTCCTCAAATTTGGATGATGATATAATTAAGGAGATGGATGTCATACTTGATACTGCGTCGATACTTGAAGTTAACCAGTGGAGGACACAATTTGAGGAATGGCCCCAAACTAATGTAGTGCATTTATCGTCTAGCTTCAAAGCGCCGAAGCTTGACCAAAAACCTTTGCCCGCTGATTCGAAATATGTGTATTTAAGTCAAGATGAGACGTACCCGGTGATGATTTCTTCCCACCTTGAGAAAGAACAAGAGAGTATGCTCATCTCTACTCTCATTAAGCATAGAGGAGCCCTTGGATGGTCGATTGCGGACATCAATGGAATTGACCCATTGATTTGTATTCACCGCATTCATCTTGAGGATAATACGAAGACCTCCCGACAACCACAATGTAAATTAAATCCAAACATGAAGGAAGCGGTTAAGGCCGAGGTTCCTAAGTTATTGGATATGATATCCCTATATCCAATAGTCAATGGGTGAGTCTAACTCAGGTGGTTCCTAAGAAGTCCGGAATCACCATAGTAGTCAATGCCAACAATGAACTCGTGCCAATTAGAGTCACTACCAGTTGGAGAATGTGCATTGACTACGGGAAGTTAAATACCGTCATAAGGAAGAACCACTTTCCTTTGCCCTTCATTGATCAAATTTTGGAAAGGTTAGCTGGTTATTCCTACTACTGTTTCCTTGACGGGTATTCGAGCTACAATAAGATAGAGATAGCCCTTGAAGATCAAGAAAAAATCACTTTCACATGTCTATTTGGCACCTTTACTTACCGAAGGATGCCATTCGGATTGTGTAATGCATCCGCCACATTTCAGCGATGCGTGTTGAGTATTTTCTCTGACATTGTAGGGCAATATTTAGAGGTCTTCATGGATGATTTCTCTATCTTTGGTCCATTCTTCAGTGAGTGTTTGGATAGTTTGAAAAATGTGCTTAAGCGATGTGAGGAAAAGAATTTAGTACTATGGGGGAGAATTGTCTTTTCATGGTTCGTAAGAGAATTTTTTTTGGACATATCATCTCGTCTAAGAGGATTGAGATATACGAGGCTAAAATTGACCTTATTTCTAACCTACCTCCACCCAAGAATATACGTGACATGCGATCCTTTTTAGGACACGCAGGATTTTACAAGAGATTCATAAAGAACTTTAGTCACCTCTCTCGTCTTTTATGCAATCTACTCCAAAATGATGTACAATACTAGTGGACTGAGCAATGTCAAGAAGCTTTCCCTATGCTTAAGGACATGCTAACTACCGCACCTATCATGCAGCCACCCAACTGGAACATTCCTTTTGAAATTATGTGTGATGCTTCGACTATGCTATATGGGCAGTGTTAGGCGAACGAAAAGGAAAGAAACCCTACATTATTCACTATGCAAGTAGAACTCTAAATCCTGCCCAAGTGAATTATTCTACTACGGAAAAGGAACTCTTAGCCGTGGTATTCGCTTTGGACAAATTTAGATCCTACTTGATTGGATCTAAGATTATCATCTACATTGATCATGCGGCGCTAAAATATCTTCTTTCTAAGAATGATGCTAAGCCCCGCTTAATAAGATGGATCCTCCTACTCCAGGAATTTGATATGGAAATAAAAGAGAAAAATGGAGTAGAGAATGTAGTGACCGACTATCTTTCACCCCTTGATCTCCCTAACTCCCTTGAGACGACACCCATAAACGACATGTTCCCTGACGAACAACTATTTAAACTCTCTCACTTGCCTTGGTTTGCTGATATTGCTAATTATTTAACCACAAGTTTCACGCCAACACATTGAACTACGCAAGATAAGAAAATAATTCTTCACCGAATTACACAAAATTTTCAGGTCTAATTCGTATTTATTCAAATATTACCCAAACCAGGTTCTAAGGAGATGTGTGTCAAACAATGAACACCACATTGTCATCTCTTTTTGTCACTCTGAAGCACGTGGTGGTCACTTTTCTACTAAAAAGACCACGGCCAAAATCCTGCAGTGCAGCTTTTATTGGCCCATTATATTCAAGGACACTCATGAGTTTTGTAAAGCTTGTGAGCATTGTAAAAAATTGGGTGCATTGTCCTGTTGAAATATGATGCCTTTGAACCCCATTTTGATCATTGAAGCATTTGACGTTGGGGCATCAATTTCATCGGACCATTCCCCCAATCCTTTGGGAATTTATATATTTTGCTGGCAGTAGACTATGTCACTAAATGGGTCTAAGCGATCCCGTGCCGAAACAATAGCCGTTGGACAGTCATTAGATTCTTAAAAGAAAACATCCTTTCCCGGTTCGGAACGTCTCAAGCTATCATTAGTGATGGAGGTTCATATTTTTGCAATAGGCCATTTACAAATTTTATGAAGAAATATGACATCTCTCATAAGGTGAGCAGTCCATACCACCCACAAACAAGTGGGTAAGCTGAGATTTCCAATAAGGAAATTAAACACATTTTAGAAAAAACGGATAACCCTGATCACAAGGATTGGTCAATTCATTTGAATGATGCTTTATGGGCTTACCGTACCGCATTTAAGACCCCTATTGGAATGTCTCCCTTTAGACTTGTCTATGAGAAGGCTTGCCACTTACCTGTGGAGTTGGAACATAAAGCCTACTGGGCCATTAAAATTTTGAACTTCGATTTGGATAACGCTGGCTCACTGTGCAAATTACAATTGAATGAACTTGAGAAAATTTGGAATGATACATACGAGAACTTGAGAATTTATAAGGACAGGATGAAGGTATTCCATGACAGGAGCATCATTCGAAAATCATTTTTGACTGGTCAAAAAGTCCTTTTGTACAATTCTCAATTACATTTCTTTCCGGGTAAACTGCGATCTCGTTGGACCGACTCTTTCACTATTACTAATGTTTATCCTCATGGGGCTGTCGAGATAAAAAATCCAACAAATGATAATGCTTTCAAAGTAAATGGACATCGGTTAAAGCCGTTTGTTGAGAAATTTGATTCAGAGGACATGTCCATGCCTCTGACTCATCCTGTTTACTAGGATTGACCTCCTAGTTTGACGGAGGTGTAGTTGGGTTTATTGCTTTCATAGATATTAGGATTAAGATAGTTTGCTTTCAATCTATTTAGTTTTTTTGCGCTAACCCATTTCATGCTGAAATTCATGGAAAAGCTTCAAATTTCCTTCCTTCAGGTACTATATTTACATCACTACTCTCTTTCTTTTCGTTGCCCCATATGCATTACATGCTTACTTCTTTTACATCGAGGATAATGTAGATTTTAGGTTAGGGGTATGGATTAGGTAAACTAATCAGTGTCTTCTTAGTTTTTTTAGTGGAAACTGTGGATAGATATTTTCAAAATTTTCAAATTGAAATCTATTTGGAAATTGATAATTTGTGGATTAAGAATGCTTTGAGTATGGTGATAACATAGAAATCGAATTTTGAATTATTAGAGTTTGATCAACCAAGTAACCCATCACTTATGTTTCTTGCACTAAATTGATTAAGAGGAAATTTGTATATCATGTTAATTAGATCACAAAACACGATCAATTTGCTTTCTTGGGGATATGCTAGGATTTCTGATTGGTAGCATATGAATCATTGATAGATGTTGAGAATTGAGTCTGGAGAATTGTATCCACCTTAAAAGATGAAAAACCAGTTAAAAAAATAGGAGATCGACAAAAAGGTCATGATGAAAAGAATGAATATGAGTGACTGTCGATTAAAAAAAAACTGAAAAAAGAAGGAAAATGAGATAAGTTCATAACCAGTACTTGAGTTTTCAACTAACCTTGATATGATGAACATGGCTAACATTATGAAACAATAGTATTCTTTTAAGAAGTAAGTTGATTTTCACTGAGCACATTGAAAACTTGATATATGAACTTATGCTCTAATTTAATTGATAAAGAACCTATTTGATTGATTGCTTGTATGATTCGACTCTAAGTTTTTAAAATCCCACTTTTTCACTTTAATTCCACTCAATTGTACTCGATCACACAAAGGATTGATTTCTGAAAGAGGTTTTGAACTTTGAAGATGGAAGATTATTTCACGCATGTTTTGCTTAGGACTAGCAAAATGCTGGTTGGAGAGTGTGTTGAGCGTCAAATATTGCATATTTTTTTCTATTTATATATCGGTTTTACAAACATGATAATGTTTAATGGTATATTTTATACATGTTTGTATTGTAAGGTGAGTTTAAGAGCTTAGATTGAAAAGAATGTTAAAAGCATAGATTTAATGCTAAAAAATTGCCAAGGCATAGAATGAATCTTTGGAGACCAAGATTGAAGATTTCAAGACCCCAAGATTTAAGATAACCAAGTGGAGAAAGAAGGAAGTTGAAAGAACGAAGTGCTGAAATTCACTTCATTGTCTGTGTCATCGACTACTGTTCGATGACATCGAAGCCAGAGTTTAATGACATTGAACACAGCTCGATGACATCAGATTTTTACATGAAAATCAAGTTGGTCACTGGACATGTTGGGTGTCATTCTCGATTACTCGAAGCTTCGCTCGATGACATCGAGGAGTTGTTCGATGACATCGAAGTCCGTTCGATGGCATCAAATTTTTTGAAGAGTTATGAAGTAACTCGCTAGATTGTTTTGGACACTTTTTCGATTACTCGAGGACCAGTTCGATGACTCAAAGATGCACTTGATGGCATCGAAGGAAGGTTCAATGACAAAAAGAGTTACGCAATGCGAAAAGCGAAAAGGCGTGACTTTTGGATTCAAATCCCTTCGATGACATCGAAGGCGTTATACAGAGTTACGTGGACTGCGTAAATTTGATATGATCTTGCGAGTTTGCGGAAACTAGCATATAAATATGAGTTTCCTAAGTCTTTTTAGGATATTTAGGGTTTTGAGGAGCATAGCAAAGGGGTAGAGTTGTCATCCAAGAGTTTTTTCTTCCCTTATTCCTTGTTTTTAATGCTTTCTTCTAGGGTTTTAATTATAATAATGTCTATGGCTGGCTAAACCTCTTAGCTAGGGCTAAGAGGTGAAGCTTGTAGCGTTTTTGGGATGTTTTTCTTGTTTGATTCTTATTCTTGTTGAACTTCTTTGATTCTAATTTGATATTTAAGGAATACTTTTAGTTTTTAATGGTTTGCTGTGACTCAAATTACAATAAATTTGCAATAGCTTTGAGTATCTTCTTTGTCTTATTTTGAGATTGTGGAATTGGTAAATCCTGTTGTTAGCTATTATCTCCAGGGCATGGTTTGGTGATAGAATCCCTTTCAAACCTCACAATTCTCCTTCATTGAGAATTAGATTAATGAAAGTTCAGATTTGATTCTATTGTTATATTTTTCAATTGGATAGGACAAGACTCCAATTCCAATTGAGTTCCTTGAATCAGACAAGGAAATATCCTAATAACTGCAAGTGGATCCTTGGAACCCTAGTTCCCAACTTTGAATTTGCAAGTTCTAGTTAAACAATTCACAATTACTTCCTTTATTTTTAGATGTCTAACTTAGTTCTTTCTTTAGTTCTAATTTTTGTTACCTTTAGAATACATATAAGATTAGTCCTTGTGAACTGACCTCAGTCTTATCGAGATTATTACTATATTGCGACCATACACTTGGGGTTGTGAACACTAGTGAATAAATTAATGATGTTTATGATCTGATCTATGTACCTTGGGATGTGTGGCATGGTAACCCATGTTAAGGACCCAATTTGAGACACGATCCATATGGAGAATGTACATGCAAAACTATCTGTGAGAGGACTGTGTTGTTTTGGTGAGAGTACGCCTCATTGGACTATACTTTGAAACTTAGCCTATTTTGTTTATGGACTTAATACTATGATGTTTTATGATTTTAACGTCACTTTATGAAATGTTTGGCGCTCTAAGTGGTACGGGTGATGATCCCTTCTTTTATGTTCATTAACGAACTTGTACCTACAATGATTATTTTTATTGATCGTGGTATGGTGATTCAAAAGACCACTAAGTATATAACGTTTCCATAATTGGTTACTTTACATATGGGACTAATAAAGGATTTGCTAATCATGCATTCATGACACTTTCAGAACTTATCAAACGACGCCAATGTATGTCCATTGGGATTTCTGCGTCATGATGTCGATATATGTCTTTTGAGATTTTTGGGTCATGATGTCGATGTATGTCTTTCGAGATTTTCGGGTCATGGTGCCGATGTGTCTTGCAAGATTTTCGGGTCATGGTGCTGATGTGTTTTTCAAGATTTTAAGTGTCATGATGTTGATGTTTGTCTCTTGTGATTTTTGAGTCATTATGTAGTTAATCACTTGCACTGTTGGTTTAACTTATAAGTTCCGGGTGGATGTGTATTCTTATGTCGATGTGCATTCATGCATTAATTGTGATTTGCATGCAAATTGAATTTTGTACCCTCATTGTCTCATATTTATGAATTATACTATACTGTGATGATGCATGTGTATTATTGGACGGGTAGTTTTCATTGAGCTGGCCACTCACCCTTTCGATGTTCAAAAACACCAACAGTTGATGCAGGATTATAAGACACATTTACATCTGGAGAGTCGACTGAGGATCCAATAGACGAGATGCCTACATGAGTGCAATGAATCTCTTAGAGCTCCACCAATAAATAGATTAATTTATTCATATGCTTTAATAGAACTATTAATACTTAAACATATTATTAAATTTTGTAATAAGTCCCTAGTTAAGTGGACAAGTTTAAATGATTGTTATGATGATTGGAACTCTATATACAAAGTTTAGTTTATCTTACTTTTGTTTGATGTATACCCATGTGAATGTAAATGTGATGATATTGAATACTTGAGAATATACCTACATGTACTTTCATTAAAACCTAGGATTTCGGGGCAAGAGTGTTATACTAGGGCTACGAATTTTAGAGCATTACAAGGAAGGTAATGTCTTTGAAGTAAGCAAATAGTACTCTTTTGAGATAACTCACTTCGATGAAATCTCACATTTTAGAAGATAATTTCATTAAGGTTCCTATGAACTAAAAAAATCTCATCGGTCAAAGAACTCATGAAAATAGAGTAATGCATGTTAGTGCACTGATTTTTATACCTTGTTTGTCAATCACGTGAGTCTGTGTGTCATGTAGTCAGCTGAACTCTTGGAAGTTGAAGACCGAAGATGCAAGAGGACATGAGCATCAATGAGATAAAAATAGGTAAACGAGGTGCATTGGTGACCCTAACCCTTGACCCAAAATAACCCCTTAAACCTCTAGATGATCATGGCTTAATAGGTAGACCTTATTGATCATACCTTAACCTTAATAGCCTAGTTGAAACATGTTAAGTAAGGCTACAAAATGTGTTAAACTGTTGTGAAATTGTATGCCCAAAACAACAAATTTTTAGTGGACTTCGATCTCATCGACATGCCGTCGATGAGACTCGATCCAATCGAAGTTCCACTCAATTAAATCGAAGAATGAGTTCATCGACCATATAGAGATAATTTTTAATTTTCTCGATGCGATCTACAAAGGGTTCGATCCTATCGAAGGACCTTTTGATCATATCGAAAGAGCCATTTTATAGTCGTTGCAAAACAATTTCTTATAAAAAGGCATTTAATTCTTGGACATTTAGATGAGTTTTTGGTGCAATAGAAGCCTAAGTAATTTCATGATCATATCCCTTATCGTAAACTTTTAAGTTCATGAGATTTAAGTTATCTTCATCGTGATTCATTACTTGAAAATATGATTCCAATCTTAATGTTGAAGATGAACTTGATATGCACATTGTTCAAGAGATTAGACTTGAATTAATAGTCAAATCCTTGTCTATACCTTCTAGAAAACCCATGTAAGTGAATCTTTTAGGATTACAACATTTCATTTGTTGTAAGAGATTTACACAACCTCCCATCACATTGGTCACCTCAAAGGAGCACTACATGCGAGGTGTTTGATCTTGGAGTTGAAGCTTTGGAAAAGCATCGGCATCATGATCGGGGGAGCAAATGTGAGTTGATTAAAGCATGGGAGAACATCAATTAAGCGACTTAAGATGAAGTATTAATGAAACTCAATTCAACAAGTATTATTGAGTGAGTCCACATACACTCATTCCTTGTGTAGGATTGAGTGTAAAAGTTTGATTGCAAAACTCGATTGTATTCTTATATATTACCTAAATCAAGTCCTTGTGTAGGCCACTAATACGGGTGAATACATGTAGGTTCTTGTGTAGGACCGAGGTTCCTGGTTAGCTTAAAGAAAACCACGCAAGTATCCAAGGGAGTCGGTCATTTTGTAGAATTGTAAAGGTTAGAGGTGAACCTGATTTAAAACCTTCAATGGTGAAATTCGGTACACTCATGGGTTGAGTGATTCCATAGGAGTGAAGTAGGAAAACTAAATCGCTATACATACTTGTGTTTGAGATTATCTTTGAGTACTTGTTTAATTATGATTTGTAATGAATTGATAAATTATATGTATGCATAATTAAATAGGTAGCATGTCCCACACACACATGTACACTATCTTGTTTATATACTAGTTACTTGATCTCCACATCTTTTGTAGTGTGTGTGATTGGACCCTCTATTGACTTAAAAGCCTTAGAGTTAATTGCCTTATTTAGTTTAATTATACATTAATTTAAGCCAAACAATTATGTTTTAAAATGCATAATTTTTATTTAGCCATAATCACCCCATTTAAGGCATAGCCTTCATTATATACCTCCGTCAAGCTTATGCACATATAGACCGCATGACCCACTGCCTTGCACAATTTCATTATAAATGGCATGGCACATGATCTCATTCCACAATAAATCGTGTGGTTTTTAGGAACATGATCTAAGCCAAGGGATTGCTAAAATATATCTATTATTTGCCTAAGTTCTTGTCCTCTTTCATAAAATTACACGTAGAAATAGATGGACGGTGTGGATAAAACTCATACATCACAATGGGTACTTGTAGCCCCTGTCCATTCCTAGTTGGACAACGAGCAGGGGTTGTATGCGATCCACGTTCCGCAGCAACAAGGAAAAGAGAAGGGAGGTAATAAAAAATATAAGAAAAGCAGGGGGTAATCTATAAATGTTAGAAATTGAGGCTCAAGTGGACCACACCACTGGAAGCAACGGTGATAATGCTGCTTGCCGTAATGTTTATTTTCCATCCAACCTATTCGTAAATTAATATAGAATTACATGAAGGGAAGAAACAAATATCAGATCGATCTAAAACTTCGGTCGCCCCCAAGAAATTTTCAACAGTAAGAGTTTAATCCTCATCGTGTGGTCCATATATGGCTTTTATCTGCTTAAATTTTTATCATCTTCCATAAAATTACACATAGAAATGGAGTGACGGTTTGGATAAAACTCATACATCACGGTGGGCACTCGAGCCTCGGCCCATTCCCAGCTGGAGACGGGTTCGACGACAAGGAAAAGAGAAAGTAGGTGATTACAAATGTCAGAAAGCAAGGGGAAATCTATAAATATATCTAAATATTAGCTACGGAGTCGAGTGGGACTGAGTGTTCGTGTTGACCCGACCGGATGAACGTCCACTCGACTCGAGTTGAATTTTCGTATTTGGAACTTATTACGGTGCATCAGTCGGGATACTTGGCCAGAGCATCGCCCGTTTTTTTTTTTTTTTTTTGTGACCTCGAGAGAGGAACGAAAACCTAAGTTACCTAACTAGCAGCAGCGTCAAGAGGAGCGGGCGCGGGAGGAGCTGCTGTACGAAAAATTCCTCGTGTTGTTGGTACCATCGTCGAGAAGAAGGAGAAGTAGGAGAGGGAGAAGGAGAAGAAGGAGAAGAGGAAGAGGATGAAAGCTTCTCATTCTGAAGATGATGCTTTTCTTATAGAAGGGGACGAAGAAAAGAGGATTTGCAGAGAGAGGATGATGCCGAGGAGGAAGAAGATCAAGCTATCCTCTTTATGATGGCGGCGTCCTCTTCTCAGCACCGTTGCGTCTTTGGTCTCTCTCTCTCTCTCTCTCTCTCTCTCTCTCCCTCGCAATACAAGTTCCCTTTGGTTTGTTCGTTTAACTGTTGTTGTTTTTTTTCTCTTGCAGTTGGTAACATACCTTACGATGCCACCGAAGAGCAGCTGATCCAAATCTGTGAAGAGGTTGGTCCTGTGGTTTCTTTCAGGTCAGTCTTAAGAGAAAAAAAAACCCTAGAATTCTGCTTGTATAAGCTTCTGTATAAAGGATGTGATGTGTTGATGCATGGAGGAGATTTCTCTGAATTGAAAAGAAAATTATCCTTGTTTCTACTACTTTTGCAGTTTATTCTGTTCTAGTTCAGGCTATAATCAATTCTCTACTTTCGAATTTTTTCCTTTTTCTTCTGATCAGTGTAATTTTTTCCTTGATGCATCCATAGTTATTCAGATGAATGAACGGGTTGGATTGTTGTGTACATACTCCATGCTAATGGTAGGTAGACTGGCTCTCCTTGTCTGTTTGTTCTATTACCACCTATCTAAACAGTCTTTAAAAAACCCTGGAATCCTCATGCTGCTCCCCTCTCAATCTATCTTTTGGTTAATTCAGTTCTATAACTTTTGAACTGTTGACTCTGAGGATTGTATGAAAATTCTAATCTCTAAGATAAATGTTGAGCGCCTGATTTCGGCACATGTGGCATACGCATTTGGGGTTTGTGCTGTTCATATATTGGACACTACTTTGGATGGGGTCCACAAAAGCATGCTGTTCTGATGATCATAGCTATGGTAGACTTTTGCCCATTGAACTTTTACCATTGGTTGGATTTTTTTTGCTAACCACCAAATTGTAATAGTACAAGGTTTCCCAATCATTGACTAGGATCATGAGACTGGTGTGATTCTTCAGCTTACCGCAACCCCCAACAGGGCTGAAGAGATGAACATTTCAGATCTTGTACATACTTACCACTATCAATGCTTGATGACCCACTTAGATATTTTGGCATAGGACGGATGAAATAGAAATTAAGAGGTGGAGAAGAAGTGAAGAACGAATTTCACACAAAGTACAAAATTCAAACAGGCTTTTAAGGCTCCTCTTCAGAATATTTTCTCCTTGCATTCACTTTTTAATTTAATTTATTTATTTATAATAACAAATAATCTCGACTCTCTTCATATATGGCCTTAGAGGTCTTGTATAGTCAAGTCCAAATCATATCCTAAAGATTGACATCTGAATTTAAAATTCAGAAAAAGGGTAATAACAATAAATCCAAAGGGAAATAACATCAACTAAGAAGATTCTAAATCTTAAGGCCCTGTTTGGTAGACACCTAAAAATGAGTTTGTCTCATTTAGTTAACCGTAACCATGTATTGATCTCTAATACATAATTATTATTACCAAAGCTTATTATGTATTAGAGATCATGATCTTTTAGGCATACTAAAATGAGACAAACTCATTTTTAGGCATCTACCAAACAGGGACTAAAGATCTTCCCAAAATTGAAAACTATATGATCCTATTAAAGATTTGCTAAGACACTAATCTCTCAAAGTAGAAAACTACTAATATCCTAATGGCACTCAAGATCCTATACAAAGATGTTTTAAAAAATCTTTACTAGATAAAGACTCCTAACAATCAAGAAAACCACACATCAGATCTCTATCTCCTTAAACAAGTACAAATGCATCTCCATTCATGGGGCCCACTGAATGCACCATAGGACTCACAAATTGGTTTTTCGGATCCACATGTTTATTGCTGGCTTCTTGCGATCGTTTTGACTTGCATCATCCCCGTCTTTGAGAGCTTGTCCTTGAACGGATAGCTAGTATCAATCTATCACTAGTGTTCGCCTTTGTCTTGCTCCTTCGTAGTTTTTGACAGGCTCTGATGTCAGAGGCTAATGTGCCTATCACATACTTCCTTCACTAGTTAGATTGCTAGAGCATGCCAATTCCTCTTTCGCTTCGTCATGGTTTGTGTCGTCTATGATGGCTTGCATTTCTTGTTCGATAGTAGATACTCTCAAAATAAAAAACTACAAATGACTTAATGACAAATATGACCTGATTAAAGATTCCCCAAGACATAAAACTCACAATATAGAAAGCTAGTAATATTTAATGATGCATGAGATCCTATTAAAAATACCCTCAATTTTATTTATTTATTATTTTTTAATTTTTTAATGACTATCTTAAAGGTTTATTCAAAGACATACCCCACCAAGAGAGAGAGAGAGAGAGAGAGAGAGAGAGAGAGAGAGAGAGAGAGAGAGAGAGAGAGAGAGAGAGAGAGAGAGAGAGTCAAAATATTGGAAAAAATACTCTACATAATAAGTTTCCATTTTATAGGGGCCTAAACCATGTGTCATTGGAACGAAGAAGTGCAATTATATCCAAAATGAGTTCATATCTTTCAAATTTCACACAATGCAAGTAATAAAAGATTCAATCTCAATTTGAGCGGTAAAAAATGGAGTAAATTTGGATTTTCCCAATTTCCTTCATTCACCCTCTCAAATGTCGATTTATTTGCACAAATCCATGTTAATGTATAGACATTGCAATCCATGCTAACATTTGAAAAAAATGATGTTTTTGACAATCATGCATAGAATTTGCAATTCATGCTAACATTTGAAAAAAGAAGAAGTTTCTATGGATTTTTTTTTTTATCACCTTTGAGTTCTGTTCAGTCTCCAATTTGAGTTGATATTTCTCCCCCAAATTCAAGCTTTGATCTAACAAAAACCAAAAGGAGTGGTGGAAATCACCTAAGGAACAAAATCCCCCCCCCCCCCAAAAAAAAACACCAACCCATAGTAACAACGATTTTTTTTATATACAAAGTTTGGGATTTTTTTCCTGATTTTCTCGCGAATTTCTGGAGTTCTGCAGAAGTATTCTTGATATCAGTGATGTTATAACCAGTATTGCCAATACTTATGCTGTCCAGAGACTAAAATATCATTAGTATCGCCAAATATCTCTAGTAATATAAAAAAATATTGGCAATATTTCACATTTTCTATTACTCTGGTTTTCAGTATTGCTGACCTGATGATATCAACAATATTAGTGATATTATTATTATTTTTTGAGAGATAACAATAATTTATTAAGAAATGCCAAAGCGAAAAAATACAAGCCCAAAACCACTCACTAGGCAATAAAAAGGAAAGGTAGCCAAAGCCGCCTTAACATATACCACCCATTCGGACAATAGCCTTTCATTTCTAAAAATAACTTCGTTCCCCCCTTCGATGATATTTGCGAAAACATCGGCCATTCCTAGATCCCCAAATACCCCCCCCCCCCAAAAAAAAAAAAAAAAAAAAAAAAAAAAAAAAAAAAAAAAAAAAAGAAGAAGAAGCCTCCAAAAAGGTTTTCACTCCTTCCCTCCCCCCCTACCATGGTCAATGCCAGGTCCAAAGGAGATCTTCCACTGACTTAGGCACCACCCAATATGTGTTCAAGCACGAGAGAAAGTAATCCCAAATTCTAGTGGCAAAAGGACAATGGATAAAAAGATGGTCAATCAAAAATGAGTGCTCTTCTCTGGAGGTTGTTGATAGTGAGGATTCTCCTCTGACTAACCAACCAAACGAAAGTTGTTGCTCCCAAATACATCCAATTCCAATAGATAATTGGTTTCCTAAGACACCTTACTTTGTCAAGGAATCCACATCCACATTAGCCTCTTTGAGAACATGGGAGAAAGAGATTTACTTGTTGTCACATCAATAAAACATTTCCTCTATGTTTGCAATTGACCATGGCCATTTCTAGCCTAACCATTAGCCATACTTGAGTACCATGGCCACACACACACACACACACACACGATTTTGGAGACTTCTAAACATTATATTTTTGAAGGACATGGGAGGGGATTTGAATCAAAGTTTAAGGCATTTAGGTCATTTGGAGGTGTATGGCTGATTAAAAACCAATGCTTGAGATTTTTCCCACTCAACCCCATAGCATGTGCAATTTACTCATTCCATAGGGCATTTATACTCAGATATCACCTTAGATGGGATATATATATATATATATATATATATATATATATATATATATATATATATAACTAAGATCTCTTAGTGATATTTTGCCCCTTTGATAATTTGCCTCTTGATAGAGTGGAATGGCGGAAAAGGATTCTTGTAGCTGACCCTAATTAGTCGGTATAAGGCTTAGATGATGATGCTGATCATTTAACTCTTTTCCTTTGAATCTTAGTGGTCTTCATAACAACTAAATAATTAGAGGATCGAAATACTTCACTATGAGAGTTATTTTGGGCACCCCCGTCCATAGTTAAGACCATTGTTGGGAGTATCCCCAATATTATCGAAATATCCCCTATCTTATTTGTATCTCCAGCTCGACGATACCGATAATATTTGTATCTCCAGTTCGACGATACCGATATTATCTGTATCTTCAGCTCGACAATACCGATATTATCTGTATCTTCAGCTCGACGATACCGAAAACACAAGTAGCGATACTGATAACATTGGTAGTATAAAGAACTCTAGGTATTGGCGATGTATCAAAGTATCGCCAATGTATTGCCAATATTTTCGACTGTGTAAATTCCAGGTGTCCTTGTATCGCCAATATTTTCGACTGTGTAAATTCCAGATGTTGCTTGCATCGCAAATGTATTGACAATATTTCGATAATATAACCAATGTATCGATGCCGCTAAAAATCTATTTATTAAAAAAATTTCCATTTCAATTTTTTAAAATGGGCATATGGTTATATGCAATATTCAACTTGTTGTTCATAATATTGCAGTATTATCGTTATCACAACATGGGCAACATTAAGACCAGTCTTTTGTTTCCTTTCCAGTTGTCGATGATTTGTTGCCGAAATATATCGTGTGCGATATTCTGAAATATCAATGGATGTTTGGATAGAAGGTTGGATGGATAGATGGGATTGATGGGATGGTTGGACTGTTCTTATGACAACACATGTTTTCAGACCCCTATTAAATGGAAACTTATTATATATGCATTCTTTTTGCAATTTTTTGATTGCTAAATATGCAAATATGTATTTTAGCATCTCCTGAAGTTTCTTTGAAAAATTCCACCATTTTCCCCATGTTGACCTAATATTTCCTTGCATTTCTGGTTATCGACGATATTAATATTATTTCTGTATCCTCGGCCAGCGGAACTTGTAGTGATACCGATACTTCGAAAACAAGTTAAGACCATCTTATAAACTGTTGATTAGTAGAAAGGACTCCAATCCAATGGCTAATGTCCTGATGTACCGACTCAGGTGTCTTACTCTAACAGAGTATGAATAATTCCCTTGTTACAATCGCTCCTCCATTCCTCTTTCCATGACTTGCAAACTGCTTCCCATCTCCACATGAGTTGCACGTGCCATATCCAGTAGCGATCTCTAATTATGGCACCATTCCCAACTGCACCCTGATTACCTGAAGAGCAACCATCAAAGTTTGATACATCCAGCCAACAGAGAGGACCAAATAGTATTGGTGGATTAGGGCAGCCAAGGCATGATTTGGTCGTACTTTTCCAATTAATTAATGCGAAGTCAGCCATGGACCACTTGAAATCCTTACCAAATCTAATTTACCACTCCCTTTCCATTTTTTTGTCTTTGATGGGGCCACTTCACATGGGCTCAACAGTTTAGTTGCTTTCATCTCCTTTGATATTTGTCATGGTTGGTTGGAGTACTAACGATCTTATGTAGATAAAAATTTCACTGTTTCCCAAAAAAAATTATTGATAAAGAAAGAGAAATGTGTTCAAAAAGAGCTACATAGTTATACCAGTTGCAAGAAAACTCACCTCTTTCCTTTCCATTTGGTGTTATTGAAGGGCAACTCTGAATTTGCAAATGAAACCAACGACTCATCTTCATTGTTCCACCTCCATTAACTAACCTTTCTAATGTATTTGTTTACCTCCATTGCTATTACTCTCCTCCACTAGTTCTACTAGAATTCCGTGAATCTCCTTCCTGTTTTGACTAAATGTTTAAAAAGATTTTGACACCTTTAATAACTAAAAAAACTTCTATGTCATTCGAATCATTTGTGCTCAATGAACCTGATTAGCTAGGTGAACTCCACCTCCACTGTCTCCAAAGATGCCACCAACTCTGGTCAGACTGGGATTACCAAAACAATTACCATTCAGATAGTTTTAACTAGGGCTGGAGAACTTGGGACTAGTGCTTGACTTGTTCCATCTGGAAATTCTTGCTTGCAGAAGTCAAGATCTGTTGTTTAAATATCAATCACAACTTAATCAACATATAAGAGTAGAAGAAACATTGATCTGGATAACATATCACCCATTATATGGACCATGCGATTTGGAACCAGAATAATGCAGGGGCATTTTCACATTGGGCTCGAGTGGGGTCGCTAGTGGGATGCAGGGGCACACTCGGGGTGGGTGCGGCCCACGGGGGAGGTCTCGTGTTCGAGACTCCTCACCAGGGGTGATTAATGCTCATTTCACGCCGGGCTCGAGTGGGGTAGCTCGTGGGATGCGGGGACACACTCGGGGTAGGCGGCCCATGTGATTTGGGGCCCACGAAGGGGGTTCGGCTGATGTCCTAAACCCATGAGATGTGGGGCCTGGGATATGAGATAAAGGGATTAATTCGCCATACTCTAACAGTTCGAGCTTTTAGAGCAAGTGGTTAATTGTCCTGCATCAAGGAAACATGGGTGGTTGGCGATCCATGGAAGTTTTTTTTTTTTGGATAGAGTATCGGCTCAAACAGCAAGCCATAGAAGTTGGGTCTCAGTGAAATCAAAGTTCTGAGGTTCCCTTCAATTGGTTTCTTGTGGGATTGGATGGTGATAGTTCCTTGTTGGGGAAGGAAGGTTAAACCTTTGATCAAGTTGATCAGGCTATCCAGAGGTTGTTGGAGGCTTAATGTTGATGGCCCATCTGGCATCAGTGGGGTTCCTTGGAATTGATTTGAGAGAGTTTGAAAATGGCCTTCTTGGAGCCCACTTGCATGAATTCAAATGGAGTGGAGGCAAAAGCCCTCGGGGAAGGGCTTTGTTTATTCTCATTGTCATTCACTGGAGGGCTGGGGGCCTAGTCGTGGAAGATGACTCGCTGAACCTATGCAATTGGTGTCCATGGAGACTCTCTTTTATTATCTCAGTAATTTGGATGCTTGGTGTTTTGATGGAGGCAAATCCAAATCGGTGGAGGCCGTTACGTCTCTTTACGGGTCAAAACGGCCGTAACGGCCGTATCTCAGTAATTAGGATGCTTGCTTCCTGGTTACATGTTTTCTTCTCTCATGTTTTGATGGAGGCAAATGATATTGCAGACACTCTGCATAATAGGGGGTGACAAGAGGGTCACTTGTGTACCTCTTGCTTCTTGTTTCTGTTTTCCTTAATAAAAAGGAAGTGGTTATTCATAAGAAAAATAGTGTTCATCTTTGTAGCAAAAGAGGACTTACATTTACCACCTTTTGAATTCTTTGTTTGCCTCATTGCTTCATCACTTGCTTATCAATAGTGTTTTTCTTTTTTCCAGATTAGTACTTGATCGAGAAACTGGGAAGCCAAAAGGTTATGGGTTTTGTGAGTATAAGGATGAAGAGACCGCTTTGAGTGCTCGTCGCAATCTCCAGGGTTATGAGATCAACGGCCGGCAATTGCGTGTCGACTTTGCTGAAAATGATAAAGGTTCCGACAGAAACCGTGAACAGGTAACAATCAGTCAAGTAGATGTGATCAGGTTAACTTTTTAGTTTTCCATTATTGTCTCTTAATTTCTTGAATGACAATGCAGAAGCATGTGATCTTTTTAGTGTTCTCTGTGATGAGCTTTCTGACTCAGATGCAAGTTTGTGCGTGCTCAAGTATTTGCTCTGTGCACAATCTGATGCAACTCATTTGCACCAATTATGGTGGAATCATACTGATTGGATGATCCTATTCATCTGAAGTTCTTGTGGCAAATGCTTTGATGTACAACTCATTTCCACCATTTTATGGTGCAAGTGCAACATGCCGATTGCATGATCCTATTCATCTAAAAGGGCATGCAAGCATGTGCAGCAAATGTTCATTGCAGCTGTGCTATTTTATGGTGCACTCAGAGGAAATTTTGTGAGGATTTGATGCAACTCATTTGCATGGTGCAAATCATACAGATTAAATGTTCAGATCCATCCGAAAGGTCACTTGCAAGCAACTAGGTAAATAAGAAAACAAAATTTTAAAACCTCGTCCGGATAACCATTCAAAAAAAAGAAAAAAAAGAAAAAGAAACAAATCCGGACTGGATGGTTGAACCAGTTTGGATCAGAAGCATCGACAAAAGGGGTCAGGTGGCTGAACCTGGGTCAATTGATGGCCAGCTGTTATCTCTGACAAAATGCATATCTAACTGGGAGAGCTTGCTGCAACTTGCCGTAGAAGCCGGAAGTCATATCCGCTATTCCAGAGGCATTTTGTTTGTCCATTCTTTTATTTTATTCTTTTTATTCAGTAATACTTCAAGCAGATGCCCTGGGTCGGAACAAGTCAAATGGGGCTGGACTCTGCATTTGGACTGAGATGAGGCCCACAAAAAACGGGTTGGTATCCAGTCCAGATTTCGAGACATTGGAAATATCCCTTTCTTATTGTGACTATCAGGTTGCAGGCCATCGGATCCCATGCAGGCAACTTTTGAATAATGGGCAACCATGCCGGGTCATCTGGGTTGACCTGTCACTTGTATGCTGAGTTCCTACTTTTAATAGGTCACCTTGCAAAGATTACATTGATTGAACAATTTTATCCATCCAAAAGTGGAATATAAATAGGGGAAAATTCGTTTTGGTTCTAATTGTGTCTACAGGCCACCGCCTGGAGTTCATCTGATCAGGGTAATTTTTGAGTCTAGTCAATCCAAGTTGGTGGTCCTGAGACATGATTGGATCAGCCACATTTCTAATAATGTGAGTGCACCATAACATAGTGGAAATGAATTGCACTAAGATTACAAGGAGGGAGAGACCATATGTGTATAGCCCAGCTCATCTACACGCTGTCACATGTGCCAATTGCTTAGCTTCAATGTTGGATATATATAAATAGCGTATGCATAGTAACATGGTGAAAATGGGTTTGCATTAGATTATGAGGGAGCGATAGACCTTGTCCAGCCCACCTCACACCCCTGCCAATTGCTTAGCTTCAATGTTGGATATATATAAATCAGTGCCACTTGTTTAGTGTCAATGTTGGATATATATAAACTATAGTGTGTTTTAAATAGCTTTGCTATGGAGCGCGTAGCTTACACTATATAGCGTAGCTTAGCCTTAACATAATGTAACTCATGAAAATAACTTCAAGTCACATGTAGTCTACGCTACATACTAATTTTACATACACTACATGCTACATATCCTATGATACACACTACGTAGCTTACACTACAAGTTATTTTTCACTAAAACATTAAATTCAATTAATGTGTTCAATGATTTGTTACATTTTTCATTTTTTAATAAAAATTAGCTAATCTTTTCAATGATTTTAGTAAAATAATATAAGTAATAGTATTAAATCAGTTAGGTTGCTCTTTCTTTACTTTTATACTTGATCTTTGCCTATTTTTCTTATTATTTAAGCTGTCTTTGGTTGAACCGGATGTCATTAAAGTTCATTATTAATAAGACTAATTGGTGAAAAATATCATGAAATTTCATGATATTAGGCGCAACCAAGCACAACCTTAACTAAAAATCTGGAAGTAGCGTGTAGTGTTAGCTTAAGCCTCACACTTCAGAGAGGTGAACACTACGCTCCACACTATTTAAAACATTGATATATATAGGGTATGCATAGCATCCTTGGGTTTCAGTATGTACAAGTGGGGTCCATCATCCATGCTTCAATAATCTAGAATATTAAACCTAGCCATCCAATTTTTGGTCCTTTCTCATATGATGGTTTAACATTTTACTAGAGTGGAGATTTTGTTGCCTGTCGATCCATGGTGTGGGCATTTGATCGATGATGTGCACAATGTTGTCAAATTGCATATGCGATTGTGTGTGATCGCATATGCTTATGCACAATTGCATATGCGAACGCATATGCGATTTTGTTGCCTGTCGATCCATGGTGCGGGCATTTGATCAATGATGTGCAGTTGATCCATGGTGCGGGCATTTGATCAACAATGTGCACAATGTTGTCAAATTGCACATGCGATTGTGTGCGACCGGCGACTGCATATGCTTATGCACAATTGCATATGCGAAGGCATATGTTTAATTTTTTTTTCGAAAAATTAAAAAAAAAAAGAAAAATAAGGGAAAAAATAAAAAAAAATGTAAAAAATCAGGGGAAACTTCTCTAGGTGATTAGATAACTTATTTTACATATTTCAAATTCATTTGAGGGAAATAAAATCAACTAAACAATGAATGAAGTACATCAACAATCTATTCAATAAAAGAATCAACAAGCTATCTAATGTACAAATGACTAACATAGAAATTTTTATTGATAATGGAACTTTCAAGTTTGAAGTTAAAACTTAGTACTTACAAGTTACAAGTTATAATGATGCATGAGGAACGGTCTAGCCTAAGATGAAGCAATAAAGTTAAAAAATGATTAATTAGAGAAATCAAAGCACGGAATAAAACTAATCTATCACAAACTTAAAGAATTCAAGTATTAAATATGCCTGAGTTCAAACCAAACAACAATCCCGCAATGAGATCTTAGAAGATATGAATCAATTAGGACCTATGGAAGGTAGAACTTCCAACTAGCATAGGGATTAATCTTAAATCAAGGGAAGGGACAGGGAAGGGACCAATGTAGATTTATCTTTTCTTTTGCCTTAAGGAGCTGCCGTCTCAGCAGCTCCTTTCTTTTGTGCTTTTCTTCTTCTTTTCCTCTTTAATCCAAGTTATCTTTAAAAAAAAAAAAATCTTAAATCAAGGGAATCATTTGACTCTATTAGGGTTTTGGTAGGTTAGAATTAATTTTAGGAACTAGGAAATTGGGGAATTGGATTGGGTTTTGGGATTAGGGAAGCTAGGATTTGGGAATTAGGGTTTCGAGATTTGGGAGATTTTGGGTTAGGGTTTTATGATTCGGGAAGCTAGGATTTATGAAATAGGGTTTTGAGAATCTAGGTTCTAAGGTTAGGGTTTTAGGTTTTAGGCTTAGGGGTTGTTTGACACCATGGATTTGAGGGGGTTTGAGGGGATTTCAAATCCCCTTGTATGTTTGGCACTATAAAGTAGGGGTTTCAAATCCAGGGGTTTTCAAATCCCCTCAAAGAGTGGGTTTGAAATCCAAGGTGAAAGCTTGGATTACATCTAAAATCCTTCCAAGAGTTGCATGTGTAACATGTGTGTTACTAAATTACTAATCTATTGGGCACATGGCTCACTAATGATATCCCAAAACAATTAGATTATTAATCGCATCGCTGAAATTACTTTAATACAATGATCTGTGCCATCCAAACATTGTCCACGTAAATCAACGGTTAAAAATCATTGGTTAGTTGCTTGTGGCCCATTCGAGACTTGGAATTTCATCATTTTTGGGCAAAATATATATTTCAACGGGCTTATTACAACCATTATGTCAAACATTACATACGTACACTAATTAGAGATATTAAAGTTGATTTAGTAATTAAATTCAAATCCCTATAAATATACTATGCATAGCTACTTTTGGATTACAGGGGATTCTAAATCCAGGGTACCAAACACAAAAGAAGGATTTCAAACCCTCTGATTACAGGGGATTCTAAATCCAGGGTACCAAACACAAAAGAAGGATTTCAAATCCAGAGGGTTCCTAATCCACGCTACAAAACAGGCCCTTAGGGTAAAGGGATTTAAGGGGAAGGATTGAGGATCAAAAGAGGGAAAGAAAGGGGGGATGGGCTAGCCGTACGGACGACCGTACAGACAAGAGTGGGGGTCTATACGGTTGTACGACTTGGGTACAGTATAGGTTTAGATGGTTTCGAGATGATGGTGATGGGATTTGGGTGAAAACAAAAGGAAGAGGAAAAAAATAAAGAGAAATAGAGAGAGAGAGAGAGAGAGAGAGAGAGAGAGAGAGAGAGAGAGAGAGATAATTTGGAATCACTCCATGGCTTCATACTAACTCTAATCACAGGAGGTTTTCTTTGCTCAAAGCAAAAAAAAAAAAAAAAGAATTTTATTTCAATGCATCATAACCCCTAGGGCTTCACACGCCCACCCTTAATAGCCTTTTGGGGTGTTTTTTTTTTTTCCCCCTACAAAAATACCCTTATTGCTAAAAAATGTTCAAAATACCCCATATTTCAATTAAAACATAAAATAGCCCAAAAGAAACAAAACAAACCAGAAAAAAGCTGTCCACTTATGTCCACGATATATCCATCATCCAATGGTCCAAAATAATCCAATGGTCCACATGCAAGATCCAACTGTCCGATAAGTGTATACAGTGAATCCAATGGTCTCGATCTGTCCAATAAGCTCCTATATGCAGCTCACATGTATTTTCCCAGTGTGGGGCCTTCAAAGATGCATAAACATGCATGTGGGTCTTCCAACGCGGCTACGTACTCAATCCGGGCCCCATATTATGATCATCCAACCATAGAGATGTTGGAACTGGGGCCAAAGCTCTCCTCCTCTAGTATACTCTGAATTGTGCTCGGATGTGCTCATCATACAACTTACAACTTATACACTACTTACAATTAATGTAATATTAAAAATAAACATACTAATAGTCTGATACTATATACATTGATCCATTTGCCATTGTGACATCTGATCACCACCATTGTCATCAAAGTTGTCTCCTTCTTCAACATATACTTCATATTCTTTTGTTTCTTCATTATCTGTACACACTAGTACTTTATCAACACCCAATGGTTGATCTTAATCTTGATCTACTCTTTATCTCCTCAATCTCTTCCATTGGCTAACTACTACTGCTCCTGCTTACCCCCCCCTTTCCTCCGCCTTCGAGTGGAAGTACCTTCTTCATGTGCCGATCCGAATGTGGCATCTTCGACTTGGGCCCATATATGTTAGTCTTTTTAGTAGCACTACGATAGTGCCCGTACTTCCAACATAGGTTATTCGAGATTAGAAAGAAGACGTGATTCTTTCTTGTACACTTGTAAGTTGTAAAGATGAGAGAGAGAGAGAGAGAGAGAGAGAGAGAGAGAGAGAGAGAGAGAGAGAGAGAGAGAGAGAGAGAGAGAGAGAGAGAGAGAGAGAGAGAGAGAGTTACACAATTACATAAGTACACAATCTTGAATCTTGGGTCTTGCTTGAATCTTGAGAGAGAGAGAGAGAGAGAGAGAGAGAGAGAGAGAGAGAGAGAGAGAGAGAGAGAGAGTTACACAATTACATAAGTACACAATCTTGAATCTTGGGTCTTGCTTGAATCTTGAGTCATGATTCTTTAAGCCTACACTTGTAGATTCTTCAAGTTGAATCATGAATCTTGTAGCTTATAGCCTACACTTGCACACTTGTAGTTGCAGAATTTGGTTTGTACACTTGTACACTTGAGTTTAAAAAAAAAACACACTTGAAAAGAGAAGGTAAGTAATAGATAATGTAGAGATTAGAGAATGAAAGAGAAAGAAATGTAGGGAGTATGTAGAAATTAGAGAATGAATGTAGAGACTAGAGAAATGTATGTATAGATTAGAGAATGAATGTAGAGACTAGAGAATGTATTTAGAGGCGAGAGATTAGATAATGTAGATTGCAGGGAATGAATGTAGAGAATGTAGAGAGAAAGAGAGAGGAATGTAGAGAAAGACAAAATTTAATGTAAGAGAGAGAGAAAGAAATGTAGAGAATGTATGTGCTATGTAGAGAATGTAGAGAGAAAGAGAGAGGAATGTAGAGAAAGACAAAATTTAATGTAAGAGAGAGAGAGAAATGTAGAGAATGTGCTATGTAGAGAATGAATGAAATGGAGAGAGAGAGAGAGAGAGAGAGAGAGAGAGAGAGAGAGAGAGAGAGAGAGAGAGAGAGAGAGGAGAAGAAGAAGAAGAAGAAGAAGAAGTTCCAATGGTCAGAAATCTGACCGTTGGCCCATATGCAATCACATATTATTTTATGCAAACAATATCCGATTGCATACACACTTGACAACAGTGGATGTGCATCACTGAGCCATGGGCCAATCTACAAACTGAAAACCTAAAGATAGTGTGTATGTCTCCTTGGATTGACATAATATATTTTCTCATATCTAAATCTGTCTTCCCTGTTTCCATTGCAACCATAATGTATCAACTTTTCTGTCAGCATACTTGTTTTAAAGCTGCCACATATATGTAGGGAACGATTGTCCTAGTCATTAATGGAATCATGGATGCTTGGTATATTTTGGACAGCATACATTCCTGAGTTGTTTCACATGCTATGTTTCTCATATGTTTGAACTGGTAATATATCCTGCAGGGTCGTGGTGGACCAGGGTTGACATCAAACATTGGTTAGTATCCGTATCTCTCTGAATGTTGATTTGGTTCGCAGGCCTCTTTCAGTTCTGTCAACTATTTAGACAGGCTTCTCACAACTTTGGTATCTATGTGGAGATGCTGCAGATGCTCAGAAACCATTAGGTGCCCCAGCAATCATTGGTGATCCAGCTCTCCATCAGCCAATTGGTCTCCCGTTGGCTGCCACTGCTGCATCTGTCATGGCTGGAGCTTTGGGTGGTCCACAGACTAGTAGCATCTTCTCAAACCTGAATGGTTTTCAAAGCCAGTCTGGTCTGGGAAATGATCCTTTAACTCATCATCTGTCAAAAATGTCCAGGACCCAGTTGTTTGAGGTCATGTCTGAGATGAAGGTAAGACGTCTGTGTTCTTCCATCTCAGTGCTCATAAACAGGACCATATGCAAGCCTTAAATAATATATGCCATTCCTATTGCAGGCAATGGCCACAAAGAACAAGGCTCTGGTCCGCCAACTACTGGTTGCCAGTCCACAGCTGCCCAAAGCCATCTTTCAGGTAATTTATTATTTTTCTCCTGTGTAACTCTGTCCTAAGATACTGTTTTTTTTTTTCCTCCCCCACCTGTTTGGTAGGTAAGCTGCAAAGGTATTCAATAACGGTAATGGTGACCATGACAACTGTTACGGCCCTGTAATGGTTGAATTTTTTATATTGAAAAAATGTATCAGCCTCATATCTGCCCGTGTTATTTTCAAATCGCGTGTTATGGCCCTGTATTGTGTAATGGGCACCATAGTTACCGTTACATAATGGCCATTACAGCTGTAATGTAATAGTTTTTTAGTACCATGGTAAGCTGTCTTCAAACCAAAGAACTCAATGTTGAAGCAAAGGGCTCCTTCCAGATAGCTATGGGCTTGAACTGCAACCTCTTTCTTTCTTTCTTCTTCTTCTTCTTCTAAATGTTGCTGAACAATTTTTTTTTTCTTCTTCTACCAATAAAAAAAACTTTTGTTTCTGATTTTGGAACATACTTTACAGGCCTGTAAAAAAAAATCTTTTTTTAAAAAAAGGCAATGGAAATTTTATTGAAAGAGCATTGAGATGGTGTGCAAAAACCTACAGCCCCCTCAAAGAAAAAAAAATTACAATCCTTAAAGCATCTATACAAGAGGCCCATTCTGCTAAGGAAATCTTCACCCTATGAAAGATCTCAGTCACTGAATTAATCATATTTTTTAAGCATCTCCTATTCCTTTCTCCCCGAAGGGTCCAAAGACCGACCAACAACCCTAATCTCCACGCAACCTTCTCTTTCTTCCTAAGGCTCACCCCATGCCACGATATAAACAAGTTCACCATTGAGTCCGGCATTACCCATGACATACTGAAGATCTTGAGAAGGCTAAAACAAACCATGTGAGCAAATGGACAAGTGGTCCACTGATTCACTATTTCCCATGCACATAACACAAACGTTGGGGATTACAAGTGCTATTTTTTGGAGATTGTCAATGGTCAAGAGCCTCTTCATTCCTATTAGTCACGCCAGTGCCACCACTTTCGGAGGAGCCCCATAGTGCCACAAAAAAGATGTTCGCACATGACTACCTTCCTCTAATGGAGAGCGAAGTATCGCATAGAATGAATGAATTGAGAATCGACCTGAGCTATCCTTTCGCCACACCATCCTATCCCTCTTCCCCATAGATGAAGCATATAGGTGGATTCTAGCTAGGAGCATAATGAGGTCTTCAATTTCCTCATCATATAGATTCTTTCGGCAAGGAGGCGACCGCACAATTGCATTTTCGCTTGACGAGTAACACCTTGACCATTATGTCACTATCCACAGCAAGACGCGCCAATCTTGGAAACGCATCCTGGAGGGGGGTCTCACCCACGCATGCATCCTCTAGAATTGGATGTTCTCCCCACTTCCGAGAGAGAACCCGACCCTCTCTTTGAACTTGGCTTTCACACTTGACACTCCTTTCAATATTCTTGACACTATAGAAAGAGGAATCCTTGTCTACTAACCTCCTTCCTCACACTCATATTTGATTATGGCTTGCAGACCTCTTTCCAACCCAATAAGTGAAATTTCTTCTTCTCTTCCAGACCTTGTCACAAGAAGTCCCGCCTAAGCCTTTCTAATTGAACCAACACTGATTTAGCCTTGCCTGGCGCCATTTCCGGACCTAGCAGCAGACGGGCGGGCCGGATCTGAATTCAGACCGGACCAGACTCTTCTTTGCTTGAGCTGCTCCCACGCACCGACACTATATAGGCCGGAAGATCTCAGTTGCCGTGGACTGGACAAGTATGCGCACTAGAACAAAGACATGGTATAGGGGCATATTTGATAGAGCTGCTTTAATAAGTGTTATCTGGCCACCCATCGACAAGTATCTACTTTTCCATCTTGACAATTTTCTTTTGAGCATTTCCACCACTTTATCCCATAGATGCCTTGCAGGTTTCCTGATACATAGAGGGAGGCGCAAATAAGTGGAGGGGAAGGATCCCCCACCCTACATCCAAAAATCCTTGCTATTTGCTCCACCACATCGATTGGCATCCGAACACCCAACATCTCACTTTTGGCAATATTCACTCTCAAACCCAACACCACTTTGAAGCACCTAGTCACCATTTTTAGCTTGTCCACCAAAAAGAAAAGAGAAAAAAATAATTCTTGCAGAGGGATCTCCTCTAAACTTCAAGGAAAACTAAGTTCTTTTATTTTGCAACATCTTGTTTTCTTTTTTCCTGTTTCTTTTTTATTTCTGGCTAGGAATTCAATGAAGAAGTTTCTTGTTCCCCATCATTGGTAATGGTGGTATCCCACTTTCCATCAATGATATATATATTTGTATATATTCTTTTGATTTTGAGCAGCCTATGAACTGCTAATCGAGGTGCTGTATTTCTGTTGTTTACATGGCGTTTTGCTCATTGGGGCTGCTCTCAGGCCCTATCCTGTTGTTGTTTAGCATGTGGCATTATTGTAGTAAACAGTAATGTTGAGTCCTCCGTTCTTGTTGAAATGTGCAGGCACAGATAATGCTTGGATTGGTGCCACCACAGGCGGTGTGTATCGTCTATCTCAAAATTCACTCATCATTTCAACACTTTAAGAGCTTGAGGGAAACAAATGCGCTGATATTGCCTTTGAATTTCTGCAGCTGCAGATGCTGAACATCCGACAGTCGTCCAGCTCAATCCCGCAGCCGTCAGTGCAAAATGGGCTACAGGATCAGCAGCCAGTACTTCCCTCACATCATGGACAGACTCCCCATGTGCAGAATAAGATGCATATTGGGCTGCTTCCCAGAATTCCAGGTCAGGCGTTGCCAGTTCCTCAAAACACTTTGATTCCCCAGCCTTCTTCTGCCCTTCCACCACTGCATGCCTCCATGCAACCTCGTTTTCAGCAACCCCAACCCCAAGTTCTCTTGCAGACGACATTGCCGGGGCTGTCTGGAGTCTCGTCGGTCAGGCCCCAGCCACTTGCCGGCTTGTCTGTTCAGCCACAAGCTCCATCAGCTTCTTCTACAGCTATGAAGCAGCAAATACAACCCCCTCTTCTGCAGCATCCTAGACCAGTTGGAGCTGCACACACGGGGCATACTCAGTTCCCTCTTCCTCCCAATACTTCGGTTTTGCCTCGTCCTCTATCATCTCAGCCAGCATTTCAGGTACATCTCTCTCTCACTCTCTCTCTCTCTCTCTCTCTCTCTCTCTCTCTCTCTCTCTCTCTCTCTCTCTCTCTCTCTCTCTCTCTCTCCCTCACTATATATTTTAATTACCTGCAGAACTCTAGATCTAGGAGAATTGTCTGCTCAGTTTTTTGTTTCTAAGCTACTGAACTTGATTCTCATTTGGAGGTCCATTTCAGCATTCCTTCCTGTTTTCTGCACAAAGTTTCAGCATTTAAAATGTCGAGTCATTTCCCTACTTGGGGTCTCCTGCTCATCAGATGAGCTGGTAGAGAGTGTGTAGTGTGTGAATGATCCAGGCAAGGTGTGCCGTAATGGTAATGGTGGCCGTAACAGCTACCACCATTACCGTTACAATACGGGCTGTAACGGCTGCTATGGTTTCTCTCTCTCTCTCTGAAAGAAAAGAAAAGAAAACGAAAAAAAAAAACCAAGATGGGTCATTACAACCCAGTAACGTGTAACGGTTGGCACCGTTACGGCACACCATGGATCCATGGTTCAATAATTGGAAACGTTACCTTAAAAAAAAAATCCTTACTTGGGCCTTGGTTCATTTGGAAGGATTGAAATAGTCGATGTTTTCAGAATGAGGGATCCTCTGTGGAAGAGGTTATAAGTCAAATGTGTTATTTTGGAATGGGCTGCCTATGCTAAAGCAACAAAGTCTGCTGATCTTTCTTCCTTTTTTTGCGTTGCTCTTGGGTTGTATTCTCTTACCATCTTTTTGGCGGGTTCTCCGATAAAATTGTTGTTATCTCTAAAAAAAAAGGGCTCTGGCATCCATTTCAAACACCATCATTCCTGTTTGTCTAATCATTGTCAAATTGCAGCCTGGCTCATCCAATCCCCCAGTGTTTGTGGGTGGTGTGGAGACGATTTCTAGGGAAGCAGCTCAGGGTAATGCACTCTTGAACTTGCCTTTGGGTTTGGCTGAGAAAACAAGCACTGCCAGTGATATAATGGAACCGACAAATCACCCTTCAAAGTTGGCGAGATTGGAAGATGGAAGCAGTGCCACTCGCATGATGAGTGGGAACACGTCTACTGCTGGATCCATCCCCGTCCAAGTGTCTGGAATCAGCTCGACATCTGCAAGCCGGCTGCCCACGTCTGATGGGTCACTGCAACCCGAGGAAAAAACGCTTCAGGTAATGCATTGACCATCGGTAATTTAACTAGATTATGTTGTTTATTGGCAACGATCCATCAATTGTTGCTCGGATTTGTCTTGGTCTGCACTTAGCTTTCAATGAGCTTTGACCTAAGTGGCTTGGTAGCTGATTACTCTGCTACATCTCTTGCTGATACCATCTTAACTATACCATTCTTTCTTCAAGGCATTTTAAATATTTAAGATGCTGATAGCATCTTAGATGGCTTGGTAGCTAATTACTCTGCTACATCGATTGCTGATAGCATCTTAACTATAACATTCTTTCTTTATGGCATCTTAAATATTTAAGATGCTGATAGCATCTTAGATATCACATTCTAACTCCCCCCCCAGTTAGCCATGTGACTTGGTCACAGACTCATTATGTGTGGGGTTGGACATGGCCAATTCAGGAGGCCTAATATGCCTCAATTCTGTACAGACATTTATATATTTACTAAACTGTATTTGAACAAAAATGCTAAAAGATGAGGATGAATGAAAAAGAGCACAATTTTTTAAAAGAAAACATTGAAAAAATAAATCAAGAAGCTTGTATAGTCATGTAACAGCTATGTCCATATACAACTGAACAAAAATCTATGACATCAAATCTGAGAATGCAATTTATTGGAAGTGCAGCCATCCAAACTTCCCTACATGCCCCAGATTGCAACTGTAACCAAGAATCTCAAAGAAAGCATATTTTGATTATCTTGAAAAGATTATATAGATGAATCAAGAGTGGATAAGTCTTTATAAACATCCTCTTATGTAACTAATGCAAAAACGAACTTGAGATTAGAAACAAATTCGATGAAGGTTTGGCAAAAGAAAACGGAAAGGGAGATTGGATGTGGAACGCAAGGGTTCTTGAAATGGGGCGGAGAAGTCTTTATAAACATCCTTTTATGTAACTAATGCAAAAACCAACTTGACATTAGAAACAAATTCGATGAAGGTTTGGTGAAAGAAAATAGAAAGGGAGATTGGATGTGGAATGCGAGGGTTCTTGAAATGGGAATCTAGTTCGGATGAATATAGAGCTTCAGATGCAAAGTGTGATTGGAATCGATACATAGGGAAAGGAAAGGGATGATTGTGGAAGAAAACCCGTAAGGATGGACGGTGGTTCGAAGGAAGATGGTGGTTTGGAAGAAAGGTTCGTTCGCATCAGCGGAACTTACAAAGCTTCTGACTCTGTATGTGGTTGGATTCTTAGATGGATGGCTCCCGATCAACTTCGAGAGGGGTTTTGATTGGGTTGGAAAAGTGATGGAAATCATTATCCCTTGTCATCGAAACTCCATGACATATCGTGGTTTTGCTTTTGTTCGAATGAATCGGGAAGAGATCAAGAAGGCAATGAATTTGCTGGATGGAGAAGGCTTCGGTGGTAGGAGGCTGGGAGTTCAGACGACACGTCATGGCTCTGAGGTAAAGAACAAGGAGGGATTCAGATAGAAGCAAATTGCAGTGAAGGGAATTAGTGAAAGTAATGAAAGGAATATAAATAGCAATGATCAAATGGGTGGGAGTAAAAAATTCCAACTAGGCATAGGACCGAAAATAACGGACGGTGAGAGATTGAACTTATAGAGAGGTGTTAATAGACACCTTCGAGAGTGGGAATAAGGGAGATAGTCAGAAGGGTGAGATTAGGAACGCAACCCAGATGTAGGAGCAAAAAAGGGGTATAGAGGGTGGATACAAGAGAAGGGCTGGAGATCAGAGTTTCTGAAAAAATCCTGGATAATTCATGAAAGGAACTTGAATTTGTTATAACAATTGAGCCAGGAACCATGGTGGAGGACATGGGTTCGTGGTTAAAGGAAAATTGCAACTCAGAAGAAGACGACTGTTCAGCCAAAATGCTTAGGGATGATGTTATATGGGTAGCAGTCGAATCCAAAGAAGTTGTCAATAATTTTTTCATGTCATGTAACCTATTTCGGGAGGAAATGGTGAAAGAAATTAAATATTTGGAGAATTGGTCCATTTTTGGTTGGGAAGACGTCTGGATTCAAATCAAACGATTATCCTCTGGAGTTTTGGATTGATGAAATATTTATGGCAATAAGGGCTTGTATCAGAAATGTAGTAGGGATTGATCTTATGTTTGCGAATTGCGAGGATCTTCGTCTTGCCGGAATTCAAGTTAGGAAGAAAAAACTCCAATTGGTACCAGAAACCCCTTTGAACCAGCATTGAAAAGGATTGTATTTTTGGTGAAGATGAAGGAGGAGTAGGAGGAGGGAAGGGTTGCAGAGAGAGAAGCGGTTATTTCGTCGAAGTTGGTCGAAGGAAGCATTGGAATCGTTGTCAATGGCGACTCAAGTTGACAAAGGTGAAGGCGCACTTTTTGCGAAGTCCAGAGGAACACACGAAGGAAAAGGGGTGTGCCGTCTCTCATATATTGGTGGGTAGAGAGAGTGGGAAAAGTTCAGAGGAGTTGTCGATGCGTGGCAGAGATGACAACATCAATTGCGACCGGTCGACTTCCTTGTCAGGGGTGAGTCTTGAGATGGAACTAGGTGGCAGATGGGCCAATAAAACGTGTACACGTAGCGAGGTCTTTGGCGTGTCTTATAAGGTAAATGAAGAAAGCAGTGACACGTGGTTAGGTGACGTATTTGCTAACACGACTTTTATAAATTGTGTTCATTTTGGGAAAAAAAAATCCTAGTAAGGCTTCTTGGCACACGCGTTAGTTGAACCACGTGTGGTGCTTTTTACAAAAGAAGGAATTATGCACATATTATGCTTCGCATAGGTGGGGGATTGCTTAAGCGATGGCATGTGTCTCGGCTAGACTAATAATGAGCTGCTAGTTTGCCTGTTTCTTTTCTTTTTTGGCTTTGGACAACTATGGTAGGTGAAATCAGACGGGATCGTCAAATCGACCATTTGGAAGAGAGAGAGGAGCTAGGCAGAGTCCAAAGAGAGGAACAGACAGAGACACAACAGAGCAGGTGGTAATTGAATAAATAGAGCTAGTAGTGCAGGAAATACAAAGTCAAGAGAAAGATGGGGATGTAGAAATGGTTCGTGCGGTAGAGGCTCCAGAAGTGCAAAATGGAGAAATGGCACTGGAGTTGAAGTAGAAAGAGATCATAAATGTTAGGGAGATGGTCGAGAGGGCCTCATCGGGGGTGATTAATGCGCATTTCACATCGGGTTCGAATGAGGTAGCCTGTGGGATGCAGGGACACAGTCGTGGTGGGCGGTCCGTGTGAGGCGGTACCCATGTGATTTGGGGCCCACGAGGGGGGTTCGACCGAGGTTCTAACCCACGCGATGTGGGACCCGGGCTTTGAGAGAAAGGGATTAATTCGCCATACTCTAACAGTTTGAGCTTTTAGAGCAAGCGGTTAATTGTTCTGTTTCAAATTGGTATCAGAGCGGGAGGTCTCGTGTTCGAGACTCCTCGCCGGAGGTGATTAATGTAGGGACATTTTCACACCGAGCTTGAGTGGGGTAGCCCGTGGGATGTGGGGACACACTCGGGGTAGGTGACCCATGTGATTTGGGGCCCACGGGGGAGGTCTCGTGTTCGAGACTCCTCACCGGGGGTGATTAATGCGCATTTCACATCGGGCTCGAGTGGGGTAGCCTGTGGGATGCGGGGACACTCGGGGTGGGTGACCCCTGTGAGGCGGTACCCATGTGATTTGGGGCCCACGAGGGGGGTCCAGTCGAGGTCGTAACCCATGCGATGTGGGGCCTGGGCTATGAGATAAAGGGATTAATTCGTCATACTTTAACAGTTCGAGCTTTTAGAGTAAGTGGTTAATTGTCCTGCATCAAGTATGGTTATGGTAGAATTATACTCTAAGTAGTATGAGGTATGTAGAATATTTATGGCTAAAGGCATGAAACACGTGAAGAGGGTATTGGGACAAATAGCAGGAATGGTGGGAGTTTCTTTTGGCGACAAACCAAAAGATTATGTTGAGCTTTTTGAATTTGTGGAAAATAGGGGCAGGTTGACTCTGGAAGGGTAGTGTGTTAGCTCGAGCAAAGGGATGAATGTTTCCATTTCAGATATGCACCATGATGACTTGTAGAATGAAAAGAGTTCAAGAAAAGGAAAAGGGCCCCTAGAGTTATCGAATGAAGCTAATTAGTTAGAATGTTTGTGGTTTGGGGTGTCCGCAAAAAAAGAGCTAAAGTAGGGATATATGTAAATGATATGAGGCACAAATAGTTGTGCTATAGGAATCAAAATTGGGTGGTAGATTCTTTGTGGACAGGTAAATTCAAAGATTGGGTGGCCTTAGTTGCAAAAGGTTCAATTGGTGGTATTCTAATAATTTGGAATTCTAAGTTTTGGATAAAGGAAGATACTTGGAAGGGAGAATTCTCTCCATCTTTGCTTTTGAAAGAAACTACATCAGATTTCATATGGGTATTCACAATAGTGTATGGACCAAGCAAGCCAAGTTACGACATTTATTGTGGGCTGAGCTGTGCTCATGCAAGAACAAATGACAATTACCGTGGGTAATGGGAAGTGATTTTAATGTTGTAAGATTTTCCATTGAAAATTCAAGTGGATGTCGCATTACAAGAAGTATGAGGAATTTTTCAGAGTGGGTGGTTAAACACGACATGTTAGATCTACCAATGGGTGAAGTAAAATTTACATGGCCCAACGGTCAAGCTGGGGCAACTAAATCGAAGTTGGATAGGTTTTTACTGTCTACAGGGTGGGTGGAAAAACTGCTCGATCATAATGGAGATGGAGGAGGACTGGGGGTCGCGTCCTTTTAGGTTTGAGCTTGTGTGGTTAGAAGTTGACGGTTTTGCAGAAAAAAGTGAAAGAATGGCAGTCTTCATTTACAATTTAGGGTGGGGCTGTTTTCTCTCTCTTTCAAAAGTTGAAACCTAAAAGGGAAAGATAAATGTTTGGAAAAAAAGGTGCTAGGGAATCGAGTGGAGGAATATTTGAAGATATTGAATGAAATTCAAAAACTTGATGTAAAAGAAGAGGAAAGGGAACTTTTGAATGAAGAAAGGGCATGAAGGGAGATTCATAGGGCAAAATTTAATGTGAAACTTAGGGAGGATGAAATCAAATGGAGACAGTGCTCAAGGGCTCTTTGGTTAAAGGTGGGGGACAAAAATGTAATATTTTATTTATTTATTTATTTTTTCACGCAATAGTTAGCGCAAGCTCGGACTAACAAGATCAAAAGTGGAGTGGTGGAAGGGAAAGCAAATGTATATTCGTTGATGGTAAAATCCTTTAAGGAACTTTAGACTGGGAGTTTGGAAAAGACTGTCTCTTGATAATCTCCCGTTTGATACCATTTCACTAGAGGAGGCCAAATCTCTTGAAGAAGTCTTTTCAGTTAAAGAGATAGCAGATGGGGGTTTATGAAACTGCAACCAAATGCATAATGTAAAATGGTTTTAGCTGCCCCTTTTGAGGGTGCATCTAAATGGGGCTTTAAATGGGGTGGGTTTTGTATGTTACTCAGAAGAACTTGTGATAAGCCAAAAGGCCACATCCGAGTAGTCACCGAAATTAAATCATGGCTGATCTACGTCCACGCGGATACTAGACTCCCATCCATGAGATACAATCGCCTACATTGTCATAAGATACCTGAGAGGTGTTAGGAAGGCGTGATATGCAAGATGACGAATGTCAATCTCTAGTAAATCAGCTAGGTAAGTGTGTTACTATTGGGGCACCGCAGAAGAAAACCCCAAATTCGAATCAAACAAGTGAAAGATCGGGGAAGTAGATTTTGGTAGTGAAAAAGCTCCCAGCCTGGACAGATATCCGAAAGCTTTTTATCATAAGTTCTGGGAGGTAGTGAAGGTGGATGCCGTCGAGTTTGTGAACAAATTTTGGAGAAAGGATTTCTAGCGGCGGAACTAGGGGCAACGTTTATTGTTTTAATTCAAAAAAAAAAGAAGGGGCGGAAAGCTTGAAGGATTTTAGGCCGATTAGTCTTTTGGGGAACCCTTACAGGATACGGGCAAAGATTCTAGCTTCAAGGTTTCGATCAGTGCTAGGAAGTGTGATATCCAAATCCTCAAGGGGCATTTGTAGAAGGTTGTCAGATAGTAGATAGTGTGTTCATAGCACATGAGGTTATTGATGCCCATAATAAGAAATGAAGAAAGGGGGTGGTTTGCAAGTTGGATATTGAGAAAGCGTACAATCATGTCGATTGGGGATTTTTAGACTATATGTTAGGACGTTTGGGATGTGGAGATGAATGGCTAGCGTGGATTCATGTATGTGTTCAATCGGCTAAATTCTTGGTAATGATTAATGGATCTCCACATGGTTTCTTTCAGGTGTCAAGGGGTTGTGTCAAGGAGATCCTTCGTCACCACACTTGTTTGTGGTGGCGATGAAGGGTTTGAGCAAGATGATTGATAAATGAGTAGTGGTTGGCTTATTTAAAGGTTTTAAAATTAACTACTCAGTTTCATATATCAAACCTATTATATGCGGATGACACACTGCTTATGTGGTAGGCAAATGAAGTAGAGATTGATAACCTTCATATGGTTGTTGCTTGTTTCGAGGCGGTTTCAGGTTTGAAGGTAAACTCGGGTAAAAGTGGAATTTTGGGAGTGGTTTTGTCAAAGGAAGAGATAGACTAATTTGTGATGGTCTTTGTTTTTTTTTGGTAGAAAACGATCATTTGTATCAACATATCTTGGGTTGCCATTATGTATAGGGAAGCCGGCTAAATATCTATGGGATAAAATAATTGAGAGGTTCGAGAATAAGTTATCAAGTTGGACGAATAAGCATTTATTATTGGTTGGAAGACTAGCATTGATTAAGTCAGCGATGTCCAACTTACCTATTTACCATATGTCTTTATTCAAATGTCCCAAGGCGGTGGTGGATAAGCTTAAAAAAATTAGGAGAGATTTTCTATGGAAGAGGGCGGAAGAAAACCACAAGTTTCATCTCATGGGGGGTCTTTAAGGGTGTTGGGATTGATGAATTTAGCACTTTTGGGTAAATGGGTGTGGAGGTTTGGGGTGGAAGATGGTAGCTTATGGATAGGAAGTTGTAGGTAGGAAGTATGGATATCAAGAAGACTTTAGATGGACTAAGGCATCATCGATGTATAAGGCTTTGTTTCCATGGAGGGGGGTGTTAGATTTTGGGAGGATGTTTGGCTAAGGGAAAACAAATTGAGGGAGAGGTTTCCACTACTAGTGGGGATGCCACAAGAGATGAATGTGTTGGTGGCTGGATGCTTTTCGAGTCTTTAGCAGGGGGATCCACTGTCCCCTTTTTGTTTATAGTGGAGGTGGGAGGAGGCGCTTATTGTTGGGTTCAAAATCTCACTCGCATCAAGGCCCTTTGATCTCTCATCTTCAGTTTGTTGACGACACCACCCTCTTCTGCAAGGCAGATGTATTGCCTTCGAGGAGATAGAAAGGTTGGCTTCAGTCTTTGGGTTTGGCACTAGTACTTTTCCTTCTACTTATGTCGGGCTTCCTTTATGTATTGGGAAACTAGCTAAACATCTTTGGGACAAGGTCATCAAAAGAGTGGAAAGGAAGCTAGCGACATGGAAGACTCGTAATCTTTCATCGGGAGGTTGCCTCACACTCATAAAGGGGCCCCTCTTAAACTTGCCAATTTATTTCGCGTCTCTCTTCAAAATGCCCAAGGTTGATTTTTGAGAGGTTGGAGAAGCTTCGATGGGATTTCTTGTGCAGAGAGGTGGAGGCAAATCAGAAATTTCATCTCCTTAAATGGGACGAAGTCTTATCAGCTTTTACAGGATGGGGGTGTGAGAATCAAACTCTTAGGGGATGTTAATCAAGTCTTACTTGGGAAATGGTTGTGGAGGTTTGGGACAAAGGAAGGAAGGCTATGGCGGGAGGTTGTTGCTAGCAAGTATGGGGTCCAAATGGGTGTGGGATAAGGGAATCCTTCTTCCGTATACGGGGTGCTTGGGTTGTGGAAAGTGATTCATAGTTTGCTCTTGAAATTTAGGGAGGGGGTTTCTTTCGTCTTGGGTGAGGGGTCATACATCCGTTTTTGGGAGGGCACCTGGTGTGGTGATAGGCCTCTAGTGGTGGAGTTTCCCATATTAGGTAGCCTGTCCCCATCGAACAACATCATAGTTGATCAATGCTGCTCTGTGTGGGGATTAGGTGGTCTGGGCTCCCTTGTGTAGAAGGGGCCTTTAGGGATAGGAAGTGGAGGATCTGTTGTGGCTTCTTGACATATTAAAAGATCATCAGTGTAGTTACAAATCTAGTCGATTCTCGGTTCGCTCCTATGGTCAGATTCAGAACACGCAATTAGGGTTGAAGGCCAAATCTCAATACTCGTGGAGATATGGTGCGCCCCCTAGAGTTTTAGCCTTCGTATGATTTGTCGGAAGGAAGCGGGTCTCACTATTGATAATCTGCAAAAGCGATCTATGGTCATCCTCATTGTTTGTTTGATGTGTATGAGAGATGTGGAGTTAGTGGATCACATTTTCATTCATTGCCCCTTCACCTGAACGGTCTAGGCCTCGGCATTACCCTCTTTGATACAACTTGGGCGATGTTGAATTCCATAGAAGGATTCATCTTAGCCTAGCATGGTGGAGGAAATGGGAAGGTGGGGAAAGCACTGTGGCAATTAGCTTTATTGGCAAGTCTTTGGGTGATTTGGGGAGGGGGACAACCTGTGTTTTCACAACAAGTGTGCTTTAGTGGAGAGTGCAGTTTGGAGGGTCAAATTGCTTGTCTTTGATTGGGGCTTCTAGCTTGGAAGCCCTTAAGGATTGTAATTTTGAGTTTCCTTCCGTGTATTCTTTCCCTGCCTTAAGTTTTAGCCTTTGTAAGCTTTTTAATAAAATTTTGTTATCTTTAAAAAAATTAAAAACTTTTGTGCACTCAAATTGGGCCATGATCACGTCGCATGGTTCTTAGCCCATCCGGGGGGTCCCACATGTTGAGTTGTCCTTAGATATTTTTTAAGAGATGGATCCTATGTGTGTTTCCTTTGTTTGTAGCTTATTTCTTCGGAATCTTTATGTATTTTGAGGGGGATTTTGTTAAGAGTTCAAAATTAGTTTTGTTTTTTTTTTTTTTTTCCCAGTAATATTTTCCAAGTACAAGGAGTCTTGTGGGTCACCACTTAAACCAAAAAAGGGAGCATTATGGCTCATTAAGTCATATTATTATTCATTGTGAGGCCCACGGAGATGTTTGCCATCCCACTAATGCATCAGGTGTGCCCCACCATGATGATGCAATAGGTAAGAGATCAGCTCAATTCAATCATCTTGTGGACCCACCATCTCATGTGCACGTGTAAAGTGTCCCACGCCATGATTATGGAACGGCCCAAAAGTTGGCCAATCCAATGGTTAGGTAGGACCCACCATTTAAACTTGTAGTTTTTTGGGCATTTTTTATGGTATGGCCCACCTGATTGTTAGATCAGTTAGATTTTTTGAGGTGTCCCATTTTGGGGGGTGCACCTATTGTCGAGCCATTTTTGAAAAGAAAAGTTTTCAAAATGGGCCTTTTACAGTTTAATCAAACCTGTAATGGCTGTATCAGCACTGTAATGGTGCCGATAGGCCCATCGTTTTCATAGCAGACAGGTTGAGCCCCATAATGTGTAACAGGGGTGATTGTTTCCTTTACGTATCTTATCTTCTTATACGTAACCATTTTTTAACACCATGGCTATATGGCAGTGACAGATTGGAGGAGAATATTCTCTTGCAGAAGGAGAACCCACTAAAAAATCAACCTCTCTGAATTGGGGGGTTTGTGTAAAAATCCGTTCCTCTTCTTTTCTTCTTTCAGATCCAGTTATGTGACCTTTTGTTTGGAATGAGTTGATACTTGATAGAGCTTGTCAAACACAAGGCACGAGAGTTCTCCCCACACCAAACACATGGGGCAAGAGGTGGTTAGGATGGTGATCATTGATATTAGCCCACAATCTTAATCTGAATTCCTCAAGAATAGGTAAACACAATAATTTTGAAATCGCACAACTAGATTCATAGATTTAGCTCTTACTGCACAAATTGAATGGCGTCTAACCGTCCACTAGGACATAGCACCGCACCAACTCGATGCAAAGCATTATTACCTTGTGTGATCATAGTATCACACCATGCTTATTGAGCCTCACTCCTAATAGGCTTCGAGGAATCAGTCCCCAAAGCAAGAGAATCTCTCTATTCATAAAGACTTCAATTTTGCATTTAACTCTTCATAGAAGAGTCTGTACATGTGTATATACTTTTCACAAAGCACAAGAAACCCAAGTATAATCTTAGACATTGACTAAATTTAATCCTAGCCAACTATTTTAATAAAATATAAAAAGACTAAAATATTTCAAAATCCTGTCACAACTCACAACTAATACGTGCGTTTCGTGAATTGGGGCATAACTTGATTCATGTCAAAACTACATTATCATGGGCTTGTTTTCTAACACAATAAGCATTCAAATGGGACTGACATCACGTCATTTAGATTTGTTTGGTACCCAAACGTTGACTTTGGTACCCAAACAGTGACCCCAATATCACCATTGATATTTGAACTGGCTGTCTCGGTCATTGTGGCGTGATCAATGTGCCTATATCATCTTTAGCATATTTCTTATCGAAATTACTATTAAAGAAAAAATATTCTTATTAAGAAATGTTAACATGTCCATGAATTCTTTACCCAGTCCAGCAGTCAATCTTTTTTGTTGGTTCTTTCTTCTGATCCGTTTGCAGATCATTCTATTGGTCTTTCATCTAATCTAATAGGCAATTCTACAGTCAATCCGGGCACCGATTCATCTGCATATCCATCCATGGATCTACCCCCTCATCCTCTGATCTCCTTTTGCGTGGGCTTCATTATGAATTTCTTCACTTCAGGAATAAATATTCCTCATGGCATGATGGATGGCATCTCCATTCTGTTATCTGTGGTCTTCTAATAAGATTGTAACAATGGTCCATGGCAATGGCCATTCACCACACATCTTTAGCATAGTATTCCCCAAGGACTATGTCACAAGATAATGTCTGGTTGGGTGTTTTTCACCCTTCGGAGAATTTTTTACTGCTTCCACGGAGATGAAGTTCTCACAACTATTTCCATCGATTACTATCCTAGTGATGTGCCTCTGGAGTTTTGAGAAGGATTGAGAAGGATGTTGCCCATGGAATTCAAGGGGGTGGAGGAAATGGGGATGTGCCTCTGGAGTTTGAGAAGGATTTGAGAAGGATGTTGCCCATGGAATTGAAGGGGGTGGAGGAAATGGGGATGTGCATCTTGAGTTCTATGTGATCGTTGTGTACCATTGAAACTGAAAGGGAAATTTTATAGGATTACTATAAGACCAGCCATGTTTTATGGGACAAAATGTTGGGCAGTTATGGAACCACATATTCATGGGATGTGTGGCTGAAATGAGGATCTTGAGATGGATGAGTGGTAAGACAAGGAAGGATAGAACTAGAAATGAATGCATTCTAGGGAATTTAGGAGTAGCACCAATGGGTAATAAAATGAGGGAAAGTAGACTTGGATGGTTTGGTCATGGGCAACGGAGACCAAGAACTGTGCCGGTTAGGAGTGAGTTGGTGCAAGTTGAAGGCTTTGGAAGGGGCAAGGGGAAGGCCCAAAAGGGCATCGGTGGAAGTAGTAAGAAAAATACTTCATGACCTATGGTCTAACGGAAGTTATGGCCCTTGAATCTTGATAGAGTGGAATGGTAGAAAAGGATTCATATAGCTGACCCCAATTAGTTGGGATAAGGCTTATATGATGATGATGATGACCACCCTAGTGATGCTTGTGTCATAGATCTAGTTCTAAACAGATCATCTCGTAAATCCATGGTGTCTATGGACATTGAAATCTATCGCAAGGAATTGAGCTTGCTCTGAAACCAAATTGATGCAATGATGAATGCTACTAATAGAAGGAACAGAATCACATGTCAGGTACACGAATTTGTTGTTCATACCTGATATGGTTAGCATCATACCAGCTGGCTTTGATCATCACACCCAAAGAGTTGTGGAATCATTCCCTAAAGCAAGCTTCTCTATGCATAAAAAAACACCAATGCTTTATTCAGCTATTCATGGAAAGTATTTTACGTGTATATTTTTTTTTTTCCAATGCAAAAGAAGCCCTAGTCTAATAAAAATGAGTCACTAATTCTAATAATAACCATCTATTCTAATAAAATATTAAGAATGAGTATCGTATATCCGGTCACAACCATATAGGCCTTCCGTAGATGGGTCATAACTCAGTTCACGGTAGAGTGAGATAAACATACGAAATAATAATCAGAAGCCTGCATTTGAAAATGGACTGCAAGAACAGATGTATTTACTCTCATGCAACATTTTCACACCATGCCAAGAATTTCCTTGATCTCCATGTAGAGCTTTCACTGTGTTTCTTCAACTCTTTTTTATTGCTTTTTTTTTTTTTTTTCTCTTCTTCTGTATTAATTGTAGTGCAAGGTTCGCTTTTCCCTTTGGAAAAGATTCTAATGTTTACGAGACTAGTAAATTGTTGTATTCATTTCTCGTGTTTGTTCACTTATATGTCATTTGAACTTATGGCCTGAATTTCTTTGTTACACTCTGCATAATGAAGATGCATATGACAAGACAGGGCAACTGTATGCCATCTCATGCAACATTAATAACTCTTTTATTTCAACTCTCTGTGTGTGCGTGCGTGCGTGTTTATTTTAGTGCAAGGTTCCCTTTTCCCTTTGAGGGAAAAGATTCTAATGTTTCTGAGACTAGTAAATTGGTGTATTCATTTTTCTTGTACTTGTTCACTTACATGTCATTCTAATTCATGGCCTGAATTTCTCTGTTTCACTCGGCATAATAAAGATGCGCATGAACGGGCAACTGTATGCCGTCTCATGCAACATTTTCATCACCAACTGCAGGAAGGGAAATGCCGAGGTGATTTGCATGAGGAGAGGGTGAAGAGGTGATGTTCAACACGTGCCGATGTGGCAAACATGTGTGAGATCTGGAAACCTGTCAGGCAGATTCCTTTGTGAACATGCCTCACCCGCTGATCCACTCATCAAATGGGTCATACGTGTTCTTGATGATAGCCTGTTTTGGTCATCATTTTCTCACCGATGTTTTTTCCCCTTTCACACACACATGCACTTGTTGATTGTACAGGTTGTGGCCATATTGAGCATACATGTAGTGTGGCCCACCTGTGATTCATATTCTGTCACAACACTGCCCACACCTATGATTTAAGTCCAAAAAGGGCATTTAGTCATTTTACTCAATATACTAATAAAAGGGGTCGGCGTGTGGATGCCTACCATAATTGTTTTCTCCCCACATTTCATCTTCTATTTATCTCACCTTGCATATTCAATGTCTAGACCTTACAGCCCTCTTGATGAGTGGATTGGCTTGTTTTTTTTTTTAATGGATGTTTACAGTGGGACCCACTTGATGGATGTCCTGGATCTCTCACACCCTGTGAATTGCCTCTTCAATCTCTATTCCCTCTAATCACCTTTGGTGCTTCTACTGCAGAAGACAATCTACTAATTATCAGTGTCATAATTATCAAATCCTTGTGCCAGCTATTTCGGGTCTGCTTTACAAAATGTTTACCACCACCATTCAAGAAAGAAAACAACAATTAAAGTTTGAAAGCTAGCCTCGCTTTAAGCTCTACCTAACATTGTTTGTGCTCAATAATTTGTGCCAACTGTATCTTCTCATCTGTTTTTTCCTCTGCAGCTTCCGCCTGAGGTGGAGTCGGCTCTACTGCAACAAGTGATGAGCCTCACACCCGAGCAGTTGAGTTCCTTGCCGCCGGAGCAGCGGCAACAAGTACTTCAGCTCCAACAGATGCTCCGATGAGTTCTGCCCAGACATTTTTTTACGGTTTCTTGATCCCCCTTATGCCTACTGCAGAAGGGTAGCAGCAGAATGTGGATGACTGGTGGATGTCAATTGGTCTTAATTATTATGGGGCCCGCCTTTCTTCCCAGAGCTGTCTCTGTATTCATCAATGTAAAAACAGGTCACAGTAGGCTAGTTTCATCCATTAACATCATCCCAATGGTAGAATGCAGTAATTGGCCTCGTTCCTCAAGGAGAATCTTGTTCTGATTATTTTCATGTAACAGGAAATTCAATTAGTCAATGTCTGGCTTGGGTCGGAAAAAAGATGAGAGAGAGAGAGAGAGAGAGAGAGAGAGAGAGAGAGAGATCAGTGCTGTTTGTTTCTGCTTTCCTCATCTCGCTGTTCTTGTTGGCTTGGAGCATGAATTCAAATGCATCTATTGGATTGAGTTTTCCTATTCTTGATATCTTTCATGTGCGTGTGTTTTTACTGTTAAAGGGATGCAGATCTCAAGTTTCTTAAGGGGGATGGCCGTTTTCACTAGGTATCCCTGCAATAAAAAAAGTCTCAGCTATTCTTCTCCTGTCAAGTCCCACATTGGATTTCATTTGGCCTTGACAGTGGATTCCAACTTGTTTCATACGCCCCTCGTTTGATCACGTATCGAATGGCACTGGAAATATAAAGAACCCCACCATGGGTGGACCATGCCCCAAAAATCTCCCAAACTGAAAGATCCTAGCCATTCAATCTTTTGAATTGAGTGCTGAATCTTGTTATTGAATTGTTTTCTACATGTCCAGGCTACTGATTGAGCAGACAGGATTGATCCAGGGGGGGTATTTTCCACCATGGTCTGTCCACAAGAAGGCGCAACAGATGAATGGTGTCAGTGACCAGAAGATGAATCCGCCGCCTAGAAGCTCACAGCGGCTTCAAAATACATCCTCATTTTGAGATTAATGCAATTCTGTCTATTTTGAATTACACGATCCTCATCTTGAGGGTATGTATTGGGCACATGGTTTTGATAATCCAGCTGGTTAATCTGATGGCCACATCGTTGTTGGACCTTGCTCTCAAGTTATATATATATATATATATATATATATATATATATATATATATATATATATATATATATATATATATATATATATATATACCCTTCAATTGGTACCCAAGTAAATAGAGTGATTGGATGGTTAGAATCTTCAAGACTAGAAGTTTTTGGGTATGTTCCATCTCTAATGGCCCACGAACATCAACACTGAAAACACTGGTATAGCTCATAAACATCAACTAAAGTAACAGTAATTGTAACGTCTCGGAAAAATCCGTACAAAGATCCGAGTACTACCTCAGACAGAAATCACTCAGGACTAAATTCTTTAGAAATTAGACGAAATTAACTAGTGCTAAACTAGATTACTGTGAAATCCGCTTGAACTACTTTAAATACGAACTGCAAGACCCAGAACTTGCAGAATTATTAACGCTACATTACCCTGAAATCTAGGATCAATCTCATTACCCAGTTGCTCTCGGAAGCACATTGAAACTTCGTATTGAACCTGGGCTGCACGTCGAAAGTCCGATGACCACGAAACTAAACACTTATGATTGCTTTACTGGGCTTGACAACCATCTCAGAAATCAAGTCCTAATGATACCCAGAAACGTACAACTTGAGCTTAGAGCGAAGTGTGTGAGAAACGCGAATATCTTTAGAAATTGAACTCAGATTTAAGTGATTTGGACGGTTTGCTTGCAGACAAAATCTAAGCTTTCAGACCATTAGAATTTGACCCAATTACACCCTCGGATCAAGGAAAATTTTCAACACATGTCAGCATACTTGTGGCCCTAATCGAGTGCGAGTGACTGTTGAACTGAAACTGGTCCACCACGGTCGATCTATAAATCTGATCGGGCCGAAAACTTAACTCGACTTAGATCCCATGCCAGGGAGCTTAAGTCCGACCGCACACAGAAAAGGGGCCTCCGGAAGTACTCCGTTAGATTGAAACAACCCCCATTTGGCTGTAACTTAAGTATACCATGGCCCTGGGGCCATTTCGGTTAGTTCTGGGCCTATATAAGGGCCTCAAACCCTCTCTCTCCCTTCACAAACGGTTTTGCAAACCCTAGAGAGAGAAGAGAGAGAAGAGAAGGAAAGAAAGAGAAAGAGAAGGAGAGTGTGGGAGATTGTTCTCGGGACTCAATCTTGTCATTCCACGTGCTGATCCACCATTCCTGTATCGCTATTCAGGCGATTCCGATCCCGCTCTTAGGTAAGAAAACCTAACCCTAATATGTTTTAGGGTTTCAGATAGTATAAGTGATGAAATAGCTAACCTAATTTATGCTATAGGTTGTCATTCTACCGTTGACAAAGACTTAGTGTCTAAACTAAATTCGTTACGCGTTTACCGGCGAAAGGTGTGGACTATAAACGTATAGGTTATGGTTTTCAATGCTTTCAATGTCAGTTAATGATTTATTACTGACGTGAGTGCTATTTCACATGCCAAATGCGTTGTTTGTTTCGCGATACAGATATATATGAATTGTCGAATATATTGTATTCCAGGTGTTGGTAGAAATGATCGTATACGTATGGAATTTGAAATTGTGTTTGCCATGATAAATTGCCGTGAATATATGTTAGTTGTATGTGTAACAACTCCTTGGCGAAAGGATTCGCCCTAATACATGTTATGCCAACATATGTCGTGTATGTTATAATGTGTAGCCTAAGTGTTTGTGAAAATGTCTGAATGAGTATAGAATTTGTATTCGTGCTCGCCATGACTAATTGTCGTGGGTATATGATTATCATGTAGGCGACGACTCCTTGACGAAAGGATTTGCCCTAATTCATATTATAACCAACATACGTCATGTATGTTGGAATGCGTTGACTAAGTGTTTGTAAAAATGTCTGAATGAACTAGTAGTTAGTAATTTGTAGTTTGTATGAGTGTTGAGATATGATTCTCAACTACCTTAACTATGTGTATGATTTCCTCCATGTATTTTATATTACAGTGTCTGTTTAGGTATGGAATGCATATGTGTAAATTCATGTTTAAGTTGTAATCCATAAAATACTCAAATGCTTGTATGATTGGAATTATTGATCCATTACTGCTCTGATTATCTCATATGATTTTTTGTTATATTTGAATGTGGTTGGGGCTATTATATAGTCCAGGCAATCGGTAACGAACCTCGAATTGGTGGCTGAGGTTGTCTCGCCACACAGGACGTGGTTGATGAATCCGAGCCGTACTTGGGATGTCGACAGTGGTTAGGCCATACGGAGTGCTTACTCACTTCATGTCGATCAACTCAACGTGCGCTCGTGCTAGTCGAGCTCGTCAAGTAACCCGATTTGCCCGATGTATGTTCACCATGTTTGGACGCTACTGCTTGAACCTAAGATACTAAACTCACTAGCGGAAACCCCGTTAACCTGTGTACCTCGATCCGCTAAGACTCATGAGCCGGACATGGTGGTATGGGACACCGTGGTCGAGCTGTCGGCTTACGTCGGGGTGACAAGTCCACCCGTAGTGACCAGTGAGCAACATAAGCTCGTGAGTCGAATACGCTGGTATGAGACGCTATATTCGAGCTGTTGGCCTACACTGATCAGGTGACGAGCCCTTTATAGTGACCTCGAGCATACTCTGAGACTGCGATGAAGCGACGAGCCTTTCCGTAGCAACTAGAGTATAAACTAGGCCTGCACTGATCAGGTAACGAGTCCTTTGCAGTGACCTAGAACCGCAGCTTCGTATGAGATTTATTAGGACTGACGACTCTAGAATGGATCATTGTTTGGGTATTGATATAAGGGAGGTACCTTAGTTTTCCAATCCTGCTGTATGAAAAGGACTAATAAGAACTTGGTAATCACGCTCATGCACCGCACTGCATGTGCCGTTTGGTGTTGAGTAGAGAGCACTGAGGAAGTGACTGACATGCGCGACCGTTAGATGAAGATCGCAGAGGGAGTGCAGGCGAGGGCATGCATCATTTATACATACCATTCCTGCATTAATCAGAGTACTTAGGGATGTTTGATTGTATTGTTTTATCATTACTGCTTGACTGAATTGATAACATGTTAACCTTTGCTTTATTGTTCCACTGAGTTGATCACTCACTCCCACATTCTGGGACGGTGTTTTAAACACCAACCAAACTCTATCTTAGTTGCAGATGGAGACCCGACTGATGAGGAGGAGCCAGACTTCACAGACGATGAGGATGATTTCTCATATATGCAGTATTCAGGCGAGTTTATATAGACCGTTCTGATCGACGGGGCTTCAGGGTTATACTTGTAGTGGATTATCACATTTTTTTTGACATTTTGTATTTTGAAACAATACTTGTAATTATTGACCTGATAATGCATAGATACTTTGGGGGACCTATACTAGTTTATAAAGTTACATATATTCGTTTCAGTCTTCCGCTTGCGTATTACAACTGTCCTTGGAATATGTTTTGCTGATTTGGCATAATCTCATTCATGTTTTATGCACTAATACAGACAATATACAATCATCATTAAATATGTTGCATAAGTGATGTGTTGGAACTCGGGAGTTGGGTTTATACTCGACCCTTGATTTTCAGGGCGTTACAGTAATGGAAATATGCCCAAAAAAAAAAAAAACGTACGAGGTTGTAATGTAATTTTCATGAGCTGGTACTGCAGAAGAGCAAAGGAGGTGAGCAATGACAGTGGGCTTGGTGAGGGAAACCCTAACCAAGAATTAAGGATGCGGCATGTGCAGGTCGGGCTCAGGTTGACCCAACCGAACCTCAAGAGGACACAACTTGCAACCTGCTCCAATGTAACGTCTCGAAAAATTTCGTACAAAGACCCGAGTACCACCTCAGGCAGAAATCTCTTAGGATCAAATCCTTTAAGAATTAGACAAAATTACCTAAGTGTTAAACTAGATTAGCTACGAAATCCGCTTGATCCACTTTAAATACGATCTGCAAGACCCAAAACTTGTAGAATCATTGACGCTAGGTTACCCTAAAATCTAGGATCAATCTCATTACCCAATTAGGACCGCCTTGCTGGACCGCACGTCGAAAGTTTGATGACCATGAAATTCTATACTTAGGATTGCCTTGCTGGGCTTGACAACCATCTCGGAAATCAAATCCAGATAGTGTCCCAGGGCTATTTGCTTGAGCCCGGAGTGAAGAGTGTGAGAAAACATGGTTTTCTTTAGAAATAAAATCTAATTTAAGGAATCTGTGACTTGTCGCTTACGGGCCGAATATAAGGATTCAGACCATCAGAATCTGACCCAAATACACCCTTGGATCAAAGGAAATTTCATACACAGGTCAGTGTACTTGTGGCCTTGATCGGTGATCGTGGACCGTTGAACTGAAACTGGTCCGCCACGGGTGATCTGTAAATCCGATCGGACTGAAAACTTAACTCGATCTAGATCCATGGTTAGTGAGCTTAAGTCCGACCTCTAGCTCAAGGGGGGCTCCGGAAGTGCTCCATTGAGATGAAACAGATGTCCTTTAGCTATAACCTAAGTATACCTTGGCCCTGGGGCCATTTTCATCAGTTTTAGGCCTATACAAGGACCTTAAACCCTCTCTCATTCACTTCATACCAATTTGAGAAAACTCTAGGAGAGAGAAGAGAGTAAAGAGAGAAAGTGTGAGAGAAGTGAGAGAAGATTCTTGGTACTCTATCCTGCTATTTTACGTGCCTATTCATTATGATCTAATCACTATTCCAGCGATTCTGACTTCGTTCTTAGGTAAGAAAACCTAACCCTAATCTGTTCTAGGGTTTCAATTGTTACAAGTGGCGAGATAACTGACTTAACTCGTGCTATAGGTTGTTATTCCATCGTTGACGAAGACTTGGAGTCTCTGTCGAATTCGTTACACTTCTACAGCGTAAGGTGCGGACTATAGACATATAGGTTATAGTTTTCAAGGCTTTCAATGTCAGAGAATGATAAATTCCTGATGTAGATGCTATTTCATATGCATAAAGTGATGTCCGTTTCGTTTTTCAGTTATACGTTAACTAGGTTGAATATACTGTATTCTTCGTATTTGTAGAAAATACCGTATACATATGAAATATGAAAATGTGTTTGCCATGATTAACTACTGTGTGTATGTGCTAGATATATGTGTAACAACTCCTCGGCAAAAGGATTTGCCCTAATACATGTTTTGGCCAATATACGTTATGTATGTTAAATAAGTGTAGTCTAAGTGTTTGTGAAAATGCTTGTATGAGCAAGTACTTAGAAGATAGTGCTTTAGGTGGGTATTGAGATAGGATTCTCAACTACCTTAGAGATGTGTATGATTTCCTCCATACAACTTGTTTAAATTTAATCGCTTACTTATAAAATGTATGTGTTTGGATTTCCTGTTTACATTGTGTTTTATAATATGCTTGTTAATATGTTTGCACTACTTAGATAATTCTGCTCTGACTACTCTACATGCTTTCTGGTTAAGGATTGAGTGTGTTTGGGACTACAGTATAGTCCAGGCAATCGGTAACAGGCTTTGAGTTCGTGGCTGAGGTTCATTCACCATGTAAGATGTGTTTGACGAACCCGAGTCGTACTAGAGTTGTTGGCAGTGGTTAGGCCACACGGAGTGTTTACGCACTCCATGTCGATCAACTTCAGGTGCGCTCGTAATAGTCGAGCTCGTCCAATAACCCGATTTGCCCGATGTATGGTCACCATGTATGGATGCTACTGCTTGAACCTAAGGTACCAAACTCACCAGTAAAATCCCGTTTAACCTTGGTACCTCGATCTGCTCAGACTCATGAGCCGGACATGGTGGTATGGGACACCGTGGTCGAGCTGTCGGCCTACGCTGGGGCGACGAGCCTCCCTGTAGTGACCAGTGAGTAATTCAGACTCGTGAGCCGAATACGGTGGTATGAGACACTGTATTCGAGCTGTCGGCTTACACTGATTTGGTGATGAGCCCTTTGTAGTGACCTCGAGCATACTCTGAGTCTACGTGGAGGTGACGACCCTTCCGTAGCATCTAAAGTATAAACTAGGCCTGCACTGATTTGGTAACGAGCCCTTTGCAGCGACCTAGAACCGTAACATCGTATGAGATTTCCTAGGACTAACGACCCTAAAATGGATCATTGTTTGGAAATGACATAAGGGAGGTACCTTAGTTTTCTAATCCTGCTGTATGAAATGGACTAATAAGAACTCGGTAATCATGATCATAACATCGCACTGCATGTGCCCCAGGTTGAAGAGCACAGAGGAAAGAAAGTATGTCACGACCGTAAGATGGTGTCGCACGGGGGATTGTAGGCGAGGGCATGCATCATTGTTCATATCATCCTTGCATTAATAAGAGTAATTAGGGATGTTTGATTTTACTGCTTTATCATTACTGTTTGACTGAATTAATAACATGTTAACCTTTACTCTATGATTCCACTGAGTTGATCACTCACTCCCACGTTACGGGACGGTGTTTTAAACACCAACCAGACTCTGTCTTGATTTCAGATGACGACGTGACCCCAGAGGCGGAGCCTGATTACTATGACGATCAGGACGATTTCTCTTATATGCAGTTTTCCAGCGGCTTCGCTTAGGCTATCCGGATCGACGGGGCTACAGGGATTATCATTGTAGTTGTACTGTTTGACATTTTGATTTTGAGACTATTACATGTATATGGTGACTCAGTGAAGTATTCATACTCCGGTGACCGATCGTACTCTTTTGACTTATATACGTTTATTTATGTCTTTCAGTCTTCCGCATGTATTTTACACCTGGATTTGGAGTATGCATTACTGTTTTGGTATAATCCCACTCATGATTAATGCACTAACATAGACAACATTTTAATTATAAGCATATATGTTGCATAAGTGATGTTTTGGAACTCGGGAGTTGAGTTGCTACTCGACCCCCGATTTTTAGGGTATTACAAGTTGGTATCAGAGCATGATTTAGATTAAACTGGACCTGGGTTATGGTCACACGACATACGCTAACGCTTTTCGACTTAAGTGGGTGCGAATAAATGTATAAATAGTCATAGGAGTCCCGGTTTCACCAATTGGCGAAGTTTACCGAAAACGATCGCCGAGATCGAGTCCGTACTCTCCCATGATCACTTAAAGCGACCCCGGATCACTCCTAGACCGTCAAACGACGGGTCTAGACCACAGATTACCCCATCACAGCCTTCAAAAATTCATATGTACAACTATACATCAGAAACATGCCCGAATGGCCCCGAAACGACTCGAATCGGAGTTGGGGGCCAAACCAAGCAAATCCAGTGGGACCCAGGTGGCCCCACATATTTTTAGACCCGGGGGGGGGGGGACCTCGCCCAAGGGGACAGCCTCCAGAGATTGGCGAGGGCCTCACCGGGCTCGGGCCGAGGCCTCGCGCCAAACGAGCCAAAGCCGTGCGGGCCGACCGGGCCGATCGCGGTTAGGGCATTGTGTGGCTCACCTGTCCACAGGGTTTTGGTTTAAACCCCTCCTTCACAAACCACCCCTCCAAGCTTTCCCTTTTCTTCAAAACTTCTTGTTTTTCTCTCAAATCGCCCCACCACGAGTTCTATCTTCCATTTTCGTGTACCCTCTCTACTACCTAATGTAAACCCTTCTTCATTGCTGCCTAACCCCTCCATTCTCTCTCATTTGAGCTCTTAAACCCACCATTTGAGTCTCAAATTCGGCCTGAGGTGCCCAACCTCAAGGAGACTCAACCTAACTTGACCCAAATATATGTGATTATTTCCAACCCAATGCAACCTGACTCGAATTTGCTCAAACCAAACCCAACCCAACTTCCAATCAGGTTGGCATTTTCCAACATGAACCCAACCTGAGGACCCTGAGAACCTGATCAGAACTCAGGTTGGGTGAATTGGGTACGGTTTGACTCCAAACCCAAGTTGCAGCCCTACTAAGAATGGACAGAGATGATCCTCAAACGAATGAAACAAGCTAGATTTTGATGGTTGTGCATGATACAGGTAACCCCTCTCCTGATCTTCACACACGAAGATTCTTTATTAGAACTCTCACGATGTGGCCCGCCGCACTTTCAGGAGAGCACTAGCCCGTGCACATAAGACCAATTAAACTTGATATTGTTGTCCTTACCAGAACAACACGTCCATAAGATGGAGCACAAATAAAATGAGGATGTTGAGATGAATGAATAGCAAGACAAGATATAAATCCATTTAAAGGAGTTTAGGAGTATCGCCGATAGGTAACCAGATGAGGGGAACTAGACTTAAATGGTTTGGTTATGTGCAATAGATAGCAAGACCTGAGCTAGAGAGATCTGGCTGTTATGGTTTGAACAAAGTATCATTGTGGAAGCGTCTCATGTGTCTAGCCAAGTATTACATGCTACCATTTCCTATGCTAGCCCCAACCCCACTACTAGACAAACTATGGAGGGATTTACGTTATCTCAATGATAATTTCTCCATCCTGTGGTGTGTCATTTGTGACTTTTACTTTGTTGCACACTTGTAGACACCCCATCCCCAACAAACAGGCCCAAAGTTAGTTTTTTTGTTTGGATGACCTGTAAGTTACTTATAGGTAGAAAGCTGAATATTCACATCGAGCATAGCTTAGATTAGGGAATCATTCTAAAATGTTATAATCATATAAAAAAAACGTGGGATCAAATATGCTATTTTGTTAAGCCCATCAAGATGAATATTTGAGATAATTATTAAGCTAAACCAATCATCAAGTGGGCTATAAAAGTGGGCTTGTGAATTCAAAATATCTATAATATGGAGTAATAACTCAATTTAAGCATTGAGAATAAACTTTAAAACATTAATAGAAAATCTACTAATTAAATTACATTACCAATGTCTTCTTTAACTATAGAAATTACATTTAAAACCTTTCACCTGGGAATCCTCCTCTCCAACCATTCATTCCTTTAAATATGACTTATTCCAAAGTGTACATCAATGGCCCGCATTAAACTGAAGAAATGCTATCCATGGTCAGCCCTACTATGGCCTATTCATCTGGATTGCTAAACCATGGCTCCGGTTATAGAAATCAAGAATTGAATGTACCGTGCATATTTGCAGTTGAACAATTATTAATGATCAAGTGAAGAATTGGGACATGGTCCATCCATAGTGGGTCCATTTGAAACCTTTCTAGTGCCCATAGAGATCTTTATTTGTCATCCAACATGTTCATAAGATCACAAACACCTGGATGAAAAAAAAAATAAAAATCATCTTGATCCATAACTTCTATGGCCCCCCAAAAATTTTCAACGGTATACACTCAATTCACACTATTTCCTATGTTGTGGTCCACTTGATCTTTGGATATAGCTAATTTTTAGGATCATGACTTAAAAATAAGTATTAAAATGGATGGACAGTGTGGATCAAATACATATATCATGGTGGATCCCACAGATTTTATGGATTACTCAGCACGCGATCCCTTCCGTTTTCAAAGGAGAAAAAATGGGTAGATGAAACCCTACCGTTTTACCGTTTTGGGAGGAGAAGAGACGGAAGGCGTTAACTGCAGCGAGAGATTGCAGAGAGGGAGGGGGAGAGATTGTAGAGAGGGAGGGGGAGAGATTGCAGAGACGGAGAGAGATTGTCGTTTTCAATGGCTGGTGCTTCTTCTTCATTGGCTGGAGCTTCATGGCTATAATGGTGGTTGGTGGGTTGGTGCGTTTCTCCCTCTTTTCCTCTTTTTAAAATTCTGACCGTTGAGCATGTAAGTGACTTACAGGGAAGTGACTTCCCACCCCCATCCCCCTGCAGTTTTTTGGTAGATTTGCTTGTAAGTGACTTACAAGTTGTAAGTTACTTACAGGTGATTTTTTTGCCCCAAACACCACCTGTAAGTGACTTCCCTGTAAGTCACTTCCCACTTACCCAACTTACAGGCATCCAAACAGGCCCTTAAGGGCTTGGAATCTTTAGAAAGCCTACCCATCTAATGTAACGACCTGTAAATTTTCGTACAATGGCTCGAGTATCACCTCGACCAGAAATCACTTAGGGTTAAACCCTTTAGAAATTTGACAAAGTTAACTAAGGGCTAAACTAAATTAGCCATGAAATCCAATTGAATCGTTTTAAATATGATCCGCAAGACCCAAAACTTGTAGGATCCTTGACGCTAGGTTACCCTAAAACCTAGGATCAAACTCATTACCCGACTGCTCTCGGGACCACATTGAAACTCCGTATCAGGTCTAGACCGCACATCGGGAGTCCAAATAAGACGAGGTTAAGGACTTAGGACCGCCTCGCTGGGATTGACAACCATCTCGGAAATCAGCCCTAGACAGTGTCCCACGGCTGTTCGCTTGAGCCCGGAGCGGAGTGTGAAAATACACTATTCCTTTAGAAAATAAATATCTGGAATAGTGATCTGAGACTTGAAACTTGCGATCAATTTATAAGCAACCAGATCGTCAGAATCTGACCCAAATACACCCTCGGATCAGGAAAAATTTCAAGAACATTTACATGTACTTGGAATTTCGGATCAAGGCCCACTGACCGTTGAACTGAAACTGGTCCGCCACGCGTGATCTGGGAATTCGACTGAGACGAAACCATAACTCCACGTAGATCCTTAGTGAGCTTAAGTCCGACTTTTGGCTCAAGGAGGGCCGCCAGAAACCCTCTTTCGAGCTGAAACAATGCCAAATTGATTATAATATAAGTAAACCTTGAACATAAGTCTATTCCAGAGAATTTTTAGGCTATATAAGGACCTTAGGGCAGCCTCTCACACAGCCATACGAATTTTGGATAAAACCCTAAGAAGAAGAGAGAAAAAAGAGAGAGAAAGCTTGAGAGGTGTGGGAGAAACTCCCTCCTACTGTTTCCAATCACCACACGGGCTGCACCACCCCTTCCTTGACCCTTTTCCGGCGATACCGACTCTGTTTTAAGGTAATAAACCCTAACCCTAGATCTGTTTTGAGGTGTATAGGCTATAGGTTATGGAATAGCTAACCAATTTCACTCTTTAGGCTAGAAAACTCCCGAATACGGAAGCTCATCAAACCTTGCTGATCCGTTGAGACTCCAAGGAGCAAGGTGAGGACTTTAGGTGTATAGGTTACGGTTTTCAACACTTTCAATGTCTGATAATGATAGATTCATGATCTGCATGCAATTGCACATGTACAAAGCGCTTTCCGTTTTCTGTTTCGATTAAAATTGTAGAATATGGAATTTCACATATTCTAGGTATTCGTATAAAATACCATATACGTATTTTTTTTGGAAATGTGTTTGACATGTTTATTTGTCGTATGGATATATGATATATGGATAAAATACTTATTTGGCGAAAGGATTCACCTAAATACATGTTTACTAATATACACTATGTATGTAGAAATACAGTATTGTAAGAAGTACCGTATACATGTATATTTTAGCGATGTGTTTGCCATGATTAATTGTTGTATAAATATATTATGTGCGCATAAAATATTTGCTTGGCGAAAGGATACGCCGTAACACATGTTTGTTAACATACGCTATGTATGTTGAATTAGTGTATGTGAAGTGTTTGTGGAAATGCTAGGGTGAGTAAGTATTTGGATGTAGATGTCTTAGGAGGGTGTTGAGATTGGATTCTCAACTACCCTAGCAACATGTATGATTACCTCCATGAGGTTGATCACTTAAACCGCTTACTTGCAATACATGTGTTTGTATTCCTATTGATGTAGTGCTTTACAACATGCTTTATATCATGCTTTATAACATGCCTTATAACATGCCTACTAGCATGCTTGAACTACTTTGTTTATCATGCTTTACTCTACATGCTATGGATGAGAATTGACTGAGTTTGGGACTATGTCTATAGTCCAGACAATCGGTACCAGATTTGAGATCGTGGCTGAGGTTCATGTCGCCACGTGAGATGCGTTTGATGAACCCGAGTCGTATGTCAGTTGGCGACAGTGGTTAGGCCACGCGAAGTGCTTATGCACTTCATGTCGTCTAATTGACTGTGCGCTCGAGCTAGTCAGGTCCGTCAAGTAACCCGATGCGTCTAATGTATGTTCACCATGTTTGGTCGCTACTGCCTGAACCTAGGGTACCAAACTTACCAGTGAGATCCCTTTTAACCATGGGACCTCGATCCACTAAGACTCATGAGCCGGGCATGGTGGTATGGGATACCGTGATCGAGCTGTCGGCCTAAATTGGGGCCACGTGCCTCCCCATAGTGACCAGTGAGCAACCAGACTTGTGAAACAATTATGGTGGTATGGGACACTATATTCGTGCTGTCGGCCTACATTGATAAGGTGATGGGGGAGTGGTGCAACGAATGTAAGCAACAGCCCTAGCAGCCCTTTGTAGTGACCGCGAGCATACTCTGAAATCGCGGTGAACCTTAGAGTTTTGCCGCGTTATATAGAGTATGAACTAGGCCTGTTTCTGTATAGTGATGAATCGTTTAAGAGGTGATGGGGGAGTGGTGTAACCTTTGTGCGTAACGTACTCGACAAATTTTTGCAGTGACCTAGAAAACATACCATCGTCTGATATTAACTAGGACTGACGACCCTAGAATGGATCATGTTTGGGAATGATACAAGGGAGGTACCTTAGTTTTCCAATCCTGCTGTTTGAAATGGACTAATTAAAAACTCGGTAATCATGCTCATCATGCATTGCATGTGCCTGGAAGATGTGGAGCACTGAGGGATGAAAGCATGCCGCGAACGTGAGATGATGTCGCACGAGGGAGGGTGTGGTGAGGGCATCCATCATGACCGCATTCATATTTGCATTAATAAGAGTAATTAGGAGTGTTTGATTTTACTGCTTTATCATTACTGCTTGACTGTATTGATAACATGTTAACCTATGCTTTATTGTTCCACTGAGTTAGCTACTCACTCCCATGTTACGGGACGGTGTTGCGCACACCAACCAGACTTTGTCTCAGGTTTAGGTGAGCCGATGATTCAGGAGGCGGAGCCTGATTATGATGAGAACCAGGAGTTCTCATATATGCAGTACTCTGGCGGCTTCGACTAGGCTGCCGGATTGGCGGGATTTGTAGGGATCACTCCTTAGTTTATTTTTGACATTTTGATCATAAAACAAACATATGTATATGGTGACTCAGACAGATTCATACTCTGAAGAATGAAATGATTTTTACTTCTTTACATACATGTATATACAATTCAGCCTTCCGCTTGCCTTTATACAAATGATCTGGAGTATGAATTACTGTTTTGGTATAATCTCACTCATGTTTATTGCTCTAACACAGACAACATTTAATTAGCATTATTTATGTTGCATAAGTGATGCGTTGGAACTCGGGAGTTGAGTTACACTCGACCCCCAATTTTCAGGGCGTTACAAGTTGGTATCAGAGCATGATTTTGATTACACCGGACCTGAGTTATGTTCCCACGACGTACGCTGACGCACTACAACCTAGGAGGGTGCGAGAAAAATATAGAAACAGTCCTAAGTTTTCCCGATTTCGCTATTTGGCGAAGTTCATCGAAAATAGGCATTTTGATCGAGTTCGTACTCGATCCTGATCGCGCGTGTCGATCCCAAATCACTTCTAGACCATCTATTGACGTGTCTCTTGGTGACATTCATGCTAGCGAGCAGAATCTGGGGACTGTTTATGAAAAGGATCGTCGCACACGTTACCTTTGTGGTGGCAAACTGATTGAGTGGCAGCCGAACAAAAGCTTGCTAGCATCCCACATGTCAGACGACTTCTGCCTACTACATCATATCTTCACATACAATCTCTACCCCAGGCACAGTAATCGCAGCTAGTGCACGCGACTCATGGTAGACTTTCTGTACCAAGTGGGGTAGGGGACGAACTTGTGCGTGCCTACATTCGTATTGCGACAGATCGTGAACATTGCATGCTCCACCAGGAGCTCAGATTCGCTTCCCTTCGGCCGACTCATATGCAGGATTGCACGAGAGTTTGGCTACAGTCTGGGGGTGGAAAGGCCAGTATCGATCCACCAAATCGACGAAAGTACTCTCCATCAGATGGAACTTGGGGCACGGCGACGACGGGCCCGACATGAGGAGAGTGAGGGTGAAATAGAGAGCTAAGAAGACGAGAGTGAGAATGAGAGTGAAGCTGGAGAAGAAGAATGGGAACCTAAGGCCCAGGATACAGAGGAGAGTTCACCTCCTGCGACTCAAGAGCAGGGCATCGATCGAGCTTCCATAGATGCTTGTTTAGCCCGTCTTGAGGAGGGCCAAGCCGCCCTGCGACAGGAAGTCGGGCGGGTCCAAACCAAGCTCAGCAAAGTGTCTCGCACCTTAAAGGCCATCCTGTGTTGTTTACAGGATAAGAATGCTCCTCCTCCATCGCCTGATTCGGATGCCTAGTCATCCAAGTTGTTGTTGTGGTTGTTTTGGTTACCGCATTAGGCGGTTTATGCTTCCATGTTAATGATGTAGTAGTTAGTAATATGTTTTAAGTGTTTGATATTTTGTATGTAGTTGGCTCACATGTAATTTCTGTCATGATTCATGTAACTCTGTAGTCCATGTATTATGACAATTTTGGGTGAATGAAAAGCATGTAGCCTCTTTTTCTATGAGATGTGTGGAATACTTAAAGTGCTTATATAATGTGTTGCTATGCTTTAATCTCACCAACGTTGCACCCTATGTTATATAGGGCATGCCATGGCAATATACGCGGAGAATGGCACGCCTCCTTCTTACTGGCTCGGTGGACCAGACTCCTTCCGGTAGTGATGGTCCTACGGACCGAGGGTTAGGTTCTGATCAGCCTCCTGCTGGTCCTACCGGTGGGCTGCCACCTTACACGCCCCCGGTTCGTGAGCAGTACCGGGCATCATCATCTGCGCAGCATGACTCACAGGCTGCTTCGCCTACAAATAGAATCGAGCAGTTGATGTTGATGATGCATCAGCAGCAGATGCAGCAGTAGCATATACAGCAGCAGCAACACCAGCAACTTATGGCCACTATTGCTGAGGCCTTATCCCAGGGTGGTAGTGCGACTCCACCTACGACATCTACACGTCCTGCTGAGCATTCGGAGCCTCTTGCTCAGTTTGAGGATGTGCCTCTGCCCTCACCCGTTGCACCTCCTACTGAAGATGTCGGTACCCGCGGCTTACTCGAGCGATTTCAATGCTTGAGGCTTCCCTCATTCATGGGTTCTCACAGACCCGAGGAGGTAGAGTTTTGGTTAGACCGCATCTCCAAGATGCTTCGGATGCTGCACTGTACAGAGGCAGAGCAGGTCGAGCTGGCCGCTTTCATGTTTGAGAGGGAGGCCAGTCTATGGTGGGATAGTGTGCTGCGGTCTGTCGCAGCGGACTACGTGTGGACTTGGGAGGCATTCGAGTTCCGGTTCCACGAGAAATACTACCCGCAGACGTACCGACATGAGCGGGAGGATGAGTTTCTGCGCCTCAGGCAGGAAGGCATGACGGTTAAGGAGTACGAGCACCATTTCACAGAGTTGGGCCGCTTTGTCCTGACTATACTGGTTAATAAGCAGATGCGGATGCGTCATTTTTCCTTGGGTTTGCGACCTGATATACGGTCGAAGATATGCTGTATCAGTATACCTACTTATGCGGCACTGGTTCACATGTCTATGACGGCCGAGCAGGATGTGGACCGGTTGGCCCATTCTCGTGGTACCATGGTTCCGAGGCCACGACAGAGTTACAGAGCAGGCCTATCCTAGGCAAGAGGCCTCGTGCTGACTCGCCTCCCAGGATCGCAGCACCAGTGGCTTCGATGAGACGTCCTATTATGACCTGTACGTATTGCGGGAAACAGGGTCATCCTATTGGGAGTTGTTTCGCGTGGATGAATGATAGTGGTTTCTCTCCACCGCAGATGTTGGGTCATTCTCGCCCACAGGCATTATCGACTCCACCGCTACAAACTGCCCCTGCTCATCCTTCTTTCCGACCTCCTGTATCACGTTTCAGACCGCCTCAACGGCCCTTAGCTCCACAGCCGAACCGTTAGCAGCAGGCTCGAGTACATACACTTGTTGCTGAGGCACCTGAGATGACGATTTCGGCCCCGACAGCTTTTGAGGGTACGACTCACATTCATGGTACTTCCGTTTCCTTATTGGTGGACACTAGGTCCACTACTTCTATTATTTCTTGTGGGGCAGTTAAACGTCTATCTTTGCGTACTATTCTCACTAAGGGATTGAGACTCACTATGGCCACTGGGACTTTTTCGGATGTTGCACGGATATGTGAGGGTTGCTCTGTGGATTTGGGTAGCAGCACAGTGCTCGTCGACCTCATTGTTGCTCCGCTATGGCACTATGATGTTATTCTCGGTATGGACTGTCTCTCGAAGGTGAGGGCAGAGATAGATTGCGATACTCGAGTCGTAACGGCCTATGGATCTGACGGCACAGCTTTCACATTTCCAGTGCAGGTCAGTTGGCCCTGCCATGTTGACTGTTATACTGCTTTATTAGCGTCGATCGATGATCCGGCTTTGGAAGATACACCGGTGGTTTGGGAATTTATAGATGTGTTTAAGACTATTCCTGGTTTATCTCCTCGGCGCGAGATCGATTTTACCATTGATCTTACGCCTGGCGCAACCCCCATCTCATTGCCGACTTATCGTATGCCTCCATGTGAGATGGAGGAGCTGCGGAAGCAGATTGACGAGCTAGTAAAGAAGGGTTTCATACGACCTAGTGTGTCTCCTTGGGGAGCACCTATCCTATTTGTGAAGAAGAAGGACGGGTCACTACGGTTATGTATTGATTACCGTAGGTTGAACCAGGTCACGGTGAAGAACAAGTATCATTTGCCCAGGATAGATGATCTGTTTGATCAGTTGAAGGGGGCGAAGTATTTTTTGAATATTGATCTGTAGTCAGGGTATCATCAGCTGCGCGTCAGAGATGAGGATGTGCAGAAGATGGCTTTCAGGACATGCTTTGGGCACTACGAGTTTCTAGTGATGTCGTTCGGTCTTACGAACGCACCAGCCGTGTTCATGGACCTAATGAACCGAGTATTTCGACCATTCCTATACCAATTCGTCATCTTCTTTATTGATGACATTCTGATATACTCTACGAGTCGGGAGGAGCACGAGGAGCACCTGAGAGCGGTGATGGATACGCTGAAGAAGAATCAGTTATACGTGCAGTATAAGAAGTGCGACTTCTGGCGGGAGGAAGTCAAATTTCTCGGACATGTGGTGTCCAAGGATGGGATCGCAGTGGACCTTGCCAAGGTAGCCGTGGTTCAGGATTGGCAGCAGCCTGGCTCGGTTACCGAGGTGAGGAGTTTCCTTGGTCTGGCAGGGTATTACAGACACTTCATTCGAGATTTCTCGAAGATTGCTAGGCCATTGTCTCAGTTGACACGGAAGGATCTGAGTTCGCCTGGAATGAGAAGGCGGAAGCAGCTTTCAAGGAGCTGAAGGATAGGTTGACGTCCGCCCTTGTGCTAGTATTACCAGAGCAAGGGGTGAAATACACGATATACACTGACGCGTCTCACGTTGGTTTAGGTTGTGTCCTGATGTAGAAGGACATGGTGATTTCATATGCCTCGAGACAATTAAGAAAGTACGAGGAGAATTACCCTACACACGACTTGGAGTTGGCAGCTGTTATCTTTGCATTGAAGCTCTGGAGACATTACCTCTACGGAGAGGAGTTCGAGCTTTTCTGCGACCACAAGAGCCTTAAGTACATATTCATGCAGCGAGACTTGAATATGAGACAACGCCGATGGATGGAGACCTTAAAGGACTTCAAGTTTGAGGTTTCCTACCATCCGGGCAAGGCGAACCTTGTAGCAAACGTGTTGAGCCGCAAGAAGGCTATAGCATTTGCGGCTCTGTTGATGATCGCTGAGTGGGACATGGTGGAGTTCGTGCGGGACTTCGAGCAGAGACTCACTGTGGAGGAGCCATTTGAGTGTGTTGCGCACGTTCGGGTGTGACCACTTATTGACGACAGGATCATTGAGGCCCAGGAGGGAGATGTGCGGTTGTCTGAGCTTCGAGAGCAAGCTAGCGACGTCGAGGACTCCGAGTGGAGAGTTGGTTCTGATGGGGGTCTACGATTCCGTGGCCGCCTATGTGTTCCTAATAGTCCTGACTTGAGACAGGAGCTTCTCGAGTCTGCTCATAACTCGAAGCTCACGATGCATCCTGGTAGCACGAAGATGTACCGGGATATGAGACGGTCGTATTGGTGGGATAACATGAAGGCCCACATCGCTGAGTATGTGTCTCATTGTCTGACGTGCCAGCAGGTCAAGGCAGAACATCGCCGACCTCCTGGACTGCTTCAGCCATGCCTATAGCAGAGTGGAAGTGGGACTTCATCTCCATGGATTTCATATCGTGTACGAAGACGAGGAAGGGACACGATTCCATTTGGGTGATTGTGGACCGGTTGACCAAATCGGCCCATTTCCTCCCTATCAGGGTTACGAACTCTGCAGACGAGCTGGCTAGATTGTACATCAGAGAGATTGTGCGTCTGCATGGAGTCCCACTTGAGATCGTGTCGGATAGAGACACGAGGTTCACATCTATCTTCTGGACTCGTATCCAGGAATCGATGGGTGTGAAGTTGAAGTTCAGTATGGCGTTTCATCCTCAGACTGATGGGCAGACAGAGCGGGTGAATCAGATTCTGGAGGATATGTTGCGGGCATGTGTGTTGGACTTCAAGGACAGCTGGGATGATTGTCTTCCTTATGCAGAGTTCGCCTACAACGACAGCTTCCAGGCGACTATTGGTATGACACCATATGAGGCCCTGTATGGTCGTCCTTACAGAGCGCCGCATTGTTGGGCTGAGGTTGGTGAGCGTAGTTTGATCTGCCCAGAGTTGGTACAGGCGACCACAGAGAAGGTCGACATTATCAGGCGTCGGCTTCTTCTGTGCAGTTGCAAGCGTGAAGAGTTACGCCGATACGAGGCGGCGACCGCTTGAGTTCGAGGTCGGAGACCACGTGTTCCTCCGAGTTTCCCCTATGAAGGGAGTCCTTCGGTTCGGGAAGAAGGGGAAGCTCACACCGAGGTTTATCGGTCCGTTTCAGATACTGGATCGAGTGGGTGCTGTGACTTATCGTCTTGCTTTGCCCACACCGCTTGCAGCTGTTCACAACATATTTCATGTATCTATGCTGAAGAAGTACGTTCATGATCCTTCACATATCATCAGATGGGAGTAGGTACAACTGAGCGAGGATGCTACATATGAGTTGTGTCCGACGCGTATACTTGACAAGAAGGAGCAGGTACTGCAAGCAAGGTCATTCTACTTGTGAAGGTACTATGGACGCATCATTCAGTGGAGGAAGCTACTTGGGAGACTGAGGCTGAGGTCAGAAAGAACTACCCTCAGATTCTCGAGGAATACGAAAAGGTACAAATTTTGAGGATGAAATTTTTGTTTAAGGGGGGTAGATTGTAACGACCCGTAAATTTCCGTACAATGGCTCGAGTACCACCTCGACCAAAAATCACTTAGGGTTAAACCCTTTAGAAATTTGACAAAGTTAACTAAGGGCTAAACTAAATTAGCCATGAAATCCAATTGAATCGCTTTAAATACGATCCACAAGACCCAAAACTTGTAGGATCCTTGATGCTAGGTTACCCTAAAACCCAGGATCAAACTCATTACCCGACTGCTCTCGGGACCACATTGAAACTCCGTATCAGGTTTAGACCGCACATCGGGAGTCCAAATAAGACGATGTTAAGGACTTAGGACCGCCTCGCTGGGCTTGACAACCATCTCGGAAATCAGCCCCAGACAGTGTCCCACGGCTGTTCGCTTGAGCCCGGAGCGAAGGAGTGTGAAAATACACTATTCCTTTAGAAGATAAATATCTGGAATAGTGATCTGAGACTTGAAACTTGCGATCAATTTATAAGCAACCAGATCGTCAGAATTTGACCCAAATACACCCTCGGATCAGGAAAAATTTCAGGAACATTTACATGTACTTGAAATTTCGGATCAAGGCCCACTGACCGTTGAACTGAAACTGGTCCGCCACGCGTGATCTGGGAATTCGACTGAGACGAAACCATAACTCCACGTAGATCCAAGGTTAATGAGCTTAAGTCTGACTTTTGGCTCAAGGAGGGCCGCCAGAAACCCCCTTTTGAGCTGAAACAATGCCGAATTAATTATAATATAAGTAAACCTTGAACATAACTCTATTCCAGAGAATTTTTAGGCTATATAAGGACCTTAGGGCAGCCTCTCTCACAGCCATACGAATTTGGGATAAAACCCTAAGAAGAAGAGAGAAAAAAGAGAGAGAAAGCTTGAGAGTTGTGGGAGAAACTCCCTCCTACTGTTTCCAATCACCACACGGGCTGCACCACCCCTTCTTTGACGCTTTTCCGGCGATACCGACTCCGTTTTAAGGTAATAAACCCTAACCATAGATCTGTTTTGAGGTGTATAGGCTATAGGTTATGAAATAGCTAACCGATTTCACTCTTTAGGCTAGAAAACTCCCGAATACAGAAGCTCATCAAACCTTGCTGATCCATTGAGACTCCAAGGAGCAAGGTGAGGACTTTAGGTGTATAGGTTACGGTTTTCAACGCTTTCAATGTCAGATAATGATAGATTCATGATCTGCATGCAATTACACATGTATAAAGCGCTTTCCGTTTTCTGTTTCGATTAAAATTGTAGAATATGGAATTTCACATATTCTAGGTATTCGTATAAAATACCGTATACGTATTTTTTTTGGAAATGTGTTTGACATGTTTATTTATCGTATGGATATACGATATATGGATAAAATACTTATTTAGCTAATCAGATGTCGTAGGTGGAGTCACACTACCACCCTGGGATAAGGCCTCAGCAATAGTGGCCATAAGCTGCTGGTGTTGGCCAGATTCTTTAGACTGCTGTCTCTTCTTCTTTGCACTCTCTTTCTTGATACATCATCAACATCAACTGCTCGATCCTATTTGTAGACGGAGTAGCCTGTGAGTCATGCTGCGCAGAAACCTCCCGAAAGTGCTCTTCCATGCCAAAGCACATGCAATGCGGTGCATGCACGTGATTAGCCAGGTTCTTACTTAGGTTTATTTATACAACAAGATTGGGAAACTAAGGTACCTCCCTTATATCATTTTCCAAACAGTGATCCATTCTAGGGTCGTCAGTCCTAGTAAATCTCATATGATGTTACGGTTCTAGGTCGCTATAAAGGGCTCGTCACCTGATCAGTGTATGCCTAGTTTGTACTCTTGTTGCTACGGAAAGGCTCGTCGCCTCTACGCAGTCTCAGAGTATGCTCAAGGTCACTACGAAGGGCTCGTCACCTGATCAGTGTAGGCTGACAGCTCGACTATAGTGTCCCATACCACTGTATTCGGCTCACGAGACAGTATTGCTCACTGGTCACTACGGGGAGGCTCGTCGCCCCAGCATAGGCCGACAGCTCGACCACGGTGTCCCATACCACCATGTCCAACTCATGAGTCTTAACGGATCAAGGTACCAAGGTTAATGGGCTTTCCACTGGTGAGTTTGGTACCTTAAGTTCAAGCAGTAGCGTCCATACATGGTGAACATACATCAGGTCAATCGGGTTATTTAATGAGCTAGACTAGTACGAGTGCACCTCGAGTCGATCGACATGAAGTGCATAAGCACTCCGTGTGGCCTAACCACTGCAGTCAACCGAAGTACGGCTCGGATTCAGCGAACATGTCTTTTGTGGTAAAACAATCTCAGCCACTAAATCAAGGCTTGTTACCAATTGCCTAGACTATATAATAGTCCTAAACACATTCAATTACAACAAATAATCATATGAGATATTCAAACAGTAATGGATATCATACAAACATTGAGCATTTTAGGGAACACAACTTAAACATGGATTCATACATATTTATACATATACATTACATAGATAAAACGACACTATAATATACGGTACATGGAGGAAATCATATACATAGTTAAAGTAGTTGAGAATCATTTCTCAATACCTTTATACATTACAATTTACTAACTACTTACTCATTCAGACATTTTAACAAACACTTAAACTACACATTTCAACATACATGATGTGTGTTGGTTATACCATGCATCAGGGAAAATTCTTTCACCAAGGAGTTGTCACCTATGCAACAAGCATATATCTGCGACAGATAATCTTGTCAATCACGAATCCAAAATCTATACATATTCAGTTATTTTAGCAAATACATAGAATACACTACATTATACATATTGCATACGTATTTGTAAAGCGAAATAGACGTCACGTTTGGCATGTGAAATAACACCCACGTCAGTAATAAATCATTAACCGACATTGAAAGCCTTGAAAACTATAACCTAAATATATATAGTCCGCACCTTACGTCGGTAAACGCGTATTGAACTCAGTTTGTAAGCCAAGTCGTTGTCTACGACACGAGGGTCACCTATAACATGCAATAGGTTAGCTATTTCATCACTTAGACTATTTGAATCCCTAGAACGGATTAGGGTTAGGTTTTCTTACCCAAGTACAACATTGAAAACACCGGAAGAACTACACGGGAGTGGCGTTTCAGCAGGTGGATTAGCAGGAAAGAATCCCAGGAATCTTCATCAACTTCTCTCTCACTTTCTCTCTCTTTAATCTCTTCTCTCTCCTAGGGTTTTTTTTCCAAATTTGTATGGAGGGAATGAGAGAGGGTTTAAGGTCCTTATATAGGCCTAAAACTGATAGAAATGGCCCCAGGGCCAAGGTATACTCAGGTTATAGCCAAAGGAGGCTTGTCCCGATCCAACGGAGCACTTCTGGAGGTCTCCTTTCTATGTGCAGTTGGACTTAAGCTCCCTGACCATGGATCTAGGTCGAGTTAAGTTTTCAGTCTGATCGAATTTACAAATCGATCGCGGCGGACCAGTTTCCGTTCAACGGTCACCAAAACTCGATCAGGGCCACAAGTACACTGCTATGTATGGGAAATTTCTCTTGATCCGAGGGTATATTTGGGTCAGATTCTGACGGCCAGAATCCTTATATTTGGCCCACAAGCGACAAGTCTCAGATTACTTAAATTTAGATTTTTATTTTTAAAGATATCCACGTTTCTCACACACTTCACTCCGGGTTCAAGTTGTGCGTTTTTAAACACAATTTGGACTTGATTTCCGAGATGGTTGTCAAGCCCAGTAAGGTAGTCCTAACCGTTTGGTTTCGCAGTAATCAGATTTTCGACGCGTAGTCCAGGTCCAATACGAAGTTTCAATGTGCTCCCGAGAGCAGCAGGGTAATGAGACTGATCCTAGATTATATGGTAATGTAGCATCAATGATTCTGCAAGTTTTAGGTCTTACAGTTCGTATTTAAAGTGATTAGTGCTAATTTCACAGGTAAACTAGTTTAGCACTTAGTTAATTTCGTCTAATTTCTAAAGAATTTGGTCCTGAGTGATTTCTGCCTGAGGTGGTACTCGGGTCTTTGTACGGATTTTTTCCGAGACGTTACAGAATCATAGATAAGAATTTATTCTAACCTTTTTATTTTATAACATTAGTTGTAAATTTCTAGTTATTGATGGTATTCCCTTGAATTGATTTAGGATTTGATGATTTTTTTCCAAAAACCCTAACCCTAAGTGTGATTAGGTCGCACCAGACCTTAATAAGTTACGGATCATTTATTCTAGATTTTCTTTTATCAACCCTTGATAGTGTAAGATAATAATTCTAAGTTGTTAGAACTTCATATGCTATTTGTTCTTGAATTGCTTTATTATTGCAACACCTAATGTTATTTGTCGTTGGTAGCCAACGCATTTGATGAAATGCTTGAATAATATGAAATTCATAATATTAGAACTCTTTTATGTCATTTATTAAGTGTAGTTGATGTACCTTGTATTGTATTAATTTGTACATGTGTTTAATTGATATACCCTAGTGTGGTATTAAATTTCCTTATGATTATGATTATGTATTTGATAGTCTAAATTGTTGTTGTAGTGTATTGAGCTCTACAAATTGTTTAAGTGGATGACCTATTTTGGGTTGATGATCCTAGACTTATACGGTCAACCGAGGTTGAACACGTACGACCAACGATATTTGAAATTACACAGGGTGCTTTGCACTCAATGTCAGTTTTATCAAGAATCTCCATAGTCAATTGGATTAGTCTAATGCATAGTCGATTATTCATATGCTTGATAATTGTAAAACGTTCAATGGAATCTATGATACCACCTTTACCATTTAATCTAAGTTCATTCATAATTATTAATGTGTTGCAATCTTACAAAGACTAATGAGTCGAACATGGTAGTATAGGATACCGTGTCCAACCTGTTGGCGTATATTGGGTTGATGAGCCTCCCCATAGTGACCAGTGTGCACTAATGGAGGTGACTCACCATATCACGATAGGATATATAATTGTTGGTGATATTGGTGACAAGCCTACCATGCAGTTATAAGAATCGAGTGATGAATCCTTTCCGCATTAATTTAGTGTTGGTTGACGAGCCCTTACCTTTTTGAAATTGTCCTTGGGTGAAAATGAAGAACTCTTATCATTGAAACGATCATATATTTTGGACATTAGGTGATGAACCTTAAATTGGATCAAGGGACACTAGTGAGGAGCTGCTACGTGCTGCAATAAACCACGTGATTAAGTTAGCTACTCATGATATAATAGTGGTATCTTAGCTTTGCCAATATATTGTTTGAATTTAAATTAATAAAGAATTGGCTAATCATTCATAACATGACATCTGTTGGTAATGGTAGTGACGGGATGGTGTTGACGGTGGTGAGTTATATTACAATAGCACATATATTCTATGGATGATAAAGTTGACAAAAAGTATTACAGTTGTTGTTATTCTCAAGACATACATCTGCATATCATGCCATCCATGCATTTAATAAACTCGATCATAAAATTGTTTGTTTTGTTATGCTATATTATCTATGCTTGATTTTGTTAATAACGTGTGTAACTTACGAAAATGGTACCACTGAGTTGATGGCTCACTCTCTCCTAGGATGGTATTTTAAAATGAGGCATGTCTAAACTCTTTTGATGAGGTCTCGTACTTCCAGGCCTTGGATGGGTTAGTGTAGACTGATATGCTTCACCGCAGTGTTGTTAATGGAGTGTTGGGTAGATATATTTTACTTTTTGATTAATGTATTTTTAGACATGTATATTGGGGTCCCCAGTTGAGTGGACTCCGTGGATTGAGGTTGGATGTATGTATATTTTGGAGATTTTCATGACTACACTTAAATTTGGACATATATTCACTATTTAGTTTAGCTCTTATGATTGTCGGGGTGATCAAAGCTTTGCGTAGATCACCACTTGGGACAACTATTATATAATGTATATCAACCCATACACCCCCTAATGAACTCCAATAGATAGAAACAACCTCCCATAGGGCTACAATACCAATTATTTAGAATTTAGGGCCAAAGAAACATGTTTTGGCAATATAAAAACTTGATTTTGGAGAGCCCCTCCACTCCACACGAATTTTGCCATGGGTTTTGGGGGAAGGAAGAGAGAAAGAGGGAGAAAGAGAAGGTGAGAAAGAGGGAGTGAGTGGTAGGGAGCTTGGATTGAGAGATCCATGCTCTTGGTTTGAAAGACCGCTACAATACAACCCTATGTGCTACCTTACCCTTTGTCAAATCCACCCCTACCGAGAATCGAGGTAAGTTCCACACCCCAACATTCAATTCAAGCAATTTAGTGATAGATCTTTGTTCTCATTGAGTTCTTCTTTGATTTGGATTGAGAATAAGAGTTTTTCCCTAAAAGCCCTAATCCTAAGAGCGATTAGATTGCGTGAAACCCTTCTATGGTGTGGACCATTCTTCTAGGTTTCCTTTTATCAACCCTTGATAATGTTAGATAATAATTTTTCATTGTTGTTAGAATTTCATATACTATTTGTGATTAAATTGCTTTATTATTGCATCCGTAATGTTAGTTGATGTTGGTAGCCAACATGTTTGATGAAATGCTTTATCAATGAAAAATTCCTACTATTAGAATTCTTTTATGCTAATTGATAAGTGATGTTGATATACGATGGATTGTATTAATATACATTGGATTGTATTGATTCGTACATGTATTTTATTGTTATACCCTAATGTGGGATTAATTTGTGTTGTTGATACACGTTGGTTTGTATTGATATACGTTGGATTGTATCGATTCGTACACGTGTTCAAGTGATAACCCTAGTGTGATATTAAAATGTTTTGTGATTGTAATTATGTATTTGATAGATACTGCATTGCTGTTGTTGTGGATTGAGCTCTACAAATTGCTTAAGAAAGTGGATGATCCACATTGGGTTGGCTATTCCAAGCTTATACGGTCGACCGAGATTGAACACGGACAACTGATAATAGTTGGAACTACATGAGATGCTTTGCTATATTGTGTTATGACTATCTGTGCTTGATTGTATTGATAACATGTATAACTTAGAAAAATGGTACCACTGAGTTGATCACTCACTCCCACCTGAGACAATATTTTAAAACACTAAGCAGATGATGTTATCGTTGCAGGTACCATTGAGGTCTTAGATGGGAAAGTGTAGATCGGTATGTTTCATCGCTGCGATGATTTAGAGTGTTGGGTAGAGACTTTACATGTTACACTTTATTCATTTTTGACTTGTATATTGGAGTTCCGAGCTGAGTGGACTCTGTTGATTGGATGGATGTATGTATATTTTAGATTAGTGACTCAATTGCACGTATTTTGAGACTTTTATATACTATTTAACTTAGCTCTTACGATTGTTTGGATGCTAATATAACTGTACAGAGAAATCACGCTTCCGTAAAACAAAAGTACACACTTGAAATATCAGGGATCGAGTGCATGCTTGACTCATGAAATTCTGGGCGCGACACTAGATTTAATACTAATTTAGTTCTAATTAAATCCAAATTAGAGATTAATAGGGGATTAACACTTACCTAGCTAACTGAGTCAACTCGAGTCCATGACTCGACCTTGAACTCAGGCCCAATGAAGAAATCTGATGAAGCCTATGCCGAACTCAGCTCACATATGACGTTAGCCTCTCCTAATATCAGTAAGGACCCCCAAAACTTGATATGCATAGAACATTGGGTTAGAATTTTTGAGGCTCAAAAGAATTAGAGAATATTTCTACGCTCGAAGATTTTCGGTCGGGGAAAGATCGGGACAGCTCACTTGACCTAAATTCAGTGAAAATCGGCCGACATAATTCGAGAAGCATACTAGCAATGGACGAACTTGAACTGACAACCCTCTCTCCTCTTTCCTTCTCCTTCTCCTTCCTCCCTCAGCCCTATGACGGAATTAACACTCCCCTAAGTCAGCGAAACTCAGCCCACGATGATCCATAGCGTCAAAATCTGCACCCACTCTCTCACTTTAAAAAATCCCTCTCTCTATCTCTCATAGCTTTAAAGGGTTAAGAAAATGGTTTGAATGGGAAAAAAAATGAAAAAAAAAAACTTTTATAGCCATCAAATTCCCAATTCGGTGGTTGACGGGTACATTACCCGCGAATCGACAGGAACCAACGGTTCTATTGGTTGGACCGACATAACCTAGACTCCACCTAGTTTATGTTTTTCACAGTTGGTTAAACTGATTGAGGCCATGTTCGCCTCACAATTAAACACTCCGATGTTCTAAGGTTGCTTGATTGATCTCATGACTCTATTGGTCCACCTAGAGTTGAATACTTGATTTAATGTGAACTTTTATTGAGTTTCAAGATTATAGAATTCAAGTTTCACCTAAAATTTATAAGTTCTTCGGGGTTAAACGGGAGTGTGCATGTGTGGTTGCATAATTTAATCGAAAAGTTTTATAAAGATGCTTGAGGATATTCAATACTCGAGTGTTAAAAGACTAGGGTGTTACATGGTCTACCTGAAACTTGAATCATCTTCATTTTTGGCATCACATCCTAAAATAAGCTGTAAAAATAGATGGACGATGTGGATATACAATGCATACATTGAGGTGGGTCCCTATGGGCATGGTCTAACCCACATTGCTGGTTCTAAGGTCAATGCAACTTGGGTGAGACCCTAACCATAGGGACCGACCTCGATGTATGCACTATATATCCACGTTCATATTTTTTCCAACTTATTATAGGCCATGGTCCCACAAATAAAGCAGATAAAAATATTAGGTGGACCACACCACAGGAAACAATTAATGGTTAATGACCATTGAAAACCTTTAGTGGGCCATAAAAGTTTTAGATCAAGTTGATATTTGTTTTTTCTTTTCATATATGTTTGTATGACTTGATCATTGGATGGCCATTAAACATTACGGTGGATGCTAGGAAGCTTTTAATGATGGGAGTTCAATGACCATTGATTCCTGTTGTGTGGTCTACCTTAAACTTGAATCATCTTCATTTTTGGCATCATATTTTAAAATAAGCTGCAAAAACAGATGGAGTGTGTGGATATACAATGCATACATTGAGGGAGCACAACTTGAGTGAGACCTCAAAACCATCCATGTGGGTGAGACCCTAACCATAACATAGAAGGCCACCTCAATGTATGCATTGTATATATAATCCATCTGTTTTCCAGCTTACTATAGTCTGTGGTAAAAATAAAAAATAAAAAAAAAATACTGAATATGACCTTGATCTAAAACTTCTTGGGGCTAGAAAAGGTTTTCAATGGTTATTAACCATTATTTCCTGTGGTGTCATCCACCTGATATTTTTATCTGCTTTATTTTTGGGACCATAGCCTACCATAAGATGGAAAAATAGATGAACGCGTGGATATACAATGAATACATGGAAGGTAAGTCCCAATGGTCACGACTCACCGACATTGCCCATATTGCTGGTTATGGGTATTACCTAACTTGCGCTACTCCAAGAGACGCGGTTTGGTTACTACCCCACTTGTCTCGAGCTAGGGACAAGCTGGGGCTCCGATGGGTCACCGTGATATATGGGTTTTATCCACACCATCCATCCATTTTTTTCATATAAATTTAGGCTGTAATTTCAAAAAATAAGTAGATTTAATTCTTAAGTGGTCAACATATTAGGGGTTACAATCCTACAGTTGAAAGCTCCACAGGGGCATGGAAGTTTTGGATCAAGCTAAAATTTGTGTTTTCCCTTCATCCAGGTCTACATGACCTTATGAACAGATTGGATGGAAAATAAACATTATGATGGGTAGGGAAAGTTTCAACGGTAGTAGTCGTCATTAGCACTACTGCTTCCTTTGGTGCGGTCCACTTGAGCCTTCGATCTGTCTTATTTTTTGTCACACTAAACTGATATGAAAAAAAATGGATGGACAGCATGGATAAAATCCATACAACAGGGTGACCCTTGGAAGCCCCAGTTTGTCCGCATCCCCCTTGAACTGGATGAGGTTTGGATAATGAACCTAGCACTAGCCGGGCGCAGACTAGGTACTACCCCTACCTGTTCGAGCTCGAGAGGCAAAGGCTCTGAGGGTCACTGACAGACCACCTTGATGTTTGAATCTATCCACACTGTCCATCCATCTTTTCATATCATTTTAAATTATCAACCCAAAAATAGAGAAGATCAAAAGCTCAAATGAACCTGGGGATTAAATTCCTACCGATGAAAATTTCTCAGGGACTACAAAAGTTTTGGATCAAGATGATATTTATTTTTTCAATTCACACGGGTTTATATATGACCGTATCAACAGGTTGGATGGCAAATAAAAAACACGGTTGACAGTGAGAAGGTTTCAATGGTGTGTGTTGATGCAAAAATCTGGATCACTCTCCACTCCTCGTGATGTTGATCGGATAGACCCTGGTCCTGCACAAAGGGTGAGCAAAGGAGACCCTGGCTAAGACGGGGGACTCTCCGATGCTTAAGTCAGGTCAAGGGAATCGAGGTCTTAAGTCGAAGAGTTGAGGGAGAGTAAGATGTTGCGTCCCTGCAGCAATGACGTCTTCGTGTATTTATACCTGACTGTATGATGATCCGCATCCACTAATCACGGCATGACTCCCTTAATCAGAGGGATTTTAAGATCATGGAGATACTGTACGCAATCCAAGGATCACGTAACACGATATGCACATCATGCGTATTCAAGAGAATCGGGGTCTTAAGTCGAAGAGTTGAGGGAGAGTAAGATGTTGCGTCCCTGCAGCAATAACGTCTTTGTGTATTTATACCTGACTGTATGGTGATCCGCATCCACTAATCACGACATGACTCCCTTAATCAGGGGGATTTTAAGATCATGGAGATACTGTACGCAATCCAAGGATCACGTAACACGATATGCGCATCATGCGTATCTGTGTGCGACATTATCGCCCACGTCCTCTTATCGCAGTTTCTAAGTTTAGCCCAAGGAGCGTCGACCTCAACCTCCGCCTCGGAGCATGGGATCGACTCGGACTTTTTTAGTAGGTAAGGTAAATCCAGCCCGAGGGATATCCGTCTCAACCTCCGTCTCGGAGCATGGGATCGGCTTGGACCTTTTCGGTAAGTAAGGAAAGTCTAGCTCGAGGGATGTCCGTCTTAATCTCTGCCTCGGAGTATGGAGTCGGCTCGGACCTTTCCATAACAGAAGCCCCCTACTCTTCGAGGTCTGCTAAGAGCTCAGAGAGTAATCATTCGGAAGATCAGTCGCTTTGTCTAGCGGCTTTTCCGAGCGCGTTGTAACTCTTGTGTTTCAAATTCTTACGCCTGTGGGGTTTCCCGCCCATGAGTTCCTGCACAGCGGATGCGTGGTACGGTTTAGATCTCAAATCACTGCCTACCTATGACCTGTTGCCGTGTATACTTGGAGTAATGCGTCGGATGACATTTTTCCTTGTTTAGGCGTTGCTTCGTTTATCCGAAGCACGCTGTTTGATGTCAGAGACGTACGATCTGACAATGTACGAGCCAATGGTGTGTGGCCACGTCAGTCCTAAAGCCGATTTACGGCGATTCGGCTGCGACCATCATTGCTGGTCATCAATGCAGGGGCTTGTTGCGGTCTATAAAACCCTCCAGAGATTTCTTCACTTCATTCTCATACGTTGTGTTCGAGCCGACATCGGAAGGGGCGATTTTCGGCGAAGGCGATTCCGGCCATTTAGTAATTTTTGGTCGAGCGATTTCGACGGATTAAACATTTCCGGCAGAAGCGATTTTCGGTGACCTTTCGGTGAGTCCTCTTGCCCTTCTTTGCATTTTCTACTTCTTGCTTAAGATGTCGTCCGACCTAGAGACCGTGCGAGGTTACATTGATGACTCCGAGCTAGAGAGTTTCGACAACGGGAGAGGGGACTCTGAGGGCCCTTTAGAAACAGTGCCCTTGTATCCTCCGCCTCGACGGCAAAAGGAGACGGGGGCCCGGGCTCACGGGGCTGGCAAGAAGAAATCTGCTCAAGCCCCCCGGATTGCATCCACTGGGGCTACTGAGATGCCGACAAGTGGGAGGGCCTCGGAGGTAGTCCTCGGAGGTTCCGTGCTATCGGACAATCAAATAGAGTGGATACGCATGGAGTTTCAAATTCCTGCCTCCGTTCGGATAAGGGCCCTTGGGCCACTCGAAGCCGTCGGCGCGCCTGCTGAGGGAGAAGTCGCCATTTTTCTTTGCGCATTGCAATGTGGAGTCCGACTTCCCCTACATCCCTTCATCCGAATTATGATGGCTCACTTAGGCTTGACTCCTGGGCAGTTGACCCCCAACACTTGGAGGGTGCTCATTTTGGCTTTCATCATTTGGCGGCAAGTAGGGAACCCGGAGCTGACCCTATAGGAGTTGCTGAGTTTGTACTTAGTCAAGCATGACGGCAATGAGTCATGGTATTATTTTGTGACCCGAGGCAGTAAGGAGTCGGGACTGGTTCTGAATCTTCCATCCTCCAACAAAGAATGGAAGAATAAATGGTTTTGGGCAGTGGGTGAATGGGAGGCACCTGTATCCGAAGTTAAGACTTTGATGGCCCGTGTACCCACTCGTTTTTCAAAACCAGGTCAGATCAATTAACTCTTTTTTTATATCCTCTTCTATTGCATCAGTCAGACTGAGCTTTTTATTCCCATTTTTGGCAGAATTCGCTAGAGGTCCACCCATCCTTGATTCGGATCAGAAGAACCGAGTTGCCAAGGCAAAGGCGAGATCCGGGGAGCTTCGTTCCTGGTCGAATCTGATCACTGGCACCAATCTTCACTGGTCTGGGCTATGCAAATCCCTGCCTCTCCCGACTTCTTTCAGTGAGTATTCCTTTTGTTCATTCCGGCGGAATAGGACTCACTAGTTAGGCCGTTAACGCCTCACTTTTGTAGGTTTGGTTGAGGCGTCAGGTTCTCGGAAGAGGAGGGTGGCCCTGACAGTAGAGGAGTTATTGAAGCCCGTGGTTCGGTAGAAGACAACTGTTCGGAGGAGGCGAATAACCCCTCGTGAAGAAGGTCCTTCGAGTCTAGGTACTGCAATTTTGACTCCAGTTACAACCGTAGTCGCGACAGTCCCTGCGGCTGCGGCTGTGGTTACTACAGCCCCGTCTCCTGCTCCGATAACTCACGCGATAGTGTGTGCTGAGGACCATCTCTTAGCGGTCGTTAGTTCAGCTCCCGCGACCATAGCTCCTTCCATTCCGCATGCAATTGTTCCTCTCATCGGGGAAGTCCGTCCGTTCGCTCCTTGCATAGCTATTCCTTCATCCTCCGAGTGGGAGGAAGCCGTTCGGATGGTCGACGCCATGATTACTCCCCCGAGGTTGGAGGTGACCTTGGGGCCGAGGCCCAAGCTTCAGCTGGTAGCGGGACCGGTTTTGCGGTGGCAACTGACTCTGCTCACGTGGGAACGAGCGGAGGAAAATTCACACCGGGCTACCATCTATCCTGCTTGACCCCCTGGGCTTCAAAGCATGCTCCTGAGGAGAGTATAGCTAACCTCCTTGACAAGTCGGACAGCTCCTTCCTAAATAATTTGGCTTCCGTTTTCTATATGGTATCTTCACTGTCTTTTGTCGTTTTCCTTGTACTTGCGATTTTCAAACGTTTGATTCATTTATTTTTGTACAGACTGTCCGAAAGCTTTTATCGGCTCGGGGAAGTGCGCGAGAGGCGGAAAAAAGAGAAGCTGAGCTGGAGGCCCTCAAAACTCAAATAGGGTCTTATAGGAGGAGAATACCTCCCTCCGACTTTCGCAAGGCGAGCTACTTCAGCGAGTTGAAGAAGGGAAAGCCAAGGAACATCAGTTACAGGAGACTGTTGTCGACCTTGAAGCTAGGGAGCAGCGGTTGCAAGGGGCAGTAGAGGACTTAACGGCTCGAAGTGCTACAACTGCCGAGTTGACCCGGGCTAGGGCCCATGCGAACTCGTTGGCCCAGGAGAACACTTGACTGGGGGAAGCTCTTGATCGAGCCAAGGTTGAGGCGGTGGAGGAGCAGGCCCGAGCCATTGCTCAGGCGAAGGAAGCTCAACGAGCCGAGGATGCAGCCTCTTTGGCTAAGGCGGTGGTTGAAGCAGTAGAAGCCTTCAAAGTTTCAAAGGAGAGGGATGCTGAGGCCGCCAAGTTCTATGGTCATGGATACGATGATTGTATTGAGGCGGTCCTGAGTTTATACCCGGACCTTAACCTCGACCCAATACTCCTTGAAGAAACTGAAGAGCCGCCTGCAGATGAGGTCCGCCTGGATTCTGCCCCTGATGCTCAAGCTCCCCCGTCACCCAAGTAGTTCAAATTTCCTTTTACTCCCTTTTTTTTGGGCTTAATTGGAACTTAAATTGGTTGGAATTCTTCTTTTTGGTTGCTCTTTTGACCTTTTAATAAAGGTGTGGATGATGATTTTTTATACGTTAATCTGTAGCTGAATTCTTTTTGAATGTTGATTGCAAACCTCTTGGTTATCAAGACGAGCGGTTGATCTCGCTTACGACGTAGCCTGAGCTGACCTCATGCTAGCGTTTCCTAACACCATCTCGGTCTGAGCTATTAAGGCTCGTTTATTGAGTCTGGGCCCTAAGGGGTTGGTTCATCCCACAATCGGCGAGACTCTTCTATTTCATCCGTTAATTCGCGAGCCGACCCCTATGTTAAGGGAGTTGACTCGGCGCTTAGGCTTTTTCCCTGGTTTAGGGGATACCGTGTAGAATTTGTGGGATAACATGTTGACCCTTTTTTCAAGGGATTAATCCGTTAAATCCGCCCCTGCATATGAGAGGCAACTTTTCCTTAGTCGAGAATCCGTTCATGTAGATAAGAAGATGCGAATTTTATTAAGAGCCTTAAAGGCTTGTTGCTCAGAGGCGTATATTTATTGAAAGCCTTAAAGGTCAGCCCGTCATGGATAATAAACTTTTAAATGCTCGGCATTCCAGGGATGGGAAAGCTGGCGACCTTCGAGGTCTTCTAGGTGGTAGGAGCCTGGTTTGGTTGATCGAACGACCCGATAAGGCTCTTCCCAGTTTGGTCCGAGTGTACCAGTATTCGGCTCAGCGGTACTCTGGAACACTCGACGAAGGACTAAGTCCCCTGGTCGGAATCGCCTAGCCTTGACTTTCAAATTGTAGAACCGCGCCACTTGTTGATGTCGAGCAGCGACTCTGAGCTTTGAGGTATCTCTAGTTTCTTCAAGCAAATCTAAGTTTGCGGCAATTTGCTCGGAATTCTATTTTTTTTTGGAAGCTCCCGACTCGGGCCGTAGGAAGACCAATCTCTACTGACATCATTGCTTCCGAACCATAGGAGAGTGAGAATGGAGTTTCTCCTGTTGAGGACTGAGCTGCGGTCTTATAGGCCCAGAAAATAAACGAAAGTTCTTCTGCCCAACTTTCTTTTGCCTTTTCCAGTTTTGTCTTGAGATGATGTTTGATGACCTTGTTGACTGCCTCTACTTGTTCGTTCGACTGGGGATGTCGGGGAGAAGAGTATGCATTCGTGATGCTGAGTCCTCGGCACATATTTCAAAATTTGTCGTTATCGAACTGTCGGCCATTGTTTGATACGATGGTTCGTGGAATCCCAAACCGCCAGATGATATTTTTCCAGACGAAGTCGATCATCTTCTGCTCTGTAATTTTGGTGACCGGTTCGGCCTCAACCCATTTGGTGAAGTAATCCACAGCAACACTGACGAATTTGACCTGTCCTTTCCCCGTGGGTAGAGGGCCAATAATATCGATTCCTCATTGAGTGAATGTCCAAGGGCCGCTCATAAGGGTCATTTCTTCTGCCGGTTGCCTCGGCACGACCGCAAATCGTTGACATTTATCGCATTTTCGGACGTAATCTTTAGAATCCTCCTTGATAGTTGGCCAGAAGTACCCTTGTTTGAGTATCTTCAGGGCTAAGGCCCAACTGCCGAAATGATTTCCGCAGATTCCTTCATGAATCTCTCGCATTACGTATTCCGCCTCATCGACTCGGAGACACCTGAGGTAGGGCTGGTAATGTCCCTTCTTGTACAAGATACCATCTAGGACGATGTATCGAGCTACTTGGACTCTGAGCCGCCTAGCTTCCAGCCTGTTTGAGGGAACCTCTCCTGTCACGAGATAATTAAGGATCGGATCTATCAAGTTCGAACTCGCTTAAACTGGGTTGACTTCTTTCTCCTTTTTACTGATGCTTAATTGTTCCAAAAATTCGACGAGGATGATTCGTGGGATCTTCCCCTCCGCAGCTGAGGCGAGTCGCGCTAGGGCATCGGCCTATGAGTTTTCTGCCCTTGGGATTTGATGGATCATGCAGTTCCGAAATTTCTCGATTAATTTCCTCGCCTCATCAAGATAGGCCATCATCCTCGTTTCCTTAGCTTCGTACTCGGCAGAGATGTGATTTACTATCAGCTGAGAGTCGCATCGGACTCGAAGAGACTGGACGCCTAAACTTGCTGCCAGTCTGAATCCGGCTAACAAAGCTTATATTCTGCCTCATTGTTTGAGGCTCTGAATCCCAATCTGATTGCGTATTAAACGGTTGTGGAGTCGGGTGCAGTCAAGACGATCCCGGCCCCGGCCCCTTTGACATTGGATGACCCGTCCACATAGAGAACCCATCCTGGATCTGATATTACTTTTTGATTGCTTAGAGAAGCGGGCAAACTTGCTTCAACTTCGGCACCAATCTTTTCGGCGCTTGGAGTGAATTCGGCGATGAAGTCGGCTACGGCTTGCTCTTTGATTGTCATCCTCGGACGAAATTGAATATCGAACTCACCGAGCTCGATGGCCCACTTAGTTACCCAACCTGACACCTCGGGCCTCTGGAGAACTTGCTTGAGAGGGGAATCAGTTAACACAATTACCGAATGAGCTTGGAAGTATGGGCGTAACCTTCGAGCCGAAATAACGAGGCTAAGTGCCAGCCTTTCTAGGCGTGAATATCTTATTTCTGCCGGCACCAAAGCTTTGCTCACGTAATAAATAGGGTGTTGTTTGCCTCCAACCTCCCTAATCAGAGCCGAGCTGACGGCCGAGGCTGAGACTGCGAGGTAGAGGAATAGGAGCTCGCCTTCTTCAGGTTTGGACAGTAGGGGGTGAGCCCAAGTATTGTTTCAGCTGCTGGAAGGCTTGCTCGCACTCCGGCGTCCATTCTACCTTCTTATGACCCTTCAATTGCTGGAAGAAGGGGAGGCACTTATCCGTCGCTCTGGAAATGAAACGTCCGAGTGCTGCGACTCAACCCGTGAGGCATTGTATATCCTTGACGGTTCGAGGCGAACTCATGTCGAGGAGCGCCTTAATTTTATCTGGGTTCGCCTCAATACCCCTCTGACTGACTTGGAAGCCGAGGAATTTTTCCGAGCCGACTCCGAAAACGCACTTTGTTGGGTTCAGCTTCATCTGGTATTCTCGGAGGACGGCAAACGTTTCTCTAAGATCCGTCAGATGATCGGCGGCTTTGATACTTTTTACTAGCATGTCATCGACATACACTTCCATTGTGCGTCCGATCTGTTTGGAGAACATCCGGTTTACTAGCCTTTGATACGTAGCCCCAACGTTTTTCAGGCCAAATGGCATGACTAGGTAACAGTAGAGCCCCTTGTTTGTGACAAAGGTAATCTTCTGCCTGTCTGGGGGATGCATCGCGATCTGATTATATCTGGAATAGGTATCCAGGAAAGAGAGCAACTCATGCCCCGCTGTGCTGTCCACCAGCTGATGATCCAAGGCAGCGAGAAACTATCTTTCGGGCAAGCTTTGTTCAGATCCGATTAATCTACGCAGACCCATCATTTCCCGTTGGCTTTCTTTACGAGGACTACATTTGCGATTCAATCGGGATAATGTATTTTTCTATAAATCCTGCGTTGAGTAGGATAGAGACCTTGTCGGCTATTGTCTCATACCGATCGACATCGAACAACCTTCTTTTCTGCTTGATGAGTTTATGATCTGAATCCACATTTAGCCTATGGACCATGACTTCTGGGGAAATCCCGGGCATATCTTGGTGAGACCATGCAAAGAACGTTAGGACTTCGTGCCGTTGTTCAGGATTCAGTGACGTCCCGAGTTGAACAATTCTGCTCGGATCAGCTTCATCAAGCGACACTTTCTCTAGGTCTTCCACGGACGAGCACTCCACAGGCCCTCTGGGGTCTAGGACGTTGATGAAAAGCGCCTACTTAACTGACCCCTTCTTTACCGCCACCGCATAACATCTCCGAGCTTCTCGCTGATCGCCTCAGAGGTATCCTATCCCGCCTTCAGCGGGAATTTCATCATCAGGTGGTAAGTAGAAACCACTGCTCTCATTGTATTGAGAGAAGGTTTGCCAGGATAACGTTGTGTACGGATGACACATTGACAACTAAGAAGTCCACCATAAGTGTGACCTGATGCTGTCCTTCTCCCGCAGTTATTGGGAGGGAAATAGCTCCTTCGAAAATCACCCTTTCTCCGGCAAAGCAGTGCAAAGGGGTCTGCACAGGTCTGAGATGAGATCGCGGAATCCCCATTCTTTCAAAAGCATCAGAGTAGAGTATATCAGCCGAACTCCCGGTGTCGACTAAGATACGGTATACTTTACGATTCGCTATAGTCATGGTGACTACTAAGGCGTCATCGTGTGGGTGCTGAATCCCGCGCGCATCTTCTTCCGTGAAAGTCAGAGTGCACGGACTGACTCGAAGTTCCTTACTGGGCCGTTTGGCCAAATGGACGTAGTGTTCTGGTTCTGACTTCCGGGAGTGAGCCTTTCGTGCCCTATTCGAATCTTCCCCCCCCAGACGAACCCCCGAAGATAGTGCGGATTTAGGCGGGCTCCTCCGCGGCGTTATTTTGCTGCTTCCGGTCCCTTTCCTCTCTTCGAAGGGCTTTTCCTTCCTTTGTGTATCGACGCAGGTGTCCTTTCTAAATGAGAGCTTCAATCTCATCCTTAAGGTCAACACGATCATCCGTGTTGTGACCGTGGTCACGATGGAAGCGACAGTACTTGCGTTTGTCTCGATGATCCGGATCGGCTCTCATGCAGACGGGCCAGTTCAATAACTTCTCTCCTCGGATGTCCAGTAGGATCTGTTCGGTGGATGTGTTAAGGGGGTGTAGGAGCGAAATTTTTCCTCTGGTCTCCTACTCGGGTGATGATCGCGAGAGGTGCGTTCATCGGTCCCTTTGTTAGACGTATGAGATTCCTCGTTCCTGAGCCTCTTCCCCTTAGCATTCGACTCGGTCACTTGGACACTTTTACAGGCATTGGTGAATTCCTCTGCGTTGGTATACTTCCGAGCTCTGGCCATAAGTTCAGCTAGTGTTTTTGGTGGATTCTTTCCCATGGAGAAGGTAAACTTTCATTCTTTCAAGCCACTGAACATAGCGGCGAGGGTCATTTTGTCATCATCGTCCTCCACCAGTAGCGCTTCCTTGTTAAAGCGGACGATGTAATCCTTTAGTGACTCCTTCGACCCTTGCTTGATAGTAAGCAGGTGAGTGTTGGGTTTCCGACTTCTCTTACCGCTGATGAACTGGGTTAGGAATAGTCGGCTCAACTCTGCGAAGGAGGGGACTGAGTTTGGTTTGAGTTGCCGGTACTAACTCCGAGCGGATCCCGTTAATGTAATTGAGAACCTTCGGCACATCATTGCATCCGTCGCTGTCTGAATCTGCATCCAGGAGCGGTAGGCTTCCATGTGTTCGGATAGGTCCCCAGATTCAGAATATTGAATGACGGGAGGTATCCGGAACCTCTGAGGCATCACCTCGTTCATGATTTCCTAGGTGAAGGGAGGTTTGGTCTCTTCCATCATTGCCTGGACGGCAGCGGGAACTGACGTTGGTTGCTGTTTTTTCTCCAGAGCTAAGAACTTGTTGTTAAGCTCCTCGAACCGTTTCTCCCATGGATCTCTATTTTCTGCCACAATCTTTTGGACGTTCTCTCTATCTGGACTTCTCTTCTCTGGACTTCTCCTCCCCCTCCTCTGTTCCAACAGATGACGGAGATCCGTTGGTGCCAGGGCTGAAGTAACCGAGGCATTAGTCGGAGCTCGCGTTACGGTGTTCCGGGCCGAGGATCGGATTTGGGTCGGAAAAGGATGTTGACTCGATAGGAGCACCTGAGGATGCGGGGGTGCCTCAGGCCTCACACTCCTTAGCGCGGAGTGCGCTTCGACAACCGGGCCGACTGGTTCGGGGACCGGGTCTTCTTGAGCCGGACGTAACTGCGGCTCCTGTTGCTACTTCATCCCGTTCACTTCATCACGTAAGGCTTGTATTTCGCCCTGCATGGCTCGATACTTGCTTGCCCAATTGCGCGAACGTTGGGAAGGTCCCGGGGCTGATTCCGCATGAAGTAGTGATGAGGAACGAGTTTGTTCGTTTTGCTCTGGTTCCGCAGCTACCGTTTTCTTTTTTCCTCTCGCCATTGTACTCGAGAATAGGAACCTGACCTTTTGTATTAGCTTCCCACAGACGGCGCCAAAAAATGTCGATGCAAAAATCTGGATCACTCTCCACTCTTCGTGATGTTGATCGGATAGACCCTGGTCCTGCACAAAGGGTGAGCAAATGAGACCCTGGCTAAGCCGGGGGACCCTCCGTTGCCTAAGTCAGGTCAAGGGAATCGGGGTCTTAAGTCGAAGAGTCGAGGGAGAGTAAGATGTTGCGTCCCTGCAGCAATAGCGTCTTCATGTATTTATACCTGACCGTATGATTATCCGCATCCACTAATCACGGCAGGACTCCTTTAATCAGGGAGATTTTAAGATCATGGAGATACTGTACGCAATCCAAGGATCACGTAACACGATATGTGCATCATGCGTATCTGTGTGCGACATTATCGCCCACGTCCTCTTATCGCAGTTTCTAAGTTTAGCCCAAGGAGCGTCGACCTCAACCTCCGCCTCGGAGCATGGGATCGGCTCGAACTTTTTCAGTAGGTAAGTCCAGCCTGAGGGATATCCGCCTCAACCTCCGTCTCGGAGTATGGGATCGGCTCGGACCTTTTCGGTAAGTAAGGCAAGTCCAGCCCGAGGGATGTCCGTCTTAATCTCTGCTTCGGAGCATGGAGTTGGCTCGGACCTTTCCATAACAGTGTGCATTCTTAGCACAGTTGCTTCCTAAGGTATGGTCCATTTGAGCTTGGATAAGGCTTATTTTTGATCCGATACTCTAAAATGATACGAAAAAAATGGATGGACAGTGTGGATAGAATCCCCCTCAGTGACACTCGGAGCCTCCGCCTGTCCCGAGCTCCGAACAGGCGGGGTAGTACTGGTACCTAATCCGCGCCTGCGCCAGCCAAACCGCGTCACCTCTTACCTGTCTCAGTTAAAATAATAATAATAAATAAATAAAAAAAGAAAGAAAAGAAAAGAAAAGAAAAGAGAAGAGAAGAAGAACAGAGGCGGGACATCTCACGAGAGAGAGAGAGAGAGAGAGAGAGAGAGAGAGGATGGATGGTCCACCGGTGAACGACTGTTGCTCGGTCTGCCATGACAACTTCAACCTTCCTTGCCAAGCCAACTGCTCTCACTGGTTCTGCGGTCCGTTCATTTCATCACCACCACTTTCATTCAACATCCATCCCCATTCTTTCATTCTTCTCATTAATTATGTCTTTGATCCAGCAAAAACCTAGGGCTTAGATTCCGCATGAAAATTAGGGCACTACATAGATGCATTTATTTTCTTCACTTTTTTTCCTCTTTCCATTGATTGATTATCTTGTCTAATCAGTTTTTGAGGTCGGTTGGTTCCTCTACAAATCCGTGTAGAATTAAGTTTCTTCTACACGTGCTGCGGTTGCTGAAAGTTCGAGGTCCCTAAAATCAGGCCAATCCAACCATCACGTGGTCCACCGCATGAATTTGGAGGGTTTTGTTTTGTTTTGTTTTTTTTTTTTAAATTTTTTTTTAAAAATGGTTGTACGTATGTTGTGTCCTATGATGTGGATCACCTAATGATTGTATATGCCTAATTTTTGGGTCATCTCATCATCATGGTAGGGATCACATGATGCACAGTCTGGATGAGATATAGACAAAATAGTTAGCCCCACCATAGGAAACAGTTAAAAATCGTCTGAAAACCTCCAGATCATGTGGTGGCCCATATGATGGTTGGATTAGCCTGAATTTTCAGGTGTCCAAAATTCAGTATGGAACACGACCAGGATGAACAGGTCAGATGCCATACACGCATCCTGGTGAGCCCCACCTGCAGCACTTGAAGAGTAACTTACTCTACATGGACTTGTAGAGGCATCAGCGTCATAGTTTTTCAACTATTTGATGAATTTTGGAGCTGCTTGGTAATTTAACAGGAGAGTAAAACAGTACTTAGTGTGAAAATCCAGATGGCAATGTCACAATTATCAATCATGATCTTTATGTTTCATGGCTAGCTATTAGCCTCCTTGTTTCGTTGGATACTGGTAATGGAGGAATTATACATTCCTCGACCGCAGTCTATGCAAGGGACGCATACAACTCTCAACTGGAGAATTGACAACATGCCTGGGTTTTTCAGTTTGTACAAGTGGGGCCCATGGTTTAGTGATCTGAACTTTTGCTATTTCGGAACCCGTTGGGGAAATATGATACCTAGATACTTGCATATGCTCAGCATATCGTGTCGGACACGATGCGAGACCCAATGTTGGATACTTGTAAGGTACTTGAACAGATATGTTATGACCAACCCCTTTTGCATTGGGTTCCTCTTTTATTTGTCACTACAATTTTTTTAGATTCTAATTATGGTTTACACTCATATATGTGAGTAATTTCGTAAAATGTGTTGCAATACAAACATTGTAAACCTTTAATTTCATTAAGTCTAGCATGCGACAAAGACTACTAAAAGACAACAAAATTTGGTTTATGAAACCACAAGCAAGGGCATGGTTCAAAGACTAAAAGACAATGCCATGTCCTAGATTTTGAGAAACAAAGACTGGCATCCTCCCTCCTTTCATCCATGTCCCTGTTGTGTCAATAGACATGGGTGCCCCATGCACTAAAACTCTCTGTAATTGGAAGACTAAGAAGGATTGTGTCAATAACAAAGGCATCCGAAGAAGTAGACTAAATAGGCTAAATAGGAAGAAATTGGCAAAACATTTTAGGAAAGAGTGACGTGAACTCACTAAGAAACATATGGAGGCTCAATATTCTTTATTTAGCGGCTAGAATCAACGAAGAAATTGGTTAGCACTTTAAATAGATATAGAACTTCCAAATTATTAGCTGATTGTTTTCATGTTGAAAACAGGGCTTAAACCCAACACAAGTCCATATTTTTCTGAAATAAAGGCTCATAGTGCATGGGAGTCTTGCGTTACCAAAGTCCAAGTACATGCATCGAATATGGCAAGGAATAGGTTTGGCAGATCCTCAAAATCCGAATTGTCAAAATATGGATATGGCAAGAAATTATTATTGCTCATAAGCATTATATGTTAGAATTCTTTCCCAACCATATTACAATTGAATTCGTTTTCCAATGACACAGTTTACTAGAAGTTCTAATTAATTGATAGTTTTTAGAGTTCAAAATCTTAGTAAATTTGAATTTCAAGTCTCGGGAAAGGGATGTCCCATATCCTTACATGAATCTGAGTTTTGGACTCAAGAAGTCCAGTTTTCTGAAGGACCCGAGTATCACAGCATGGGATCACGAACTGGCAAATGTCATGCTGACATCAGATCATCTTGAACTGTTTTCTGGTTCGTTTCTTATTCGAAGAAACTGCAGGGTGATCTTTGGTTGGTTGGGTATGAAATCGGAATTGTCCAATCTGATTGATTGTCTCACATTTGATTTGGTCTTTTCCAATCTTCCTCTTATTTTAGCATTAGTTGGAGCTTTCTTTCAGTCGTCAACCGTCAGGAATATTTCAATCTTCTCATGCGATTGCATCATTATTTAGGCTTAAGATCAAACACCCAGCGATATTGGTAGTTTGGAACTATTAATCTCACTGCAACATACAAATGCTTGATTACAATATGTTCCTCAACTTCAGGCCGCTTTGCTGTAAGATATAGGTTTGGTTAGAAAGCTGTCATTGTTCTATTCTAGTTTTTAAGCACATTTTTAAAAATTGGATCGGACTGGACACAAAAATGGTCTAGATTCACTCGAAACCTGGGTCAAGTGATTTAATTAAAAAAATTATACATTTATGTTGGTGAACCTTGAACTTGTAATCTCCCTTTAAACGCCAAAATTTATTATCCACTATTCCAGAGGTGTCTTCTTAACAAGTTGTTTTAAAGCTTGGGCCAGACCACGACCCATTTTCTCTGGGTAGTTTGGTCCAACCACCTATCCAACTAGCCAAACCTATTTTAGCTCAGGGAATATAGCCTGGGCCAGACCGCGACCCATTTTCTCTGGGCAGTTTGGTCCAACCACCTGTCCAACTAGCCAGATCAGTTTCAGCTCAGGGAATATATATATATATATATATATATATATATATAGAGAGAGAGAGAGAGAGAGAGAGAGAGAGAGAGAGAGAGAGAGAGAGAGAGTAATGGTCTCCTACGAACCATACCGCAAGGAATTGATGTGCGAGCCTTCATGTAAGCTGTGACATGAGGAGAGCGGCTGGGATTCAGCTGCATTGAGAGAGGGAGAGTTTTCAAAAAAAGACTCTCCTACATTCAATGAGACACTCTTGGAATTGCAAGCGGATTTCACACAAAAGCCTTTCGTTGGAAGATCTTGTGCAAGGATTCTGTGTGGGGCCCACTATGATGTTTGTGATAAATCCAACCCGTCCATCCATTTTTCGAAATCATTTTAGGACATGCGACCAAAAATGAGAAGGATCCAAAAATTAAATGGGCCACATGAGAGGAAACAGTGGGGATTTAGTGACCACCGTTGAAACATTCATATGGCTACAAAAGTTTTGTATCGGTTTATGTTCCTGGTGTTTTCATTTCATCTCAGTGAAAATGAACTTATAAATGGTTTGGATGGAATATAAACACCAAGGTGGAGCCTACGAAGGTTTCAACGGTAAGCATTCCTTTCCCCACTTTTTCATCTCGTATGGCCCACTTGAATTTTGGATCCTCCTCATTTTTGGTATAATGTCCTAAAATGATATCTAAAAATGAATGGACGGGTTGAATTTCACACAAAGATCACAGTGGGCCCCACATATAATCCTTTAGTGGGATTCTCATGGGAAAGACTTTAGCAGGAAATCCGTGTCCCTTGGGTTTGGGAAACGGACTGGCTACTCCCCTGCCACCGGCCAATGGCAGGTGGTCGGTGCTATGTGGGCCCCACCATGATGTATGTGTTTCATCTATGTCGTCTATCTGTTTTTCTAGATCATTTTATGGTATAAGACCAAAAATGAGGTGTATCCCAATCTCAAGTGGACCCACATTATAGGAAACAGTGTTGAATGGACGTCAACCATTAAAATTTTTTTGGGGGCCATAAAAGTTTTGGATCAAGATGATCTTTGTTTTTTCCCTTCATATGGGTCTGTATGACCTAATCAACAGATTGGATGTCAAATAAACAGTACAGTAGGCCTTAGGATGATTTTAACAATGGGCATCACTCTCCCCACTTTTTTCTGTCGTGGGGTCCACTAGAGCTTTTGATCTGCCTCATTCTTTGGATAATGCCATAATATGATCTCTCAAAATGGATGGACGGTGTAAATATAATACATACATCATAGTGGGACCCACATAACTTGGTGATGTGACTTCAGCTACTCAACCTCTAGTTAGGTAATCCGCGTCCCACTACGAGACGGAAGCGGATTGGTTGGTGTACCACACACCAGCTATATAGCTGGTGTATTAACGTCAACAAGTTCTGTGGGTCCCATCATGAGGTATGTGTTATATCCAAAACGTCCATCCATTTGGCAAGCTCATCTTAAGGCTTGAGCCGAAAGATAAGACAGATATAAAGATCAAGTGGACCACACTGCAAAAAGCAGCTGGGGATTGAACGTCTACCATTGAAACCCTTTTAGGGGTCACAGAAGTTTCTGATCAATATGAAATTTGTTTTTCCTCTTCATCTATGTATTTGTGATCTTATTAACAGATTGGATGGAAAATAAACGTTATGGTAGGCCCTACGAATTTTTTAACGGTGAAAATCATTGTCCTCGCTGGTATTTTTGGTGTGGTCCATTTGAGCTTTGGATATGATTCATTTTTTGTTTAATGGTCTAAATTGATCTCGAAAAATGGATGAACAGTGTGGATATAATAAATAAATCATTTTGGGGCCACGTAACTTTGATCTCCTTTGAACCGTTAGTACAACTCGGAGCTCGAAGAGTGTCGGCACTTCTTCGCGCGACACGTATCTACACCAGCTATATAGCTGGTGTGTGGTACACCAGCCAATCCGCTTCCTTCCTAGACGGAAGGGGATTGCTTAGCTTACTGAGTAAATTGTGTGAGGTCCATGATTTATGTATTTTATCTTCTCCGTCCATCCATTTTCCCAGATAATTTTATGGCTTGATCCCAAAAAATGAGTTATATACAATGTTCAAATGGACCACACCACATGAAACAGTTGAATTGAACTTCTACTGTTGAAAATTTCTTGGGGGCCACATAAGTTTTGGATCAAGCTTATATTTTTGTTTTCTGTTCATCCATGTCTATATGATCTTATGAACAGGTTGGATGACAAATAAACATCACTATGGGGCCTAACAAGGTTTCAACGGTGGAAATCATTATCCTCACTTTTTCCCCTGGCATGATCCATTTTATCTTTGGATATGCTTCAATTTTGGGCTCAACCCCTTAAATTAGATGGAAAAATGGATGGACGGTGTAGATGAAACACATACATCATGGTGGGGCCCACATAGCACCGACCACCCCCCATTGGCCAGTGGCGGGGGAGTAGCCAGTCTGTTTCCCAAAACCCAGGGACGCGGATTTCCTGCTAAAGCCTTTCCTACAAAGATTTGAAGAAGGATTCTATGTGGGGCCTATTGTGATCTTTGTGTGAAATCCAACCCGTCCATTCGTTTTTAGATTTCATTTTAGGACATTATACCAAAAATGAGGAGGATCCAAAATTCAAGTGGGCCATAGGAGATGAAACAGTGGGGAAAGGAATGCTTACTGTTGAAACCTTCGTAGGCTCCACCTTAATGTTTAAATTCCATCCAAACCATTTATAATGTCATTTTCATTGAGATGAATTGAAAACACCAGGAACATAAACTGATACAAAACTTTCGTAGCCATATGAATGTTTCAACGGTGGTCACTAAATCCCTACTGTTTCCTCTCATGTGGCACATTTAATTTTTGGGTCCTCCTCATTTTTGGTCGCATGTCCTAAAATGATTTCGAAAAACGGATGAATGGGTTGGATTTATCACAAACATCATAGTGGGCCCCACACAGAATCCTTGCACAGGATCTTCCAATGAAAGGCTTTTGCGTGAAATCTGCAATTCCAAGAGTCTCTCCGTGAGTGCAGGAGAGTCTGTTTTTTTATTATTATTATTATTTTTATTATTTTTTTATTTTTAAAGACTCTCCCTCTCTCAATGCAACTGAATCCTAGCCGCTCTTCTCATCTTACGGCTTACACGAAGGCTCGCACATAAATTTCTTGCGGTATGGTTCGCAGGAGACCATTACTATATATATATATATATATATATATATATATATATATATATATATATATATATCGGAAACGCTCACTGCGAACAGTTCAAGCACGTACTACGTCGGTTTAACTTTTTGAGAACCCATCATACGTGATGTGGATCCAAAATCGAACCCTTCATGTGAAGCAAGACTCGTGAAACCCCCAGTCCCAAGTTTTACTTTGATCTAAAACTTTGATGGGCCATGAAAAATGAAAACAGTTTCCTCCCTTGATTTGCATTTCTCTTTGCTATGGCCCACCAGAATTCTAGATCGGGGTGAAAATTTGTGATATAGGGTTTTATGGGATTCCGCATCACATGGACCGTTCAGATTAGACAGCCATGGCACGTGTGCAAAGGTGCGCACGTGCGTAGGTGCGCAGGGGAGCATGACTCTCTCTCTCTCTCTCTCTATATATATATATATATATATAACCGAATGCTCTGCTACACACCAGTTTGCATGGAACTCGTGCGAACTTTTTTGAGAACTCATCATACGTGATGTGATCCCAAAATCTGAATGGTCCACGTGAAGCAGCACCTCATGAAACCCCTGGGCCCAATTTTTACTTTGATCCAAAACTTTTGTGGGCCATGAAAAATGAAAACAGTTTCCTCCCTTGATTTGCATTTCCTTTTGCTATGGCCCACCAAAATTTTAGATCAGGGTGAAAATTTGTCTCTTGGGGTATCATGGGATTTCCGCATCACATGGACCGTTCGGATTAGACGCCTATGACATGTGTGCAAAGGTACGCACATGCGTAGGTGCGCAGGTGAGCATGCCTCTCTCTCTCTCTCTCTCATATATATATATATATAATATATTTATATATTATATATATATCTATATATATATATATATATATATATAAAACAAGTGTTCTTCAAGTAACACCGTAGATACGTAAAAAATGATAAGTGTTGCCCGCACCTTCATAGTTGAAGACCGTGGGCAATAAAGGTCGTGCCTTCTTAGATTTGGATATAGAAGGGCTATGGAGTGATCGCACCCTCTCAATAGGAGTATGTGGAACACTGTTATGTGAGAGGGCACAACTCACTAGATTGTGAGCCTGACTTGCTCACAGGAGGGCGTGACTTGTGGCCAATTGAAGTTTACCCTTAGCGAATTTGGAGGATGCGAATGGTGCTAGTTGATCAGGGCATTTGAGTTAAAGACATGCCATGTGTATGTGACGGCTAGTAGGAAAGATTTTCTCATCCAATGGGAGAGTGCTATGCGTCCTTGATGGTTTGTGCGGAACAGTTCTCACCTTGCATCCTTTCACCCAATTAGAGTGGAACATGTGTCCTGGGGGTCCCTCGCCGGACTTTGCCTACAAATACTGAGCCATACATCATTCAGGAAAGGAGAGATTTTTCATTGTTGTAGCCCTCTTTGAGAGATCCCTCTAAAAACCCCAAGATGTGTCCCTGTTGGTGCCCTGGGGAATGCAAGATCCCTAGGGCGTATTCACTCTTGCACCCAGGGATGCAGTTCCCAGGGTGCAGCTAGAAAGGGTGTTTGCACATTCCTATCCCACAGTGGCAGGGGGCATGTTCTTTGATTGACCTATTGCCAATGGGCTTGCAGTAGTAGCCTGTATTATTTGGGAAGGTCCTTAAGGCACTTTCAGAATGGTTGCTTGTAGGGTTGAAAGTCGGGCGGGTTCAGCCCGACCAACCCGACATTGGGTTGGGCTCGGGCAGGATGTATCGGGTTCGGTCTCGGGCTTGGGCTATACAAACACAAACCCAATAAAACTTGGGTCGGGCTCTGGTTGCCTGACCCAACCCAAACCCGATCAATATATAAGTTACTTACAAATTATACTTGAGTACGGATCGTCTGTGTTGAAGGCATAGGAAATTCCAGTGTCGTCGTGTCTCATTGGTCCACGTCATTTCCAATGACTGAAGCTAACAAGTTACGCTGGATTTCTCTCCCAAATAGATTGCATGCTACACAACACAACTTTTGAAGGAGTAGTTGTCCTATATTTTAGCATCTTTGTTTAGAAAAAAATGAAGTTCTTTACGATAAATAACTACATAAATAATTAATAAAATTATAGGTACAAAAAATAAGACGTGTATTGAAATATAATAGACTAATGTAATAATGAAAATATTAGCCTGTATCCACCCGGCCAACCTGATCAAGCTTGCTTGGGTTGGGCTTCGGTTGAGAATTCCCAACTCGAGGTTGAGTTAGGTTGGGTTAGGGTTGAGGTATATGAACCTTGGGTTGGGTTAGGGTTGAGCACCAACCTGACCCGACCCGCCCAACTTTCAATCCTAGTTGCTTGTGCCCTGTCTGAGTGTGATCGCTGTTGTTCTCACAATAGTTGTTCGCTCCCTTTCTGGGTGAGACCTCTGTTGAGTTCATAACTGTCGTTTGTGCCTTCTAGGCATGATGTCCGTGGCTCTCGTCTGTCATTTGTGCCCTCTCTGGTTGTGACTACTGTTACCTCTTGCACCCATTGCCTGTGCACACTTTGGACGTGATTGTTAGCTCTCTTACAATGGTTGCTCGCGCCTGCCCTCTCTTAGTGTGGCTGCTGAGCCCCTTGCAACCGTCGCTCGCGCCTTCCTGATACTTGGTTGCTGGTGTCCATACGACAGCGGCCCGTGCCCTCCATAGATTGCGATATGTGCGCTTTACAGAGCTAGCCAGATGACCCGGCTGACCTGAACTCAAACAGCTTGACCATTTAACAGGGCTAATGCTAGGATGCTCCATGTACAAGTGGTGCTTATCACTTGATTTAAGTCCTGTGCTTGCTCAGATGGTGATCAAAGCTTATTATATGTCTGTTATGAGTGCCAAACAAACATAATGACTACTTTCTAGTATAGCATCCACGATGTCCCAAATACACCAACAGTGCTGGGCATTGTCCATTTTTATTCATCTCATTATATAGCAACCCAGGGTTGCTTGCCTTCTATTATGCAGTGTTGTGTTCTCCTTCATAGACACAACTGTACACTCCTTGTCTTGGAGATCCATATGCAGAACATGCATATTACCACATTCTCATCTTTATTCATCTTATATTGATGACATTGTGGATTCTACACTAGAGAGATCATTACCAAGGCAGGGTATGTAACACTCGTCATCTCACCATGTGAGGGGTATGAATCCTTAAATCAATTAATCACAAATTTCCTGAGGTCATCTGAGTTATGCTATGTAATACTTTGAATACAGCAAGATGTATTCAAGCATAGCATGTAGTGGCATCAATAGTACGTTCATTATCTCTTTAATATATCCATGTCATAGTCTTCTTGAGCACTCTTTCCTATAATCAAGGGTTATTCCCTGGAATCTAATTAAGGGTGTTTGCCAGACCACAACCTGGAATGTAACTTGAGCCCAGATTAACAAAAAGCCTTACAATGCAAAATGCTTTCTTTTATTTAATGTTTTGGCAATGTCTGTGGAAATCATATTAATCAGAAACACGTTGAAACAAGCACAATGGTTATGGTGTTTGGGTTTCGATTAGAGGTTGCTGCTTCGAGCATTGCAGTAAGCTTACATTTTTTAACTTTGAAGAAAGCAGCTATTCACCTAATTGACCCAGGTTTATAGCGATCCTGCTTGTTTTGATGTCCGTTTCCTGTCGAAACTGGTATGACCACCATCTAGTCTGGTCTGGGTTTTAAACACTTTGGAACTGTTTGACCTGGTTGGACTGGCGTAAACTACAACAAAAACGATTTGATGGATGGTTCCATTTTAAAATGGTCTTTTTTCTTTGATAACAAAACAATCTTATTAGAAAAGCCTACTGTGCAAGAAAGTAGAAGGATTGATTAAGGCAATGGATGGGAAGATCCTGTACAAATAGAAGGCTTAGGGGCCCCTTCCTTGGCATTGGAATCTGCAATATAGTTAACCTCTCTAGGAACTTGCTGTAAACAAATGGCCAATGATCACAATTTCAGCCTTATAAAGTTGGATATGAAGGCTAATTTCCAAGGAGGATCACATTTCCTTGACACCCAAGCTATCGTTGTATTGCAAGAATCTCCCTCCAATAAAAAATTGATTCTAAGTCTAGTTGGTAACTTTGTGTTGTAAATCTGTTCTGCCAGTAATGCTCTTTATTTTAAATTACCATCACAGACTGAACGCTCTTAGAATAGCTTTGGAGCTGCTGTTCTCAATGCATCATTTCGAAGAAACTTGATTACATATGCTCTCTTGCCTTTCATTGCTTTAATTAAAAGTAGAAGGTTTGGTGGTGGCAGCTATACTATTACCTGCTGGAATTTCCCATTTTACTATTAGACGTTCTGGTTTTTTATTTTTATTTTTATTTTATTTATTTATTTATTTTGTTACAGTAAATCTGGTTTTTTTTTTTTTTTAATTACCTGCTGGAATTTCCCATTTTACTATTAGATGTTCTGTTTTTATTTTATTTTATTTTTTTATTTTGGTGAATTTCATCATCATCTATCCTGTAGCTACTTTTGGGTGCTTTTCCTGGTCCCATTTCAGCTAATTGTATCATGCGAGTTTGGCATTACGGCTCAGCGCTTCAGCCATGTAAGTGCCCAATATGTCGTCGCTTGATAACTTTGTTGATACCTACTGAGGCTGCACTACGCCAGCGTCATGAACCAGAAGCACGTCAAGTCCTTGAAAATATTGAAAAGTACAACCATCTGTTTGGTGGAGGCCCACACAGTCTCATTCAGGTGTATACTTCTTCAATATCTCTCATCTATTTCAGTTAGCATCTTAGCATCCGTTGCTTTTATTTATTTATTTGCATTCTTTACGTTTTGAACATGTGATTGTGATTGGAATGTGTGATTCTTTGAAAATTTGAAATATTTGCTTTCTTGCTGCTCCTACCCAAATTTTTTACTTCCAGAAAATCTGAATGTAGCTATAATTTGCTAGGTAAATTAGATTTGATTATTGTCTAGATCTGGTAAGGTTTTACAATCATGCTTTGAACAAAACATGAAGAATGCAGCTTGTGTCGTTAGACTGATTACGAATACGTGGAGAGATATTTTTGGGATAGATCGACTTCTCTCAATGTGAAAGATCATCACATGATAGAGAGAAAGCCCGCTAATTACATTCTAATCTCTTCTCCTGAAAATAGTAACATACAGCCTATCACACCCTAGCAAAGATCACAAGGAATTTGACATAACATGCAAAGACATATTGTAGGTGTGGTAGTCTGCAGGACTACAGGCATATGTACTCCTCTGACACTCCCCCTCAAGCTGGAGCATGCATGTCAATCACATCCAGCTTGGTTATGATATGGAGTTGAGCCTTCAACACATCTGCTACCTGTTCAGTAGATCTGATACATGGAATTGTAATTTCTTTTATAGCAATCTTCTCATGGATGAACTAATAGTCAACTTGGGACCTTACTCTTGCCCAGTGGTAGACTCACAAGAGTTTCAACACCAGGTCAAGGGTTCGAGTACCCATAGATGGTGAAATCCCACTATGGCGTGAGTGTGTGGACTGTGGGTGTGAAAAAAAAAAAAAAAACTAATAGTCATCTTTGATGTGTTTAGTTCCCCCATGGAAAACAGGATTCATAGAGATATGGATGGCCACTTGATTGTCGCATCTCATTCCATTGGCTATTGAATTAGACATCCTAATTTAGTTATCAACTTTTTAACCCTCATTAACTCACATGTGGTTTGGGCCATGGCTTGACACTAAACTTCTGTACTAGATTGAGCACTAACTATTTGCTTTTTGTTCTTCCATGTAACCAGATTTTCGCCTAGAAAATACAGTATCCGAAGGTAGATTGGCAAATGGCCAGATTTCCTACCCAAATCTGCATTGGATATGCATTGATGCATAAGTGCCCATGATGAGAGTAGGGATTTCCTTTGCCTGGAGAACCTTTTTGATACTGTTTGAATTATCTTTCTTGCTTTGAAATGAATTGCCTTAGCAACATGTCTGATATCTGTCGAGTGATAGTAAGGTTAATCATTTTTCCCACTAGCCATTGATAGTTTTTTGGCTCATGAAGAAGGCCTCCGTCTTCCTGAAGTTTGCAGTTTGTATCTGGAGCAGTATCTGTAGGTTTACAACCAAGAGTTCCTGTTGTTCAACTTGTGTCTCAATGTGCGAGAGCATTCCATTATATAGACAGCAGGCAGTACATTCTTATCTCTTCTCCAAGGATAGTCCCATATAGCCTATTACATACTAATTAAGATTACAAGGAATTTGACGTAATATATACAAAGATATATCACATGTATGGTAGTGGATATAGGCAAGCTCGTTGACTTATTGGATGCTGAGATAGGCAAGCTCGTTGACTTGCTCCAGATCCTTAGTAACATTAAAATTGGGATGAAATTGTTTGGAGTGGTAATTCTTCAGGGAAGTTCTTCGTTAAGTCTCTCTCCGCTTGATTTGGGGTCCTTCGCTGTGATCCCCTATCCATCCGTTCCAGCATTGGTTTTATGGTGGCTCGCCCCAGGTTGCAGTCTACATGTGGTTGGTTTGTCGAAAGAGGATGCTCACTATTGATAATTGGTAGAGAAGGGCTATGGTTATTCCTAATATTTGTTTGTTGTGCATGAATAGTGGGGAGTTGATTGACCAGCTTTTTATTCATTGCCCCTGGAGTAATTTCTTATCGTTATTCCACATATGGATTGGGTGATGGTGGCTATGGTGGAGGATCTTCTTTGGGCGTGGCACGGCAGCGGGATCGGAAAATGTGGTAAAGCAACGTGGAGATTGCTCATTATGGCCGTGTTTTGAGTAATATAGGGGATGAGGAATGGGTGTTGCTTGAGAAATGTTCCAGCTAGGGAGGTGGAGGCTATTACAAAAGTTAAAGCTTTCTTAGAGGGCTGGGTTCGCTTTGTGTAGGCCTGTGTGGCCTCTCCCCTAGTTTGATTTCGGTTTTTCCTTTTTGTTGGGTGTATTATTCTTTTCTTGCTTCTTGTGTGACATCTGCTCTGTCCATATGTCGTCTCAGCTCATGTTAACGTAAGCCTGGAAATCAGGTAGATTCAAAACTAAAGAGGGCTACACCACAGGAAACTGTGTGAAACCCTCTTGGAGTCCACAAGAACATTACGTTAATATCGGGTATAATTTCACACATATTATGATGCGAGCTTGTGTTATGTGTTAATGATTGTTCTTCTATTCTTTAAAATGGAGTAGTATATATTATATAAAACTTGAGACTTGATGGAATGGTAGATTGTGATAGTAGTTGATTTTATCTGACTAGAGAATTTATGCTGAATAATATGGATAATGCCAGTTACACAACTGCTCTAACTTTCTCCCCATCACATATAGACTATAGCACATTTAACATGTCTTGGAATAAATCGTAGTTAGATCTCTTTTACTCAAAGCATGTTTTGTTGTTATTATTGTTATAATCTGCTCTTTTTTTCTTTTTTTTTTTCCCCACAGAGGTTGCGAGACCTGCCATTTTTTGTTAAAAGGATGTTAAGAGAGCTGATGGATCCTCAAAGATCTCTTCCTCTTGTTCACAGAACTCGTATGATTTTTGCAGTTAAGTTCATTCAACAGCTCATCAATATGTTTTTTTCAAGCCACTGAAGTTTGAGGTTCGATAAAAACAATTAGGGATGATAAATTATAACATGAATGTGTGAGTAACTGAAGGAATTTTATGGAGTATATATGTTATATAATCCCTACAAGTATCCAAGTGAGATGTTATTTCTGTTTCACTGTATGCTAATCATTTTTGCATTCTCCTTTTGCTTATGTTTATTTTTATGTTTTCTTAGAGGTCACGTAATTTTTTTTTTGCCTGACGTGGGTTTGGGCGAACGGCCAACGTCGTGGGTGTGCTCCCCACAGACACGGTTTCAATTCCCCTACTGCGAACTTACCCGATGCACGTGGTTTGCGGGTGATTGCGTGCATACTCAGGGAATAGTCCTGCCTTCAAAAGGGGCGGGGACACCCTGTTGTTATTAAAAAAAAAAAAACATAATTTTTTTGAGAGACAACGATAATTTATTAAGAAGAACCCAAGCGAAAAGGATACAAGCCCAAAACCACAAAGCACTAAAAAAGGAATGGCAGCCGAAGGCGCCTTAACATACACTGCCTATTGGGTCACTAGCCTTTAAATCCTTAAAATAACTTCATTCTCCCCTTTAATGATATTGCAAAAACATCGACCATTCCTAGATCCCCAAATGACCCAAAATATTGCCATGACAAGGAGTCTCCACATAGCTTTCCACACCTTCCCTCCACCCCCACCGTGCCAGGCCCATAGAAGCTCTTCCACTGACTTAGGCATAACCCAATCCGTGCTCAAGCACAAAAGGAAGCAATCCCAAATTCTAGCGGCAAAAGGACATGGATAAAAAGATGGCCGATTCCTCATTATCCATACACATAAGGCAAATGTTGGGCAAAATGAGTGATCTTCTCTAAAGATTGTCAATAGTTAGGATTCTTTTCTGGCCTACCAACCAAACGAATGCTGCAACTCTCGGGGGAGCTCCGTAGAACCAATGGTGAAGGGGGTGACTCGGAACCGCATTAGAGGGCATTGTAGAGATGAGTCTGTAGAATGCTTTGACCGAAAATTTACCAAATTTGCTCCCCGCCCACACAATACTGTCTTTTTGGAGGGGGTCCGGAGCAACTGAATTAAGAAGCTCCATTAACGATATAAACTCGTCAAACTGAGCATCCAACATATTCCTACGCCAAGGAGGGCACCAAACAATCTTCCCCCCAACCCTTGAGTAGCAATCCACCACACGGACAAGCTTATCCGGCGTGAGCCTAGCAAGTCTTTGGAACATGCCTTGGAGTGCCTGCTAACCGCACCAAATATCCACCCAAAATCTGATCCGAGAACCCATTTCGACTTTGAAGGAAACGCCCTGGCTCACCAAATGTTGCATGCCCAAAATTGCTTTCCAAGCGCCCAAAGCTGTGTAAGAGGATGAATCTTTAACAAACCATCCGCCCTCCTGCACCCCATAAAGTTTTGAAGAGTCACAATTTTGTTATTTCTTGCAAAGAACTATACTGGCAGGATTTTATTCTCATTTATCGTTATTCATCTCCTATTCTCATTTATGGTGTTCTTATTCTCATTCTTATTGTTGTGTTCTTCATCTCTTGTAACGCTCTATTATGAGAAATAAAACCATTATGAGAGGGTATGATGCATCTTCTCATTCTCCATCATTCTATCCCTTTCACTTCTCTCTCCTCTTTCCCCAATGTCATGTATTAACAGAAATAAAGATGGGAAAGCGAAAATTTTGCATTTTCCAACCAAATTATGCCCACTTGAAAGGTGGGTGAATTGCTACGATTTAGTAAACTAAATTGAGGCTAACAGAATTATCTTGCACTATATATATATATATATATAATATTCAAGTCAATCATGAACTTGAGCATTTCTTATTCAAGTGGGGTTCTGATTTTGTTTCTTGCAGATGGTACTAACAGGCATCTATGTACTTAGCCCCATAGACATTCTTCCTGAAGGTACCACTTGCACAATGTTCATGCTGTTTTCTTCCTTTACTCATGCTGTTGTTTTCCTTTACTGGGAATAACCTCTGGGCATCCCACCATTTAGCAATCTTGAATGCTGCACTCAAATTGGTCACTGAAAAATGGTCCATGATCGAACCATTGATCAGGTGGGACTCATCGTGGATGGATCACATTCGCAAATCACATGAACTGGACAATCCTCACATCTGATTTCGATGCTCTGTTTCCTGTTCAATGTTAATTGTCGTCAACATTCTTTTTGGCCATCCATTATCTGTCGTTGATTGGATGTTAAGATTGTCCAATGATATGCTTCTATGTGGAAGATCGAGTGGGGCCTGCCCAGAGAATGGGTGGGATCATGACTGGTGTTTTGTATGTCAAATTTGAATGGAGTTCATCAGAGTACTAAATTGGCGCATGGCCCTATTCTTTCTTTTTTTCGGTCATCAGCTTAGTTATGATTTCATGTTACCCATTTTCTACAGGGATGCTTGGCATTTTCGGTTTGTTGGATGATCTGCTCATAGTAGTGACTGTTTTCCTCCATCTTGCTGCTATATATCGGTCTGCTCTTGTTTTCCGACATGGACGCACTTGAATTGTTACTCAAAACTTGTCACTCGCAAATTGTAATTGTTGTGGAAGCATCTAGTTGCTTCGTTGTTCGTGTAGGGATTGCAGTAGTGAACACCGATTGGCTTTTCCCTTGTACTTGTGTATTGGATTGCATTAGGGAACACTGACAGGCTTTTTCATCATTCTCGTAACTTTTAACTAATATAAGGACCTAGCTGTGCCATCTTTGGCCTTCAAACAGATGACAGGTAAAGCGGTTGACAGTCCATATTCACAAACGGAAGGTCTACTTGCTCGATATCTACAGTCATGGGCTATCCAGTCAGGATGGGCAAACACGATACATGGAGAGTTCAAAAGACCCGGTCGAGTTGACTAAAGGACTTAACCGACTTTTCATTGACCTGGTTTGGTATTTAACAGTGAGACAAAAACATTCTATGGTTGTTGCAAATATTGTAAAAATACTTGGAATGAACAAAATAAGCAGCAGATGATGCAGTGGTTATGATTTGTATTCATCCTGGAGGTTTATTCAAGTCTTAAGAACCTAAATTTTTCTCATTAAAGACTTGGGTTCAAGCTGTGTCAATTGAGCTGAACCAGCTTGATGAGTTTCAAATGAGCTCTTAAGCTTTTTAGTGACTAAAGCTCAAAATCTCGTCGACTTTTCTAAGTTTTGAGTCAGGTCATGGTTTCAGAAATGTATATGTACTTGCTATACAATTATGTACGTGGAGGTGAGTCTATGATGGATGAAGATGCCACGCGCCCAAAGCCTGATGGGTTGGGTTGGCCTGTGGATCAACTAACCCAAATTGCTTTTCAGGCCAAGCCAAACGAGTAGTGGGTTTTGCTTGGGCTAAAATTGTGTGTTGCTTGAATGGGTCGGGCGTGAGTTTATCAGTGGGCTGGGCTAGTTGATTCGTCTGGAAACTCAAAACAAAATGATGGAAGATGAGAACATTCATCCATATCACGATATATATATATATATATATATATATATATATATATATATATATATATATATATATATATATATATGATGCTGCCTCCACTAATTAAGCTGGGTTGATATACCCTTAGCTTCATATTCCATTCTTAAACTAAAGTTGGGTTTGTGCTGGCTGGGATTGGGTTGGTCAAGCTCGACTTATGTCAGGACGGGTTTGGGCATTGGATATTAGGTTTGACTCAGATTGGTTGAGCTTGACACAGACATGTTGCGGTATGAGATACTGGGTCATGAGTCAGGTTCCGGTCAGAATTCTTACCCCATCTAGTAAGTGGGGTTGGATTGATCCTGACCTTACCTAAACTCGCATTAACCCTAGATTCTTGTACGCATTCATGTACATGCATGCATGCATCCACACACACACACACACACACACACACACACGCACACACACACACATATATATATATATATATATATATATATATATATATATATATATATATATATATATATATACAAGTATGCATCCATTAATCTGTACAATGATGGCCCTGGATTTGTGTACTGAAACTATCTAATTTTTACTATTGTTTGTGTATTAAATTTGTTCAAGGTGGGTTACATGCATTAATTGTTGGTGAGGTAGAGAGAGGAGAGTTAGCGGAGGATGTGGGGAAATGTGATGTTGGGCGAGATAAAAAAGAGAGTTAGTGGAATAATATGAAGTGGGCTTTGGGCTTTAGTAGTCCATGGGCTTGACCAAATTAAAAGCCCAACCAAAAAAGTGATAATGTGTAAAGTGATGCATTAAGGAAGGGTGGCATAGAAAGTGAAATCAACACTTCTCTTGGTGCTCGGGCTCCGACACATGCACACACATATGCAGGTGCAAGGTGTAGTCACAAGTGTCCAAGAGGGGTGTGGGCATGCACACAATAATCTTGACATACTTCGGAAAAATAAAATTCAGTCTCTTACATGTTGTACATTAACTGAAAAGTAAAACATCCAAATCGTGGGACCTACCATGGATAGACTAGCATCTCGAAAACAGAAATGACTTTGCAATTCTAATCTTTGATTAATAAATGCCTATCGTCCAGTTAGAAAATCATATGAGTGTGGGGCCCACTGATTTGGACAGTTAAATTTGAGTTGTGTGCTAAGCGGTTGTTTCTTAAGGAGCGCGTATTGCCGTAACAATCTCGATTCGCCAACATACAAAGGGGAATCGGACCATTAAAATCTTCCAGATTGTGTAGGGTCAACCATGGCGTGGATACCTTCCAATCCATTCATCTGTGCAGGCCCACCAAGATGAAGGGACACTTCTATATATATATATATATATATATATATATATATATATATATATATATATATATATATATATATATATATATATATATATATATATATATCATATGAGTGTGGGGGCCCACTGATTTGGACAGTTAAATTTGAGTTGTGTGCTAAGCGGTTGTTTCTTAAGGAGCACGTATTGCCGTAACAATCTCGATTCGCCAACATACGAAGGGGAATCGGACCATTAAAATCTTCCAGATTGTGTAGGGTCAACCATGGCGTGGATACCTTCCAATCCATTCATCTGTGCAGGCCCACCAAGATGAAGGGACACTTCTATATATATATATATATATATATATATATATATATATATATATATATATATATATATATATATATATATATATATATATCATATGAGTGTGGGGGCCCACTGATTTGGACAGTTAAATTTGAGTTGTGTGCTAAGCGGTTGTTTCTTAAGGAGCGCATATTGCCGTAACAATCTCGGTTCGCCAACATACGAAGGGGAATCGGACCATTAAAATCTTCCAGATTGTGTAGGGTCAACCATGGCATGGATACCTTCCAATCCATTCATCTGTGCAGGCCCACCAAGATGAAGGGACACTTATATATATATATATATATATATATATATATATATATATATATATATATATATATATATATATATATATATAAGGTTCACATGAGCCTTGGATCTGCCTGCGTTTTGGGGAAACGGATTGGCTGGTGTACCACACACCAGCTATATAGCTGCTGGAGGTACGTGTCTTGCGAAGACGAGCACTGACGCTCCTCCAGCTACGGGTTGTACGAACAGTTGAAAGGAGATCAAAGTTACATGGCCCCATAGTTTTTAGAGGTCATTCTAGAGCATTATCCAAAGAGGTCTTTTAGAGGGCTTGTGGATTTGTTTGAGGTGTGGGGGTAATATATTTGACTTGTAGTGCCCGCTACCCATTTACTCTGCTTCCATTGTTGGTTAAACAATATGTAAAGGTTAAGAGAGAGAATCCGAACATTCTATATCCTAAAATGACTCATTGATCTGCGACCGAAAATTTAGGGTAATGGACCACGGTTATAAAGGGGAATGTGTTAGGCACTTACTTTGCCCACACAACTATGCGATCTCTACTTCACATGATTAGATGAACAATCAGAGATTGGGATTAGTTCTTGCACACCAGTGAATGCAATAGTGTGTGTAATGCAGTGATAATGTGATGCATATGACAAGCGATAGCCTGGGTCAGATAAATCTACTCCGACTCACCTATTTGATGAAACGATCGAATAACTAGTCAACCCGAGTTTTTGATGGGCAGTATCCAATATATCGGCAAGCCACAGAGCAAACACTCAAGTTGACTCGGTGCTCAAATGCAATGTAATGTTGATAGATACGATAAGCAATAGGGGTTGAGAAGGGAATGAATGTTACATGATGATGATGCAATAATAAACGAAGTTAATAGAAGTTGGATGGATGGATAAACGGTTTTGTCACAAGGGTAGACTTGAGTGGTTGGATTGGTGTTTCGGTGGCTCAAATGTTTGAAGGGCAGGCTTGGCTAAGTGGACCTATGCTGGAACTCCTCTCCTACTACTCTTTTTCTCCTTGGTAGAGGGATGGAAGGAAGATGTGAAAGGTGGTGTGTGAAGGACTACTAGAGGAGATGGGATGGATGGAAATGAGAAGGAATGGGGTATTTATAGGGCCTGAGGCTAGTTTTCTGATTTTTTTTTTTTAGAAGTTCAAGCTAGAAAAGAGTTCTAAGGCTGAAATTTGCTCCTGCCACATGACGCAATCCAGATGATTGGATTAAGGGTGAGGATCGTAATTTTGGCTGTGGTAGAGGACTGCATAGTCTTTTCCTCTTCCCGCATGCTTGCCATGGAACCAAGAGAACACCACACCCCGCTTGACTTTCCCTGCGGAAGTTGTAAATTTGCCACGTGGCCAGTGACACACTATGTGCTGCCCACCACATGGATCAACCCCATCTTTTACGGAGGTGACACTATCACCTTGCCTAACTCCTCTGCAAAATTTGGTGGGATTCCACGTGGCAGGTGGCACATTGAGTGCCACCCACCACATGGATGGGTCTCAAATTTTACAGGGGTGCTCTTGGGGTGGTATATTGCCCATGTTTCTCTCAAATTTACTTTATTATGGTCCTAAATACTAATGGGCTTGGGTTTGGGCTTGAACTGGGCTTAAATTCGAGCTTGAAGTTAGGCCTTGCTTTGGGCTAGTTGGGTTGATTGGGTTTGACCAAGCTAGCTGGTTTGACTGTGTTTGAGTGGGGTGACTAGGTTACTCTGATCAACTTATCGACTCCTGGGTGGGGTGTTTACAGATGTTTATCTTTAGCAGAGGTTGCGTGCAACCGAATGCCAAAGCGAGTGTATACCCCACCCTCGCTAGTCAAATTTGGAAGTGGTATGGATTTGTTGCCTACCTTGGTGTTTGTTTCAATCGATTGTCTGAAAACAAATAACTCACACATATCACGAGAGTTTGGGGAAAACATTGCAATTGTTCCTGCACTTTTTACGACATTACAGGCAACCAATCGCAACCCTATCACACCTAATCATTACTTAGCATTAGAATGTATTTGGAAAGTAGTGCCATTGTGCTTTTTGCGGCCTTATGGGGATCCGCCTACTGACTGGATCTAGAATGTCCTTTGCTCACACAACACCCCAGGAATACTTGGTTCACTTGATTGTTAAAGTGGTTAGCTGCCCTGTATTTTTTATGACCCTACAGAAACCTACTACGTTGACTTGGACTTAATAAAGTTTCGCAAGTATCCAAGACTAGGTATGCGCAGGTGACATTTTTTTCGTGCAATCTTTTCGTTTGACACTTAAGTTACAATCTATCTTTTCCATCATTTTGAGCTGTTTCTTCTAACTAGGACTTGGCCTATCATTCATCCTTGCATTGAGCATTCTATACGACCGTCCTGATGCTGGAATTCAGACCAACTGTACTTTGCGTGCATACGGATCCAGTGAACCCAGAAAAACCTCGAGACATTAGATCTTATTTTGATTTGACGTTGGTCCCCACCTAGAGGAATAGAAGACCTAGTGTCTCAAATGTCTGGCGCATTATTTTGGAAAATTCTTTTTGGGAATTTTGAAAGTTGCCCCACCCTAAGGAGTAATGCTTCGTGGGGGGTTTTTACTGTAGAAGATTTTTGGAATAAGTCCAGCTTGCTCGGTTGCCTCCACAGGGGATGCTAGTGGGTCTTTCCAGCGAGTTAGCTTTTATTGAAAATGTGCGAAGGGTGCTGATCTGTCTTCTCATAATTGGAAGGCCACGATCGAGATCAGTTCTTGTTAGAAACACTATTTTTGTGATTTTTGACATGGATCTAGTTTGTCGTCTGGCGACCTGATGGTTGTGATCGAGACTCAATTTTGCTAGGGATGGTGGTTGGTTTTGACAGTCAGGCTGTACCGGGGATATTTTGAAAAAGCAGGACCCTTCTTGCACGGTGATGGTTGCGATTAGGCCTGATTTTATTTGAATATTTTCAAACTTTTTTGAAAAGACAATCTGATCCATCGTTTCACGATTGGACAGTCGCGATTAAGATCGATTTTTATTGAGGTTATTTTTTGATATTTTTGGAAAGATGATCCGGTTTGTTGTTTCGTGATCGAGACTGGTTTTTTTTAGGTATTTTTCAAAAGATGATCCAATCCGTCGCTTCATGATCGAACAATCACGATTGAAACCGGTATTTATTGAAATGGTTTTTGGATCTTTTTGAAAGGATGATCCATTCCGTCGTTTCACGATGGAACGGTCGTGATCGAGACCGATTTTTATTGAAATACTTTTTGAATATTTTGGAAAGGACAATCCGTTCCGTCGTTTTGCGATCGAGGCCGACTTTTAATGAAGTATTTTTTGGAAAGATGATTCGGTTCGTCGTTTTGTGATTGAATGGTTGCGATCGAGAATGGTTTTTATTGACATATGTTTTTGGCAGTTTTGATAGACGATTCAGTCTTAGCTCGTGCCAGTAAGTGAGATTATTTTGTGGTCGAGGAGGCTTTAATAGCTGCAAGGAGAGGGAAAGCATTTTAGTAAGAGGATTGAAGTATTGGAGCAGAGGGAGAGATACCTTTTGGGGAGGATGACCAGGAGGAGGGCGCTTGCGAGAGGCACCTCGCGAGTTGACTGGATGATTGGAGGATGTTTGTTTTGGAAGCCTTGTATGAATTTATTTATTTTTTGTATATGTATGGATGAGAGAAAAGTGAACTTAAAAATTAAAAAAAAATAAATAAATTATGTACGCAACTCATGCATGAAATGAGATGAAGGGAAATGAAAATTTATGCCAAGTGTTTGTTTGTCTGTGTGAGCGTTAGATACATTGTGCTTGTAATTGTCATGGGCCTGTTGGTTAAGTGTTGCTTAATTTCAGTAAGTAGTGGGCTGTTGGTTATTTGTCATGTAAGCAAGTAGTGGCTGTTTGTTATTTGTCATGTCAGCAAGTAGTGGGCTGTTAGTTATTTGTTATGTCGCAAGTAAGTAGTGGGTCATTGGTTATTTGTCATGTCGCAAGTAGTAGTGGGTACGTTAGTTATTTGTTATGTTATTTAAGTTCTTTGTTGCTAATGAAAATCTATCCGTAAGTTTATTCATTATTCGTAATAGGAGGACTACTTTCGAAGTGGCTATCAACTCACTTCTAATATCTAGTTCATTACAAGTAGTATCAGAGCCGTTCGGTCCATGGCTGAAGGGCACAATACTCGCTTATCCCACCTTGCTGAATCGTTGGCTGCAGTTCGACACACACAGGAAATTCAACACCAAAATCAAGAAGCTTTGCAACAGTAGTGGAAAACTTGTCAGCGCAATTACAACTGGTGGTGACTAATGTGGAGACCTTGGTCATTCAGCAAGAAAAAAATAAGGAAGATTCTCACATTGGGTCATCCTCTTAGCAGGGAAATCCTTTATTTGAAGAGCATGGTGGAATTCAAACAAGGGCTATTCGTCTCAACTTTCCTAAATTCGATGGCGACGACCCTAATGGTTGGATTTATCGCGCTACTCAATTTTTTAATTATCATCAAACTAACCTCATCATCGGGTCCTTTTGGCTTCCTTTCATATGGAGGAAAAGCTCTCACTTGGTTTCAGGATTTGGAGGCTTCGGTGGGATCACTAGTTGGGATGGCTTCTCTCAATCCTTACTCACCAGATTTGGTCCTTCTCTTTTGACGATCCGATGGAGGCCCTTACACGACTCAGACAAACTACAACCGTGGAGGCTTACAAGTCAAAATTTGAGGTCTTATCTAATCGGCTTAAAGGGTTGGCGAACCATTTAAGCTCAATTGTTTTTTGAGCGGCTTACGGGAGGATATTCGGTTCATGGTTCGTATGCTAAATCCCTCTAACCTCACAATGGCTTTTGGTATGGCGAAAATGCAGGGAGGAAAATGTAGCGCCTTCCCATGCGGTTCAAAGGTGAGCTCTCTTCCCACACGCCCATTTATTACCAACACCACCTCGAGATACAAAGGCTATTGTTCGGTCCAACGTTTGTCCCCATTACAAATGAAGGAGCGACGGGCAAAAGGACTTTGTTACAATTGTGATGACAAATGGGGCCGGGCCATAAATGCAAATCAGCCCGTTTGTTTATCATGGAATGGGTGACTCAGAGGAGGACGAGACACAAACCGTTCGGCGTGACCTCCACTTCTAGAAGGAGTAGAAGTTCCCTTGGGAAGGGTAGAAGATGATACAGAACCTCTCCTGAAATTTCTATCCATGCTCTGGTTGGTTCCCCAAGCCCAAAAACCATGCGCATTCTGGGCCATATCAACGGTTGTGCAGTAGTGATTCTCATTGATACCAGGAGTACACATAATTTTCTGGACCCCTCCATTCAACACCGGCGCATCTGCAGTCACAATCCACAAGCAGGGACTCTTGGTTAGGGTGGTAAATGGTGACACTTTATTCAATACGGCAAATGTGCGGATCTTCAATTTCAAATGCAGGGAAACACTTTTTGCATAGATTTTTATGTTTTGACATTGGATGGCTGTGATATTGTATTAGGAGTTCAATGGCTCCGTACCTTGGGGCCTATTTTATGGGATTTTGTCCTGTTACGTATAGAATTCACTCTCTTGAATTTTAAGCATGTTTCTAGGGCATTACTCCAACCGAGGTATCCATGATGGATGGGGCACATTTTGGTAAGGCTATGAAACAAGATAGGCGGGGTTTGGTAATTCAGCTTCTCAATCCTACTCCATTCAGCAATTCTACTCTTGAAACTGACCATCTTCTTACAAGTTTACTTGAACAATTTCAGGATGTTTTTCATGAACCTACTGGACTTCCACCAAACCGTGATCACAACTGCAATATTGTCCTTCATCCTCATTCCAAACCCGTGTGTGTTGGTCCATATCGGTATCCCTATTTTCAAAAATCTGAAATTGAAAAACTTGTTAATGACATGCTTGCCTCAGGTATTATTCATCCTAGCCATAGTCTTTTTTCTTCTCCGGTTCTTTTAGTTCGTAAACAAGATGGTAGTTGGCGTCTTTGTGTTGACTATCGTGCTTTAAATAAAGAAACCATTAAGGCCAAATTTCCCATTCCTATTGTCGATGAACTCCTAGATAAATTGCATGGGGCAACTATTTTTAGCAAGTTGGATTTACGTTCCGGGTATCATCAAATTCGTGTTAATCCTGATGATGTCCCAAAAACGGCATTTCGTACACATGAAGGACATTATGAGTTTCTCGTAATGCCCTTTGGGTTGACAAATGCCCCGGTTACTTTTCAATCTCTCATGAATCATATTTTTAAACCCTTATTGAGAAAATTCATCTTAATTTTCTTTGATGACATTCTTATCTATAGCACCAACTTGGAAGAACATCGACACCATTTAGCCACGGTGCTGGAGATTTTACACCAACATCATCTTTTTGCAAACAAATCCAAGTGTGCTTTTGGGTGTCTTGAGATTGAATATTTGGGTCACTTAATCTCAAAAGATGGGGTCCGGGCTGACCCTAAAAAAATTGAATCCATGTTAAACTGGCATTTTCCTTCCACTCTTAAGTCCTTAAGGGGTTTCTTAGGTCTTACGGGCTATTATACGAAATTCATAAAAGGATATGGATCTATTGTCTTTGCCCCTTGACTTCTCTACTTAAAAAAATTCCTTTGAATGGAATCTTCTTTGCCAAAAATGCTTTCACTGGCCTTAAAGAAGTTGTGACTAACCCCCTTGTTTTAATTCTTCCTGACTTCACTAAACCCTTTACTATTCAGTGTGATGCTTCTGGTTATGGTGTAGGTGCTGTATTAATGCAACAGGACAGGCCCATTGCCTTTATGAGTCAGGCCATTCATGGTAAAGCATTGCACCTTTCCACATATGAAAAGGAGTTGCTGGCTTTAGTACTAGCAGTGAAGAAATGGCGGTGTTATGTGTTGAGGCAGACTTTTAGAATACAAACAGACCATCAAAGCCTCAAGTACTTACTTTAGCAGAAGGTGGGTACTCCAATGCAACAAAAATTGCTTACTAAGTTGTTGGGATTGATTTTGTGGTTGAATACCGAAAGGGAAAAGACAAATTTGGTGGCAGATGCTCTATCTAGGAAATTTGAAGATGCACCTAGCCAGCTAGCTGCCTTGTCCTTTCCTTCTCCTAGTTGGCTTTCAGATTTGCGTGTATCCTACTCCTTGGATCCAAAATTAAAGAAACTTATCTCTGATTTTTCAAACCATCTCCTTGATGTCTCTAAATATCAATTAAAGGATGGCTTGTTGTTTTACAAGGGCAGGCTGTATATTAGTGACTCTACTGCTATCAAAGAGCAGTTGCTTAATTTGGTTCATGGGAGCCCTCAAGCAGGTCACTCGGGGCTTCATAAAACTCTTCATCGAACTAGGGCCAATTATTACTGGAAGGGTATGAAAGAGGATGTCAAAACGTTCATTCGAGAGTATGATGTTTGCCAGCACAACAAAACAGAAAATCTTCATCCGGCGGGACTCCTCCAACCTTTACCTATTCCTTCAAAAGTATGGTCGGATATTTCCTTAGACTTCATTGAAGGGCTGCCTCTTTCTAACAGTTTCAGTGTGATTTTGGTTGTGGTGGACAGGCTTAGTAAGTATGCGCATTTCCTTCCAATTGCGCACCCTTACACAACTTCTAAAATTGCTCAAATTTTTATTGTCAATATTTTCAAACTCCATGGCATGCCGAGTTCTATTGTTAGTGACAGGGATCCCGTCTTCACTAGCCTATTTTGGAAAAAATTGTTCAAATTGCAGGGGACTGAGCTCAAATTTTCTTCCGCTTATCATCCACAAACAGATGGTCAAACAGAGATTGTTAACAAGTGTGTGGAGCACTATTTACGGTGTTTTTCCGGAGATAAACCAAGAGATTGGTCTCGATGGTTGCCTATTGCAGAGTGGTGGTATAATATGAATGTTCATGCTTCTACTAAAATTACACCATTCGAGGCAGTTTACGGATACCCACCGCCGCCATTGTTGGCTCATTCGCCGGGAACAGCGGCGATTCAGTCTGTGGAAGACACACTGCTGTGTCGGAACGAGATTTTACACCTCTTGCGGGGGAACCTACACATGTCACAAGAAAGGATGAAGCGTTTTGCTGATTTAAAATGTACTGAACGGCAGTTTCAAGTAGGCGGCTCGAGTCTTCCTGCGTCTCCAACCATACAAACAACATTCGGTTGTGCAGCACCGCAATCTGAAGCTTTCTCCCCGATTTTATGGTCCTTATCAGATCTTAGAGAGGATTGGGAGTGTCGCTTACCGTTTGGATCTTCCATCAACCTCCCTCCTTCATCCCGTATTTCATGTATCGTGTTTGAAACGGAAGCTAGGTGCTCGGAATGTGCTAGTCTCTACAATTCCTCCGATGGCTGTTGATGGTGGGCCGCAAGCTGAGCCTGAAGAAATTTTGCAGCGGTGCATGAAGAAGAAGCAAGGGCGAGCTGTGAGTGAAAAGCTTGTCAAATGGAAAGGACTTGGGCTCGATAATGCCTCCTGGGTTGACTTCCAATAGCTGCAAAAAGACTTCCCTGACCTTGAGGGCAAGGTCTTCTGATGGGGGAAGGATTGTCATGGGCCTGTTGGTTAAGTGTTGCTTAATTTCAGTAAGTAGTGGGCTGTTGGTTATTTGTCATGTAAGCAAGTAGTGGTACATTGGTTATTTGTCATGTCGCAAGTAGTGGGTCATTTGTTAGCTATTTGTCATGTCGACAAGTAGTGGTACATTGGTTATTTGTCATGTCGACAAAGTAGTGGGTCATTAGTTATTTGTTATGTTATTGAAGTTGCTGTTGCTAATGAAAATCTATCCAGAAGTTTATTCATTATTCGTAATAGGAGGACTCGACCCCCTCGAAGTGGCTATCAACTTACTTCTAATATCTAGTTCATTACAGTAAATGTGGAAATCAGTACATCTAACTCAACCAGATGTCATACCCAGTTTTCAAATTGTTTACCAAGGGTCTTGATCCCCTTAAGGTAGTGTGTAATGGTATCTTAACCCTAAGATTCGGGCAGAACTTGAATAAATTCTTAACTCGTGGTTACCATCTTTGCGTCTGTTGAATCTCTGTGTTGTTTTTACCCTCGACGCCCGTTCGGATTTTCATCTCACCCATTTTGCTTAAGTGCGCTCTTTTTTTTTTTTTTTGGATTTTCTTTCTTATGCGTAGCAACGATCTGCTGTTGGATTCCATTATAGCTGGCCAATTGGCAACCGCCTACCTTTATTTTTTGCCATGATTCTGAAGCTGTTAGCCTGGGATATGACCATCCTGAGGGGGAGATATGTGATTTCTAAGGAACTATGTTTTTCTTGAGCTTGCTTCTCTTTTTTCTTTTTTGATTGCCCGCTTTACATGGGCTCTAGTTCATTTTCCTTTTCTCTCTCTTTTTCTTCTTCTTTTTTTACCCCTTTATCTGAGTACTTTTTGAGATTGGGAATGAAGTGAAATCTCAAGATGGCTAACCTTTCTCGTCGGTTATAGCTTTGTGATCATACCCATTTAACATTTGTAAGCTAGATTACGTTGTCAGCATTAATTGGCTCTGGAAGATCCTCACCTTGCAGATTGATGAGGCAAAGGGCGCCCTCGGGGAGTACCTTGCGCACAGTTAGTAGACCATCCCTTGTGCACATGAACGTGCCCCCAGAATTTGATAAATGCAATAGTAAGATACTCTTCATTACCATGTCACCGACCTCGAGGCTTTCTTTTCATGCCTGCTTGTTGTAAGCCCAAACGGTCTTTTTTTGATAACATTGTAAGAGGCTCAATACGTGCATGCGCTTTTTGTCTTGCCATATACAATTGATGGTATTGAGCTTGCTACCACTCACTTTCCTTGACTTTACTCTCCCTTAGCACTTGCGTTTGATAAGGTTTCAACTTTAACAATGTCTTTTGATTTTGAGATTCTCGAGGAACTCATCCATCTTTTGATTTTTGAAGGGTGTCCTGATTGTTGATGACGATGACATGTGGGAACCCTTAGCGATAGATGATGTTGTTTTACGTGAGCATTATCACGTGAGATCAGGATGCTGCATCAGTCCATTTCGAGAAGTCATTGATTACCACAAGTATGTGCCCATGATTGTTAAATATTGTTGGGTTGATTTTCCGTTGATGTCGATAGCCCTCATAGAGAATGGCTAGGGCTTTGTCAGGTTGTAGAGTTTCGAAGTACACACATGGATCCGGTGTGCATGCTCATAGTATTTGAAGTACTTTCCAACATGCTGGCAGCAATCTATCTTTATCGAGCCACAAGGTCTCCTCCATTATTATGTGTTCATTTATGTACATGCCACACACTCCAGCATGGAATCCAAGCATGGTCTTGGTAGCTTCTGCTTGATAAGCTTGATTTCAGGCTTTGATGACAAGTTTTTTTTATCTTCAAAATCATTCTTTGCTTATTTTTTAGGGATAAGTATTTGTAATGCACACTTCCTTAAGAGTTTCGGGATACCCTAGGTTCACGATTTCAAAATTTACTGGGATAACATTTTGTTTTGAACTTTCTGAGGAGATCCTCTATAGTTCAAGAGTTGGCTCATCATCTCCACATCATCGGCTTCATCCAAACCTTTGAGTTTAAAGTCCAACTCTATATTGAAATCATATGAATTGACTTTGTACTCAAGCGCTTTGACAGACAAGCTTGACACTTTATTGCTTTGGATTTTTGAAAAACATTTCTATATTTTTTTCTTAGGTTTTGAAAAAATTGTGGCGTTTTAGAATTTTGCAAATATTTTATTTTGAAATATCTAGTGTTTTGGTTTTCTTAATCTTTTGATTTTTTTTCGAATTTTGATTAGAAGGGATCCCTAGAAGGACGATGTTGCGAACCAAGGGCTGCTTGATTTATCTCGAGGAGCCAAACATTATTCACATAAGCTTTTATTATACTGTCCGAGGGCTACGAACTAGCTACTGCCCTGCACTCCTTCCCCACTGGAGGCAAGGCCAGTGGGATAAGTAGGTAGGCCCTCACTGTTGTGCCCAAATGCCATGATAAATCATGGGATGGGCTCCGAGTCGGTGTCATATGTGATTTCTCCTTGTTCATCCTCGATGCATTGCAACTCTTCAGGCTCATCCAGCTCGGGTGAGACCAGGACCGTGGTCCACTCAATCAGGGGCAGTTCCTGCACCTTGCCCAAGTCCTCTTTGAGCAGCTCGGTCAAGCTCAATCCACTCACTTGATCTTCTAAGGTGGAATCCAACTTGTCATCGGGGTAGATGATCCCTTCACTGATAAATCGAATTTATGTGCAGGTGAAGGGATCCTCTTCTTGACGACATTTTCTCTATCTTTAATGACTCAAGTTGAGTCTTGATATTTGAGCCAATAGTAAATGATTTGTCACTCGATAGGAGGGAAGACAGTTTGATTCGATGAGACATGCAAGATAGATACAATTTACAGTTTCGAACTTGGAACTATGGTATGGGATGTCCTCATCGGAGCATTGTATGCTTATGGCTGGGATGATAGGCTCCTAAGGGTTGGATGCTTCTTTCATAAAGATTTGGTTGTAATCGGTCAGAATGGTGAGCACTCTATCTTTGAAGATGTACTTGACCCTTTGGTGGAGAGTTGAAGAAATAACACCAATTTTGTGGAGCTAGGACTGATCGGGTAGAAGATGGAAAAAAAGCTGGGATGCCCAAGACCTGAAATGTGATCGCTAATGCTTCTGGACCGATCTCAATCTCGACATCAATCTCTCCCTCTGCCCGTCTTTTAGAGTTGTTGAGAGTGAGAACTATCTATCGCTAGGGATCTAGCAAGGATTGAAACACTAAAAGCTTAGGATCACAAAGAATAGAGTTGGAGGGATCAGAGTAACTGATCATACTCTTCCCTCAAAAGACCAAATACTGAGGGGGACTAGGCAGGTCCCCATGAAGAGTAGAGCCTTCTCCCTGGATAATGGCCGCATGATTGAAGTTGGACCTGAACTTTACCAGGGCATGCAACATGTTGTCCAAGGAAGGGGCTTCTTTTTGGAGGATAATGACTGGTGTAGGGGTCGGATAGGTAAGTGGTGCCCCTTGCAAGACCGAGAGTGTGAAGACTGCGCCCCTTGCAAATTTAGGGGCACAAAGCTTGGACTATCGAGGTGGGCCCCTTGTAGACTTAGGGGTACAAAGATTAGACTAGCTGGAGATGCCCCTTGCATATTTAGAGGCATAGGGATTAAGCTAGCTGGGGGTGACCCTTGTAGGATGAGAGGCTCGAACTCCGAATGAGAGTTGATGGTATGGATGACCTAGATTGGATGGAGAGAGATTCTTCCCTGATGATACTGATGGTATGGGTGCTGTTATATTGGGACTCGCTTGATGTTTTGGCAAGGGATTTTGGAGTGCGTTGTTCACAACTGTGTTAGAGGTCGCAATCGAAATTTTTCCTTAGTCGATCAAGTTTTGGATCGTATGTTTAAGGTGAAACAATGATCCGTTGTATGACTCCTAACATGAAGGTATGCACAATACTTATTTCATTTTAGGTTGGTAGTAAATGGTTTTGTGGGGGCCTATGCAGTAGAGGGGTAAGAAGTTGCCCTTGGACTAGCACGGTGAGCATTTCGCTGTAAGTTCGGTTTATCAGTGTGAACTGCCTAGGCTCCCGGACCATCCATATTTTCCAAACTTGATTGGGGTACTGTGCATTCCATCTCAACTACTGCTGTTTTTTTTTTTTTGTCCCTGTTGAGGGGTGAATAGTGTGAATTAGGTAGATGCGATAAGATTGTCTTCTTCTATTGGATGGGGGATGGGGACACTTCCATTACCATTCTCATATCCAGTATGCCTTCCACTATCTGCCGTATCAAGGAGACCTAATGAGGCTACCAAGGGGAGATCATCCTATCCCTTATTCTGCTTTTGACTTGTTCCTCGATGCGATGAGTTGGATAAAGTTGGCATACAGATGTGAGATAAGGTATCCAGAGATACTTGGGTTTGTTGAGTGGATGATCATGGAGATTTTCTCCTCATCATCCATAGGTATCTTCATTCTAGTAGCCATAACCCGCTACCATCCAACATAAGCGGATGATGACTCATCATTCTTCTGCCTTAAGGCAACAAGATCCTCCCTTTTGGGTACCATATTAAGATTGTACGTGAAACGATCAATGAATGTTTAAGGAAGTTGTTCCCAAGTTTTGATTTGATGGTAGTCTAGTGACGTGTACCAATCTAACGTGTTGCCTTTAAAGGACTTTTGAAACAAACAGATCACTGTTATGTCAATGTCTGCCACTACATCAAGCTATCCACAAAATGCTCTTAGGTGATCTATAGGACACCTTGTACAATCATATCTTTTGAATTTTGGTAACTGGAAGTCTTGAGGTACCTTTGCATCAGGGAAGAGACAGAGATCCCTAAACTTGGTTGATGGGAGATGCACTCCACTCTGTTTCTGTAACTTCCTCTTCTCCATCTCTTGCGATTGCTCTTAGAGTTGTTCGATTTCGGAGGACCGGATGGAGGGAATTTTGTCCCTTATCAAGATTGATTTGTAACCTTCTCAAAATGGTTGACCTCATTGATGCCTCTATGACTCCTGCTTGGAGGAGGTTAGACCCGGTTATGGCTCCAATTATGGGAAGTTTGCTAGATTGGAGCTGAGAAGGGAGACTGATTAGAAAGAAATTTTGGTTCCAGGAAGATGTTGACATTGACTGGGATTTCTGGTTGTGGATGTGACTGGAATTGGCTCCCGTTTGTGGGAGGATACTAGAAGACATGCCCTAAAGTTGAGGGTTGAGCCGGCCGGAATCTTCGATTGTCCTATATAGACTTTGCCAACTGCAGTTGGACTGAACTAAAGCCTAGGAGTAGCGCATGAACTAGTAATTGTTGCTGTTGTGCGAGGCTAATTGAGGCGCTGGTTGCCGAGATTGGTGTTTTACAAGCTGGTGAAGCATTTCTTGCATGGCCTTCATGTTATGCGTCAACTTTTGGATGTAAGAGATTGACATTGTTTCTGCTAGATGTGGCCGCGGAAAAGTGGTCTCAGGCATTTTGAAAGCTGGGAATGGGAGAGTTCCTTCTTCGTGATTGGCCATGGTCATTCTAGATATGGTACGGATTGCACTACAATAAATGAGATTTGCTCGGGAACGCCTGTCTCGAATGGGTGTAATGGTTTTGATTTTTTAGGTTTTTTACTTTTCTCTCTTCTTCTTTTTTTGGGACGTTGGATCGCTCTCACGTGTGCCTTTTAGGGGGCGTGTGGATTTGTTTGAGGTGTGGGGATAATATATTTGACTTAGAGTCGCAACTAGCCACTTACTCCACTTCCACAATCGGCTAGACCCCGTATAAATGTTAGGAGAGAGAATTCGAAGGTTCTTTGTCCTAAAATGACTCCTTGATCTGCGACTATAAATTTGGGATAAATGACCACGACTATAAAAAGGGAAGGTGTTAGGCACCCACTTTGCCCACACAACTATGCGGTCTCTACTTCACAGGATTAGATGAACCGTTAGAGGCCGAGATTAATTCTTGCGCACCAATGAATGCAATAGTGTGTAATACAGTGATAACCCGGTAGAAAAATCTACCCTGACTCACCTACTTGATGAAGCGGTTAAGTCAATCCGAGTTTTTGATGAGCATGATCCAATATATCGATAAGTAGCAGAGCATACACTCAATTCGACTAGGTACTTAAAAGCAATGTAAAGTTGATAAATAAGATAAAGGAAGGAGGTTGAAAAGGAAACGAATGTTGCACAATGATGATGCGATAATAAACGAAGCTGATCAAAGTTGGATGGATGGATGGATGGATGAACGATTTTGTTGCAAGAGTAGAATTGAGTGGCTGGATCAATGTTTCGGTGGCTCAAATGTCTAACGGCTAGGCTTGGCTAAGTGGACCCGGGCTGGAATTCCTTTCATGCTACTCTTCTTCTCCTTGGTGGAGGGATGGAAGGGGAGATGTGGAAAGTGGTGTGTGGAGGATTACCAAAGGAGATGGGATGGATGGAAAGGAGAAGGAATGGGGTATTTATAGGGTTTGGGGCTAGTTTTCTTAGTTTTCTAGTTATTTTTTGAGCAGTCCAAGCGTAGAAAAGAGTTCTAAGGCTGAAATTTGCTCCTGCCACATAACACAATCCGAGCGATTGAATCAAGGGCGAGGATCATAATTTTGGCTATGGTGGACTAAAGAGTCTTTTCCTCTTCGTGCACGCTTGCCATGGAACCAGAAGAACACCACACCCCGCCTAACTTCCCTTGTGAAAGTTGCAAAATTGTGGCGGGTGACACTGTGTGCTACCACCATATGGATTGGCCCCATCTTTTGCAAGAGTGATATCATCACCTTACCTAATCCCGCCACAAAATTTGGTAGGATTCTACGTGGCAGGCGACACATTGAGTGCAGCTCGCTACATGGATGAGCCCTAAATTTTGTAGGGGTGCTCCTCGGGTGGTATACTACCCATGTTTCTTTTAGATTTATTTAATTGTGGTCCTTAATGCTAATGGACCTAAGTTTGAGCTTAAATTAGGCCTAGACTGGGCTTAAATTCAAGCTTGAAATTGGGCCTGAATGGATTTGACTGAGCTGACTAGTTTGACTAGTTTGGTTGCTTTGATCAGCTTATCTGCTCTTGGGTGGGGCATCTACAAGGCCCCACCATGATGTTTATGCCATCCAACTCATTTATAAGCTGAGTCAGACTAGGAAGAAGCAAAAAACCAAATACCGGCATGATCCCCAGCTTTCGACATGGTCTGGCCTACTTCAATGGGTAGTCAGAATTACGGTAACCTTTGATTTCTTTCAACGGTGATAGATGGCGTGCACATTCTTTCAGGCATTGAAATTGAAATAGTATTTCTCCTAATAACAACATCATCGTCTACTAAAATTTTTAAGTTACTAATCCCTGATTACTTGCAGAATAATCAAGTGCTCCCAAAGCACTAGTCAAGTTCATCTTAGGAAGTCTGATCAATGTGGACAGTTGATTAGGTCCAGCCAATGCTTGGTGGGCCACCATGCAAAATTTACACTGTTCAAGTGATCCTATCCATCAAAGATTTACACTGTTCAAGTGATCCTATCCATCAAAGAATCGGCCTTCATTCTTCGTTGATTTATTACCAACATTGGAGGAGAAACAAACAGGAGATGCCAAGAAATGAAGCAAGGTTGGGCTGTAATAATAATTCCCATCATGTTCTAGGTTTTGTTGTCTCATGACTCATCCACCATAAACATGAGATGCATTTATAGCAATCTGGACGGTCCAAAGCATGGACCCCATTGTGGATACCGCATAAACCAGAATTTTGGACCTCTGACCATCTTATTTCTAACCATCCCATTACCAACTAATTGTACAATATTGGCTATCTGACTTTGCTCATGATTTTTGGACTTATTTCTTAGTCCTACTAATAGCAATCATTTGGATGGTTAGGATGATCAAACAGTGATATTCAGGCTACTCTGCATCTACAATGGGCCCTAAGACTTAGGATGGACTGGATTTCATGTATGTACATCTAGGGGTGTACATGAACCGAGCTAGCTCGGTTAGCGGGCTCGACTCGACTCGGTTCAAAGTTGAGTTTGAGCCGAGTCGAGCTGATTTTTTGAGCTTGAAAATGAGTTCGAGCCGAGTTCGAGCGGGCCCCAGCTTGAATCGAACTCGGATCGAACCAGCTTGGTGACTTGGTTACTTTGCCATTGATGTTGCTCACCAACTGTTTGATAAAATGACTAAACGAAATGTGGCTGGTGGCAAGGAAGGTTTGGCCGGTGGCAAGCAAGGTATGTACATTAAACAAATACCTTTTTTCTCTTTTTTATTTTTTTGGTTTTTTATGTTACTTAGAAGGTGTTTGATAAAACACCTGTAAAACCATTGCCTCTGTTTGTAAAACAGTGAGTTTTTTAAGTTGCCGTTCAGGTGTTTGTGGAAATGCCTCAATGGCGAACTCGGCTTGATCTTGGCTCGAACTCGGCCCGAGCTGGCCCAAGCTGCTGACCGAACCGAGCCGAGCTGGCCAGTCAGGCTCAAGGACCGAGCCGAGCCGAGTTCGAGCTGAGGCCAGCTCGACTCGATGTACACCCCTATGTACATCACAGAAACTGTGGATGATGCACATGCGGTTATCACCAGTTTGGTACAAGGAAAACATAAACAATCTCTAGCTATGGGAGCTTAGGTGGTAGTAATTACAAAGTCCAAATTACAGGTAGCATATGTTAATTAATTGAGTTGAAATAAACGGGGCACCACGGAATATCACCCTACATTTTAAGATGAAAGAAAAAAAAAAAAAAAAAAAAAAAACAATTTACAGTCACATTGATTGATAGATATACCTTTACTTGCACTGTTATTACAACATGGTAGGAAAGAAAAGGTGTATCTATAAATCAGAGGGGGCAGATATATTAATTTCCTTTCAAGATCTGATTTATGGAAATGCTGAACAACCAAAAGATCAAGCTCTCAGATACCCCTTAATTACCTGAAAAATGTGGAAAGGAAGTTGTTTCATTTCATATATACAAATGTGAGTTGTAGATGCTTTTGACTCTGAAATGAATTAGAAGCCTCGAGCCATTCCATCCATATGGAGATGCAGATGTGCTGGTATATTCTCATTTGGGCTTCCACCAGATAGGAGGGATAAATAATTGGAGAATGTAATCACCCAACATACACCTACTTAAGAGCTTTTTCTAGTCCCGCCTGTCTTTATAGATAATATGCACCAGCCTCGTCCTATTTTCATGGAACAGACAATGAATTCTTAGGCAAAACATCCAAAGTATCAGAAATTCAAAATATGCATAACAAGAATATAAGCTCTCATGTCTTGTCACACTTTTGACGGAGAATTTAGCACAAAATAAGCAACAACTGAAAGAATGATGGATAGTGTAAACACAAAGCTTCAAAATCACCAGTTTGCAAGACAACCTACAAGGCCTGCCTGGCCTTAATGGTACAAAGCACACGTCCTGGCACAAAGGAGCTACCTTCATCTCCCCTTCCCTTCGGTCCATGCCACAAAGACCGAAGGTGCTTCCAATGTATTCTTCACACAAAAGGGCTAGTCCAGCCATGGGGCCATGTGGTGTCAACAGCCTCCACAGATCATGTAGATGCTATAGGCAGTTCCACAGTTCTACCTCTTTTGAATCATCCTCATCCCCATCCATGTTGGGTGGAATTGGTCCATCAACCATCACTTTGCTACTCTGATACCAGTGTCACGGGTTTGCAAAACCTAACCTCAAATTTAAGTGGCACTTATTATCTCCTTTCAATAGGACCATGAGCCAGCCTTCCTCTTTACTTCCAAGTTCACTTTTCTTAGACTAGGGATAGACATGGCTGTTTCAAACGGATTAAGTGAAGATACTGAGGAGATTGTGCAGGTTGTTCCCAAATTAGACAGCCCTCATCAATTTACAGGTAAACAGCTTTAAATTATTGGTGTCACTTGTGCCACATACTTGCACATTAATTGTTAAGGAACCTTCTATACATCTCTAAGTTTCTATTATCTTCTCTATACTTCTAAATACATTTAGGCAGTGGTTGCAGTATTGATGATATCGGCTGATATTATGATATTGCATCCCTCTTATATGAAACTACTAGGGAGTGATAAAACTCCCTAGTATCATGCAATATATTGTGGTATCAATGATATGTCGCAAAATCCCTGCCCTTTGTATAAATCCCTTGATATATCGCAAAATAGCGCTATACAAAACGAGGGTGCTATACAAAATAAAACCATACATACCTTGAAAGATCTCCCGTCTTTTCAAAATAAAACAGCCTGAAAAGGCTCTAATACTCGTCTTGTCTTCATCATCGCCATGTTTTAAATGAGAATTATACAATGCTCTAACAGCATGTGACGCTTGATAAATTTGCACTAAAAAGTAAACCAATTAAATTGTGGGACCCACTGTTGCTAAGTCACAGTCATAAACCAGATTGTTTGAACGATGTTAACCACTGATTTGTGGACACTTGTTTGTTGAAATAGGACCATTGGATATATTTCATTCTTCACTGTCCAATAAATGTCCACCAATCTGATCATTGGATGATGAAATAATCATACTTTTTTGAGAAATGCTCCAGTGCTCTCAGAGTACCACAAATTACAGTGCTCCTAGTTACACTGGGAAACTTAGACAGTCCAATCCATAGATCTAGACTGTTCATTAGGTCCAGTGCACATTACATGGGCTAGACTGAAAATATTATGCTGATTTGACAAATGTTAACCATTTGATCAATGACCTTTGATATGGACAATCATAACAATTTACACAAAACGTAATCCAATCAGTAATTTAATCCATCTATTTGTTAGGGCCCATCATGAATTGCTTTGATTATAAAGAATCACTTTAGTTAGGCAATTGTAACGATCCCTTCCATGGACTGGATCTCGCTTTGGAGGCAGTGAGATCCCATCCTTCACTGAGGTATTCGCGCGCGTTCAGCGTGCGGTTGTCAGATCGTTCTGCATTTGTTTTCGTATCCGATAGAGGAGAAGGAGGAAGTCATGATGGTTGTTGCCATTTTGGTGGTAGTGATTCAGGAGGTCACTTTGGGGGTAGAAATAATTGGAGAGGTGGTACAGATTTCAATGGTAACCATAGTCATGTTCGTGGTAATCAACAACGTACTCATTTTTGTCTTAGTAACCACACAGCTTATATGTGTTGAGACATTATTAATAAGCCTACTTGGGTGAATTAGTTTTGTTCTTTCAATGATGGTATCGAGGGATATGTCTCCAAGCCTATCTCATCTGATTCTAGGCCCACTACCACAAGTGGAACAATTAAACTATCCAAGGAAAAATATACCAAACTTCTAAAGGATTGTTCCACTCACGTATCATCATCCACATCTACTCTTGTGTAATCAGATACCCTTTTTCTTGCATCATCTAATAATGTTCCCTAGGTCAATGACTCATGAGCTTATATGACCGATCAACATAGTATATAGTCTCAGTTAGTATGGTCATCATCCATTTTGTTCTGTCACATTCGCGGATGGTACTTCAAATGACCGATTGGGTACTACTTGCCCTACTCCGTCGATTTCATTATCATCGTACTTTACATCCCTATAATTTTTACGTTATATTGTCAGTGAGTAAGCTAACTAAATCCTTAATTTGTTTTGTCACACAATTTATCCCTCTATTGTGAATTCCAAGATCTAAAGACGGGGAGGATGATTAGCGGAGGGCATGCAATGAATGAACTCTATAACCTCGATAGTGGAATGACTAGAGCTGCATTGTGGACAAATATTTCTTCACATCAGTGACAATCTAGGTTTGGTCATCCCCCCTTAAGTAGTTTGGAGAATCTAGTTTCATTATCGCATGTATCTAGGTTAGAATGTGAAAGCTTGTGAGTTTAGTAAGCATCATAGGAAGATTAAATGGTTAAGACTCAAGATATGATAATCCATCTCTTAGACCAACATGGGAATTGGTCAAGGATGGTGGCCACTTTAAGTGGAGGGATTTGGTCAATTTTGGTGCATGGATAAGAGAGAGAGAGAGACACCCCTCCTCCCCTTAGACATGCGTGCTGTGGGATTGTCCACTCTTTCTGAGACTGTTTGGGGAGAAACCTCCTATGGATGATCAGCATTGAACTTCTACATTGATCATACCACGTAATCAAAGGTAAAATATCTTCTATTGGTTTGTAGCTTTTTAGAATATAATATCTAGACGGGGATAATTGGCTTATGGTATAGTAATATTACATAAATTAGTTTGAAAATTGAAATAGATAAACGAAACCAAATTTGAGTACTTAACTCTTTGTGAAAAAAAAATAGATTTTTTCCCATTTTTTCATTTTTTTAATTTCTCTTTTATTTTTCAAAAAATAAAATAAAATTGTGCGATCACATAAGCGATTAGGTACAAGCAATTGCTCAGGATCGCTTATGCCATTTGGCAACATTGATTTCTTCTGAGATCGAGCACCCTGTCCTCCTACCTCTCTCACAGGACAAGCTGACTTCCTCCACTTCAACTTCTTAAACCAGATGCCCTGATTCTATTGATTCTGAGATGGAGCACCCCATCCGCCTGCCTCTCTCACATGACAAGCTAGCTATCGCTCAAAGACTTTGGTCGTCACAAATTTGGGATCCAATTTCAACCTCTCCATGCTTTAGAGTAAAAATAGACTCCAAACAGTTGGGATAAGGGATCCATGGTTTGATAAGTTCTAGAATCCATATATGGCACGATCTTTAAACCTAAAACTCCAGCTGGAGGTCTCAATTATCCACCTAGCAATGAAGAATCTGCATCACCGCCTGATGCTCCACACCCTATTTGACACATATCAATGCCCTCTTTCAGTGGTCCACGTACACTCTTTCCTACTCCATCCTCCACTATGTTTGTTGGGGTCTGGGGGGCACTGCCAACACCCTACCTCGAAACTGTGCTCTGCAGCACCTCTCAGATCATCTACCTACGGCAACTCCTCATCACAATCCTGGCTAATCTTCAATAAAACATAGATCTCCTATACGCACCTTGATTAATGTTGGCAGTTCGAGCCTTTTCCTCCTGATTTTAACCCCAATGAATCTGATCTCTTCACAATTCTCACATTGCTGGATTAGAGGCATGACTTTGCCAATGCAGGATCATATTGGTCACATCACATCTGGAATCCAGATCTCTAGTGAAAGATCCCTAATCAGGATCCATTCATCTACTGATCCAAGCAGAGACCAATCCCCCCATCTGCACATGGATATTGACCGGGCCCATCCTTAAAGAATTTGCTTGCATAGAGGAGGCTATTGATGTCTGATTCCAGCAGAAGGGAGATCCACATCTCCGATTCGCTCATTTCCTTAACCACAAAATTGCTCTCTAGCAGCCTGCACCAGAGCGAAGATCATTAACTATCCACTTTCTTAGACGCTTTTCCCTACACCAAAGCTGCCACACTCCACTCCAAGGCCCTCCTACACCAAAGCCGCCACACTCTACTCCAAGGCCCTCCTACACCAAAGCCGCCACACTCCCTCCGGGAGTTCTGCACCATCTAAAGAAACACTCTTACCCTACCTCCAATTCATCAGTCCAAACATACCTCCCTGCGTTCCAATACACCTCCTTCCCTAGTTTTGTTTCAGAGTAATCTGTCTCTGCGGTCTAGACCTTCCTCTTGCACCACTTTACAATACGACTTTCTACCCTGCAGTCTTTGCCTACTCATCCCAATCAAGAGACCATTACCATCGGATTTACTTACACAGCTCGAACTTTGGTTCCCCCTCAAATGTCACACAGAGTGTCTGCTTCGCATTGTATACACCAATTTGTCTACATGAGAACCATGCCCATTCATCTGTGCTAAGGCCTCATCAGCTTCATCGAGCAGCCCCAATCTAACAAAATCAAACCCCTCGATTACTGCTGATCACCGCATCCCGGGTGATAACCTCTACCACCCATCCGTGTCTCCCAAACACCTGGTGAAAATTCATTTCCGAGCATTCCTTTGGGAAGTTCTGGATGCAAAGGGTGGGGTATGCCTTGGCTGAGGTGAGACTCTTTTCAGCCCCTCTAAAATCCCTTCACCCCTTTCCATTATTAGTGAAGACTATAATTGCAACTTCCACATTATTATTTTTGGTAAAGCAATCCATATGATCCTAAGAAATAGTCCAACAGCGATACTTTCAGAGTTTCTAGTAGAGCTATGAAATGATATAGCTCTCCCTAGCTCCAAATCACAATTTCTAGCTGCTTCATAATAGAAATCTATTGGTAAATGAAAGATGTTTGACTATCAACAATTAACAAAAACTTGAAGTATAACACATCTTCAGCAATTCATTGCAAAAGATGAAAACAAGGTTCCAGGAAATTGCCCCATACCATCATGGACATGGCTCTTTCATAAAACAACCAAAAAAAGGTTCCTTTTTCTCAGATTATTCAAGCAATCTCAAGTAAATATTGAATCAAAAGCAAGTGTACTGGATAGAGTCTTACGCTAAAGTATCTGCTGCATTAAATAACCGGAGTTTTCCTAGTCCTCTCCCCTTCCACGATTTTCTTTGAGAATCAATGACTTGCTCAGCCTGAGTGCCTGCTGCTGTCAAAACAAACTGAAACATCCCACTTGTCAGTGATACTCTGATGAGGCAACTGAAGATACCTATACATTGGAGGTTTGTCAATAGGAAACAAAGTCCATGATGATAATGTATTCCTAGCTAATGTTGCACTAAGGTATAATGTTGCTTTTTCTACGATAGAACTAGGTTGTAAGGTTTGTCTCAAACATGACAGCCTCAACGCTGTACTAGTATGTTATCTGCTAGACTACTAATGCCTAGATTAAGTCTTTAAAGTTCAAATCCTCATGTAAAAGAAGAGAATTAGGATGTCGTAGTTGCAAACTTTTCAAGGGAGTGATTGATAGGTCATTGGTATCTCCTAGAGAGAAGAATAGGTACCAAAATTAACCATGGGAAGGCAACAACGTCCTTGTAACAACTAAGTTTTATTGAAACTATCTCAAGCAACCTGTCATGATTATCAGAATCAATTTTGCATCTAATATATTTTATTGGTGATATTTCCTTGGTCAAGACTTTGATCTTCATGCTTTGACACAGGTCCAATTTGGATTACGTATGACTAACCCATATTTCAAGCCCAAACGAGAAAATATGGAAGAAAATATTTTGGGACAGAAAAAAAGAAATTCCTTTCATGGATAGTCAATAGGTTTAAGAAGAAGGAAGCTCCACCATGTAAGAATAGATTATGAGGCAGAATCCACGGAAAACATTATACAAATCCTGACATGAAAACAGATGCAAAATGGAAAAGCAATTTGAATCTAGTGAGATCAATCAAACAGTTCACTGATTCGTGAACAAAATATATTTGTAACGCATTCTTGTTGAAATGGAATAGTAACATTTGTCCGACATGGGCAATTGATAGTGGAGGAAATAAAATTGTGAAGAACGCATTGATATGATAATCCGCATCACGCATATTTATGACTCAACCATAATCAGAAAAACACCCTATGTGAGTGATTGTATGAGAGAAATTCAGATTTAGTACTCTTTTAGTCCTAAAAAAAGGGTAAAAAGTTCAAGGAAGAACAACAGAAATGCTGAAAGACGGAGAATGAAAAGTTCAGATTTAATACGGTTTTGACTATAAACATTGAGCAACAGATATATATGTACGTGTGTGTGTGTGTGTGTGTGTGTGTGTGTGTGTATATATATATATATATATATATATATATATATATATATATATATGTACGTGTATATATATGTAACCTCTATGAAACATCAAGAAATGAAACTTAAATTAGAGACGGTTAAAAATTTATGTCTGCATTGATAATAATGCACTTAAGTGATGTAGTAGTGAGCGGATATACCAACCCTCTATCATATGACCGTTACAACCAATTCTCACCCTTAATTCAACGAGTCATTTTTCAAGACTAGTTTATTTCTCGTAATTTATAAAAAAAAAAATTTAAAAAAAAAAAAAAAAAAAACCCCCAAGTTTTTTCTGTTCTATTGAAATATATGGAATTTATAACTTCAATGTGATTATTCAAGTTTTAAATATTTTATTTCAAACCCAAAAAAAAAAAAAAAAGAAGAGAATAATTGAGTTCAAGACGGATGTTTGCTAGCTACGGACTCGATAAAAGGAAATCCAAAAAAAAAAAGAGAATAATATTGAGCTCTGAATTTAGCTCACTATTATTAAAAAATAAAAAATAAATCTGATTTTATTCTGATCTATTGAAATATATGGAATTTAAAACTTTAATGTGATTATTCAAGTTTTTAATATTTTATTTCAAACAAAAATAATAATAATAATTGAGTTCAAGACGGATGTTTGCTAGCTATGGACTCGATATTTGGAACTCCAAGAAAACCAAAAAAAAAAACCTAAAAACTCTAATGCATGCATACAAAACGGCTCTAGGACATACCAGGGGAAAGAGTGTAGCCATTACTCCATAGCTCACCAGTTGAGAGAAAAAGAAAATTGCCATAACACATGGACTTCCTGAAACAGTCACAAAATAAAGATAAATTAGTAAATACCACCTCAACTTGCAAGAATAGCAGAAAAGAAACAAAATTGTTCATCAATTTTTATTTTTTTTTAAAGGAAAGAAAAAAAAAATACCAAGAAAAAATTCCCCAGTAATAAGAAAGGTTGGAAATATTACGTAAATGGAAGTTTTAATAGACAGGGTTTGTCCTGTTCGTGTCAAGCTGACTTGTATGACTTGGCAGTTATGAAAACATATCAGTCAGCTCAGCTAATGCAGTGAAATACTGGTCGGGTTTTACAATCAGATAAGATCATATTGATGACAACCGACGACCAGTTGACTCGGTTGAATCGTAACAACTCAGACAGGTCCTAGAACCACAGTGAAAATCAATGCTGTTGGTGGATCTGAGCATGCAACACTCAGTATTTCATTCCAAGAAGGCTTCACAAATTATTTGGACAGTGAAACAAGAGGGAGAGAGGAGCTACTACCAGGTCCCTCCCTCCCTCCCTCCCATTGCTTGTAATCTACCTATGTAATAATCAACCTACATAATAGTCTATTACAAAGCTCTTGTGGGAGTTTTGTGCTCTCCTTGCTGGTCCCAAGCCCGAACAAAGGAGGGTTGCGTCAGGTTTGCAGCCGGGTCAAACTTATGCCATAACTTCCATTATGAATCTGAACTTTTATCGAATGTGAATGGGGGCTGTTATATAGCCCATTCTTAGGTCCATCAGAGTCCAGGCATGGAATCAGAGTCCACATGGTATCAGAGTCTGGGCATCAATCTCTCCCTTCTTCAACATTTGTTTCTTTTCTTTTTCCTTATTTTGTTTTGAGATGAAAATCTAAAGTCACTGGCGGCTGATCTACTCAAATCTCTTTCAACCACCATATGGTGGGCCGTGTAATTGTCCCGTGAATGTGTGAGGCCCAACTTCATATAGATCCATTGTGATGGACAAATGTGGCATATCTTGTGTTTATGACTAGATTTGTGATCAGATTTGATATCGAAAATGTGTTGAAGGTGACCATTGCGAGGATTAAAGAATTAATGTACGTGTGAAGGTGTTGAAACAAGAAGTTCCATCAAGTGATCGTGTTTGTTGATATATACCGGTTTCTGAAATCTGTGTGGGGTAAATTAAAAGTTATTTGTTCCTTCTTAAGTGTTTGATTTCTCCTTAATTGATGTCAAGAATGCAGCCAAGAGTCTTCTATCTCCATCTGAGTCAATGAATTTTCAAATTACATCAACTACACTCAGGAAAATTACTTACAGTGAGTAACATTAGTAGAGGTATTGCTTATAGATAGAAGTAAATAAAAATATTTGACTTCGCCCAAACCTGAGAAAGTTCAATAGATTACGACAATTGGGCGGTAGAGGATGCCCAAATTAGGGCTTTGTTATGGAATATCATAGAGCCTCGGATTAGTGCAAATGTGATCATTTTCAAGACAACAAAGTCTAGAATAACATGAAGGAGTTGTATTTAGGAAAAAAGAACTTAAATTGGATCTACAAGTTACTTCAGAGTATTTTCACTCTTTAACAAGGATAGAAAAGCATCAGAGAGTATTATTCTGCCTTGCAAGGCGTGTGGGAGGAACTAAAGTGTACCAGCCCCTATCTACAGATTATGTGATTGTGACAACAGATAGAGGAATTTCGTGCTACAAAATTCCTCTCTGGTCTTCGTCCTAAGTTAGAGCCTGTTCGAGCTCGGATTCTTAGATATAGCAACATCCCATCTACTATTGAGCCTTTTGCTTGTGTTTAGCCCATGGTCAATATACAAGGTTCATCTTAATCAAAACATTTTGCATTTATGTCTCCATCTGATAGAGGAGATAGGGAAAGTCATGGTGGTGATCATGGCCATGGTGGCCTTTTTGGTGGTAGAGATACAAGGGGAGGTCGCTTTGGAGGCTGAAATCATTGGAGAAGCCATGGTACCGACTTCAATTGTAGCCACGACTGTGGCTGTGGTAATCGTAGTGTACTCATTGTGGTCTCAATAACCACACGACGGACACATGTTGGGATCTTATTGGTAAGCGTTTCTCGGGGAATCAAGTTTGTTGCCTTGATGATGTCACTAAGGGTCATGTTTTCAAGCCTGTTTTCTCCATTTCTGAGCCCAATACTTCTTGTGATATGGTTACACTGTCCAAGGAAAAACATGCCAGACTTCTAAAGGATCACTCCATCCATGCATCATCATCCACAAATACTCTCACGCAGCAAAGTAAAGTTTGTCTTGCATCGTCTAATAGTGTGCCTTGGGTCATGAACTCAAGAGTTTCTGATCATATGACCAGTAAGCATAGTGTGTTATCTCAATTTGTACCATCATCATCCATGTCTTTTGTCACATTAGCAGATGACACTTCAACTCGTGTTTGTGTTAGGTACAGACTATCCTACCCCATCTCTTTCCTTATCATCAATAATTTAAATTTCAAAATTTCCTTTGAGTTTGTTATCAATGAGTAAGCTAACAAAGTCCTTGAATCATTCTCTTACATTTTATCATTCTTATTGTGAATTCCAAGATCTAAAGATAGGGAGGATGAATAGTGGAGGGCATGAAGCAAATGGACTCTATTACCTTGATCGTGGAATAACTAGAGTCGCATTGCAAACATACATCTCTCCTCATTAGTGGCATTCCAGGCTTGGTTATCTGATGCTTCTCTGTTCTTCCCTTCCTATTCAAGACCATCTAAATCATCTTTTTCTTCAACCTTTCATCATCCAACTGCAACCCCAATCGAAATCAATCGTTGAGGACCCAAAAACCCTAGCCAACGACCCACACGTGTGGGCCCCTAGGCTGAACGTATGGACAACCGCTCAATCCTTTGATTTATCCTTGCTTTCCCCATAAAAAAAACCCTTAATTCCCTATCCATAACCTTACCCTAAACCCTAAATCCCAAATTTCCTATTTTCCCCTATTTCCAAAATCCCCAATTCTCATGAACCCTAATTTTTCAATTTTCAGATTTTCCCCTTCCTAACCGTAATCATAAAACGTACAAAATTATCCCTTGAGTGTGAAACGTGCCTATGCTAAATTGAAAGTTTTATCCTTCCATTGGACCTAGTTTTAATTGATTTATGTGATTTCTTAACATGCGGGCATGTGATTTAGGTTTAATCAGATTTTATTGCCTATTGTTTACTCTTAATTACTTGGTGGATTGGCATCTTTTGTTAATTGAATTACTTTATAGACTCTTTCATAATCTCCACGTTGCATGCTAGCATTAAATCACATGTCCTACATCATTATCCCACAAGTGGTTTAAAGAGTCTAGTCTCATTGTTGTCACATGTGTCTAGGTTAGAGTGTGAGGCCTGTGAGTTGAGTAAACAACATAGAGTATCTTTTCTTCCTCATCTAGACCAGAGAAGTGAAAAACTTTTTTATTACATTCATATAACATAACTATTTTTTACGAAATATCAATCCAAGTGTTTTCTGGATTTAAAGAATTTCATATGGAAGAACAAACCCAATTCAATTAGGTTTGTGTTTTGCGTTCAAACAATGCTAGAGAATATTTATCTCATAAATTTAATTCATACCTTTCATCTCAAGACATTATTTACCAAATCCATGTGCACACACACGACAACAAGATGGGGTAGTGGAATGTAAGAATCATTATTTACTAGATGTTGCTAGAGCCTTATTATTGAAAATGAAGGTTCTAAAAATATTTTAAAGTGATGCGGTCTTAATTGCATGCTAGTTGATAAATCAGATGCCCTCATCTCTCCTAGATGGAAAGTAGCCTCTCTCTGTCTTGTGTCTTCATATTCCCTCCTACTCTATTTGTCCCAATGTAGCTGGTTATGTATGCTTTGTGCATCAGCTTAATCATGTCCATGACAAGTTTGAACCAAGGGCTATCAAGTATATCTTTCTTGGATACTCTCGTACCCAACGGGGATACAAATGTTATAACCCTGTCTCCCGAAGACAGTATGTGTTAGCCGATGTTACATTCTTTGAATAAACTCCATGTTTCTCTTAGGAATGAAAGTCTTTATAGTTTGAAGAAAGCTACATAGCTACTTTTACCATTGGATTGGATATTACTACTGGAGTTGGAGAGATGTCTATGCAAATCAACCTTTGCAAGTTTACTCCAGACATTCCAAGCGTGGAGATGCAGTACATATGATCATGACTTTTACCAATCCTCTTGATTCGTTGGAAGATCATCCTTCTTCCGAGTCCTTGCTTTCACCATTGGATGAAGGTAATCTACCTATTGCTCTTTGTAAGGGTATTCATTCATGTGTGCAACAGCCTATTTCCAACTTTGTTTTGTTTAATGGTTTATTTCCATCATTTTGACAATTTTCTGTCTTTATCATCTGTGCCCATTCCCCATTCTTTTCAAGAAGCTTTGAGTTATGATGGACGGTAACGAGCTACAGAAAAAAGAAATGGCAACACTTTATCAGAATCAAACTTAGCCGTTAACTAAGCTACCCCCTGGAAAGCCTGCAATTGGGTGTAGATGGATATATATAGTAAAATATAACCTTGATGGCTTAATGGACCATTTAAAACCTCAGTTAGTTGCCAAAGGATACTCTTAGACCCTAAAAGTCGACTACTTAGAGCCTTTTTGGAATTGCATCGGTTGTCTAACACGACATCACGCTATGCAAAAGCTTATGGAGCTTAGAATTATGGCTAAGTCCCCGGGGGGGGGGGGAGGGGGGATAGGACCACTTAAAAATTCTTTGCCTAATTAAACAATTTACCAATTTAAACAAATAAGGCACAAGGGTCCAAGATCATAGACTACAAATGATTCAACTAACCGAGTTACTAGTCTATGGTAAGAGATGTGAAATACCAATTGTGTGTGCTATAATGTAAATGCCTAGCATACAATCAATACATGCATCACAACACAAGCATAATAGAATTGCATCCACATAATCAATCGCAAACACAAGGATGTACAGTGGTTCGGCTAATTGCCTACTCCACTCCCGGCGGACGCACTCTCCTCGAGTGTATCGGATTTCACTATCTTGGAGGTTTCCAATAGGTTCACCTCCAACCTTTACGATCGTTTTACAGGTTCACCACAAACCTCGGTGGACCACGTACATACCCATGTCGGTGATGATCCTACATAAAGACCTACACGTACTTACCCGTGTTGGTGAAGCACGTTTCCACCCGTGTTAGTGGCTCCCACGGAGACTTACTAGGTTTTCTATTGGCTCACATAGAACTAATGTGGTCCTAATCCAAGGACCTACGTACACTCCTGCCAGAGGCTCCCACGGAGACTAACACGTACACACCCATGTCCGATGAATTCGGTCCTACACAAGGATCTACATATACTCTCGTCGAGGGCGGTCCTACACAAGGACCTATTCAAGTTTGGATCTCAAACTCAATGGACTCTAAAATAACAACCTTACTTGTTTGATTGAGCCTCGTTGATGCGCGTTTCTTGAGATGCATCTTCTCTTCTTGAATCCGCTTCTCTTGTGACTCCTCGATCTTTGATGCAGATGCTTCAGTTTCTACGATCGGTTACTTTGCATATGTTGTACCTATGACGCTACTAAGGCAATGGGAGAATGGTTGAATCTCCTACAACTATTGAGATAGTCGTTTTCCAATTAGGGATTCACCTAAATAGGTATTTTAGAGGATATAGACAAGGATGTACCTATAGCTTATTATGTGTACTGTTTTTTATCTTTGCAGTTCCAAGTGTGTGATAATGTTATTTTTAACATAACCAGAAGTTTCATTGAAAAATAAGACCAATTTCCCAATGTTTCCCAAAAACAGCAACATTATGCAATACATGCGATATTTCCCATGCGATCACCAATATGTTTCTGTATCCCAAGGGTGCCAATACTAAAATCATTGGCTGTCAAAATACAGTTTTGAAGGAGATGGTGGATATAATATAAGATGAAAACCATCCACACATACAATTAACGAGTGAAGATAAGTTCTGAGATTCTCATCCATACTTGTTTCTTATCAATATTCTCATCAATACTTTGTGAATTTCTCAAATAGTAAGGAATTCAAAGATCTCATATGGACACACACACACACATGAGTGTTCAACCTTGCACACGTGGTCAATGATTCATGCTTATACGACATTTAAGCCATCCAAAAGGAGAGCCCGCTCTCAGGATCTGGCTCAAAACGATGCTGATCCACTCATCAGGTGGGTTGTACATATGAAATGGTGATCATCAAATTTATATATACAATTATTGGTGATGAACCGATGATCAATGTGGCCCACCACCACATGAGTGGATCGGCCCGGCTTTGGTGGCAAATGAATTTCAAGGTGAGTCCCACCTTTTGGACATCTCAGAAATCAGGCACGTGGGATACGTTGGCCGTGTGCACGAGATGGACAGTATTTTAACTGTCCATTGAGGTGTATGTAAACACTCCTCTTTCTCCCATTATATTTATTGTGCATGTAGGCGCATGTGCGCGCGCGCGTGTGTCATTGCAATCTCACAACCCTCACAGATTTTTGGAAGAATTGATTAGTCTTGTTAGCACAATTTCTGCACTTTTGCAGCGGTGAGGAAATACTTAAACAAAGATGAACAAAAGAATGTAAGTACTTCATAGTTACATGGTATATTCAACCAAATGACATCCTATCAAAGAAGAAACCAACTCGGTGACAAACTAATTACCAAAGCCTGAAAAAAAGGCCCAGTTTGATTCAAAGAAATCTATCCTTTTGTCCAATCCCAGCTCAGTGAGATTCCATTTGTACCTAACATTGAAAATGCAAGTGAGTCTTCATCAAGCAATATCAAATGTAGCTATTATGAAATACTGCTGCCAAAAGTTCTGTACATACTCGAAACAGTAATAGGCGTACATCCAGGAAAGAAGTAGAAAATTAATTGCCTTGCCAATATATGGAATAAACTCGGCAGCATAAACCTGCATCATTATCCACTAACACAGTCAAATCTGTTATCAACTCAAAATTAAAAGATTGCTCAAGAGACAGGGAGTTCATGTGCACATGTCAGCCACGTTTCATATGATAATGCTTGACAAAATATAGGATGTAATGCAGCATGTACATTATCAGATAAGAATGGAAGGCTTGAAACTGATACAAGAGAATCACTGCACCTCTATGAAGAAAAAGGTCAACAGAAGGACTGAATAGACCTGCTCGCCAAATTCAATTATGGCCCTATTAAAAGAAAAACAAGAACCACATGAAATGCATAATTAAGCAAATAACAACATGGTTGCGTCAGTGGAAAATGCTGGCAAAGAATGAAGAAGTGTGAGCTCATTTTCCAGAAAATCAGAAACGTCGCATCTAAGCTATGAAACTCACCTCCCCAGGCCAGCTTGCCTGTCTACATGGGCTACATTTGTTGTGTTTGACAACTCACTTTGGCTTGAGGATTCTATTCCCATAGCACTAAAAGCAAGCTTAGCAATGTCATTATACCTGAATCAAGACCAATGTTTAGAGCCCAACAGTTGGATAAATGAAGAAGCACATGGATATAGTAATCCATAATTTTTTTTAAAAAAAAGTTTGGGCCATCAAAGTTAAAGCTAGTAGAAATGTTATAAAATCAATGTCACATTCACATAAGGCAGGGACACAGGATACTACAAGAATGGCGCTGAAAAAAAAAAAAAAAAAGCCCAATAAATGTTTTCATAATAGTCAAACATTTAGCTTAATTAATGGCATCCCAGTTCAATCCCTACATCTGTTGTCTGGCAAGCCTTGCGCCATTTTTGTATTTTCACTGTGTTAACTATAGTTTAGATACTATGAGAGAGAGAGAGAGAGAGAGAGCCCAAGTCTAACCAGATGGACTATAAGTTACAGTCCAACCAGCAGATAACTTCCAACATTTCATGTCTATACAATATCCAACATGCCCATCATGAGAATCACCTTTTAGAAAACTCAGCAACAGATTCATCATAGAGCACCAAAAACGGCATGTCACCAACGATCCTCTCGTCACTCAACAACCCAGACTCACCAAAAACAAAGATAAAACATGAGGGACATGGTTTCTAGTCTCCCCACAAAACGAAGAAACCCCAAATAGCTAAAGAAGCCCCAGATCCCCCAAGAGATTCGTCATAGAGCATCCTCGAAATTCCAGATGGACTATAAGTTACAGTCCAACCAGCAGATAACTTCCAACATTTCATGTCTATACAATATCCAACATGCCCATCATGAGAATCACCTTTTAGAAAACTCAGCAACAGATTCGTCATAGAGCACCAAAAACGGCATGTCACTAACGATCCTCTCGTCACTCAACAACCCAGACTCACCAAAAACAAAGATAAAACATGAGGGACATGGTTTCTAGTCTCCCCACAAAACGAAGAAACCCCAAATAGCTAAAGAAGCCCCAGATCCCCCAAGAGATTCGTCATAGAGCATCCTCGAAATTCCTGCCTAGGCAACGTACAGTTCATGATCATGAATTCTCCTTTTGATTAGCTCAGTGGATAACTCCTTGAATTCAAAATTGGCTACTCCTGTCCTACCAGACATACCATAGAATTCTGAAGAATGACATCTTCCATAGGATCTCTTTGCGGCCTTTAATGGACTGCCATGTCGTTTTAGCAGCAAGTTTTTTTTTTTTTTTTTTTTTTTTTTTTTTTGAGAAAGAGAGAGAGAGAGAGAACAAAAATTTTATTAAAAAATTGCAAAAGTGAGAAAGAATACAAGCCCAACACGCCACCAAGCAACTAAAGAGGAAGGGCAGTCGAGGTTGCCTTAACATAAACTGCCCAATCCATCACTTGCTGTTTAACCTTTAATATCACCTTGTTCACCCCTTCAACAACATTACGAAAATAGTGACCATTCCCAGAACCTTAGATGATCCAAAATACTGCCATGATTAGAAGCCACCATATAGCTTTCAGAGACTTTTCTACTCAACCACCATGCCAGGCCCATAATAACTCTTCCACTGTCTTTGGCATAGCCCAGTCCGTGTGAAACCACGAGAGGAAATGATCCCAAATTGTTGTGACAAAAGGGCAATGGATGAAGAGATAGTTGATTGACTCCTCATTGCCCATGCACGTAAGGCATATATATTGGGCAGAACGAGCACTCTTCTCTAGATGTTGTCGATAGTTAGGATTCTCTTACGGCTCAACATCCAAACAAAAGTTGCGACCCGAGGAGGGGCCCTCTAGAACCAATGATGAAAAGGATGAATCAGACCCAAATTAGGAGGCAAAAAAGAGATGAGACTGAAGAACGATATAACCAAAAACTTCCCTGAAGTATTTCCTGACCAAACAATCCCGTCTTCTTGAAGAAAATTCGGCTTTGCCGAGTTAAGGAGCTCCATCAAGGCTATATATTCTCATCAAATTTGGCATTCGACATGTTTCTTCAACAAGGAGACCATACAATCTTCTCCCCATCAAATTGGGCATCTGTTCTAGCAACAAGTTTCCAATATAATTGTTGAAGGACCATGAGACCCCCAAATGAGAAACAAGGGAGGTCCACACCTCTCTCACAACCAAACAATGAAAGAAAAGGTGGTCCATGGATTCTTTCTCATTTTGACACATGAAGCACAAGGAAAGGACATATTGCGCTTATTTAAACTGTCAAGCAAGGTATTAAAAAATGGTTACATATCGGTAATGGTGGTAACCATTACGCATTACGGGGCCGCAACAACCGTTACGGAAAAAAATGGCCCGTAATAGCTCTATAACGGCCCATTATGGGTCCGAAAGAAGTTTTTTATGGGGCCGAAACATTTTTTTTTTAATGGCCATAACGGCCATACGACCTACATCGTATTGGTGACAGTAGTAGCCGCTATGGAATACCTTGCTGCGAAGTGTTAAAGTGTATGAATTTTATCGGCCAAAGCAAAGGCCATAACTCAAGGAACAGGAGCCTTCCAAAATTTAGTGCATGGAGGGGAACATCACTCTCACACTTATAAGGACTTGAAAGAGTTTGCTGAAAACTCTTCACTTGTTAACCATTTCCACACTTTCCCATCCTCAGTCAAGCTATCAATGAACACATCACTTGACGTGCTTAACAAGTTACCAAAAAGATCAAATTCCTTACTAATGAGGGGGCATTTTCACACCATGCTCAAGTGGGGTTGCCTGCGGGATGTAGGGGCACACTCGGGGTGGGCGGCCCGTGTGAGACGGGTGGCTCATGTGAGGCGATACCCATGTGATTTGGGGCCCATGAGGTCCTAACCTATGAGATGTGGGGCCTAGGCTATGAGATAAAGGGATTGATTCGCCATGCTCTAACAGTTCGAGCTTTTAAAGCAAGTAGTTAATTGTCCTGAATCATATTGGTAACAGAGCGGGAGGTCTCGTGTTCAAGACTCCTCACCGCGGGTGATTAATGCGGGGGCATTTTCACACCGGGCTCAAGTGGGGTTGCCTATGGGATGTAGGAGCACACTCAAGTTGGGCGGCCCGTGTGAGATGGGTGGCTCGTGTGAGGAGATACCCACGTGATTTGGGGCCCATGAAAGGGGTTCGGCCGAGGTCCTAACCCATGAAATGTGGGGCTGGGCTATAAAATAAAAGGGATTGATTCGCCATGCTCTAACAGTTCAAGCTTTTAGAGTAAGTGGTTAATTGTATTGCATCAAATTGATATCAGAGCAGAAGGTCTCGTGTTCGAGACTCCTCACCGGGGGTGAATAATGCGGGGGCATTTTCACACTGGGCTCGAGTGGGGTTGCCTGTGGGATGCAGGGGCGCACTCGGGGTGGGTGGCCCATGTGAGATGGGTGGCTCGTATGAGGCAGGTGGCTCATGTGAGGCGATACCCATGTGATTTGTGGCCCACGAGGTAGGTTAGGACCTCGGTTAATTGTCCTGCATCACTTACCCAATTGATTCCTTCAAAATCTAATGTTCCATACCACTCCCCCCATAATTTCATAACAATCCTGGTTTGTTTCTTCTTTATCCATTGCAAGTTCATATATCCCAAATTCCCCATTATAATTTTCCAAGTCTACTTGAGAAGTCCCCACTATTCTATAATTTTCCAAGTCTGCTTGAGAAGCCCCATTGCAAGTTCATATATCCCAAATGCCCCATTACGATTTGCATGATACTTATTTACCGAAAGGGGTGGGTGGGTGTGTGTATGTGTGTGTGCATGCGCGTGTGTATTTTATTGTTCTTGCTTATTCTCCACCATTAATTTCTTGCTATGATTCACTTCTAGTGTCTGATTGTTAACACTACCATAGAAGACAATTGTAATGACATCCATGCGATCATTGCCCAACCATCCATACATAATAAAAAAGATGAACCTTAAAAATAAATGTCAGAGTCAATGCACTATCAATTGGATTAATTGATGCGCTAGCTCTTCTTAATTATTTTTAATAAGGAAAGCACATAGACGTTTTTCTATGATTATAATCATTTTAAATGGGAAAATATTTTATACATTAGAAATGTACTAAACTACCAATATGACAATCGCCAAAATCATTGATGGTGAAATCATAGTTCCTAAACAAAGACTGTTAAGCACCAACATTAGGAAAAAAAAAAAAAAGTAAAGAAACTATAAAAGTTCAACGAGCATGGCAAATGTAGATTGCCTGAAAAAATATACCAGATGCTGCTTAGAACAAAGCTGAAAACATACAGTGGATAAAACCAAAATATCTGTCATATAAACATAAAAAAAAAAAAAGTTAGAGGCAGTTGTAGCAAAATTAACATGAAAATAATAAATTGAGACTCCTCACAAATTTTAGAAGAAGACAAAAACCATGAGGTTACAATAAGAGGATGAAAAGAACAGGAAACAACTACAAATGGTTCACAACAAGCTTCATTAACCATATATGTACTAAATAAAAATTTAAAAAAATTAAAAATAAAAGACATAGTTGCCATGAACAACCACAAAAGAACTTTCTTCTACACCATTCTGTTCAGAAGTTACTTTCAAGGTTTAAGCACTACATTCAAAAGACAACAAGATCTCTGTTTGAAAGAATTGATTGCTTCACAACACAAGTAAATCAGGGAATGTATCAAGATAAGAATTGCATCATAACAACTGGAAGATCTACAGAAATAGTTTTCTTTCTTTCTAACCAAAAAGAAGAAGAAGAAGAAGAAGAAGGAATCATGTGACATACTGGATAGAATTGCTAATGGCTATCTAACCATTCATTGTTAGGTTATTTTTCTTGAACCAATTCCAATGCATAATGTATTATTTAAGCACTTCTCTAGAGAAATATGTTTTTTTTTTTTTTATTTAAAAAAAAAAAAAAAAAAAAAAAAAACTTTTGTACTTTACAGTGGCCCTTACATTATATTGTCAACAGGGGGTTTGCAGTTCACATGCATTTGTGTATAAATTACATTGTAACAATGAAATCAATCTTCCATGGTCATTTTAAACTTTCCATTTTCATTCAAATTGCTATGCAAGGGATGATGATGATCCAGTTTTGAGTTGAATAAACACTAACCCCTCCAAAAAACCGGAGAAAGCTAAATAACTGATAATTCCTCCCAGCACAAAATCGATAGATTTTTTCTAAGGTGATGGATAGACTACTTTCCAATATGAAACATATAGATCATGCACAGATTCAACACACAGGTCCAAGTAGGGTTTGCAAGTGGATATAAGATTTTCTTGTGTCAGCAGATTGGGAAGAGCAATATCCGGGTGTTAATCAAATGATCGTCCCTCAGCCTGTTTTGGTCAAATGCCAAATAACTCTAGATATGAATGAGAATTTATGGGTCCCACTTCCCTTTTGCTTCAATTTTATGTGGCTTGAGTAGGAAAGCTCTATTGATAAGGTGAAAGCCTGGCGAGGATCTTTTAGCGCTGAGGGGTGGGCTGGTCACGGGCTAAAGATTAAACTAAAGAAGCTAAAAAGGCACATAATGGGATAGAGGAGCATCTTGGCATTTGGCCATCATAAAAGTGCCAATTCTTCAGGAAATCCACAACCTTGATTGCAAAGAAGCAGCAGCAACATTGACAACCGATAAAAATGAAGAGAAAATCCATCAAGTTCAATTATAGGATAAAGGTCTGAGAAGAAGAAATCATGTAGGGCCAAAGATCTAGAGCAGTTAGGTTTAAGGGAGGGAATAGAAATACGAAATTCTTCCATAGAATCATGAGTACAAGGAGAAGACAAAACAGAATTAGCAGTCTTGTTGTGGATGGTGGGGGGTGCAGTGGAGTTTTACTTTGAGCTTCTATCTGATGAAGGTTAGAATTGTCCTTGGCTTGATAATTGCAATTTAACGGCATTAATGAAGAAGAGTCTGATGCAGGACTAGGGTTAGATCAATAAAAAATTATGAACCAAACAATACTCAAAGGGAAATACAAATCATCCACACATGCATGACAATCAATCCCTAATCCAAGGAATTCACCAATTTCAAATTAAGGAACCCTAGGGTGAGGAAAGGGGCAAATAAATTAAAGATAATGCAATCTAAGGTTAGGGTTTATAAAAAAAGCAGGTATGAGAAGGTAAAATAAGAGAAAACCTGAACCGGAAGATAATTCCCGCATACGGACAGCGGGCTAGGGCCTGGCGAGCGTGCGCACTAGCCTGGCTGCACGTGCGAGCGGGTCCCACACCCGGAAACCGATTCTTTGGCCCTGGTCGGCCAGGGATGGGCTCCAAACCCTCAAAGTTTCATGGCAATTCGAGCTACGGGCTGTGTGTGATGCTCCGCCGAAGTTTCAACCCTCCTGCAAGGCCAGATTCTGAAAACTGGCGGTAGGAAGAAGATCCGCTGCAAAATTGATGGATTCGAGACGAGGATGGCTGTAGAAGGTGAGAGATATGGATGGAAAAGGATAAGGGTGGATGGGGATAAATGTGGCTTCGCACCATGGTAGTTAGCCCTTCGAAAAGGGAGGGCTTCGCACCCACTTGAATTTTGCCACAACTCAGAAACTCAGAGAGTGGCAAAAAACTTGCAGGAATTTTTATTAAACTTCAATGAGTGCTTATTTATAAGAAAACCTTATACCTCAAAACTCGTGCCATGTGCGCAACCTATTACTTGGTGATGAAGTAAACCAAAATAAAAACCAATAAAAAAAAATCTAAAGCGTTCATAATGTTCTAAATAATATAAATAAATAAAACCTAAAATATGAACTTAATCCGACTAGTGGGCCCTGATCATGAGATCCCATGATGGGCTTTACTTGACTATAGGGCCCACTTCAATGAACCAAAACTCCGTCTCCTAACTAGGAGGCCCTCCTTGGACGTCGTCATCGATCTCTTTCTGGCGTACGTGCGTAGGAGGCAGCATGCGTGCGCGTGATGTCCCCATCAGAATCTAATTGACTAGAAAGGTTGTTTGTGGAAGATGAGGTCAAGCAAGAGGTGTTAGATCTTGGAACAGATAAGGCATCTGGTCAAACATATCAAAAGAAATGGGAGCATCCTTCATTGGGCCAACCGAAGAAGGGGCAGAGAACTTGAGGGACTTCAGACCAATAAGCTTGATTGCTAGTCTGAATAAAATTCTAGTAAAAGTCCTTGGGGGGAGGCTAAGGTCAGTGTTGGAGGTTATCTCTGTCACAGGAGCCTTTTATGCATGGTGGACAAAAATAGATGGAGCTCTAACTACACATGGTGCGTCAACTCCTGGCACAAAGTAGATAAGTCGGGCATTATTTGCAAGTTTGACTTGGCGAAACCGTATGATATCATGAACTAGGACTTCTTACAGCATGTGCTCAGGAGATTGGGATCCAGAATTAGATGAAGACAATGGATGTATGCTTGTGTTTCTTCACCAACTTATTTTGTTCTCATTAATTTTTCGAAAGGTTGCTATTTTATTAAAAGGCATAGACGAGAGATCTACATCCAAGAGAAACAAACGGAGCCAACTTGGCCAAAAAAATATGGATTAAAATAAATAAATAAATAAAAACAAAACAAAACAAAACTTGACGCAATCAGCCCTTGCTATAATATCCATATTCTCCCTACTAAAGAGTAAAGATTGTCTCTAGCTGCTTGCACCGATTACAAAAGCCTCTAATCATTCCTTCTTGTCCAAATGGCCCACAGACCGGCAAGAAGAGCAAGCCTCCACAGCTTCCTCCCTTTGTTGCCCGCGCCACCACCATGCCAAGCGAGAAACACTTGACTAATCCTTTTAGGCATCACCCAATGCACCTGGAACAAACTTAAGGATTCAATCCCAAATTTCCTTGGTGAATACACAATGTGAAAAGAGATGGTTAACAGTTTCAGCATCTCGCAGGCACATAATACAACCATTGGGAATAATCATTTGCCTCTTCTGAAGATTGTCCACTGTAAGAACCTTACTTCTACCCACCAGCCAAGCAAACACCGCTACCTCCAGGGGACCACCATAAGACCGGATGAAAACCATGGGAGCCTAAGCTAACCTGCCCCCTTGAAAGCATGTAACCTTGTATAAGGAACTAATTCAGAACTTTCTGGACTTTTCCCATCTCCAAACCCAATTATCCTCATCTGATTGGGATAGGAACCTATTCTGAAGCAGAGATAGCAACCTAATCATATCCTCTAATTCTTCCTCCGATGGGTTCCTTCTGCATATAGGAGTCAAACAGTGGAACTACAAGTTGCGGAACAACACTGCGAGACTAAGATGCTCGGATCCAGCGCTAACCTGGCCAAGGAAAACCAATTTGGGTGGTCTATCACCCCATCCTCCCAAAAATGGGTACAAGAACTGTCTCCCGGAATAAAGTTGACCCTTTTTTTAATCTACTTGCAACCCTCACAACTGCCTTCCAAGTAGATGAAACTTTTGTGAAGGGGAGAGTCCCTGGTGAACCACCCTCCAATCATGGTTCCATATTTACATGCAATCACCTCTTTCCATAAGCTAGTGTCTTCCGTCCAAATCTCCACAACCATTTACCCAAGATGGCCAAGTTCATTTACCTTAGGTCCCTTAACCTCGCTCCGCCCTCTAAAACCAGTTTGCAAACCTCCTTCCATTGAATCAAATTAAATTTGTGCTTACCTTCCGCTCTGGCTGAAGATGGGAAACAGGATTCATGTCACCTACCCCAATTAATTGGTATAAGGCTTGGATGATGATGATGATTCAAAGGTATTTTGGTTATATTCATGTTGCATATAAATGGATATCAGTCCTCAATTTAATAATTATGAATGCACATTCTGCAGAGAAAATTTCTTTTAAGCACTGTAGATATTTCTAGATTGTGGGCCATCTCAAGACTGTGGGCCTTCTCTCTCTAGACCATGGGCCATCTCTCATTCTCGTACTATTTCTCTTATTATTTTCTTTCTTTTGTTTTTCTCTTTTGCCCTTTGTTCCAAGCGTATTTTATGTAATTTGGGACATCGGTTAATATAAATAAGAATCCACCCCTAGTTATTTTCTCTCCCAAATCCAAGGTTTCTCTTCTCTCCTCCCTTCTTGATCTCTCTTTTATCTCTTTCTGCTTCTTTTTTCTCTTCTTTTTGTTCTTCTTTTCAGACTTTTCGCTCAATTTGAGACTAGTTGCAGCCTAAGAAACTATTAAAAGTGATTAACAAGGAGGGATCTCACAGCAGTTTCTGATTTTCTTTAGAGTTGTTGGACATTCAGTTTTGATAAGGTTTTGGAGCGTTTTCTCCCAGTTTTTCCATCAACTGGTTTGTGGCAGCCCGGATTTGCTGGATAATTTTGTTTGGACATTTTTTTAGGTTTTTTCATCCGGATTTACAGCAAGCCTTTTCAGGCTAGCACTCGGTTATTTGAGATTATTTTTTTTAAGATTATCACAATCTGTTGATATCAGGTGACTATAGCAGTTTTTTTTTTTTTAAAATTGATTAGAGAGAAGTCTTGATATTTAGTACTCGTGTAATTGTTTGGGATTAAATATAACTTCATTATCAACATCTGAGACAGTTGATCCCACCACCTCCAAGATGGAGAGGTTGATTGTTCATTCTAAGAATCCTGGGTTGCAGATCACAACTCATAAACTTAAGTCCAATAATTATCTTCCATGGTAAAAAATTGTTGACATGTTTGTTGAAGGAAAACAAAAGTTGGAATATATAGATGGCGGTATGTCGAAGCCTCCTATGACTGATCCTTCTTATGAAGAGTGCAAATCGAACAATTTTTAGTTACGTCCTTGCTCCTGAATTCTATGGAACTAGAGGTTAGTAAAGAATCTTTTTGCTATATGTTGCATGTGAGATTTAGTTTACTACTTATGAGTTGTATGTTTATTAGAATAACATGGACCGAATTTACGACGTTCACAACTCATAAACTTAAGTCCAATAATTATCTTCCATGGTAAAAAATTGTTGACATGTTTGTTGAAGGAAAACAAAAGTTGGAATATATAGATGGCAGTATGTCGAAGCCTCCTATGACTGATCCCTCTTATGAAGAGTGCAAATCGAACAATTTCTTAGTTACGTCCTTGCTCCTGAATTCTATGGAACTAGAGGTTAGTAAAGAATCTTTAGAGTGAAGTCTTAATATTTAGTACTGTGTACTTGCTATATGTTGCATGTGAGATTTAGTTTACTACTTATGAATTGTATGTTTATTAGAATAACATGGACCGAATTTACGACGTTCACAACTCATAAACTTAAGTCCAATAATTATCTTCCATCGTAAAAAATTGTTGACATGTTTGTTGAAGGAAAACAAAAGTTGGAATATATAGATGGCGGTATGTCGAAGCCTCCTATGACTGATCCTTCTTATGAAGAGTGCAAATCGAACAATTTCTTAGTTACGTCCTTGCTCCCGAATTCTATGGAACTAGAGGTTAGTAAAGAATCCTTTTGCTATCTGTTGCATGTGAGATTTAGTTTACTAATGAATTGTATGTTTATTAGAATAACATGGACTGAATTTACGACGTTTCTCAGGAGATTCATTATTTGAGACAATGAGAAATTAGTGTCTAATTATTATGCTAAGATACAAGGTTTGCAGCAGTAATTGTCTTTCTTGGATGATCTTCAATCTATTTATTCTACAAATACATATGTATATAAAAGAAGTGTTAAGGAAAGGGGGGGGGGGGGGGGGGGGACATTTGAATTATTGGCAAGTCTTAATTTTGATAAAATCTTACGCTTTACAATACAGTTTGCAATTCGATACAATTCAACCCTTATTATGATTTGGGATATGATAACGATTTTAACAACATTGTCATATGTAATATCTTGTAAGCACGCATTTGGTACTCCGCAGAATTGATGTGAAAAAATTGGGGCCAGCATAGACCGTAGGCTAGGCAGAGAGCCTTTGGCATATCCATCAAAAGCCATTACCAACGCATTACCCTGGACTTCAGTTGAAGGCATTGGTGGAACCAAAGGTCACAAGCTACTAAAAAATCCATCAGCAGTAGATACAATCATAAGAACAGATTTAAAAGCCATCTGGACAGTCTTTAATGTTTTATCAAAAAACATGGATAGGGATGGTATGTCAATGACATGGAATGGGACAGGTTCAAGTCCTGGTCCTACTCGCATGTCAATGAAGGTAGTTCCTTTTGCTTCTCTTCTAGGATTGTAATAGGCCATAATCCCGGCAAGAACGTCACTCCGATCTAAACCTATTATGGTCTCTGCGGTCCTTAGCGGACAAACATTCAATCCCACATTACATGTTGAACAATTATTCTTACAAGCATGTTTCATGTGTAACAAAAAATAAAATAGAAAATGAACTTCCAATCAAAATATACAAGGAAAAACTGTGTCATGCAACAGAAAATATACAGTAGAAACTTATTATATCAAGCAATAAAATGGAAATATAAATACTTACATAGAAAAGCTTAATAAGGATAAACCGCAAGGAGGAGTAAAGTTTTAAAATGTCTCCAGCGCCGCATAGATCTCGTGAGCCAAAATGATGGCATTGATCAGGCAATATCCACAGCAAAATTGGGATGACTATTGAATTTAGAATAATTATACTGCAGTTGAGAATTTAAAAGAGTTTAACCAAAATATGCACAAGATGAACAAGATATTCCAACATCCAATGAATAATTCAAATATATAGGAGAATGCTCGCATGATACAAGTACTACCGCTATTAGTGATGGTAGCTGGCTATTGTGGGGCCCATGTGATGTGTGTGCATCAGATCCACCCCATCCCTAGGGGTCATCCTTTAATGTTAGGCCATGGTGCTGAAAATCAACCTGGCTAGAAAATCATGCGGGCCATGCAAGGTGGACAATTGAGAGGGGATGCCCAACCAATAAAAACTCCCTAGAATTTTGTGGGGCCACCATGTCACGCATATGTATCCAAGCCATTTATGAGAGACACGCCTCCAAGAAGAAGGGTTTGCCATTGTTCCCTATGTTGTGACCTGATTTAGTCTTGGATCAACCTAATTGTTGGGCTCTACATTGAACATGAAGAGGCTAACATGATGGACAGTGCAGAACATATGCACGCACCCTGTGGGCCCCACAAGAGCTCGGCATCACCACAAGTTGTGGTCATATTGGTACCATGTGAGTGCATTTGGGTGCGGGCGGGCGTGAGTGTGTGTGTGCGTGCGCGCGTGTGTGTGTGCGTGCATGCCCCACTATACATATAGGAAAATGATTCTATGCTAACCTTTGCATTTCAGTGCAAATGTTTTTTTGCGGGCCCCACCCTGATGTGTTGATGGCATCCACTCCAACCATCAAAAGCGCCCTCCCTCATTTGACCATCGACCAAAAAAACAGGTCAATCAATTACTTAGGTGGGCCACAAGACAGGAAACATTTGAGGTGGAATGCCCACCCTTGGTTGGAAAAGGGGCCCTCCATGCAACAATGTTATCATATTTTTCATCCTCCTAACCATCTACGTCTTTCGGCCCAAGGTAGATCCTTGTTTCTTCCCTTGACTCAATTGATATTCCCTCTACCCACCGACAAGCGTCTAACAGAGCATGTTGGAAGGAAGTAATGGATGCACAAATTAGTGCCTTGTAAGAGAATGATACAAGAGAGCTTAACCTTAGCCTTCTATTATATATGAGTGTTCTATATGTAACTTAGACTTGATGGAGATTCTGCTATATAAAGCAAGATTAATTGCTTCAAGCTACAAACAAGACTATGGCATTGATTATGAAGAAACTTTTGTTCTAGTAGCCAAAATGACCATCATACAACCATAATTACTCTCTTAGCTATTCACAAATGGACTCTTTTTTCTTCTTTTTTTTTGAAAGGCACTAACATGTGGACAAGTTCCAGATGGCTGTGAAGAATGCCCGCCTTCATGGTCATCTAAGGAAGACTGTACATGCAATCTCCCCCTCTGTACCACCATGACAAGAAATCCTTGCATAACTTGAAGCAAGCTGCTCACACATGGTTTGAATGGTTCCAACATGTATTCTTGATGTTGGATATGTACAAAAGCTCTCATGAGTCATGAGTATTCATAATTTAACCTTCAAGGTCCCAATGGGATCACATTACTCCTTTTGTATGTGGATGACATCCTCATCATGGGAGATAATCATACGATACAAATCGTGAAAAAGCTTCTCAATCAAGCATGCAAGATCCAGGATTTAGGGCCACTAATATACTTCTTGGGTTTAAAAGTTCAGTACTCATCCCTTAGGTATGGTTGTTGATCAAAAGTAGACTTGATCAACCAGATCCCCATCATTTTCTCTTATTGGTTTTACTCTTATTATACTCTCATTCTTAATTATATCATCTTAGTCTTTCCATATATACATCTCAACATCTCCATTTCTACAATGCCCATCCAAATATCATATAATTATGTTACCTCCTAATCACCCAACTTTTCCTCGTTTCACATAGCTGGTTGTTACCTCCTAATCACCCAACTTCTCCTCGTTTCACATAGCTGGTTGACACATAGAAATCGCATTCCTCTAATTCTATTAGAAATATTCCCATTAATCACTCCATCATTTTGAATTATAAGCCCAACATAAAAGAACTAGTCGTGTCGAGAAATCTCCCGGCATCGATTTGAACTGAAACCTCACATTCCAAATACGATGCACTTCTAATATTTAAACCTCTAGACTCCAGAACTTTCCTCCAAACCTCCAATTTAGCATTCACCCCCTCTCTAGTATCGTGCACTTTTAATATATAGCATCCGCCCCCTTCCAAATAAGATGCACTTCTAATATTTAAACACCCCATTCTGCAAAACTGCAAAAATCCTCAAAAAATTGCAATCGAAAGGAAAAACACATAGGGAAGGATTACTAAAGGATACCTTCCTAAGAAGATCAGCCCGTTCAAGAGAAAACACTGCCCAGTACGTTTCAACAGTTCCCGCGAACTACAGAGGGGGGAAAACTCGAATTAAAGAGGGAAAGAGATATCGTTCAAAATCCAGTCAGGAATCTACGAAGAACAGGGAAAGAGATTCACACCGTCTACAGAAGAAAAAGACCCTGTGAAGACAACAAGCCTCTCTGAAGCCCGCGAGCCATAGAAGCCCCGCCTGCTTAACGTACACCCCCAGAGCATCCATTGACAGAGAGAGAGAATGAGAATGAGTATTTTGAAATCGGAGAATTTATATGATACGACTCGTATCTGCGCAGTATACGCGGCTTATGAAGTATGATAATTGGGCCCCTGAATCGATAATCCAGACCATTGTTCTAATTTGTGTCCCACCGTGGACAGAAATGAATTAAAGATCTCGTAGATTCAGAGATCTTAGCGACCAATGTTGTGAATTTTTCCAGTTGCATGTGGACCGTTGTTGTATTTGTCTTCTTCACGGTCACATATCCGAAGGCCGAGATTCTATTATAGACATTTTTGGGCATTGTACATCCACCCCGTGAAAAGGAAACGGATTGGCTGCTCCCCTGCCACCAGCCCGGTGGCTGATGGTCGGTGCTCTATGGGCCCCACCATGATGTATGTGTTTCATCCAGTCCGTTCATCCATTTTTGCAGATCATTTTTGGGTTTAGAACTCAAAAATGAAAGGATTTAAACCTCATGCGGACCACACCACGGGAAAACAATAGTGATTGGATACCACCATTAAAATCCTCCTAAGGCCCAGTGTACTGTTTATTTGACATCCAATTTCTTGATTAGGTCATACAGACCCAAATGAAGGGAAAAAAAATACAAAGATAAGCTTGATCCAAAACTTTATGCCTCCAAAAAGTTTTTAATGATCGATGTTCATTCAACACTGTTTCCTGTAACGTGGTCCACTTGAGATTGGGATATACCTAATTTTTGGTCTCATACCATAAAATGATCTAGAAAAATAGATCTACGGCATGGATAAAACTCATACATCATGGTGGGATTTACTTGACCCTTGGATCATTGGATCCGTCTGATTTTTGGGTGCATATTCTAAAATGATCTGAAAAAAATGAATGAACGAAACACAGACATTACGGTGGCCCCACAGAGCCTCTGTAAAGACCGAGTCCGTCCTCGCAGGGGTAGCACACCATCCGAGGCCCATTTCATACGATTCTTATTCGAATCGATAGTTTTTGCTTCAAGGAAACTGTAATCCACGCAAAATGCTAATAGCGTTCACTTGCGTAAGATGGTGATAGCTTCACGTCACACGTGTCAATATATCATTCTTACTTGAAATCTGGACTGTTTATTAATGGAAAAACTTAAACAAATTATCCTGTGTCATCAAATTTTGATAAATATATATATTAACTATGGGAAGGTTTTCTCACCGTCCGTTTTTAAGTATAAAAATGATACGAAGGATCAGTGAACAAATCAAATAAATATATATTTTATGCCAAATGGATGAACGGATTAGATTTCTAATGTTGACTTCGCGTTTAGATCTGCCCCGTAAGAAGAAAGAGTTTTTATACTCTAGCAGAATGTAACATATAATCATGCGTACAGGCAATGTTGGGTCCTTACTCTTGCTCGGATGGTAGACTCTCGGAAGTTTCAACTACTGGTCAAGGGTTCAAGTACTCATAGGTTGTGAAATTCCACTAGCATGAGTGTGTGGGGGTGTGTGCGTGTGTGTAATAAATAAATTAATTAATAAAAAATAAGTAAAATGTGTACAGGCAATGCACATATGGCGTACTTTTAAATAAATCTTAACTGTAAAATTGACCCCTCCTCAAATTGGAAGGCTGAACAAAAAATAATTGTATTTGTTATTGTTGTACCTATTTTATTTTTATTTTTACCATTTTTAGAACAGTGATTAGTAAAGAATGTGTCATTGGAAGATAAGTATAAATCCCGTTTAAGATTTTTAAAGATATTTTGAGTATATGTTGCAGAGTTATAGCTGATGCTAATCAAAGTGTTGTATGTCATAATAGTGTAATTGAGAAGCTCAAATGTAAGATGTGGTTGAAAAAAATAAAAAATTAGTGTTGAGGCTGGAATAGGTGTCCAAGAAAAGTCTGAAAGACCGAAGTGATGCCAAAGCCATTGGTATCGACTGAATGTGGAGAGGAGAAGCAGGGGCGGCTCAACATTTTTGGGGGCCTTAGCCAGGTCATAAAAATGAGGCTTTTTAGTTTTAAAAAAAATTTTAATAAATTCAAAATTAAACCATAAAAATTAATAAACTTTTGTATTCAAGTTTATCCAATAACTCAGTTTCGATAGATAAAATTACTAAACTATTCATAAGGTGAATCCTAGATGGATGAAAGGAAAACATAAATATCAACTTATCCAAAATTTCTGCCACCCGTAGAAAAGTTTTTAATGGTGAGCATTCAATATCCACTTTTTTTCTGTGTTGTCGTCCACTTGAGCTTTGGTTCTGCTTCATGTTTTTTCTAATATTCTAAAATGGGATGAAGAAACAGATCAACGGAATAGATATAACACATATAATAATATAGACCCCACAGAGCTCGGAGCTACAGGAATCCTTAAAGTGGTCTGCACACAATCCGCGTCTATTGTGAGAATAATGAATTTAGAATTATACAGTACTCTAAAAGGGTTATAGTTAATAAATAGGCATTCCTAGATTGTTAATATAGCATATTTTGACTCCATCCAAACTGTCTAAATTAGGTGATCCATTCTAAATAGGCTAAATTACAAAAAAAAATCCATTGATTTAACTATTCTATCTTCCACTTAGTGGGAATTTGTATGTTGAATTCAAATGATTTATTTAGTGTACAAGAATCAACCATTTAGGAGATCCATTCATTGTGTGTTTTTGTTTTTGTTTTCCATGAACCATCTAAACTAGGACCCACTTTTATATCTGTTTAATTTAATTTAAAAATATTCAAAGGTTGCAATTTCTCAGTGCATATATGTAAATTACTAGACGTTGTCAGAGTATTAAAAGCCTATTCTATGATATAGGGGCCTTCATAAATAGGGGGCCTTAGGCGATTGCCTCACCTGCCTACCCCTTAGAGCCGCCCCTGAGGAGAAGCATCTAGATGACTAGAGTAAGAAATCTATAAATAGCAAAGTAAATCCAAAAAGCAAAATATCTCATACCAACCCAATCAAATAAATAAATAAAATCTACCTTTCAACAATCTTTCATGTTCTTTAACATAATCAATCATTTATGTTCCTTAGCATAATTAGTTTTTTATGTTCTTTAACATAACCAAGTAGTTAGATCTTACATTAAGAGTAGTAGTAATAATTAGCTATAATTCAAGTCTACACACATATGCTAAAAGATTTTCATTACAATACAAGCATTTCTTCTTTCAAAAAAGTGCTTTGTAGTTAGTCCATGCAGTCGATTGTAAGTGTTTCTTTTTTGTTTACCTTTGTATTTAAAAGTCATTTTGTACAAAGGCAATATGCAACCCATTCTCGGATGACAAACTATACGCTCTGATAATCACTTGATTATTTTTAAAAAATATCTTACGAGTGGTTAAATAGACGACTGATCTTCTCATATCTTAGTCATATATGCATAATTCTGATGTATATGCCTATTTTAGTACTTAGGGTCAAAAGTTGTTCGGTTGAAATTGAGCTGCATAGTCATTTCTAGCACGGCCGCAAATACTACATATGACTGAATTTTGTTTGTGCCTATCGTCGTCAATTCTTGCGAAAACCAATCAGAGCGAGTTACATATGATCTAGATGGATTTGCATGGTGTATTTGGAGATCTGCGGAAATATATAAAGAAAATCATATGATGATACAGTTGGAGCACATCAAGCAATGCCACGATATTGCTTTAAGTAGTCAATTAAAGAACTATTGTGCAGAAGCAATTACAAGATATATAGCTGAAGTAAAAGCAAAAGGGCCCATGTATAGTAACTATCAGAACGTGGGAAGGATTTAAATGACCAAGATAGGGCTATAAATAGCAAAAGAATTCAGTAAGAAAATTTTGTCTCATGCTAACCTAATCAAACCTAATATTATTTTTCAATTATCCATTATTTTACATTCCTTAGTGTAACAACTTTACTTCCTACCAAATCAATTACATTTCCTGGTGAATCTTTTACTTTTCGCTCAATGTTTACATTCCATAGTGTAACCCGTAACGTTAATCAAGTAGTTAGTAATATTAGTTGTAATTTGAGTCTATGTTCATACGTTAGATCAAGTTCTCCATCCAAGATGATGTCTTGTAGCCGTTCTCTGCGATTGACTGTAAAAATCTCTTTCTCGTTTCTCTTTTATTTATATCAAAAAATTCCTTTCATACGAAAGTCAAAGGTGTAACCTACCATCAGAGGATGAACCATACCCTTTGAATATCACCTAATCCTATTTACACATTAAGATAAAAAATTCTAAATCTTAGGCAAAATGAACAGGTGGAATGTAGTTTCTTTCTAGCTTTAAACTATGGACTCTATAATTTTTAAAACAATGGTCGACTATATTTAGAGCATAGAGAATTGAGATAGAAATGCTTCAGTGATCCTAAACCATAGTACTCCTAATTGCATCGGTTCACCAGAGCAATCCAGTTAGAGCAATCTGAACAGTCTTATTGAGAACAAATTTCATTGACTAGCATGCAAAAATGACACTGACTGGCTGATTCATCCATCCTCGATTTGGACTTATTTTCTATACCCATCCCTTTTCCGAGCCATGGATGGGATGGTCATCATGATTGCCTAACAAAATTGATTTTTAGAATCATAAAAAAATTGATGGCGAGCCATAACAAATAGATGGATCAAATCGTTCATTAGACCTATTTTTGTGTATATAATCTTGATCGTCCATATTAAAGGCCATTGATCAAATGGCTAACATTTGCCAGATTGGTGTAATGTTTATCTTGTAGGCCATAAAATTTGGATTGGACCTAATGAGCGGTTTGGGTCAATGAATTGAGTTTGCTAAGTGTCACGATGCAATTAGGAGTGTTGTAACTGATTGTGCTTTGAGAGCACTGGATCATTTCTCATAGAAAAATGCTGATATGTTTAGATGGTTTCCATTTAAGTACAGGTTGGTTGCATGTAAGGTGGCTGCTGAGCGCATGCTCATGGCTCTTAATACTTTAAGTAGTAACTCTAAGATAGTCGACCGTTCACATTCAACAATGCATGCCAGCGTATGAATAGATTTGATTTTGGAGTTAGTGTTATAGTTGTATTGTGGAATTGATGGATGATTTATGCATCAATAATGGAGATTCAATATTATAATATTAAAGGTGTAATTGATTGGGAAGACATTCTCAATGCCTCGATGTCACCTACCGGAATCATAATCTTCTATATTTTATACCTTTAGGAGAACTTCTCAATGAAACTAGAATTTTCTCTCTCGATATTAGTGAGGGGATCACGATATGTATTTATAGGAAAGACAGTTAGAGAAGCTTGTTCATCACACTTCTCTTCTCTAGAATTTCCACACAGTAGGTTTCTCACCCCCAAATTATTTGTAATAATCACAATTATAGTAGGGCCCACTGAATCGTTCAATTTAGATAATCCAACAATTATATCTAAATCGATGATCATGTGTGGCCCACCTGATAAGAGTCTTACAGCTAGGCCTCAATTTACTAGAAGGTCACTAACGGAGGTTTGGATTTCAGCACACATTTGCCTAATTTTATCCCCTGCCTATGCAGTGTGGCAACTGTGCTGGACTGGATGGATCCTATGGGTCTGAACTCTTCCAAGCCTGGTAACTAATTATGCTAAAGACATGCCCAACACCAATTCCTACTTTGAGGTGGTATACCTGCCGTCAGCCCGAGTCCATTCCAAGCCTGAATTCTTCCAAGCCTGGTAACTGATGGCTGAGCCTCGTACAGGTCCTCAGCTTGTGGGATGATGGATTGGGACGTGAAGTGGGTGGGCCCGTCAGGCCCACTTGCGATTGAACTCCTTTCCAGGAAATGTCTCGCAATGCACAAACACATATGCATGCATATAGAACTCTACAAGAAAAAGTCCCGATCGTAACTTTGGTATCTATGGAAATTGTGAATCATTTCCATGTCTGCCGTTTGGGAATAACTTCATTGCATTACAAAAAACCTGTGCCAAAAAAAAAAAGAAAAGAAAAGAAAAGAAAAGAAAACACAGCTACTCACCACACAGGGCATTGTCCAGGCATTAACTTTCTGATTGTGGGGTCCACGGGTGATAGATCCAAACCCACAAGATTTTATGGTACGCACCCAGAAGAATAACAAAGCATCATTTTTTTGCAAGGAGAAATAACAAACATTGTTTCTTCTACTTACAGGTAGGTGTGCATACAAACAAGGTTTTCAAAAGCTAAAACATCATTTCTTACCAATAGAAAGGTGTAAAACAGCATCCTATTCTTACCAATGGAGCTCAAATCCCAATAGCCCAAATAATTGGACCATTATAAATGGTTCATATATGCTAGAATCCAATCGATAAACCTCTGATCAATTGACATATGCATGTTGGCAAATGGGCCTTTTGTCATAATACATGTAATTAAAAAAAAAAAACACTTCAAGGGTGTATGTGGTTGCACCAAATATCCTAAGATAGATACTAAGTAGCTATAAAGCACTTTAGTTATTTAGCTTCGAAGGCTCTAACCCTTGCACACAAAGCGTACAAAGAATAGTGCTAAAATGGCTGCTTTGAGTATGACTGGCCAGGGAATCCCATAACTTCCTTTACGAAAAAGCCCCTTCACAAAAGGCAAGAAGCTGAGCAACACCCACAAGCTACAGAGTATCTCCCCAGGCCCGGACCCAGATGCACCAAAGACGGGTCGTGCTGCTTGCAACCGTAGCAAGCCCACCACAAGTGCCGTTGTGTGCACAAACACGAGAGTCACTCCAGGCACGAAGATTGGAGAAGAGTCGAAGGTGAACCGTCCAGGGTCGCTGTCAAGATTAGAGTCAAAGGTATTTTCATCTTTTCTTGTAACCTCAAAGACAGCTGGTGATATGCCTAGGAGATGGAGACAGAAGCCTATGGCACCGAACAACCATGCAGACACGGTGGTTATTCTTGACATTCTCTGATTGTTCCACCATCCACGAAAGGAATAACCAAAACTGCGGTATTCTACCAGAGTATATATGTTGTAAACGGCGAAAAGGGCAATGGGGATCAATATTGCAGGTTCTGATACCTGCGAGTGTGAAATAAGTGCATTTTTAGAAAATATGATAGAATCCATGAAGTTTTTAATATTAGGTTTCCGACTTCATATTCAAGACTTCAGATTCGGATTTCATATTCAGACTTGGTACTTGAGATTTAACAAACAGGCCCTGAATCTCATCCACTTTTGCCACTTGTTAAAAATAAGAAAGAGAAAAAGCAAGAGAAAATACCTTAGGAAGGAAAGTTGTGTTGGTGAGCAGACAAAAGGGCACCAGGAGAGAGTAGCATAATTCTGGGAGTGAGCGGAGGCCCCATATGGTTGGGATCATGTACCCCAAACACTGTCGGAACCATAGCTTCGTGGTGAAAGTGACAATCAATGGACAGTGCTTCCCGATGAGAATTTGTAGAAGGCCGGTGGCCCACCTCTTGCTCTGGGTCATGCAAGAGGGCCCACCTGAGGGTGTACACCCAAGAAACGCTTGTGGCTTTGGAGTACAATACCTTGACTCCCAACCCCTGCCGTGTATTTTCATTCCTGTGATGACATCTTCATTTGTGGATCCGTACACTAGGCCCACCTGCACAAACCACCTCATGAACAGTTCCATAAGATTTTCTGAAGAGAGGAATGAGGACTGGTCAGGTACAGCTGGACTAATTAGGGCTTTCCTGCCAACATCCAGATGGGATGGTTAAACTGATTTCTTACAACATCACATGCTTTTAAGGTCCCATTAAATGGAAACTTGTTATGTTTGTATTCTTTTTACAATTTTTTTTTAAAAAAAAAAATAAATTTGTAAATATGCAAATATATACATTTTAACATATTCTAAAGTTTCATTGAAAATTCCACCGTTTTTCCCATGTTTCCTGGCATTTCCAGTTATCAGCAATATTATTAACGATCTTGATATTGTTTTTGTATCCCTGGCCAGTGAAACTTGTAGTAATACTGATAGTTCAAATACTGCTAGGGACTCAGCGTAGTTGGTTCGGATAAGCAAAAAAATGAGCCAATTCATGCTGTGGATTAGTCCTATATACGACTAGACTGAGTACTTTTACAACCCATTGGAGTTTTGCATTTACAATCCATCAAATTGTAAAAACTTGGCCCAAGTCAATTCTTTGTAGAAGTTGCTAAAATCAGGAGCAATCCTTGGTATAGGTGAAGGGGTTTTCTTTCCTTTTATAATAATTTTTTCAAGATTTCATATTTACTTTATATTCTTTCTAACTTAATTTCCTTAACTGAATTGTATTTTATTATTCTCCTTCTTTAAAAATCATAATATTCTTCTTCTTTATAAGCCCAATACCTCTTTTTCTCACAACATTCAATACTAGAGCGGTAAAAGCATATTCAACAAAAAACCACTTATTTAAAGGAATTATGCTCTTGGTATTTAGGTTCTGTGCTACGAAATAACAAAATCTTAGACGAAATAAGTCTTCCAATCAAAGGAGATTTTCTTGTTGAATAAGTAATTTTTTTCTTATTACTTCCAATGGTATTAGTTTGTCAACCTCCAATCTAATAGTCAAGATCTCCAAGTCAATGCGAATTTTGAGCTATGGACACTCCACAGCAGGGCCTGCTTGATGGATAGTTCAAATCTAATCCTTTTTTGTTATGTATATTATTTGCATCAAGGATACCAAAGAGATACATAGCTCATTCATCATTTTAATACATCGACTTTCTCTTCTAGAAACACTTTCACCTCTTCAAAAACTACTGTTATGCCACTTGGGACCACTCCATTATGCTAATAAGAAGTTTTAACTGATGCTGTGCACTTGGCGTCTACTCCATGCCATTAGTAATGTTGTTGTTGCTTTGTCGTTGTTGTGTTAATCAATCAAGTTCTTTCCTTCTTTTTTTTTTTTGTTTTTTTTTGTTTTTTTTCCCTAAATTTAAACTAAAATTCATTTAAAAGTAGTTAAAAATTAGGAGACTAGGCAAGCCACCACACTGACTTATCCGAGCCTTAAATCATTGATGGATCGATCATATTACAATTCCTAGTTTCCTAACAATGTATGAAACAATTATGAAAGTGATTTCTAAAAAAGAAAACTGAAAAAAAGAAAAAGAAAAAAAAGAGATTAGTTAGTGAAGTCTTAATTAAGGAGAATCATGTGCATCCTCACCTCTTGACCCCAACTAGTATTGAATTCGTACTGGCATCTAGAGACCTCATTAGCCGCCTTAAGGGCACTTGAAAGATCACGCGTGTTAAGCTTTTCTTCACTTGTACCCAATATTGTTGTAGTAACCGATTCTATAAACTCTTTCGAATATCCAAACCTTCTTTGTAGATCTTCTTTGTGCAATTTCCATGACAAAAGAATTTGAATATGAAGAAAAGTTATTAAGGTACAGTTGGGTGCACAATCAAATTGAATTGCAATTATTAGTCTAGTAAAGATGGAAATAGAAAATTTGTAATTAACTCAGAATTATAGGTGGTATCCTTCCACCTTTTGGTAAAAAAAAAAAAAAATACAATTAATTTATGTATCTAAATGTGATCCAAATAGAAAAAAGAAAATTGTGGTTCATTTCCTTACCTTTTATTGAATTAAGATTTGCCTTTTTAATTTCTTCATCATCAGGTGGAAGCCCACCATAGATGACTTTTCTTCTATGAAAGCATCCTGTCCCAGCATACAGTGGGCCTTGAATTCCAGCCATCCCATTCAACATAAGCTACACAAGGCATTGTGCAAAGAAAAATTATCAAAGATTTAATTGGAAACATGAAAAGAGAGTACATCAGACCTTTTAGTCTTGTTGTTGTTGGCATGTGTGTGGCCATAAAACCCTTGGTTGTACTATATAGAATGTATTATATAAAAAGTTATTTTCAAATCAAATTTTAAATATACAAATAGAGAGATATTAGTTGATTGTGCCAATTTTATGCTACAACATAAAAACAGAGATCTCAAGAGCTCATAGTGATCACTGTCTCAATTCTGCGTTATCATACATTTGATTGCCATACATTTGATTGCGCATTATAAATATTACTTGTGGCCTTATTCTAGCAATAAAAGTGCATGTAAATTCTATGGATATTTGATTATACACTAATATATGTTGATGAGCTCATCACTCAATGCTAATTGCTTGTATATGATTATGAATGATCATTTGGTTCTTATTATATCACCAAGATATGCACGCCACTGATAGTGAGGCATAGTTATCAATGCCAATAAGCCTTAAATCCTAAGTCAGGGAAAAAAGGTGTGATGCCTTAGGGGTTGTTTGGATGCCTGTAAAATCCAATATCAAATTGCCCCTAAGATCTCTAAGGGTTGCCCATTGAAGTTTTGAAATAGGCTGCTTTTCCTGTGAGTCACAATTTATGACCGTGGATAGGATTGCGGTTAGCTTGCTCAACTCGACTCGAAAAAGCTCGATTCGACTCGGTTCGAAACTGAGTTCGAGCTGATTTTTTGAGCTTGAAAAAATTTCAAACTGAGTTCGAGCTTGACTCGACTTAGATCGAACCCCAACTCGAATCGAACCAGTTCGGTGACTCGGTTACTTTGATATTGATGTTGCTCACCAAGTGTTTGATGAAATGACTCAATGAAGTGTCGGCTGGTGGCAAGGAAGGTATGTATATGAAAAAAAATACCATTTTTCTTGATTTTGATGTTGCTTACAAGGTGTTTGATGAAATACTTGTAAACAACTGTTGTTGTTTTACATATAGTAAGAAATTGAAAGTGCACTCCATGTGTTTGTGAAAATGCTGTAGAGGCTCGATATTGGCTTGAACTTGGCTCAAACTAGCCCGAGCTGCTGACCGAACTGAGCCGAGCTTGCCAGTCAGGCTCGAGGACCGAGCCGAGCCAAGTTCGAGCTGGGGTTAGCTAGTTGCAGAGTCGAGTCGAGTCTAGCTGTGCCAAGCTCAACTCGGTTCGACTCATATACACCTCTAACTGCGGATGTTAATTTAATATAGATTAATTTTTTGTATAAGTAGTAGATGAATGTGAATGTGAATGCGAATGCAAATGGGAAAGTAGATATACGTGCGATGTGAATTGTTTAAGCATTCATTCATTATTTATCTCACTCCCTCAAATTCGAAATTAGAGTTATTATACTTGGATACCGAATTTTGGGGCGTGACACACAACAAGAATTTATGAACATGGTTGTATGTCTCTAATATTTACACATCACAATCAACAATTAGAACTAGAGATTAAAAAAAGCATGCATACCACTTTTTCGATTTTTTTTTTTTTTTAATGCCCTTCAGAGCTTCTATTAACCCAAATCACTTCAATCTATGGTTTTAATCCTAAACACTATAGTAAGAGTTATCAAAATCTATTGTAGAATAATATACAAAAGTTTTTTGAATGAGAAAAGTAAAAAAATGGATACAAATAGAAAAAAGTGATCATTTTTTTACCGTAGGGGGTAACTGTCTTTATGCCCCATAACAGCCAATGCAGTCCTAAAAAACCAACCACCCGTTTCACTCCCATATTGCGTAACAGTCATAGTCATTACCTATATGTATCATCCTTTATGACCATGTCGTAACGGATAAAAAGAACCTTTGAAAAACGCTTGCTGACGTAGAGGGTTAAGACACGCATGCGCCATATGAACTGGTAATATGCCACTCCTTCAACTTCATCTCGATTCTCCGTGGATAGCCCATCTATCTCTGACTGCTGATTATCCTCTGCTTCCTCTTGTCGCATCCTCACCCAAACTTTCCCATCTCCAACTCTGATGAGCATTTTCTCTAGCGTCTGCTGAACCTTCATCTTCTTAATTTGAATCCTTACGAATTGGAGCTGCTCACAATCAACCGATTGTGGATCTATCAACACTACCATCCCCAGACACCCTTCAATCTCCATGAAAACTCCATTAATCCAAACTTCTAGTGGAAGGTCTCATATTTGGAACTAATTTGTTGGCAGAAGAGATCCCTCCCCGACTACACACACAACAATATCGATAAAAAGGATAAAATATACAAACCACAACATATAGATTTATGTGGCATGGATTCACACCGATCCACTATGCTCAATGGCAAAAATGAAGAAGCTTCTCTTAATACAATGACGGCTATCTCTCTCTCTCACTCACATGATAAAATATATATTACCTCAATTGAACTAGGGTTTACATAAAAACTCTATGTGAAAATATGAAATTGCCCTCTGAGCCGAGCAGGGAGCTCGGTGCAGAGTTTGACCTGTGAAAGTAATGGTTACATGAACAATACACCTCTGATGATCAGGCTCCATATATCATAACACAATTTATCTCCCACCCTAAGACAGACCAATCCTCCCATCTTTGAATTTGTCACACCATATCATCCCGATGTAAATTACAGGATGTGAAGAACCTATTAGCCTCCAGTTGGGGGCAAAATGAGATATATAATGTATCTTCTTTCAAGAGTTTTATCAATGTATCTTTTGGATCAACGCAACACTTTTAATTTAACCAGTCCCTAATTCCTTCTTCGAAAGTTCTTAGTCTTACCGTAGCAACAAAGAAAAACTCAAATGATTTCATCAATTCTTTCAAAATATTTTCATGGCTTATTACTTCTATTCCCTCCTTCGATTCCACTCGCCAGGCCCCTTTCCTTCGTTGTGATTTAGAAACCCCCTTACCTATATCCATTGCTGCACCAATACTAGATCCTCTGCCACCACCTCTTTCTATGATTTACTAATTCCCTTCACATGATACTCCATTACAACCTTCAGAAAGGATCCTAATGTCTCCTTCCACATATTAACACCCATTTGTTTGTTCTCCAACCGCCTCACCCCTTCCCTATTCTTCCTCTTTGGGCAAAAATGGATTTTTTGAACACCTAATTTCCTACCTCCAAACATTTCTCCATCCAACAGCTCCACAACCTTATCCACTTGACTCCTAACTCATTTAGATGAATGCAAATCCACAATGAATTAAAGCATTCCTGACTCTGGGGATGACGACCTCCATAACCTTCCCCGCCCTTCTAAAAACTCATTTGAAGTTGATTGGAGCCCAACCATCCAGAAAACCAACCATAAATAGAATTGGATAATCTGGTAAATCAGTCACCCCCATCCCCCCTTTCGATTAATCATTTGTTTCCTTCCCCATGACTATCCTTCTTAGTTACCCCTATATTTTTTTGCCCTTTGAATATCCTCTGGTTTCATTGAATGATCAACAGACATTATATTTCGATCCTTTCGAATCTCCTCTAATTCCGGTGCATATTAGAAAATCTTGAGAATGTAGGTCAGACAATGCTTTTCAAACTCCCAATTTTGAAACCTACTTTTTCCACTCCATTTTCAAATAATGAAAATACAAATAAAAACATGAGGACTCGAATTTGTTTGCATGTTCCCATCACCATTTGAACCACATCGACCTCTCACTTTATATTATGTCAGGCCTTCTGACAGGATTTATATATATATATATATATATATATATATATATATATATATATATATATGCAGAGCCTTCTCATGAAACTTTTTTCCTATTCTGCCAGGCCTTTTGACCATATTTGCTTTCCTATTGTGCCCACCTTTGGTCAAACATATTTCTGCACCTCGTCTTCATGGCCTAACCTATTTTGTTTTCACTATTGGGCATCTGAATTTTTTAATCTTATTCATAATTTGATGTTTGGATTTCATTGCTTAACTGAATATGCAAATTTTAACCATTGTGCACTCCTATGCTCCTAAAGCAATTGGTAATTGTTGTCTTTAAATCTAGTTTGGTAATTGTCATTCATCGAATTAGATCTATTCTTACAATTGCCAACTCATGTTGTAACCTTCCTTGCTTGCCATTCATGCTACCCGTCACTACTCATCACTACTCTGACTTTGTTGATATGAAAGTTTTATTGTATTTCTAAATAAACATGTTAATATTCTATCTTTTCACAGTCAAGTTACTCCTTGAGCCCCTTAACTTTAAAGTGGGGGTTGTTAGAACAGTCGATGGACTAGACAGTTGTACAATGTTTTACATTAGATCCTACAAGTAGATTACATTAGATCCTAGGTTATTTTTAAGTCATCTCCTAAGATTTGATAAGATGGACCCTAAATGTAAAATTTTCAACAATGTTGCCCTGAAGTTCACACTCTCCACCCCTATCCTAATGAGAGAGAAGAGAGATGATCATTCAACTATGAAGTATTTTTTAGTCAGACAACAAGATGACCCATGACTGATTGGTCAAATAGGTCTAGTTTTGATAGAATTGCGATTCATTATATCTTTGAAAGTTTTAAAACATATAAAGAAAGGGAAAGGTGATAGTGGCTTACGTACTTGCGCTAAGACTATAAGACTTGTTCCAAACGGATCATCCTTATGACAGTCATAAAATTCTTGTGGGAATTGCACAAATCCACTTTCTCTTTCTTTCTCAAATCCAAACAAAAGGCACATTGCATGAAGGACCACTTGTGGGTTGTTAGTAAACATGTCACAGTCCACGTTCAATATAAATGGAGCATTTGTCATTATTCCCGAGATTCTCATCTGCAAACAACAAAATAATATTAATATTTTTTTTGAGGAATGAAAATTAAGAGTAATAATAATTTCAATAACAGCATTAATAACAAGAATGTTAAGAGAATGATCACATGGAGTCAAGCTCCATGGGGCCACTGTGATGGGTGCATGATGCTCACCTTGTCCACCAAGTGCACCCCATGTTTGCCATTGGGGACAAAAAATCATGCCAATACATAACTTAGGAGGATCACATGTATAATTTGTGATCTAGGATGAAGACGATGGTACTCACTAATGTATGGAGTGGTGGTGTCATCATGGTGGGGGCCCATAGAGCTCGATTCCATGGTAACCTAGCATGGAGTTGATTCCATGTGGCCATTCCCATAATGATAAGAGCTTGGACCCAATACAAAGCCTTGGATGATAAGATTAATGTAGTAAATGCATCTAAGTTCTTCCAAGTGCACCTAAGTTCATTAATGGGTATCTAGTGTTGTCTAGGCATGTCTATATACATCTAAGCACATTGTACTTAGATGTATTTTGTATATCAAGCTGTTTAACATGCAAAAGCTTTGTAATTGATTTGGCCTCTAATAATAATGAGCCAGATCAATATAAAGCTTTGTACTTTTGACCAGAAAAGTGCGTTTAGTTGATGACTCACATTTTTAAAAAAGCCTAAAGTACACTCTAAATATATTAAAAATTGATCATATGTTGTTTCAAATCTTAAGGTTAAGGACTCTCCTAAAAACTAATTGTGTGAAAAAATCATCTAAAATTACTGGTGTTATATATATACATATATATATAATAATAATAATAATAATAATAATAATAATAATAATAATAATAATAATTTTGTTATAGTTTTGGTTCATTTCTAACACTTTCAAGTGATGTTCATATTTTTTTTTTCTTGCTAAATATTATTGTTAGGTGAATATGAAATTGTTAATGAATCCATGTTGGTTTTGGTTGAAAGGCATAACGCCGTATGAAATCTTAGTTTTGGTGAGGTGGTGACACAAATGCTTAAAAGCTACCTGAAGACCACCAACATTTGTCACCTCGATATTATGAATTTGGACGGTATGATGATTTTGGCACATAAATGAATAATTAGGATGATCGTTGATTTTTTTATTTTTTATTATTTTGTGGAAAAATCGTAAGCCATTGAAAATTTCCTTTTTAATTATCACCAATTCAACTAAGTAAATTGATGCATCTTTTCAAGAATGATGAAAGTAAGACTATTGATTGTTCCCATCATCTGACCACATCTATAATAATAATAATAGTAGTAGTAGTAGGGTGAGATTAAAAAAAAAAAAGAGGTAAAAAAAAAAAAAGGGTGAGATAAAATGATAGTGACTCAATGACCATACTTATGACATAGTTGTACATCAACCTAGGCCATCAATTATTAACCAACTACATATGGAGCATAATCTAAAAATTACACTAAAAAGATCATACTAACCATTTGATTTTTTTCTCTCAGAATTTAGACTATTGAGTATTCTACTTTTGACATCCACTTCATAACCATCAATAAGATGGATGGGATTGTTTAATCAGTGAGAATTTAGACATCTTCTCCATCCACAATGTGAACCACAACTGGATAGTATGAATGATCGCACATCAATGGCACATTTGAAGACAATGACCCATCACGGGATCATATATATATATATATATATATATATATATATATATATATATATATATATATATATATATATATAAAACTATTGTAGAAAAACTGTTGTTATTATTATTGATGATATTGTTGTTGTTGTTATAACAACACTATCATCTCCATTATCATAATTATTTAAACTATGGCTAGATTCCACTAACTTAATAATTACCAAAACATTCAACGCCCCTGCTTTGTAATTGTGATGGTGCTTTGGCCTCTTCTCTCTTGAAACATAAATAATATGTGGCAACCCATCTGGATCATTGTCTTTGTTTTCCCTTATCACCTGTAAAATTTATAACACAAATATAAACACCAATTATGCAAAATGAATTATACAATATGTTTCATAACTTTGTCAAGTAGATGATTTCAATTCTAACAAGCGAGCCCTTGGTTCAATGCTCCATAATTTATTTGTTGGGTCCCACCATGGATGAAAATTGCTAAGAGAATATCCTTGTAGAAAATATTAAGACCCTTTTCATGCAGACATCAACTATTTTTGTACTTCTATTCCTAATTCTCCATATATAGCCCACAAATTGAAATATTAAGATTTTTCCAATGAAGTAAATTTTTAAGACAAATCCATTCAAGTAAAACATAATAAGCCAATGGTCTTGATTGTTGCATCACAATTTGAATAGTTGGAATTGAAAATTGGTGCATACTATGCAAGATTAGGGGTGCAAAATGGTTGGGTAGACCTAATGAGTCATCGGACTTGATCAACAATCATTAGATCTAAGTCTAAAATTTACATCCATGGGTGGACATGGGGTCCAAAAATTCAACTCAAACTATTAATTGGGCTAAGTATGGGTCCTCTCATAACCAATTTGACTCTGCCCTAAATTTTAAATGAGTCCAATTTAGATCAAACTAAAATAAAGTTGAATCATACCTAGACCCTTGTGAAGACCCAAGTAGTTAATTAAGCATATGATTTTTATTTTTATTTTCTTTGTTTTCTTTTGGGTTAGGCTATAGCAATAGTTTACCACATTTTTTCCTAAAAGGTCATTACCCAACCACCACTATTGACAATTTGAACCATGCAAATTGTAGGCCCCATTGTCGATGTAGAATATACTAAAAGCCACACTAATTTAACTACGCTGAGTATTTGATTTTACCTATTGAATATGGACCGTTAGCCATTTTATTTGTTGTCATCAAAATTGCTCGTCAACGCTAATTGATGGTATGGAATATTATTTATATAAAAACCCAATTGTAATTTCTATACTCGACCCATACCTAACCTAAACCTAACCAATGTGATAAATGGATCGGGTTCAAGGTCAAGAAGGCCCAAACCCAACCCATTACATTAATGGGTTGACTATTCTTGAGTTTGATCTGACCTAGATCCAAACATAAATTACAATGGGTTGTATTTAGGTCCGAAATTTTGACCCAAAACTTGAATGGGCTAGGTCTAGGCCCTGTCGATTAGATATAACACATTTCAACTCACAACATATAAAGAAAACATTATATATTTCATATTTTAAATGAAACATTCTTATAAAAACTTGCTACAAAATCATGCAACCAATACCTTTACTATACTCGCATGATTTCCACGTTCAATTTCATAGAAATCCATGAAATCATTGTTTAGATTACATGGGATGGATTTTTGAGCTGCCTCTGAAATTTTTTGGCTTAGTTCTTCATAATCATCCTGCATACAAAGATGAAAAGACATTTTAAAACCAATTTCAAGTGTTATTAAGAAAATGGTTGTAGTTGAGTTGCTTACCATAACATATGTCCAAATAGTAACATTAGATTACATTATGTTATTGTGGGTTGTGCACCATGGACATGGATTGGACCAAATGAATGATCTACATCAATGAATATCAATTGCCAGCATGTCCATTGAACATCAAAGAACAAGCCTGGTAATTGTTAGAAAAATTTCATGGACTGACTCGACTAGTCGAAGGTTCCTTCAACAAGTCGAGGGTTACGCAGACGGTGAGCGGATTCCGTGCAGACTGCGCAAATTCGAAGTTGTTTCTAAGGAGGTGTGTAAGTGGGGTTTCCCCATCTATAAATAGGAGTCCCTACGGCCATTATAAGGTATTATAAGGCTTCTTAAAGGTATTTCAAGGGTTTCTAAAAGGGTTCTAGAGTTATCAAAGGGTGTAGCAGGGGTGAGATTCAAGCTTGTTTGAATCAGGTAAGTCCTCTCTCTTTGTAATTTTTATTTTCATAGTGAAGATTTGTCGCTTTGTGCTATAGTTTTTTTCCAAAAGGGTTTTCCACGTTAAATCTTTGTGTTCTCTTTTGTTTGCTTGATGCTCTTGGATTGTTATCCTAGATCTAGATCTGTGTAATTCCGCAGACCAAATCCTAACAAGTGGTGTCAGAGCTATCATTAGGGCACAGATCTGAATCTGCAATATTAGTAATAATGGGAAGTACTAGGTATAATATTGAGAAGTAATCAGGAAAAAATAATTTTGAGTTATGGAAGATCAAGATGATCAATTCCTTAACCAAGCAAGGCGAGGATGGTGCTCTTGAAGCGAGAAAGTCTAGTATGACTGATGATGAATGGAATACCTTTGATAAGAATGCCTTTTCCTCAATCCGTTCATATCTCATGGATGAGGTTCTCTATAATGTTTTGAGGGAGAAAACTGCGGCTAGTTTATGGGCGAAGTTAGAGGATATCTATGCGAAAAAATTCTCTGAAAATCGCCTACACTTGAAGCGGCAGTGGTATAACTTCAACATGGCAGATGGTGGAGATCTGGAGGCTCACATCAGCAACTTTAATAAATTAGTTTGCAAATTGCTGGATATGGAGGAAGTGATCAAAGATGAGGAATAAACATGTATGTTACTGAATTCTCTTCTGGCATCGTATGAGTCATTCAAGGACACAATATGCACCATAAATAAAACCCCGAGTGTCGACGCCGTTATCTCAGCCCTTCAAGGGAAGGCCATGAGAAAGCTAAACAACGACACAAAGACATCTTCTGATGCACTGATTACGAGAGGCAAGAATTCTGAACGAGATACAAGATCTTCAAGACCTAAATCTAAATCTAAGGGTAAGGGCAAAGGAAAACTTAAGTGCTGGAACCGTGGGATGTTTGGATATATGAAGAAGGATTTTACCAATCCTAAAGCGAAGAAAGAAAATTCAGCGGCTTCTTCAAAGGAGGCCAATGTTGTCACATCTGATGAAGAGACAAGAGTTGGTGAAGTTCTGTCTATGTCCATAATTGGACATGTGCACGACAATCATGCAGATGAGTGGATCCTTGACACCGAAGCATCATATCACATGACTCCTCATCGGAGTTGGTTCGCTAGTTATAGAGAATGTGATGGTGGACAGATTTTTATGGGCAATGACAATGCCTGTAATGTTGTGGCTATTGGTATGGTGAGCATCAAGATGTTTGATGGGATGGAGCGTATCTTGACTGACGTTAGGCACGTTCCTGATATGAAGAAAAGTCTGATTTCTCTTGGTGCACTCGAGGCTATAGGGTGCAAGTTCACCGGTATTGATGATCTTCTTAAAGTTTCAAAAGGGGCACTCGTAGTTATGAGGGCGCAAAGGCACGGAAACCTTTACAGGTTGATCGGGAACACTTTAACAGGTGGAGCGACCACAGCGATTGTAGATTCCACGTCTTTATGTATGTAGAATGCTCGTTTGGGCCACATATGCGAGTGGGGCATGAGGTACTATCTGATCGTTATTTGATTCCATCTTTTAAAAATTTTGATTTAGATATATACGAGCATTGTATATATGGTAAACAATCTAGATTATCTTTTAAATCTAGAAAATATGTACGTAAGGGAGTGCTTGATTATGTGCACTCTGACGTATGAAGGCCATCGCCAGAAGTTTCCATTGGGGGGTCGTCATAGTTTGTTTCATTCATTGATGACTACTTTAGAAAAGTTTGGGTTTACTTCATGAAACGTAAATCTGAGGTTTTCACCATATTCAAACAATAGAAGGTAATTGTTGAAAAACAGTCAGGACGAAAAATAAAGGTTTTAAGGACTGACAATAGTGGAAAATTTAATTCCACTGAGTTTAATGATTATTGTAAGGATGGATGGATCATCAAGCACAACACAGTGCGCCACATACCTAAACAAAAAGGTGTGGCTGAGCGAATGAATTAGACTCACATGGAGAGGGCCAGATGCATGTTAATTAATATTACGTTGTGCGAGGACCTATGGACAGAGGCCGTTAACACAACTTGTTATTTGGTGAACTGGTCTCCTTCAACGGCAATTGAATGTAAAATCCCAGAGAAAGTATGAAGTAGTCAGAAAATCAACTACTCAGATCTATGCATATTGGTTGTGAGTCTTACTCTCATGTATCGTCAGTTGAGAGAGATAAGTTATACCATAGAGTCAAAAAGTACATATTTGTTAGCTATGACATTGGTGTGAAAGGTTAAAGGTTATTCGATAAGGTCACACGCAAGGTCTTCACTACCGTTGACGTCAGATTCGATGAAAGCTCCATATTCCGCAAGAGTGATCAGGAGGAGCAAGAGGAACCAGAAAAGTTGATCGTAGACGTCCAGATTTACACAGATGATACTCAGGCAGAGACAGATGTAAAGACAAGTACACGATCAAGTGGAGCAGCCACCTGTGAGAAAGAACTCATCGTGTGATTGTAGGTTATTGGCAAGATATAAGAATGACTCTAATATTGCATATGCCCTCGTTACAGATTAGGGGGACCCGTTTACTATTCAAGAGGCTCTCAGTGAGCCTGATGCAGAAAAGTAGAAGGCAGCTATGAACGATGAGATAGACTCGTTGCACAAAAATCACACATGGGAACTGGTGGAGCTTCAAGTGGGCTGAAAAGTGATCGGATGCAAGTGGTTATTTAAAAGAAAACAGGATAGATACAAAGCTAGATTGGTAGCGAAGAGTTATGCTCAAAGAGAATGAATCGACTTCACAGAGATATTCGCGCTGGTGGTTTAGAAGATGTCTATCAGATTCGTGTTGGCACTGGTTGCCCAATACGATCTCGAGTTGGAAGAAATGGATGTCAAGACTGCATTCCTGCATGCGGAGTTGGAAGAGCAGATCTACATGAAGCAACCAGAGGGCTACGAAGTTAAAGGGGCGGAGAAAAAAGTTTGTAGGTTAATGAGGTCGTTGTATGACCTGAAACAGTCGTCTAGGCATTGATATAAAAAATTTGATTCTTTCATGGTGAGTCAGAAATTTACTCGGAGAGAATACAATCACTGTGTCTATTATAAGACACTGAGTGATGGCAGATTCATCATCCTAGTATTGTATGTTGATCGCTAGTCATTATATGTATGGAATCAACATACTGAAAACTCAGTTATCAGGGACATTCGAGATAAAAGATCTGGGGACTGCAAAGAGAGTTCTCGGCATAGATATTCATAGAGACAGGAAGAGGAGCAAGCTTTGTTTATCATAGGCAGAATACCTTAAAAAGGAGTTAATCAAATATGGGATGGACCAGGCAAAGCCAGTGAGCGTTCCCCACGCGGCTCACTTCAAGCTTTCCTCAGAATAATGTCCTAAATCAAATGAGGAAAAGTAGGTTATGTCTCATGTACCTTATTCAAATCCGGTTGGCAGTTTAATATATGTCATGGTCTGTACGAGACCAAATACTTCACAGGCAGTCGGTGTTGTGAGTAAATATGTATTATACCCCGACAAGCAACATTGAGAAGCGGTAAAATGGCTACTTTGATACATTCGAGGTATAAAAGACTATGTTTAACTTTTGAAAAGACGTGGGCAAAGTTGGTAGGGTATGTCTATTCAGACTATGCAGGTAGTGTGGATTCTAAAAAGTCTACTTCAGGATACTTGTTTGTACTAGCAGGTGGAGCAATCAGTTGGATGTCAAAGCTTCAGTCCGTGGTGGCTCTTTCCACGACCGAAACAGAATATATGACAGTGATGGAAGTGTTTAAGGAAGGTGTTTGGTGAAGAGGCATGATCAATCAGTTGAGACTTCAGCAGGAGGCCGTGCTGGTTAACTGTGATAGCGAGAGCGCTATCAATTTGGCTAAAAATTCTATTTATTACTCACGTACTAAACACATTGATGTTCGTCACCACTTTATCCGACATGTGCTTGAGAAAGGAGGCGTAACTCTAGAGAAGATTCACACCAGCATAAATCCAACAAACATGCTCACCAAGGTCGTTCCTATAGAGAAGTTCAAGTTTTGTGCAACTTCTCTAGGCTTGGCGATGGCGTAAAAGGAGGACAAAGTGTGCACGAGAAACTTTGATTGAAGCTATGATGCGATGCAGAGATAAGAGAAGAGGTCAAAAAGCTATACGGTTGAAGATTGAAAACATGGTGGAGATTGTTATAAAAACATATATCATAAATCTTGTCCGTGCTGCTCGACTAATCGAGGGGCTGGCTCGACCAGTCGAAGGGACAATGCCCATTCGACTTGAAGTCCAGCAGCAATGTATTTAGAGTTTCGAGATGCTCGACCAGTCGAGGGACTGGCTCGACTAGTCGAAGGTCCCTTCGACTGGTCGAAGCCCTCCTTCGACTAGTCGAGGGTTATGCAAATGGTGTGTGGATTTCGTGTGAGCTGCGTAAATTTGAGGCGGTTTTTAGGGAGGTGCGTAAGTGAGGTTTCCCCATCTAGATATAAGAGTCCCTGAGGCCATTCTAAGGTATTATAAGACTTCCTAAATGTATTCCAAGGGTTTCTAAAAGGGTTCTAGGGTTATTAAAGGGTATAACAATGGTGAGATTCAAGCTTGTTTGAATCGAATAAGTCATCTCTCTTTGTAATTTTTATTTCATAGTGAAGATATGTCGCTTTGTGCTGTGATTTTTTTCCCGAAAGGGTTTTCTACGTTAAATCTTTGTGTTCTCTTGTGTTTGCTTGGTGCTCTTGGATTGTTATCCTAAATCTAGATTTGTGTGATTTCGCAGACCAAATCTTAACAGATCATCCATCATGTGGGCCCCACCTAAAATATGGGTCGTCTATCATGTTGGGTTGCTTTGGATGTGGGTCATTCATCATTAGGGTCTTACCTTTGATATGGACAATCCATTATATGGGCTCACCTTGATCTGGGTTAGCCATAATGTGGGGCCCATCTTTAATATGGACCATCCCTTGTATGGGCCCCACCTTTGATGTGGACCATCCATCATATGGATAGAGAAATTAAAAATTGAAAAGATAGAGGACTAGGAGGTTGCCTCAACTCACGGTGCCACCTCAGTTTGAGGAGGAGGCCTTCGAAGACCAAACTCAACGGAGGGGGGATCGGCCTTAAAGGACTAGACTTAGCGGGCTCCACCGATGATAGAGACCTGGAGTTAGAAACACCATCCACTCCCGAAAGTGGTAAGAGATGGTAGGTACCTCAGAATCCTCCGTAGAAAACATTGGGGAGAATTAAAAAAAAAAAGAGAGGAGTGGAGAGGAAGAAAAACAAACAAGAAGAACACTTTGGGACAAGGACTCTTAAGGAACACAGGAAGTGGGAGACCGGAAACCAAGGTTGATGCACTAACAAGTCAGCGGAGCTCAATTTTCTTTAAAAATTAAATGAGAAAAAAAGTGAGGGCTCGTAGTATTTATAGGATTATCCGGTGCCACAATTATTTCCGTACAGTACCACGAGTTAACATGGGAAACGGATTGGCTACTCCCCTTGCCACCAGCCCCATGGCTGCTGGTCGGTGCTCTGTGGGCCCTTCCATGATGTATGTGGTTCATCCATTCCGTTCATTTATTGTTAGAGATCATTTTAGAGTTTTATCCCAAAATTAGAGGGATATAAATCTCAGGTGGACCACACCATAGGAAAACAATAATGATTGGATATCCACCATTAAAATACTCCTATGGCCCACTGTACTGTTTATTTGACATCCAATATTTTTATTAGGTCATAGAGGCCCAGATGAAGGGAAAAAACAAAGATCAGCTTGATCCAAAACTTTTATGGCCCCAAAAGGTTTTTAATGGTCGATGCTCATTCAACATTGTTTTGTGTAATGTGGTCCACTTGAGATTTTTATTTACCTAATCTTTTGTTCCATGCTATAAAATGATCCGACAAAAAAAGATAGACGGCATGGATGAAACACATACATCATGGTAGGGCCTACAGAGCACCGACCACCAGCCATTGGCTGGTGGCAGGGAGAGTAGCCAATCCGTTACCGTTAACATGGGAGTCAGGGGCGGACGCGGATTTCCTCGGAAAGCCTTTCGCAAGAAGTTCCTGCGCAAGGATTTTGGATCGGGCCCACTGTGATGTTTGTTAGAAATCCAACCGGTCCATCCGTTTTTTGAGCTCATTTTAGGAGCTTAGACCGAAAATTATTACGATCCAAAACTCAAGTGGGCCATACTAGATGAAACAGCGGGGAAAGGAATTCCTACTGTTGAAACCTTCCGGGGATCCACCTTGATGTTTATATTCCATCCAAACCGTTTATAAGGTCATTTTCACTAAGATGAAGTGAAAAATCCAAGAAATTAAACCGATACAAAACTTTTGTAGCCATATGAATGTTTCATTGGTGGTCACTAAATCCCCACTGTTTCCTCTCGTGTGGTCCACTTGAGTTTTTGATCCTCACATTTTTGGTTTCATGTCTTAAAATGAACTCGAAAAACGGATGGACGGAGTGGCTTTCTTACAAACATCGTAGTGGCCCACACAGAATCTTGCGCAGAACTTCTTGCTAAAGTCTTTCGCAGGAAATCCGCGTCCGAGTCAGGGCGACTCTTAAAATGATACGCCCCTCCACGCGGCAACGCAGGCTTCGCCTAAGCAAAAGCCCGACTGCCCGGATGAAACTTTCACCCTCTGACAACTTTCAGACTATCTACCCTCGTTTCCTGTCGCCCTCAACGTTTAACGTTTAAAAGGCGGATCATAACCGTCGCGAATTGCGTCCTTTTCCGCCCGTCTCCAGCCCCGAACGGGCAGTTCTGTGAATAGGCCCACCGTAATGTATATGTACATTCAAGCCGTTCATTCCTTTGCTCATATCATTTTAAGCCTTAGAATACAAAAATGAGGCAGATCCAACCCATCAAATAATAAGCTTGGTTGCATTAAATGCACAAAGCATATTTGCCAGTTGCATTAAATGCCTTAGTGTAGTACATTTGAAAGTTGGATCTGCCTCATTTTTGTGCTCGATGTGATAAAAGGAATGGGCGGCTTGGATGTACAGATACATCACGGTGGGCCCGCCCACAGAACTGCCCATCCGGCCGGGCTAGAGACGGGCGGGGGTAGGACGCAACACGCGTCCGATCTTATCTAGCTCTCTTGACACGTACACGAAGTTATGTCTTATATGCGTTTCTATGTAGCTGTACGCAGATATATACAGGGAAGTGACGTTATCAACATATCACACTACAGTACCTTCATTTTCCGCCATTCGTTCAAAAAATCCGATGAATCTCCTGCGACTGTTTCAGGTTCCTTTGAGAAATACATGAAGGGAGCTCTCACTCCAACACTGTATTTCTTACAAAAAGGAACCCATAACTTGGCAAACTTGGAAGCTTCGATCAAAGCATAGAAGGTGATGATCGAACCACCATCATCCGAAACATAGCAAGCCAGCTTGTTAGCGGGATAATCAACCGCCAGCAATGAAATCACAGTATTCATGGTTTTGATGGGTGGCTCGAGCGAGCTGTCTGCAGTCGTAACAAACATGTCCAAAGCAGGAAGTTCTTCGAACCTACAAAGAAAAGCAAGCAAAAAGAAATTGAAATAAAACATGTAAAGGAAGCTACGGTTGCTAATTCATCCTTTTATGAAAGTTTTTTGTTGCTACCTCTTTAAGAAGCGGTCTGGGTATGTTTTGTAATCGACAAGGTTCCATCTGGTGCTCGTGTTCAAGATCCAGATGAAAGTGAAACAGGTCTCGCAGAGTAAAGCGAGTTGCCAAACGAAGCTATGGCTGCTCAGGTTAAAGAGGCGATATAGGAGGAGAGAGATGAGGAGGAATAAGATGAGAAGATCCGCAACTCGCCTTATAATATTATTACGAGGGATTTTCTCTTGGAGAGGAAGAGAGATGGGGTTAGCCATAATGGATGGATTTGTGAGCCGTTGTATAAAGGTTATGGTCGTGTGTCCTTTATATAAAGGTTATGATAGTGTGACGAATTCTAGAAATATTTAAGACGCTGCTGAGTCATCTTTCGTGGTTAGTTTGTCGAACGTGTGAAAACGACTTAAAAGTGTACCGCCAGACTGGACCCAGAGCTAGAACTACCGGACGTGTGGGCCGCCAGATGAGCCAAACAAATAATGTTAGAGAGCCCATTTTAATGTCGACTTATCGACCAATTAAATCCTGCCACATCATATCAAGGCGCATTGTGGATGTGGATTGCGTCCTAGCCCCCCTGTCCATAGCCCGGCAGTTCTGTGGGTGGGCCCACCCTGATGTATCCATTTATCCAAGCCGTCCATCCCTTTTCTAAGATCAGTTTAAGGAATGAATACAAAAATGATGTATATCCAATGCTCAAATGGACCACACCACGGATGGCTCTGGCATTTAATGTTTTGTGCATTTACTGCAACCAAGCTTATTATTTAGTGTGGTACACTTGAGCGTTGGATTGGCATCATTTTTATGTTCGTGCCTTAAAATGATATTAGAAAAGGGATGAACAGGTACACCACGGTGGGCCCACCCAGAGAAGTGGCAGTTCGGGACTAGAGACGGGCGGGGTAGGATGCAATCCGCGTCGGCCGCACATTGCTTCTCTGTAGCCCCCGTGTGTACGTACGCAGCTTGGGTTTAGCCAGTGACGAAATAGTAGTCGGTGCTATGTGGACCCTACCATGATGCATGTGTTTTAGCCATGCCGTCCATCCATTTTGAAAGATAATTTTAGGGTTCGATACAAAAAATGAGTTACATATAAATCTCAGGTGGACCACACCACGGGAAACAATTGTGATTAAATGTCCACCATAAAAAACCTCCAAAGGCCCACTATAATGGTTTATATATATATATATATATATATATATATATATATATATATATATATATATATATAGCTTGATCCAAAACTTATGTGTCTTCAAGAAGTTTTTAATGATGGGCACTCAATCAACACTGTGTGGTCCACTTGAGATTTGGATCAACCTCATTTTTTAGATCATATCGAAGGATGGGTAGATGGCATGTATGAAATGCACACATCATGGTGGGACCTATATATCACCAACCACTAGCAATTGGCTAGTGGCAGGGTGAGTAGCTGATCCGTTTCTGATGTACATGTTTTGTCATGCCAATGTCCTACCACCCTGGCACCATAAGGTAGACAAGGTGCATTGCATATTTTGGTGTATTTAATTATGCCAATGCCCACACTGATGTATGTATTATAGCATGCAGTCTATTCATTTATGAGATCCTTTTAATACGTAGCCCAAAAATGAGGCATATCTAAACAGGAAGTGGGTCATAACACATAAAGCAGTAGGGATTTTTTTATTTTTATTTTTTTTAACACACGCACGCACCACCACACACTCACGCCGTAGTGGAATTTCACCACCTATGGGTACCCGAACCCTCAACTAGGTGTTGAAACTGCTGAGAGTCTACCACTGGAGTAAGAGTAAGGACCCAAGCAGCGATTTACCATTGAAAACTTCTTTGGGACTGCCAAAGTTTCGAGCATTTGTCTTTTCCCGAGCAGCTTGGATGACATATGTATATCATGGTGGCCCTAAGAGGGTTTCAACCATCATAATCACTGTCATCATTGCTTTATGTGGTGTGGTTCACATGAGCTTTGGATTTGTCTCATTTTTAGGCTCATGGCCTAATGTGATCTTAAAAATTGGATGAATGGTAGGGATATAATATATATGTATATCATGTTGGGGCCACAGAACTGAATGGCGGGATGGAAGGAAATCCACTTCCTTAAATCAATGCCATCCATCAGGTTTACCACCCCTGTTTTGCAGTCTGTTCCAAAAATCAGGCAGATTCACCACTCAGGTGCGCCACCTAAAAAAAAAAATACTCCTAAACGCTCTAAATTCCTGTGGTACGACATCCAAAGTAGGAAATACCAGGATTGTTGGGTAATTCTTTAATCTGCATGAGGCCTGCTTAGATGTATGAATTGGTGGGTAATTCTTTATTCCGGATGAGACATGCCAGATGAATAAATTGGATGGCCTATAAACACGACAGCCAGCATTACCCAAAACTAGTGGTGGCCGTTCCATCCCTCCTCTTAAATGATTTTTTAAAATAAAATTTATGAAAATCATAGTAATTTTGCAATAACATCATGAAAAATTATAATCTAGAAGATTTTGATCATCCCTATCAAATTCTCATGATAACATCACAACATATTCGGCCCAAGGGCTACCATGTACGTGTTTCATCCAAACCATCCATTCATTTTTTTTTTTCATATTATTTGATGGTAAGAGACAAAAAATAAGGTAGATCCAAATCTCAAGTGGAACACATCATAGAAAATAGTGTCGATTAAAATTTTATTAGGCATGAAAAAAGTTTTGTATCAAGCTGATATTTGTTTTTTACCCTTCATCCAGGTCTGTAACCTAATCAATGGGTTGGATGTCAAATAAACATTACAGTGAGCCGTGGGAGATTTTTAATGGTGGGCATTCAATTACTACTGTTTTCCTGTGGTGTGGTCCACCTGAGATTTAGATCTGCCTCATTTTTTGGATCAAGCCGTAAAATGAACTGGGAAAATGGATGGACCGCATGGATAAAACAAGTACATTATAATGGAGCCTGCAGAGCACCAACCAGTGTCACTGGCCAAACGGCGGCCACCCTCGGCATGGTACACCGCACAATTTGGAAGATTTTAATGATGGTTTTAGTTGTACAATTTGGAAGATTTTAATGGTGGGTTTTAGTTGTGTAGCCCATCTGAGTTTTAGATTTTCTAGGCAACTTAGGGCAGCATTTTCATTTAATTAAGAACCATTAGTAGGTTGTCTATTAAGTTGAGCACTATCTGATTTTTGGAGAGTTGCAAAATAGAAAAACACCATTCAGTTTTGCACTGTGACTCTATGAGTGCTTGGAGAGCAAGTAATGTTACGAGGAAGTCAAGCAAATGGGTTAACATTAAAAAGAGCAACAGTACAAACAAGAGACTGAGTAGCCGCCGGATCTGATAAAAAGAGCAACGGTCTAATTTTCTGGATAGTTGGCAAAATAGAAAAAGCATCATTCAGTTTTGCACTGTGACTCTATGAGTGCTTGGAGAGCAAGCAATGTTACGAGGAAGTCGAGCAAATGGGTTAATGTCAAAAAGAGCAACGGTCCAAACGAGAAACTGAGTAGCCGCCCGATTTGGTAAAAGCTCTCTTACGACGTAGTTTTCCTCCCAACCACTCATTATATTTAGAGGGTGCGGATGGTCTGTACTCAAGTCACAGAGAAATTCTGGGCCGTCTAATGTTCACTCCCAAATAAATTGTTTACTACACAATATAACTTGTAAACTTGTAATGTGTGAAACATTTTTAGATTTCATAATAATTTATATGTTAGGTTTATGAAATTGCCTGAGTTATCTATCACGGCATCTGGAAGCTTAACACGGCTTAGAATTATAGATAGGTCATAAATCAAAGTGAATATGACCACTTAAAAATTATATGTTAATTAAAATAAATAACACTTATGCTTTCAAGCTAAGGGATCCAATTACATAGGTTATAAACGATACAACAAATTGAGTCAGTAGTCTATGTGCGATATAGATATCTTGTATGTGCATGTGCAACCAATTAAATGTCTAGTATACAATTCATTCAAGCATTCATATAATTCAATCAATTAAACTCATAAGCATGAATAGAAATGTACACAAATCACAGTCACATATACAAATATATATATATATATAGTAGTTCGACTACTTACATTTTCCCCTCCAGGTGGACACACACTTCTCGAGTGTACCAAATTTCACTATCTTGGAGGTTTCCAATAAGTTTACATCTAACCTTTACAATGGTTTTTAATATGCTCAATACTAACCTTCGGTCCTACATAAGAACTTACACGTATATACCTGTGTTGATATAACATGTACATACTCGTCTCGGTGGACCATGTTTTCACCCATGCCGATGGCTCCTATGGAGGCTTAGTTGGTTTTCTATCGGCTAACCAACAACCACTGCAGTCCTAATCCAATGACCTACGTATACTCCCGTCAGAGGCTGCCACAGATACTAACACGTACACACTCATGCCTGATGGTGATCCTACATAAAAACCTACATGTTTACACCCGTCTCAGTGCCCCACGTACACACCAATATCCAGTTGCGATACAGTCCTACACAAGGACTTAAGTGAGTTTGGTTCATAAACTTTTTACTCAATCTTATACAAGGAAAGAGTATACAGACTCTAAAAATAACAACCTTACTTGTCGGATTGAGCTTCGTTGTAGTGCATTTTTTAGAGCGTCTTCTTTTCTTGAATCCTCTTCTCTTTTACTCTCTCAATCTTTGAAGTCGGTATTCTTCTTCTTCCTTGAATCGACTACCTTGCACTTAATGTTCCAATAAGGCTACCAAGGTAATGGGAGTGAGGTTGAATCTTCAACAACTATGAGATAGTTGGTTCCAATTGAATTATAAGGCAGAAAGCTTGTTTGACACTTTTGCCTACTTTCAATCGATCTATCGAAGATCAATATCCAAAATAGGGCAGAAAGCTTGCTGAACATTTTTGTGCACCTTTGATTGATCGAGACTGATTGAATGTTTGCTCAATTGATCGAAGATCGATCGAACTTGTGCATATGTTTTTCTTTCCTTTACACATGATCTAGTTGACACAAACTTGATGACTAAAGGTTTTCCTATATAGAACAAGTCATATAAGGTGGGTTGTTTTAAACCTAAAGGAGTCTAGGGCTAGGATTACCAAAGCACCTCATGATTTAGCTGTTATCTTCGGCCTTGATACTTTAAGTCTTCGAGTCTTTAATCTTCAATGTCTTTCTATGGAGGCACGATCGACTTAAAACACCCTAACTTATGTCAATGACAAAACCAAAGCACTAACAATCTTTCCATTTGTCAATTACATGACAAAAACTGACATAGACCTTATCATGCTCTATACCAATGACAAATTAAAACAACTCAAAAATATTACATGTTAAATATAAAGATTTAAAACTCAATTACAAACAAGACATGACATGTAGACTCTCGTTATGCTTCCCCCTCAAATGCTTCCACTAACTTCATCACTTTCTTGCAACAAAATGGAACTTGCAAAACAACATTCTACTTGTTTTGGGGGGACTTGATCTTTCTCTCCCTTCTTGTCAGTAAATGACAAAGAGTTAATTCCATAAATATATACCAATAAGCACAGAAAATAAAAAGCTCTATAAGTCATAATTTACCTACAAGCACATATTAACAGGGAAATATAAGGTACATATAAACATTAAATAACATGAAGCATGTATAATATGATCATTCAAAAGCTATACCTATCAAGCAACATGAACAATGATATAACTTTAAAGCTAAACTACCAGAAGGCTAATGAGGCTAAATGTCTCCCAATTTTTGCCAAGTTGGATTTTAAAAAATCCTCAGAATTTTTTCACTAAAATTATTTTATTTTATCATCTAGTGATCTCTAATACTCGATCTTAATCTATACGTAGGTTTTATTGGTAAAGAACCATACAAATTTGATTAATTTATCGTAAAAAGCTAACTAATATACTTGATCACCAAAACCTTTGGCCTAAGCTTGTGATCTATTCATCTAAGACCCAAATCTAGATGACCCACCACTGATCGATCAAATTAACCATAACTTAATGAAGATCTACCTAAAACTAAGATAATCGTACAAAGGAATTGAATTGACCAAATTATCCCGTGACCTTCAAATCAATGGTTTAGGGTAATAGGGGCTGTATAACCATTTATGCTAATTGTAAATAGCCCACATCGTGAACTTAAGATCTAAACCTAGCTTATTGCACCTAATAAATTTTACTATTTAATTTATTCTATAAATGTATGAATTAACCAAACAAGCTTTAGATGGGACGTTAGTGGATCGTCGAATAAGGCTTGACGTCCATCGTGGGACATTGAGCCGAGATCGCGCCTCAAATCGTTTAACTTGGACTCGCAAGGGATGTGTGAATGCCCTTAGAAACGGTTGGAAGCTTAAGCTAATTGTTCCCATCTCATCTTTGCTGAATTTGTGACTTTTGGACCGTTAGATCACAATTCAATTAAGGACACTAATCTAAATTAATATCCTACAAATATTCATATAGCCACGACCCTGATTGACGACTGATGATCGTTAAACTGATCTCTTATCATAACCATTGATCGGTGTGTCCAATTACGGGATGATCAAATCCTTGTATAGATCACCACCTAGGGCAACTATCATATGTCGTAGATTGACCCATACACCCTCTAGAGGACCCTAACAACTAGAATTAACCTCCCATAGGGTTATATAACATATAACCTTACCTCTATGGCCAAATAAACTACATTTGGCACTATAAATACCGATCTATTTCACTCCCCCTCTCCCCATATGAAGTTGCCCTAACAAAGGAGAGAAAGATAGAGAGTGAAAGAGGGAGAGAGAGAGAGCTTGGTTTGAGTGATTCTTGTTCTAAGAGGGAGTGATTGCTAAAACACTGTTCTATGAGCCACACAATCCTTTGCTACATCCACCTCTACTTGGAGTTGGAGGTAATATATCCACACCTTACCTTACAATTGAGCAATAGTATGTTAGATTCCCTATTCTTATGTGGATTTTCTTCAATTTAGTTTACAAATCAGAGTTTTCATCAAATCCCTAACCCTAAGGTGCCTGGAGATTGAGAAATCTCTTCCTGAGGTGTAGACCATTCTTTTACATTTCCTTTTATCAATCCTTTATGGTGTTAGATAATGATTTTTGGTCGTTAATAAGATTAAAATTGCGTAAATTATTTACCACAACATGTGAAAGCTTAGTGGAGCTTAGAATTACGGCTAAGTCCTAAAATGGGTGGGGGAATGGGACCACTTAAAATTCTTGCCTAATTAAAATAATTTATCAATTTAAATTAATAAGGAAAATAACACTTAGGCTTCTAAGCTAAGTGCTTAGGCTTCTAAGCTAAGTGGTGGGGGTGGCTAACAATGAAGTGTGAACTGATAGTGGGGTGTATTAACAAGCTAACAAAAAATGAAAAAAAAAAAGTGGGTCCAATTACATAGACTACAATAGATGCAACAATATACGTAACTAGTCTATATAGTGAGATAAGTGATCTTATATGTGCATTCAAGTTAAGTGTCTAGCATACAATCCAATTCAAGCATTAATATAATTCAACTAATTAAACACATATGCATAAATAAAATTACAAACATTCACAATCGCAAACACAATGATATATCGTGGTTTAGCTACTTGCCTATTCCACTCCCGATAGATGCACTCTCCTTGAGTATACCAGATATCACTATCTTAGAAGTTTTTAATAGGTTCACCCATAACCTTTACAACCCTACATAAGGACGTACAATGGTTTTATACATGCTAACTAACAACTCCAATCCTAATTAAAGGACCTACGTTTTGCTCCCACCGAAGGCTCCCATGGAGACTAATACATACGCACCCCTATTCCGTAATTCGGTCCTACACAAAAACCTATTTGAGTTTGGATCTTGAACTCTATACTTAATCCTACATAAGGAGTATACATGGACTATAACTAGGGGTGTACACGAACCGAGCTAGCTCGGTTAGCTCGCTCGACTCGACTCGAAAAAGCTCGATTCGACTCGGTTCGAAGCTGAGTTCGAGTTGATTTTTTGAACTTGAAAATGAGTTCGGGCCGAGTTCGAGCAGGTCCCAATGTAACACCCTGCACTTCTGGTACGTGGGTGTTACCAATTAAACTGTAACAGGGGATTTTAAACTCGAATAACAGATAACTTGAATCCGACGAATGCAGGATGGGGCTTCCGGTCATCGTTAAAGTCGTCCATCAGAGGCCCTGAGAGCTGAGTTGGACCCTACATCAGTCAGGAAGGTAATCATAACTAAACATTTTAAGTTAAAACAACTAACAATCACTTGATCGAATAATAACGGAACAATGCTCTAGTTATCGACCTTCGACGGGTAGTGAATGGCCAACCAAGCACTCACTACATCTCAAATTCATATTTAACCATTGAAATCAAGTATCAAATCAATCCAGCCATTGGATCGAGCTGTATTGGCCATAAAAAAAGCCTGGGACGTGTGATACGGCCCACCTGGGCCTCACATCCGCCCCAAACTGGGCTAGGGTCCCTAGATGGGGTTCCCGAAATAAATGGACGGAGCAGATTTATCACAAACATCACAGTAGACCCCACAAGAAGTGCGAGTACACCCAGTGCACCCGTACACGAAGTGTACCGGTCGGTCTAAGTCGGTCAAACCGGCTTTGACTGAGCCTCTTTACAAAAAGAGCGGATTTCTCCTGCCAGTTTGATTTTTTAAATCTGACGGACGTCAGCTCTCAAGGTGGCCCACCCTGGCCACTATCGGGATGATCTGAGCCATTCATCATATTCGTAGGGCCCGTCCGACCAAAACCCTATAGGCTTACAGACCCATGCATGGAAACATGGATTTAAGATCAGAACCAATCAAGATTTGCATGAATGGCTAAGATCCTCGGATGGTGGACCATCAGGGGGCCACACGAGTGATACAGGATCAATGTGGCCATGCAATCTCGACCATCCATTCGTCCATAAGAGAGCACACTCTCCCATTGCCAAAAATGGCCAGACAACCGTCTGTAACAAGAAAAGTAAAAAAGGAGGTCTTTCCTTTTCAGGAGGTGGATGCTAGCATAGTTTTGGCCATTCCCTGGGCCACATGGAGCAATCCTAGCCCTCCCTATAAGGCGATATGAGATAATGGAGAGACGTTCTATCTCTTGAGAAAGTGATGAGTATTAGAATATCTCGTGAGATATTCCGAAATGCACGTAAAAGGCCCAAAAAGTGGGCCCTGCAGTGATCAACAGTCCCATCTGGTCCGCTCATGGACCAGATCATACTGGAATACCTTATAGGATGATTGGCCATTAATGGCCACTTCATCTTCTCTGTTAACCCATCCGACCCATGATCACAAGATGGACCCCACTAGGGCTAAAAGTTTACTTTCCTGGTGGGCCATTGCAGCAGGAATTCATCCTCAGGGTCAGATGGACCCCATGCATTACAGATTTTTGAAGATGGCCCTTGCAAGAGACATTTTTTTCCCAGCCGTTAAAGATCTCTCTCTTATGCCTATAAATGGGCTACTGTTGCCCTCGGGATTTGCACTAGAGAGAGAGAGAGAAGAAAAGAGGGAAAGAAAGGAAAGAGAGGGAGAGAAAGGAAAGAGTGAGAGTGAGGAGAGTGGCCAGGTACGACCGAGTGAACTCAGTGCCGCACTGCACCAACTCAGCTCGCACAAGATCGGACTGAGTTGGGTCAGTGTAGATCTGTAGCTCCACAGTAGAGAGGAAGTAAGGGGAATTCAAAGAGAGAAAAGATAAAGAAATAGAGAGAGAGAGAGAGGTGAGGGTAAGTGTATGTGTTGCTCCGCTCCGAGTCAAGCTCGACCGAGTTCAGGCCACGTCCAAGTCATGCCCAGGTAACTCCTTACCCTTCCATCTTCATCTCGTCATAGTATTGCAACTGGGACCATTACCGAAACCAAGCCATGAATGGTATGAGATACGGGCCAAAAATGGCCTCTAGCTGGGCCGTGAAACCAACTTCCTGCCGGTGCGAATAGTGGGCCGAAATCAGCTCACGTGCTGGACTGAAATTAGTCCAGAAGGGTGGGCTGAAAATGGTCCTTAGTTGGGTTGAAAGCAGGCCGAGATCGGGCCATGCTACGAGTAGAAAGTAGGCCTGTAAATGGGCCATAAAAGGAGCTGAAATCAGGCCTTAATTGGACCTTGATTTGAACCGAAATTAGGCCTCAACTAGGCCCTGATTTGAGTTGAAATACAAGCCTCGGTTGGGCCGTGAGTTAAACCGAAAATGGCCTTCAGTTGGGCCATAATTTGAGTTGCAACACCTCTCAGATGGGTCGGAAACTGAGCAGAAATTAGGACTTTAGTGGGCCGTAAATGGAGTTGAAAATAGGGCCTTTAGTGGGCCACAAATGGAACTGTAACAAGCCTTTAAATGGATTTTCAATCTAGCTAAAAACATCCTTCAGCTGGCCATCTATTTGGGCCTTGGAGCGGACTGAAAACAGACCCTTAACTGGGCTGTACAGTGGATTGAAACCAGGCTCTCAGCTGGGCCTTGCTTTGGGCTGAAAACCAGCCCAGAACTGGGCCGAAGCCAAACCTCTGTGGGCCACGCCACAAGGCAGCACACCATAGTGGGCCTCACCTTAAAATAGGTGGGCCACACCCTGCAAACGGGTGGGCCGTACCCTGTAAAATTAGGTGGGCCGCACCCTGTGAAACCAAGTGGGCCGCATCTCGCTCAGATGCTGCTCGGCCACACCCTGTTCAGCAGGTCCACCTTGGGCCTATACCGCCGCTGGGCCACATTTTGATCAACAGGCCCACCTCAGATGGCGTTGACGTTGGGCTAGTTTGGGCTTTAAATAGGGGCAACTTCAGGCCCAGTCTAGCCCACTTTGTTTGGACAAAGCTTGGTGGGCCTAGTCATCTCGATCCAGGCCCAAATTCTGTGATACTGGGCCCTTGCAACCCCCACATATTTTCGATGCTCTAGATATTTAAAAGCCTAGGGAATACTTGTCTAATACAAACTCTGACTCTAGAAAATTTCTCGTGTGACTTTGGGCCGCAAGATACACACGAGAATTCATAGCAAGGGCGGGACTGTAACCCTTCAGGTGATGACTTCTCCCCTTGAGCTTTCCATCTCTAAACTATATTAGGGATAGCCTTTTATAATAGCTGCAAGTGATATCCTAGAAGTGGATGATCATTCAATTTGCTTGCTTGAATACATGCCTTATAATTTATTTAACCATTTATTAGTTACTGTATACATATCTTAGAAGTGATTAAATCATTAGTTTACTTAAACTTATGTCATAGGACTGATCATTTAATTAGTTTACTTTACCACATGTCTTAGAAATTGTTAAACCACTTAATTAGTTACTTGAGCACATGTTTGAGAATTGATTTAACTACTTAAACATATGCCTTAGAATAGATCAAATTACTTGGTTAGTTATTTAAATACATGTCTTAGCATCGATTGGCTACCTCGAAATACATGTTCTAGAATTGATGAGTTATGAGTACATGATTCTGAAATTATATATGTACATGAGTTTTACCTTAACTATTGAATCATGACCGAATCTCCACGTCACTCTCATATCATTGTAATGGTTGCAAGACACACCAGACTTGAAATCTCTCTAGGAGAACCTCCATTTAAAGAGAGTCTGTACATAGGATGTAATGGAACTAATTGTGATAAGATTAGACCCTCAACATGGAGGTTAATTATGGTTAGTGGTATTTGATTTATGGGGTTTACCATTTATGGAGTGATTTCACCTACCCGACTAGGGAATGAACCCTTCCACATTTTTGTTGTCGGTGCTTATTCACATTTGTATCATACATACCAACTTACTGTAATTGCTATATTTTATTTCTTCAATACTTCATTTCTAGTCGGCATATGATGGTAGTTCCCATACATGGAGAGTTGATTGGCTATATGTTGATGAGTTCTATACACACCCTAAGAAGATAGACCCATGGGCCGGGGATGGTGGTTATGGGATACTATGCGCAAGCCATCGGCCTAAGCTGGTGACGAGCCCCCATAGTGACCTTGAGTTCTACTAAATTGGCTGATTGTAATTAGATTAATAATGACTTGCCTAATTATACATACATGGCATATTTGCGATGACAGGTGGATGTTTCTGAATGTTGTAGTACGTGCCTCCGAGTTTTTGGGGTATCGTTTTGCTAGTTATCAGACCACTAACTATCGATTTACGTACGTAATGTACGATAGACAGTCGTTATACGGTACGTGATGTACGCACGTGATGTGCTTCACTAATGGCCAGCCTCTGCATGTGCGATGAGCCCAACTTCCGAACGGATGAGCATCCCCGAGTTGATGATGCATCCACGCATCCATGTATATAATAAGACTGCACTTACTATGTTTTGTTTGCCCGGATATTTCTATGATATTTCTTGTCTAGGGCGGCGGTGTGTAATCTTGAGGGGAAATCACACTGAGTTGGTCACTCATTCATCAATGTTCAATCGTACAGAGGATGCAGGTGTAGAGACGGATGAATATGCAGTGGATCTCGGGACTGCTACAGTTGCAACGAAGGAAGAGCTGTACGAGGAGCTGCACCAGGAAATGGCTGCATACTTTGGACTGAACCAGTAGACTTAGATGTTATAGTTTACTTTGAACATTTTCATTTGCGAATTTGTATTTGGGGTCCCCAGCAGAGTGGACCAGGATATTGTTCCCATTTTGGTTATATCTTATGCTACGCTCGATTCCCACTATTGCACTTTGATTTTATATTGATTGCCTTTTTATGATCTGTTAACTCTCGGGTTTTCAAGAAATGAGTTGTATGCTCGGATCCCGAAAATCGGGGCCTGACACCCAGCTCTACTCGACTCGAATTGAATCTAGCTCAAATCGAACTTGGATCGAACCAGTTTGGTGACTCGGTTACTTTGCCATTAGTGTTGCTCACCAACTGTTTGATAAAATGACTCAACGAGATGTGGCTAGTGGCAAGCAAGGTATGTGCATTGAACAAATACTTTTTCTCTCTCTCTTTTTTTTTTTTTGGTTTTTATGTTACTTAGAAGGTGTTTGATAAAACACTTGTAAAACCATTGCCTATGTTTGTAAAATAGTGGATTTTTGAAGTTGCAGTTCAGGTGTTTGTGGAAATGCCTCAATGGCGAACTCGGCTTGATCTTGGCTCGAACTCTGCTCGAGCTGGCCCGAGCTGCTGACTGAATCGAGTCGAGATGGCCAGTCAGGCTCGAGGACCGAATCGAGCCAAGTTCAAGCTGAGGTCAGCCAGTGTTCGTTCTGAGTCGAGCTGAGGCCAACTCGACTCGGTTCGATTCGATGTACACCCCTAACTATAACAAATTACTAGAGTTGGGCATCGAGTCGAGTCAGACTGAGTTAGGGCTGACTCGACTCGATCCGGTTTTGAAATAAGCCTGACCTGAACTTGATCTGACTCGATACCGAGTCTAACATGCCTAACTCGATCCAAGTTCGGTCTGGCTTGGATTGATCCGAACTGAGTTTGATCCGGTCAGAAGTACCGAGTCGGGTCGAGTTAACATTGAGTCGGATTGAGAGATGAGGGAAGGAGGGAGTGAAGAGGAGAGAGAGGAGGAGGTTGATGGTGGTGGGTGGTTGCCGAGCTTAGAAGAGGAGAACGAGGGAGGGAGCGAGTGGAGAGGAGAGAGAGGAGGAGGGTGATGGTGGTGGGTGGTTGCCGAGCTTGGAAGAGGACGATGAGGGAGGGAGGGAGGGAGTGGAGTTTGGGATCGGCTCGTGGTAGGGTGCGGCGGGTAGGGTTAGAGAGTCGGATCAAGTTAGGTTCCTGTGGTGTAGCCCACTTTGGATCTTCCTCATTTTTAGGGTCCCAGCATAAAATGATATAGAAAAATGCATGGACAGTGTTGATAAAATCCATACATCACAGTGTCCACCAGAGCCTTAGGGGTGTTTGGCGCATGGCATCGGGAAGGATTAGGTGGGATGGGATTAAAAAAAAAAAAAAAGGTAATTATTACATATGGTAGGGATTGTCCTTGTTACCATGGATAAGCTTAATTCCATGCTATGTTTGTAATACGGTGGTACATTGAATGGATATACTCACCATCACTTGAAACTAGTGAGAATAACACATATGTGTTATATCCAAACCGTTCATCTGTTTTGTAACCTCATTTTATGGCATGGATCCAAAAATGAGGCAGATCCAAAACTTATGTGGCTCCAAAGAAGTTTTCAACGATAGGTATTCAATCCCCGCTGCTTTCTATGGTGATGTCTACTTGAGCTTTAGACCTACCTGATTTTTTAGCCCCATGCTCTAAAATGATATTGAAAAATGGGTGGACGGTGTGGATGTAGCCCACACATCATGGTGGGACCTACACAACTTGCTAACATTTAGTGGAATTGAGAAACCAATGCAATTCTATCTAATCTAATTCCAAGCTTTTACATTCTTCCTAAACATTGAGTGGAATTGGCATGGGACCAAATGCAATTTCATCCCACCTAATCCCATGCGCCAGGGAAGCCCTACTTCCCTCCGGTCGGGAGATAGGGATATGTGTCATTAGACTTGAGAACTAAACTTTATGAACAGATTCGATGGAAAATAAATATCCAAGACACCGTTACCTTACGAGCAGATATGATGGAAAATAAATATGATGCCCCTAAGAAGGTTTTACCGGTAGGTTGTCATTAGCACTGCTGTTCATGTTGTGTGACACACTTGAACTTTGAATATGCTTAATTTTTCAGCACATAACCTCAATTAATATTGCAAAATGCATGCACAGTATGGATAAAATCCATACATCATGGTGGCCCTCATAGCCCTAGCCTGTCCCGAGCTCGGGAAGGGCACGGAAGCCCCTAATTGGCACCCAGAAACATAGAAAGCCCAAAGGGAGCGGATTAGGTGTGGCTCCGACCTCACCCAAGACAAGTATAGCCCTTATGGCGGGACCCACCTTGATGCACGTATTGTATATTCACATTATCGGTATCATTTTAACTATAGGATCCTAAAAATTAAGCAAATCCAAATCTCAGGTGGACCATATTATAAGAAATAGTGGTGGTTGAATGCTCCAGCAGTCAAAAAAAAACTTCCTGGGTCCCTTGTAATGTTTCTGTAATGTTTATTTGTCATCCAACCTATTAATAAGGGCATATAAATATAGATAAAGTAAAAATAATAAATATCACCTTAATTCAAGACTTTTGTAGCCTATAGAAAGTTTTAAATGGTCAATCACAACCGTTTCCTATGATTCATAGGAGATTTGGATCTGCTTCACTTTTGGCTCATGTACTAAAATGATTTTAAAAAGTAGAGAGACAGACAGCACGGGTATAAAATATATAATCAAGGTGGGCTTCGTGCTAATGGTTGCACCGTCTTGAGTGAGGTCAGTGCTGCACCTAATCCGCTCTCGAAGAGCCAAAATAAGAAAGATGAATCTAACCATCCATCTCCAACTAAAAACAAAAACTAACCACTCATCACATCACGCACGTCCCACTAGGATTATATGACAAACCAAAGATGGGGCCATTCCAACACCGCATGAATTTAAGTGTTAAGCATGATTTTGATTTTAAATTGTTCCATGGTTTATACAGTGATGCCCGGTGAAATGAGCACATCACCCCTGCTATTACTGCAATGGTACATTTTCATATTTTGATGAAATTATTGCTATGCGTTTGGAGCGATGTGCAGGATGATGCATGGAGTGACGCCATGACTAGTCCATTTCTATCATTATGTCATGACTTTTTATGTTTTAAAAGATAGGAAGAATTTTATTAATTCAAACGACCAGTAGCCAAAGGATATAAGTCAAAAGCCTATATTTGTCCAAAAGTACAAAAAATCCAATGTAAGCATTAAGAGTGACGATGACTGGGTTCAATAATGGTTGGCGTTGTGATGTAGAGCGGGTAGCAGGCAGTTTAATGGTCAAGATGGACTAGAAGAGGCCCGATCGCAAGCGGAAGTGATCCGGACCGTCAGAACTCAAAACGGGCATATCTCGTAAATCGAAATAAGCTATCGTAAGAATCATATATGATTTTGGGGTAGGATGAGATATTTTAGCCACCCAACCCCTAGGTTGCCCACGCCGAATTTGCAAGGTACCCTCAGATAGATAGACGGACGAAATCCCAGTTTTATTTTTGTTTTTGCTATTTATAATAAGTTTATCCATTGGCTTTAGGAGTTGCGCCCAACATGAAAAGTGCTTAGAATAATTAGGAGAACATTAAGGCTTGGCCAAATAGGACACTTATTATTTTTGGCAGAAAACCATGCACACTAGTAGAATCTAGTAGAATCACGACCATCTATAAATAGTAAATTTACTATTTATAGTAAATTGTGATTTTTAATAGTTTTAGTGGTAGTTTGATTCCGAAGCCTCACTTGTGGCTTAATATTCCTATTTAAATTGTCGTGAACTTGTTTATTTCAATCATCAATCAAACTATGAATTTTATAGGATTTATTTCTATTTTGCTTTTCTTTATTTCTCATGAATTCGAGAAATTTCTGAGTCCAGTAAAGTTCCATGGATTTGGAACAGTTATTCCCTTAAGAAAGATGGTGCTCGACCTTACATCCTTCCCTATGTCACCTTGGCTATTGCACACTCATAGAAGGTCAACAGTTCAAAGTCCCATGACTAAAGCACCATCCGTTTATTAAATAGACCTGAGAACTAAGACCAACAAACTAACCTCTGAACAAAAAGTTTAGGCCTTAGACCCACTTGACTCAAGTCTAGTTGATTATGTAATGGCCCTCATTAGGACGTGGTTTGGCTAGTGCCGCTGCAACCAGGCAAGTGGCTAGTGGTAGGTGCTTTCTGGACCCATCATGATGTATGTGTTTTATTCACGCCATCCATCCATTTTGAAAGATAATTTTAGGGCTTTATCCAAAAAATGAGGTAGATCTCAATCTCAGTGGATCTCACCATGGGAAATCAATAGTGATTGAATGTCCACCATTAAAAACTTCCTACAGCCCATTGTAATGGTTATTTGCCATATAACATGTCGATTAGGTTATACCGACTTGGATGAAGGGAAAAAAAATCTATCAGCTTGATCCAAAACTTTTGTGACCCCCAAGAAGTTTTTAATGGTCGCATTCAATCAACACTTTGCAGTCAACTTAAGATTTGAATCAACATCATTTTTGAGCTCATACCGTAAGATGATCGGGAAGAATGAGTGGACAACACAGATGAAACACATACATCATGTGGGGCCCACAGATCACCGACCAATAGACATTGGCTAGTTGGAGGGTGAGTGGCCAATCCGTTTCCCCCTCATTATTGGCCCACTTTTTTTTTTTTTTTTTTTAAGGAGCCATTATGTCACCATTTATGGAGCCTGACACATTTACCTAACGGGGCTCATTTTACAGACCAAGCCGACATAATAACTGGGAAATGGCCCTGTATAGTACGTGAGAGGTGCAGCTTGAGCCAAACAAATACCAATTGATCGAGCCAATCTGGCCATTTTCCCAGCCTGTTGACAATTTGGATCTTCTATTTGTCAGGAGATCCTAGCTCCATGTGCACATTTATATAAAGTACAAGTACCAATCCCACATTCACGTGGCACGTCAATGGAGTACGCAAGTGTAGACACTTCATTCGGATCCTTACCCTTGGACGGGTGGTAGACTCCTGGGAGTTTCAACTCCCGTTCCAGGGTTCGAGTATCCATAGGGGGGTGGAATTCCCCAGGTGTAGGGAGTGAGTGTGTGCGTGTGTGGGGGTGTGTGTGTGCGTGTGAAAAAAAAAAAAAAAAGTGTAGACACTTCATTTTGGTATCCCACCGAGACGAAATGAATTTTGCTTAGTTTCTGATTTTTTTGCAGCTCTTTTTTGCTTTGAAACCGTACGTACTTAGCAACCTCATATTTTTGTACCTCATTGTAGGCATTCAAAGGAGTCAAGTAAGTCTCCCTTTAAGGTATTTCAAGTACGGCAATATATTCCATTGCATGTGTTGTGCACGCGAAAACAGATTGGTTAAAGTTTTGGATCCCCACCATGCACCATGATGTATGTATTTCATCCATGCCGTCCATCTATTTTTCTATATCATTTTAAGGTATGATACCAAAAATGAGATATATACCAATCTCAAGTGGACCACATTACAGGAAACAGTGTTGAAAGAATGTCAATCAGCCCATAAAAGTTTTGGATCAAGCTGATCTTTTTTTTTCCTTTCATTTGGGTATGTATGACCTAATCAACGGATTGGATGTCAAATAAACAATACAGTGGGCCTTAGGAGGATTTTAATGGTGGATATCTAATCACTATTGTTTTCCTGTGGCATGGTCCACCTGAGATTTATATCCCTCTCATTTTTTGAATCAACCCTTAAAATGATCTGTAAAAATGGATAAACAGGATGGATGAAACACATACATCATGGTGGGCCCACATAGCACCGATCACAGCCACCGGGCCACTGGCAAGGGAGTAGCCAATCCGTTTCCTGTGCACACGTACGCGGTCAGTTTTGAGCCCCAACGCTGGCAAATCTGGTCAAAAAGTAATTTTGGATTGAAATTTTTGTCATGTTGGTCGGAAACGGATTGGCTACTCCCCCGGTGGCCGGTGCCCCGTGGGCTCCACCATGATGTATGTATTTCATCCATTCTGTCCATCTATTTTTATAGGACATTTTAGAGCATGAGACCAAAAAAGGAGTATATACCAATCTCAAGTAGACCACTTTACAGGAAACAGTGTTGAATGAAAGTTGACTATTAAAAACTTACTGAGGCCCATAAAAGTTTTGGATCAAGCTGATATTTGTTTTTTCCCTTCATCCAAGTGTTTATGACCTAATAAATAGATTGGATGTCAAATAAAAGTACAGTGAGCCTTAGGAGGACAGTGGGATGACCGGCTTCAACCAAACCCGGTTAAAGGTCCACTTTTTTTGCTTACTTTAAATGGGCCCAATCAAACACTTATGCGGCTAAAGACAAAGCAAAAATTCACTTATTAAAGGTTCACTGTTTTTACTGACTTTAAGTGGGCCTAAACAAAACACTTATATAGCTGAAGACAGAGCCCAAATTCCCTCATGCGGAATAGATTAACTACTGCCAGAGCACACGGTGGGGAAGCCTAAAACGGTGCATGACCCATGTATCTCGAGCATAGCAAGAAATATTTCAAATTTTGCTTTCAGCAGCTCAAAGTTTAGCTAAATACACACCCAAACTCACTTATCGGAATAGATCAACCACCACCAGAGCACACGAGGGGCAAACCCAAAGAGGTGCATGATCCACTTAACTCCAGCAGAGCAGCAAACATTTCAAATATCGCTTTAGTCACCCCCGCATCTCACTCCTGAATACGGAACTCTGCTTGCGTCAAGCAAAAACATCGGTGGTTATTGCAGTCTAATAGGTCCATGTGATTGCGGAATGCATTGAATCTGCATCTCTGACTGAGTCGGACCAATCACTATACAGCAAAGGAGGAAAAAAGTAGGAAAGTGGTGGTTTTGGCAAACAGAGGATCCGGACTCCTCACTCTATCAACCGCCGCCAGAGAACATGAGGGGGGAACTAAATATGCATGGCACCTCCAACAGAGCAAGAAACATTTTAAATACTGCTTTCTACGCATGGAAGGGAATTTGACTATACTTACCAAACTGGAAGGGAATTTGACTATACTTACCTCGAAGTTTGGTCAAATTATCTCGAGAAGTACGACGTTTCAAATATCCTAAGAGTGGCCTTCCGACAACTCTTGGACACTGTTTCGGACAAAAATACCCCTGTCCTTGGTTCAGAAGTAGTACGGTCCTACAGTGAAGAAGAAGTTACCTTTTGTTTCAACTCCCGAGAAAGTGACGGATTGGCTACTCCCCCTTCCACCAACCAAAGGCTGGTGCTCAGTGGTCTGTGGGCCCCACCTCCATGTATGTGTTTCATCCATGCCGTCCATATATTTTTCCAAATCATTTTATGTATAAGACCAAAAATGAGGTATATCCCAATCTCAAGTGGACCACATTACAGGAAACAATGTTAGATGAGCGTCGTGGACCACTAAAAACATTTTGGGGGCCATAAAAGTTTTGGATCAAGCTGATCTTTGTTTTTTCCCTTCATTTGTGTCTATACGACCTAATCAATAGATTGGATGTCAAATAAACAATACGGTGAGCCTTAGGAGGATTTTAATGGTGGATATTCAATCATTATTGCTTCTTATATTGTAGTCCACCACGATACATGCAATGTGATAACCACGACCCATATAACATGACAACTACGATCCATGCAAACAACAACCCATATGGGCCCACATTGATGTATGTGTATAATCCATGTCGCCCATCCTTTTTGTCGTGTCATTTTAGGGGCAGGGCCCAAATATCAGCCTAATCCGATGCTCGTGTGGGCTAGAAAATAGAAAGTAATGATGATTATAGAAACTTTTCAGGCTCACTGTGATGCTTGTTAGAAGTGTAAACTGCCCAAGTCAAGACTTTTTTTTGCCCCACAACGAGCTGGCCGACAAGGTGAACGGAATAGATCACCCCATGGTGGGCCTCGACTGTTATTATTTAAAAATAAATAAGTTATTGATTATATCAACCTGAGAACCACGAGCCTTACTACATTACAACCACGACCCTTACCACATTACAACCACGACCCTTGTCATTTTATATGAGGTCGTGGTTGTCATGTTATATGGATCGTGGTTGTCATCCACAGTGGGTCGTGGTTCACATGTACTATGGATCATTGTTGTCAACCATGACCCTTTGTGGATGACAACCATAATCCATTATGCATGTGAACCACAAACCTTCGAATGGATCGTGGTTGTCATGTAGCAAGGGTCGAGGTTGTCATATTAAATGGGTCGAGGTTGTCATGTTATATGGATCATAGTTATCATGTTAAATGGGTCGTGATTATCATGTTATCATATTCATCAATTTTTAGAAATTATTTTAGAGCATTACCCAAAAACTGAATCATATCCAAAGCTCAAATGTACCACACTAAAAACAGCAGTGGGATAATGATTTTCACTATTAAAAAATTTATAGGACTCACCATAACATTTATTTTCCATCCAATCTATTCATAAGGTCATATGGTCACAAGTACCTGTATGAAGAGGAAAAACAAATTTCACGTTGATCCAAAACTTCCGTGACCCCAAAAGGGTTTCAATAGTAAATGTTCAATCCCCTGCTGCTTTTTGCATTGTTCTCCACTTTATCTTTAGATCTGTCTTATTTGTTGTCTCAAGCCTTAGGATGAGCATGGACGGTTTAGATATAACTCATACCTCATGATGGGATCCGTAGAGTTGGCGTCAATACAACAACTATATAACTGGTGCGAGGTACACCAACCAATCCTTATCCTACTTGGACGCAGATTAGCTACTGACAGGTTGAATAGCGAGATTCGCTACCGAAATCACCTCATCAAGTTCCATGGGCCCACTATGATGTATGTGGGCCCACTATTATGTATGTGCTTTGTCTACACTGTCCATCTATTTGGAGATTTAATTTTAGAGCATGAGTTAAAAAATGAGGTAGATCCAAATATGTAGTTGATCCCACCACAAAAAATAGTGGGGAGATTGATGCCTACCATTGAAACCTTCCGAAGGCTCACCGTGATTTTTATTTGAAATCCAACCTGTTCACAAGTTAACACAGACATGAAAGAAGGACAAAAATAAATATCATCTTGATCGAAAAAAAATAATAAAATTGGCCTATTTAAGTTTTTAATGGTGGGCGTCACTCTCCCTACTGTTTTCTGTGGTGAGGTCCATTGGAGCTTTGGATTTGACTCCTTTTTTAGATCTTTATCTAAAATTATATTTCCAAATGGATGGACGACGTGGATATAAAACATACATCATGATGGGCCCACATAACTTGGTGATGTAACTTCAGTAGCGAGTCTCGCTACTCAACCTGTCAGTATCTAATCCGCGTCCGTGGAAACAGATTGGCTACTCCCCTATCACCAGCCAATGGCTGGTGGTCGGTCCTATGTGTGCCCCACCATGATGTATGTGTTTCATCCATGCCGTCCATTCATATTTCTAGATCACTTTATGGTATGAGACCAAAAATGAGGTATATCCCAATCTCAAGTGGACCACATTACAGGAAAACAATGTTAAATCAACGTCGACCATTAAAAACTTTTTGGGGGCCATAAAAGTTTTGGATCAAGCTGATCTTTGTTTTCTCCATTCATCTAGGTCTGCATGACCTAATCAATAGATTGGATGTCAAATAAACAGTACATTGGGCCTTAGGAGAATTTTAATGGTGGATATCCAATCACTATTGTTTTCCTGTGGTGTGGTCCACCTGAGATTTATATTCCTCTCATTTTTGGTATCAAGCCCTAAAATGATCTTTAAAAATAGATGAAACACATACATCATGGTGGGCTCAAAGAAGTGCCCCATGTTAAAAGTTGGAACGTGTATAACGCAAGGGAGAAAATCTCTCTCGCAAAGGGTATTTTTGGATTAAAAAAATAATAATCACAGAGCGCATTCTCCATTTCACATTAAGCTAGACTCCCATCACGAAAAAGTTTCAATGCAAAAGACTCAAAAGACTCCTATCCACTCTAGCAATCCACGCTCGTTTTTCTTTCCCTCACGCAAGCTTTTTCCCAACGTAAGTTGCGCTCGAGAGAGGAAATCGGATTGAGTACTCGGTTAGGCCCACCTTGAATGTATGTGGTCTATCCATGTCATCCATCCATTTTTCCATCTAATTTATGGGATTGAGCCCAAAATTGAAGCATATCTAAAGATCAATTGGATTATACCACAGCCTTAATATGTAGCCTTTAATCCATTTACACTACCAAAAATGGATCGTGGTTGTCATGGGTCGTAGTTGTTATATTATATGGGTCGTAGTTGTCATGTTACATTGGTCGTAGTTATCATGGGTCATGGTTGTCATGTTATATGGGTCGTGGTTGTAATGTGGTAAGGGTCGTAGTTGTCATGGGTCGTGGTTGTCATGTTATATGGGTCGTGGTTGTCATGGGTCGTATTTATTATGTTATATGGGTCGTGGTTGTCATGGGTCGTATTTATTATGTTATATGGGTCGTGGTTCTCATGTGATATGGGTCACGGTTGTTACATGTTCACTTCCTTTACTACCAAATGAAGGGATAACTATTGGTACTATAGCCTAAGGCCTACAATGGAGCGATCCGATCCATCCACCTTGTCGGCCAACTCGCTATGTGCCCAAAAAGTCCTAACTTGGGCAATGTCCACTTCTAACAAACATCACAGTGAGCCTGGAAGTTTCAAGAGTGGGTGCCACTGTCACCATTATTTTCTATTATGTGGCCCACACGAGCACTAGATCAGGCTGATACTTGGGCCCTGGCCCTAAAATGACACGACAAAAAGGATGGGTGGCAAGGATTATACACATACATCAACGTGGGCCTCGATGTATGATCAAATTCTCGGGTCGTGGTTGTAATGCAGTACGGGTCGTGGTTGTAATGTGGTAAGGGTCATAGTTTTCATGGGTCATAGTTGTTATGTTATATGGGTCGTGGTTGTCTTGTTATATGGGTCGTGGTTGTCCTAGATCGTAGTTGTCATGGATCGTAGTTATCATGTTATATGGGTTGTGGTTCTCATGTTATATGGGTCGTGGTTCTCATTTTAGGGTCAAGGCCTATAAAATAAAGACTACAACCCATATAGCATGACAACCACGACCCTTACCTCATGACAACCACAACCCATGACAACTACGACCCTTACCACATTACAACCACGATCCTTACCACATTACAACCACATGATGTGACCTATGTTATTATACAGATATTGATTGCACGACTATAGCGTGACTTGCACTAACTTGGTAACTACATAGGATAAACGTACATAAGATCTTTACTGTCCATCAGATGAAACAATCTATTTACAGCTGGATACTAAATTTCATTCAAATATAAATCTTAAATGGACCATAACGTATAGAATGAAGTAAAATTCTAAGTAAAATTTTCAATCTCAATTGTTTTCCATGGAATAGCCTGCCTGGCATTTTTCAAATATGAGATGACTATTGATAGACTACAACAGCAGAAAACGTAGGCTATATGGGTCGTGGTTGTTATGTTATATGGGTCATGGTTGTAATATGGTAAGGGTCGTAGTTGTCATGGGTCGTAGTTGTCATGGGTTGTAGTTATCATGTTATATGGGTCATGGTTCTCATGTGATACGGGTCGCGGTTGTTACATGTTCACATCCTTTACTACTAAATGAAATGATAGTCATTGGTACGATAGCCCAGGGCCCACAATGGGGTGATCCGTTCCGTCCACCTTGTCAGCCTACTTGTCGTGGGCCCAAAAAGTCCTGACTTGGGCGGTGTCCACTTCTACGAAACATCATAGTGAACCTGGAAAGTTTCAACATTGGGTTCCATTGTCACCGTTATTTTTTATTATGTGGCCCACACGAGCTCTGGATAAGGCTGATAGTTGGGCCCTAGCCCTAAAATGACACAGCAAAAAGGATGGGTGGGATAGATTATACACATACATCAATGTGGGCCTCATTAGTGTAAGTGCTATTGTTTATAGCCCCTTTTTGTTGTCAAATTTATGGTGCCAAAAACATTGTTATGAAGCTTGCATATGTGAAGATCAAAGCGCTACTCAAGATCAACTTTGATAGACAAGCACTGCTCACAAGTCAAGACTCGAGAAAGTGAGTTTATTTGACTTAATTCAAAAACAAGGATAATGCAAGGCTTTTAAGGTCACTTATCCTTAAGTTTCAATGTCACTTATCCTTAAGTTTCAATGTCCTTACTTCACTATTAAGGTTTGACTGACCGTAGGTTGACCTTTAGAGTAGGTCATTTTGGATACATAATTCATATATTTTATATAAGAGAGTTTGGCTTGTTCTAAGACTAGTCCTGGACTTTGTTCGACTAGTCCTAGCACTGCTTCGACCTGTCTAAAGATTTCTTGGATCAGTCGTAAGTTTGTTGTAAAATTTGGATATTTTTTGTTAGGCTTTGACTAGTCCTGGGGACTATTCGACTAGTCGTAGGAACAGTGTCGACTGGTTCTTCGATCAGTTACAGACTTTCGACTCAAACTACAACAATGATTTGCACTTAGCTTCGACCAGTCGTGTGTGACCTTCGACCAGTCGAAGGTGCCCTACGACCAGTCGTGAAACCGTCTTATTCTATCACGCCTGAATTTTCAAATATCTATTGGATCTTCAACCAGTCGTAGAGTCTTAAGACCAGTCGAAGACGTAATTTATTCACACTATAAATAAAGCACGAATCTCATAATAAAATAAATCATTCAAGCTAATTTAATTCGGCCTTTTGAGAGAGAAATATGTGCTCTATTTAAGCTAAGTGTGCATATTTAATATCTTCTTTATTTAGCTTTCTTAATTGATTTTGTTTCTTATATTCCAATTAGATTTGAAAAGAGGAAGTGTTGTCTTTCCTTTTTCTGGAATCAAAATCAATTAAAGGTAGCCCTTTTGTTTTAATTTAAAATCTATTAGAAATTAGAACCATTATATAGTGAGTATTGGACATTGAACTTTGACATTCAAATCCCTACTCCAACTTGGTTCTTCTGGGCTGCTACAATAAAGAAGAAAAACAGGTATTTTATAATTTGTGTAATTTACTTTATTTGATTTTATTTAAGGTTAAGCCAGAAAAATCCCATTGTATTGGTTATCTGAGGAGAGCCAGGAAAACTCAGAAAATAGGGTTTTTGAATTGTGTAAGCCCTTTGAAAAAGACACAATTGTGAAAGTTTTTGGTGAACCTGTGAAAACCTATTTGATAGTGAACGCTAATATCCCCTGTGTGAGGATATTAGGAGTGGAGTAACATTCTGTGTGGTTGTTGTTGAACAGTTGGTGTACACACAGGCGAACCACTATAACTCCTTGTGTTGTGTGGAAGTGTGTTTTATTTTCCTATCTTTGATTATTCTTTTGTGGAGTATATGTGGATGTGAATGGTGTAATCATTTTAAGTTCAAGCTCAGTGGGGAATGTTGTAATAGTTTAGATTTAAATTTCAGCAATTTATTTCAAGCTATTCCTTTATTTGTTTGAGCTTTAGATTCTCTAAATTGTTTTAGTAAGGTTGCCATGCCATTTCTATGGTGCATGGTTGTCCCTAGAACAATCAATATTTGAGATTACATTTTATTCATCTGTTTAGTTTCAATTTGTTTATTCCTCAATTTGTTTATTCCTCGAAAGTTTGAGTTCTTAATACAAAGACCTTTCTAGAAATCAAGTTGTCCTACCATAAACTTTGGTTTTTGGTGTAAGGTTGTCCTTAGAACAACTTTTATATCAATCTCTCAATACGTGTTTATTGAGGTTGCTATTCATTTCAGTACTGTGAATTGATTTACTTTATTTGGCTATCATATTATTTAAATTCCACTGTAATTATTTTAAATTTGGCATAGTCTTATTCACCCCCCTCTAGGACTTATAGCTTGGCCATTTCAATTAGTTTGGTCCTTACCCATGCGCAAAAAAGGGTTCCGTACACATCACTTTCTTGGCATTAAATACGACTTAACTTCTTATTCCCTAAAAAACTATACAACTACTGAAACAAGGACAAGGGCATTTTGGTCCAAGTAATTTACAGAAGCTTGTTAGAAGGCCACCCTCAGAATATTTGAAAGGTTGAATCTCATTAGGGAATTTGACCATATATCGAGGCCAGTACAGTCAATTTCCTTAAGTGGAAACCAGCCATTTGATGGTTGGTTTTGTATGTAATCGGCCACCTTGTGGCTGATTCTACACATAGAGGGCCATGTGTTGGCTGGTTCCACGGTCTCTTTCATTGGAACACGAGTGGGACCAATCACAAGCTCCACTGCCTTACAACTTTGCTTCGGTTTTGCCAAATCTAACTCTGTGTTGAGCTTGGTTGTACTTCATTGTGGTTTAACAAAACCAAACCTATCTCCGTGTCACTGCCATAACATCTCCCGGATGCCTATTTAAAGGGATCCGCACATTCAGAAAATGAACAACAGGGAGACATCGGAAAAAAGCATAGTGAAAAGAAAAGACGAGAGAGTGAGAGAGCCAGGGGCAGAGTCGAGAAACTCTAAACCTCGGTAGAAGCAGAAAAAGCTAGGAAGCCCTGCAGCCTTTCTTGCTTCTTCCTTTTTCAAACCATTTCAACCATTCTCTGTCACGAGCTGCTCCCTGCCTCTATTCTGTCTCTGTCACTTTTAATTGAGAAGTTAAAAGTTAAGATAACGCCGAAGTCAATAGAGTAGGGTTGGGATCGAGGATATCTAACCATCCATTTTGCTAAAAGAGGGGATCCGGTCTCCCATTTTCCTTCTCACATCTCAATCAACTTTCATTCCAGTTCACACATCCCTACACATATGCACCAACTCTCACTTTATTATGCTTTCATTTTCCTTTACGCACGCTTCTATTAGTAGGCTTTGTTTCGACATCACGTGAGTATATATGCTCTATAGTTACCCCTTTGGGGGATCTTCTGTGTCAGAAACTGTGATTTAAAGGAATAACTAAAAATTCATTGTTGCATCTATTATTCACACTTTTATCTTTCTTTAGTTACTTTTACTGTATACCTAGGCACTATAGGCTAATATAATGCTATGTATTTTCTTATCATATTGAAAGTTCCCTCAATTCCCTTTGAAAATGTATAGTCTAGCAAAGTAGAGACCATGCTTTGCACGAGTGAAAAAGGGTGCCTAACTCCTTCCTTTTTCGTAACCGAGGCCCTTGCCCAAAATATATGGTGGAGATCGATCTAGGAGTCAGTTGAGGTGATGATTATTCAAATTCCTTGTTCTCTAAGTGATTCCATGGACCCTAGTCGATTGTAGATTCTTGAGACTTTTTCTGGATAGTGGTGACTCCCTAAGTGCTTAGATGAGCCATCCTGTTGACCTTGGGGAAGGTATTACAAAACCAAGGAAAACAAATAAGCTAACTAAATCTCTCACACCCTTAGGGTTCTGCGCCAAAGAAAATGAATGGGGTACATGTGATGCGGGAGACATTCATGACATCATTACTTCTCTCCTCAACCCCTCTTCGTTAGACACTCCACTAGCTCAAGCTCTGTGACTTGTCGGAATCCCACATCCCGTCTCATAAAAAAGCCTGTGGTTGTTTAAACACTCATTCATTGCATTTTAGACACTCCACTAGCTCGAGCTATGTGACTTGTCGGAATCTTGGATCATGTCTCATCAAAAAGCCTTTGGTAGTCTAAATCATCACGCATTATATGTTGGACACTTACTGAATGTATGCTCCGTGACTTCCCGGAATCTCGAATCCTGTTAAATTAGAAATTTGTGTGTGTAGCCCTATTTCTATTATTCTATCATACATGCCCACACTCGGCAGGTCCAACCAATAACGGTGTGATAGGAACGCGTGAATGCTCGCACGATATTTTTCCAGTATTCACAGATTCATTTTTAAACATTGGCCTGTAATTTATGCAACATGTTGTTAACTTGGATTCGTTTGTTGTTGGGGTTGGAAAAAGTGCGAAATGTTTCTAAGTTATAGGAAGGCAGGACCCAAAGTCACGGTAGCGTGGACCTATACCGTGGCATAAATTCATGGTAGCATGGACCTATAGCACGACCCAAGGCTAAGTTTGCCCCACCTACCACATGGACCGACTTGAGCTTGTTTCCTGCCACATCATCCCCATGCCTCCTTGGATGGTGCAGTTGCCACATGGCATGGCCATCAACCAGTGAAAGAGTGTCATGTCATCATTAGAACCTCGAAGAAGCCTATAAATACCCCATGTGAGGCCTACTCCTAAGCATCTTTCATTTTCATTTTCCTCATTTCACTTTCACTTTCCTTGGTTTTGAGCTCTTAGGATTGGGTGGCTTTCCTGAGGTGAAATCTATGAGAAAGCACACTATTTTTCCTATCTTCAATGAAGGCACGGCCATCCCACCTTCTCGACTCGGAGGAAAAGTAGTGTCATCGTCTCGGAGTGAGGGAAAAGCCACAACAACCCCTAAAGAGTTGTCTTTGCAACAATTGATCAAACCCCTTAGGTAACATGATATTCGAAGTGATGGCACAACCGCTCCATTCCTCATATGATCTACACTCATTACTCTTCCTTACACTAATTGTTTATTTATATGCTTTCTCATAGCATTCAATAACCAATGCATTAACTCAGGTTTTATATGTAGCCTCCCGATTTCCAGGTAACCAATTACATGCACACCTAGACGTATACATCTACCCCACGAAGAATATAGAGAGATATTAAACATAATGGATTAGTGTAAATGGATCAAATAAATAAATTTTGGGGGCGAAATTATATTTAAGGGGGGTAGAATGTAACAACTCAGACTTTTCAATACTCGAGTATTGAAAGTTCTTGAGTGTTACCATGAAATCTAACTTAATAAGTATATGTGTACGATGTCAATCTAACTATCCTAACCCTACATTTATTCTCCAACACAAATCTGACCGTTAAGAATGATCTTTATCCATAAATCAAGTCATCCGACCGTTGATTATGTGGTTTGATATATGTACCTTCCTTTGACTAAATCAGTAAATAACTCTTCATTCGTAATGATTTAGATGTAAGTCCTTTATAAGAATTGTTTATAAAAGTATATACAACCATGTAGAACCATTAGATTTTTCAAAACTCACAGATCAGTAATAATTACGAAAATGCTATTAACCTAGACCCCTGAATTCTAGATCACATGGTTCCCATGATCCATTTCATGTGAAAGTTTATACTAGGCCTAATTATCATAAATTAACCATACACGTCGAATTACAGCCCTTAGATTGTAGTAAATTAGCTACTTGACCTCTACATCCGTTCGTACACTTATCAGATCAAGATTCTGATCCATCCATCTTGTTCACCCCATATGAATATGCTTAACCCATCATTAGAATTACAATCCGAGAAACTTACATATATGAACAAGTCACTCGAATTTAACGATATACACATCCTACTCCTAATCACTCCAAAAAACCACCTCGTGTTTGTCCATTTACAAAACTGACAATACAATCACCCAGATACATGACTAGAATACCAACCATCAAGTCTTCCTATTTTTAGCACGTCATCTGACCCTCTATCGTATGTGGATCCCCCAAACGGGTCATCTGAATATTAGGGTAATCATTTTATAATGAAGATCTTAGGCCATATGTCGAAACTACCGGCTAACTTCTCTATTAAATATATGAAAGCATTATTTTAGACCTCGGGATAGTATATTCCGTTAAAAAGGCATCATGGTCATTTGTAAGCGATCAAGGCCCAAATTAAACCGATGAAAAGAGCATGAAAAATGGGGGATACCTTCCAAATTTCAGGGCATTTAGACAGTACACTCTGATATAACAGACGTCGGAAGATGATTGGAAAACGGATGGCAAATTTGTAATTAAAGGAGGTCAAGTGGCTATGTAAGGGTGAAGGTTATTTTCTAAAGATCAAATCTACTTCAGATTTGGGACCATGGGTTAGCACGGCTTGCTGAAGGCGGTGAAGGAAGTGGATCCCCCAGAAGATCACCACAAGAGGCCCCACTTATTTCAAACAATAAACGGAAGCCGCATGCGACAACACAGCAGGTGACATAACAAGTGCTGCAAGGGGTTTTGCCCCATCTCCCTATGCCATGTGTGGCCTACCAAAGACTTGGAGTTTTCTTATCTTTTGGTCTATGGCCTAACATGGCCCTATAGAGCCAATGAATGGAGCGGATTTCCCACCAAACATCAAGCTGGATGTTACCTATTGCCCCAGCCATTCATGAAAACCAAAATTCACATACATGGTGTGTTTCACTTATGTTTTAGCGGTGAGTTTCACTCACACGTTTTCGCAGTGTGTGGCTTAATAAAGGCTTAGATCTGTTTCTAATTTGGGGCCGTGGCCCAACACAACCTAGAAAAATGGATAGATGGTTCAGATCTTCTCATAGCTGTCACAGTAGACCCCACCCGCCCCTTACCATTGAACCGGAAACTAAGGGCTATTTGATTTTTCAAATTCAGTGTAAATGCCCCAGAAACAGTTAATTATTACAATTTCACCTGTTTGAGATTACGATGGTATTCTTGCTTCGGAAATCGGTCCAAAATGATCGACATAAATTTGTGAGCCCCATCGTCATGTAAACGACATATCCGCGTCGTCCATCCATTTTACCAAAACATTTTGACGCATAAGCCGAAGAATGAGGCAAATCTAACATTCAAGTGGCCCACATCAAAGTAAACGGTGGGCCCAAGAAGTTTTTAATGGCGAGTGTTTGAATCCATTTTTACTATGGTGTGGTCCACTTGAACTTTGAATCTACCTCATTTTTTAGCTCATGCCCTAAATTCATTAGGCATGATGGATGAATGGTGTGGATAATCTACATGCATCATGGTGGGCCCCACATATATTTGGCAGCATCCTCGGTTTTAGCGTTAGAAAAAGTAAGAGTCAAATCAACCATAGGGAACGGTACGGTAATTACACTGGGAAATAATTATTGCCCATTTCCCATTCATTTACCTTTACTCTAAAAAATCAAACATACCCTCAAAGTTTCCCCACACTGTTATAGCGCTCGACAGTGTCCGAAAAACTTGTTTGGGAGAGAAATACTTCGCAAAGAACTCCCGGTTTTGGAGAATCCGGAGCGAATCTGAACAATTCAAACTTCGTCAAGGGGAGTTCCAACTACAACCTAGACTCCAAGGAAATCAGGAGAATCTCATAACAACAGGTTAGTGGAACTCCTTCCGCAATTTATGCCAGCGGAAGAAACAGACGCGTGTAGGACAATCAAGTTCGAAGTTTAGGCTCTAATCTGAACTGTCCGAATTGAGGGTAGCAAATCTCTAATCCCCTCCACGTTGATCAAAGAAAGATTTGGAGTGTGGCCATCTCGCCTTCCCTAGCAACGTAAGGAGGAGTTGCATAACTAACTGTTGACTTCCTTAGTTAGAAACAGAGGCTGCGTAAGTCCCAGCCAATTCCGCTGAGGAATGGGGACTGCGTAATGTTTACACACGAGGGTTCCAGAAGTTTTCATGCCTATAAAAGGCTTTCCACTCCACCGTCTTGAGAATACAACAAGAAAGGGAAAGAAAAGAAAAAAAAAAAAAAGGAAAGGAAAAGAAAAGCAGAAGAAAGGAAAAGAGAAAGAGAAAGAAAAGAAAGGAAAGAGAGAGATTGTGAGCTGAGTTGACTCGCCGAGTCAACCTCTAAGTTGCTACTCGACGTTAGTTCAAGACAAGAAAACTGGTTCTGATCCTAAGATTACTCGAGACCTTTAACCTTATTAGCAGATATCAATGTGAGGGTTTTATCCTTTAAGATTACATTAATTTAAGTTCTTATATTTATCCTGCCTTTTACATGCCTTCTTGTTATTTTATTTTGCCTTTTACATGCCTTGAATCTTCCTTGCAATTATGTGTTTTACCATCAATTATTTGCCTTTGGCTTACGGTATAATGTTGATTACAAATGATCTTTTTTAATTTATGTGGGGCCATGGATATAAGCCTTGCCCTTGCCTTATCAAATTTATTTGAGTTGGCCCTGCCACTCTCCTTATTATTGAATCGGCCGTTGCCGCTCTTCTTTTATTGAGTTGACCATTGTCATTCTCCTATTTGTTATATTGGTCATTGTCACTCTTCTCTATATTGGCCTTGTGCTATCAATTTTTAAAGGGCTTGGGTATGTGTCTTGATATTCCTGAACTCCCATAATTCAATGGGTTTCCCTTTTCGATGCAAGTACCATGTCGAGTATCCCTCCTGCGATCGAATAAATATCGTGAACGTAATGCGTTTTCGATAGTGACCCTGGGGCGACACATAATTCCATGTTTCACGGGTGATGGTGCACTAGTTGGTGTATGTGAATCATTTTTATATACGTGTTACATCAATTTTTTGGGGGTTGGTCATCGCAATTAGTTACTCCAATCGGGGTTGTGTGATTCACCTAGTCATGCATTGTGTCCGCCATGGGATAACCACATAAATCCATGTTAAACGTGGGACACGCTGGTGAATTTTCATAGTATGGGATGCGGGTCGAGTTGGATAACTATAATCATATTCCACATTGTGACGATCGCTAAATGTGATAAACCACATATACTTTACTAGGCATGCATCTCATATAGATTGTTTGTGCATTGATACCTCTTCTAAATGTGAAGTACGGAATGTATTAGAACATTTACATTGCTTTTATGAATCTCTTGAATTACTGTTAATCTTAAAGGATAACCATCACTGTGAGTAGGGCATTGACCCTCTCCCGATCATATAGATGATGCAAGTAATGTACAGCTTAAAGACCTAGAGGACCATCTCCTTATAAAAGACTATACTGAAAGAATATGAAGATAGTTTTATTATTTACTTTTATACTTCCGTTGTGAACTCGATAAATGTAATAAGCTTCCATTGAGAAGACATTTGATTATTCTTTTTACTCTGATGAAATATAATCAATGCAGTTGATTTTATTCTTGTGAATGTTACCTTCATAAATGTATCTGGATGTGAAAAGGGTGCGATTGTCAAAAGCATTCAGGTTTATACATTATTAACACCCGATTTTCTCGGGCACGAGTATGAACTCTGGCTGTGAAAATTCGGGCATTACACTATAACACTGCCATGGTGATTCAAACAGACCATAAAGAGAGATATTCTTTATTTTCCAATCTAGTGCAAATCTTTGGATATGTTCCACATGCCATATTTAATATAATTCTTTAGCAATATTTCTTTGATACATGGACAATGCATTCTCTAATATAGACACAGTGATACACTCCCTGTCTAAGAGACTAACACATGACAAGCATATATTCCCTTATCTTGAATCTCCTCTATTATTATGGATTCACAGTGGAAAGGAAAATACTAATAAGGGTCCTTACCATGATATCTCACCATGTGAGGAGACCACAGTGCCCGAACCATGGATCCCATAGACGACCCCAAGACTAGCTTCTTTTCAGAGGGATGTGTCAAGTGAATTGATATCTTCTGTATAAGTTAGAGGATCATCTTCAAGGAGAAATGTATAGAATTCATTTCCTATGTTAGTTTCTTTCCTACCCCTTATGCTCGTCATTAGTTCTATTTCTTTTACGGTTTCTCTTTTTACATTCTTACTACTTGAAACATTATTGTTTTCAATTTCTTTAGATGTAGATTTCATTGGAAAAATGTTCTCAAAGAATTTTGTATCTCTTGCGTCAATGATAGTATTAGGGTATAAGATATTATCCTTAAATTTCAAAACAAAAAATTTGTAGGCTGCACTAATTTCTGCGTATCCTATAAACATGCAGTCTATTGTTTTCGAACATAATTTTCTTTTCTTAGTTTCCGGTAACCCTACCTTTGCTAAACACCCCCACACTTTAGAATATTTATAATTAGTAGGATGTTTCTTCCATAACTCATGGGGTATCTTACCTGTAACTTTATAAGGTATTATATTTAGTATGTGACAAGCAGAAAAAATGGCTTCTCCCCACGTGTTTGAGGGTAAACCAGAACCGTTCAACATTACATTCATCATTTCTTTCAAAGTTCTATTTTTCCGTTCTACTATACCGTTTTGTTCAGGTGTATAGTGTTCACTCCCCAAGTATAGGGTTGTGATGTAGTAATAAACTCGGTAAGACCGAGGTCGAATCCCAAGGGACTGTAACTTGTACGTTATCTGAAAATAACCAGATCTAGAACTAGGCTAAGATGAAATCTAAATCGATTGTAATTTGAAGAATAATGGTGAAATAATTAATCTAAAACTTAGGAGAATTCAGAAGTGAAAAACTAGGGATTCAGAGGATCCACTTGTAGAGATCAGGGAGAACTACACTTGATTCATGAAAATCCACTGAACTTCCTTTGATGTAATTTTAAAAAGATGAAAGGTATATGAATTAGAATGGATTCCATCACCAAACCATGCCCAGGAGACAAAGCAAACAACAGAATTAAACTAATTACCAACCAATCAATGTATGAAGGTTAGGAAGGGTACCGACATCCAACCATGCCCAGGAGACGATGGTGAACAACAGGGCTTCCTGACGTCATAAACATAAGAGAAAAAGAACATGTTCAAAGCCATTGCGAGACCCATTGTAATTTCAGGTCACAACGAGACCATTAAAGACTGAAAACATTCCTTTAATAAAATTAAATCAAAAATCCATTCAGTTTAAACAAAAGGCACAAGCATAGACTCTCCCATCACGCTACAAGCTTCACCTCTTAGCCCTAGCTAAGAGGTTTAGCCTGACATAAATAGGCTGGAACTCTCAAAAATAAAGAAAGAAATAAAAACAAAGAAAAAGAAAAGAGAAAAAAAAACTCTCCTTGAGAAACCTCCCAGCCGTTGCTGCTCCACGTCTTCCTTTGGCTGCCTCCCCCGCCCCCTTCTCTCTCTCTTCTCCTCCTTTATATAGGCACTAGGGGCGGTGCTGTGGCTGCTGGAGTCATTGTGGAAACTCCTCAAAGCTTCTTACGCAGCAACAGGCAATGCAGAGGCGTGCGCGGCAAAGAGACAGTCTGCGTATAGCTGTTTACGCAGCTAAGAAAACAGCTGTGAACCCTCCACTTTCATTGCTTTATTTCCCAAAAATTCACGTCATCTGGGGCGTTTTTGGACGAGGAGCATAATGGACGGATTGGATAATCTGATCGACCATCCGTGGTGGCCCACTTGTTCGCCCGCGGACTGCATTATGCAATGAGAGCCTTACGGCCATTCTTTGCGATAAATGGTGGGCCCAGACGACGTTGGATAAGAAATCCATTCCGTTCATTCGGTTTCTTCGAAAAACCAGTGGGAGCAGCACCGGTTTTGATCGTAACGTCGAGAATATCATCAGTTTTCTTGGAACCGTTCAATCTGCGTCTACACCTCCATGTTCATGCAGCCGCTGAGAAAAACAGAAAACGGACCAAGGTACAGTCGGTTTTATCTCCTGATTCCTCTGAACGGTGTGGATTGATCGGTTGATCAAAGGTGGTGGCCCACACGGCCGGTCCGCAAGATGCTGTTGCGAACAGCGTCGTCGCTGTCGTGCACTGTGATGGTCGGTGGACCTCACAGAGTCATTGTTAATGAAATCCACTCCGTCCGTTGATCTCATGACGAAAAACCGGTCGGGGGCGGTCACTTTGGATCGGTTTCTGCGTGGTCCACAAAGTTTTTAATACTGCCGTCCCTCCTACGTTCGGACGATTTAATTCTGATATACGCCGTCTCTTAAATTTCCGTCACCTAGGATTTGGTAATAAGGACTGTGGGATTCCAATAGACGATTCAGATCATCCGAATGGATGATGGGTGGGGCCCACAATCAACGCCCGGCGGTCCAGCGGTGAAGACGCTGCAGCGTCATTCTATTAAAAAAAAAAACGTCGGTCAGCGCCTTCGCTGACCGACTTTCTGATCCGGTGTTCGGCGACCATGCGTGTGCCGTGCACACGCATGATGTAAGGTGGGTCCCCCTTTAATGTTTTCGTGAAATCTGCTCCGTCCATCCATTCTGCCATATCATTTAAACCGTCAAAAACCAACTTTGAAGCATATCCAGATAACAGGTGGACCCAAAATCAATGGTTTATGGGCTGATATGTTCGTTGGGCCACTTCCACAGAGATCCAGGAGCTGCAATTCGACGTGTACGGTTCATTTATGCTCCTCACTCATGTATAAAGTTTCGAGCAGAACGGATGGTGGGAACCCTGTGATCTTGCATTTTGTCTGACTTTCAGGCCACTTGAGCTTCAGTTTCTCGATTTTCTCGGATCTCTACTGTAAAATCGTCGATCTTAGTCCCATGGAGTCCGTACCTTGCTCGGTGAATTCGAGTGTCAAATCCTCACTTTTAGTGTCGGCAATAACGATCCTGATTGCATCCTGCAACAAAACACAATTAAAATACTCCGTTAAACATTATTGTGTATGTAAAATCTGGCAGTAACTAGGGTCTGATATGCAATATTTGACCCTCAACACAACCCCCAACCAGCATTTTGCTAGTCCCGAGCAAAATATGCGAAAATTAATTGAGAATTACCGAACAATTCTTGTGAAGCCGAGTGATATTTTGAAAAACAATCCAGATATGAGAAATCTTAAGATTCATGAATGTTGATTATTAATTTCTCCTGGCCTCTCATGCGCGGTGAATTTCATAATCAAGTTCAAATATTAATCCATAAACTAGAATAATAAACATTGAGTTCCATGGGGGTAGAGTGTAATCCCAACTTCCAACATTAATATTCAATTCTCTATTTCATGATAACGTTGGTAACCACGAGGGCATCCAGGATAACCAAAACCTAAACTAAAAAGTCCCTCATAGATCATTCTTTTTTTCTTTCTTTCAGCCTTTGATTTTTTTTTATTTTTTATTTAATACTATTATTATTTTTTTTTTTTTATGTCAAGATGGGAATCAAATTTTCACTTATAGGGAGCAGACCTATGGTGAAACTAGTCGCCCAGCTCTGTCTAACTATTAATCATGGAAAATCAAATCCACACCTATAGGGAGCAAACCCATGGTGTAATTCTCTTTTTATACTCTGATGGCCAAATCTTTTAGGCTGGTTTCTTTCATGCTCAGTAATTACCAAGTTAATCATTCAATATCAAACTGAAATCTCAATGTGTAAGTGAGATGTGGTATGTGAAATCATGACTCAATCAATGTTTACAACTTCTAATCATGGATTAAGAATTCAAACTTAACTGTGAAATCTAACGAGCAACTGAATCCAAGAGTTATGAATTTCCAACATCACGTATCTTTGAAATTCTAAATCCAGGATAGTCGTCAAAATCACTTCAAATTCACAAGAATTTTCAGAAAAAATTTAAAATTTTTCACAATTTTTGCTCAAGACCAAAAAAAACACTGATTAGGTTACCTAATCTCCCACCCCCAACCTAAAATCTACATTGTCCTCAATGTAAAAGATATGAGCATGGAATGCACATGGGACAACGAAAGTAAAAGAGAAGTGATGGGAAGATAGGTACCTGAATGATAAATGTTAGGAGATTTTCAAAGAGACTTCAACGGAGAGCGGGTGAGCACGAGAGAAAAAGCAACACAAAAATAACAAGAAATAAAATCCTACCTATACCACTTTCGCAGTGCTCTCGATTGCATTTAGCATATGCAACAAGCCTTAAAACCCCTAGGTTGCCCCTAGTGGACGAGTTGTAGTCTCGTGAGGGTTTACAGCAATGTTACCCACAAACATTGAACTCACTACTCATGCTGCAAGGTTCATCTTCTGGCCAGTATCTTGATAAGTTCCTCAGTAAGTTCCTCAATAATATCATCCAAAAGCCCTTTTTGCAAAAGGCTTGGGTGCCCTGGAGCATGACTTTCCAGAGAGACTTATGTACCTCATAAGAAATTTTCCATTGCATTGCTTGAGGTAACCAGAGTATGTACGATTCACCCGTGATGTAGAAGTTTCAACGTTAGTATCCCATGGTGAATCAGAGACTACAAGTAGATAAAGTTTAGAAAACTTCGTAAAAAGTGATGTAGCCTCAACACATTTCGAAGTGTCAATCTTCGGTTCAATTTTTAGCTCCTCCTCCCTTAATGGTAAATAGTGAGGATCTGGGGAGAGCAGGGCTGCAGAGTAAGGGTTCTCTCGGTCAGTAATGACTACCGAGATGTCATCTTGCAAGGCATTCACTATGTCTCTTATCATGGGATCGTTTGAATCTGCAAAGTGTGCTAAGCAATCATCCAAAGAGTTGGGACATTCAGCTGAGAGTGACTCATTTTCCACATTAAAGCTCGTGATGATCTGCCTACGGAATCCATCGTCTTTGAAGGTAAACGAAGGTGTGCTCTCTTGCTCCAAATTTCAAAGATAGACAGATAGAGAGTCGAGACGCGTATTGAAGTGCGGACTCTGTCATTGACACTACTCAGAAGAGGCCCTGGACTCGTCAAAATTCGATAGTTCAGATGGTGACCTCAACTGCGTGATTTCAAATTCCAGAGTCGTATCGAGTAGCTCATCCATCTCCCAAATCATATCATTCAATTCAAGAGAGTGGTCCAAACATGTCTCACAGAAGTTGGAAAGGTCGGTTCTAATGAGCTCATCTTCCACTTTTATATCAGACATGTTAGGTGAGTGGAGTAGCTCAGTATGACCGATCACTTCGTGTGCTTCTTGAGCATTGACCTGGACCATACTTGAGATTGATTCCAGGGGAATTTGGGTTGTGCTCTCATGAATCTCATCCCAATACTTCTCAGCTTCCAATTCAAGCAAACACACACTTGAGATGAGATCGCTTTCCTCACAATCTATTCCTAAATTCGGTTGAGGTTCGAATGAACTAACCTCCACCTCATCATTGAATTCATGTGTGTCAAGTAAGGGAGGTGTGTCATCATCACTGTATTTGAAAGACACCCATGTATCTCCACCATTCTTTTGAACAGTCATCGAGATCGGCTCATTGGGGAATTGAACCACGTGCTCGTTAATGGAATCCAACTCCTCATTCCAAATTCCAGATTTCGTCAAAAGCGAGTGAGGATCACTTTCCTGGCATTGTATTTCTGGATTGGATTGTAGTTAGGATGCACGAGCTTCTTCTATCCTTTCAAGGCGCGAATTCAGTGCTTCCATTGCTTTCATCGCTTCCGCAACATGTTGGTTGAATTGTTCTAGATTAAAACGTGAATCCTCTTGGATCGTTTCTGGTTGGATCTCAAAGGTATGGGATCCAAGAGAATAATTATTACATGTTGTTGGTTCATCTTCCCAGTTTTGATGGTTCCACTGATTATAGTCATACGGATCATAGGTGGGAGAATCTGATGGTTGGTAATACTTATTATCACTCATAATATAATCACGCATTGTTTTCTTTTTCTCAGATGGGTGATAGTAATTCTCACTCCCATAGTTATGATAACCCCAACATTCACGTACGGTCCGTGGGGTGGAATTGTTCTCCCGTATATGATCGCGTAAGGACTTCTTAACTGGTGGCTCTTTGTATTCCGGTCGATTCTCGATTATAGTTTCAGAAAAGTTTTGAGACATTGGTGGATTTCTATCATAATCATCATCCCAATATAGATTATTCTTCTCAGCATACTGACGTTCCCACTCGTGCATATACATGGTGAATCTCTAACTCTGAATCTAATCCTAGAAGAAAGCAAAATCCTACAGCAATGCAGAAGGTAAATGAGAGGTTAGAAAGATGTTACCAGACTAGAAGTTCCTATGTTAAAAACCTGCAAAACACAACAAAATAAGTTAGCTTCTAAATAGAAGAAATTTCTAAAGCAAACCAAATCTAAAGAGTTAGAAAATCTAGAAAATTAGAAAGAGTTTACCAAATTAGAAGTTCTATCCTAACAACCTATAGCATAAGAAATATGTTAGTTCTATGAATCAAATAAAAAAAAAAACAAAATTAACATTAGTAAAATCCTAATCTTAAACTAACTCTAAATCCAACTAATTTCAGAAAATCGTAGCCGTCAGTCCCCGGCAACGGCGCCAAAAACTTGTTCACTCCCCAAGTATAGGGTTGTGATGTAGTAATAAACTCCTGTAAGACCGAGGCGAATCCCAAGGGATCAGAATTTGTACGTTATCTGAAAATAACCAGATCTAGAACTAGGCTAAGATGAAATCTAAATCGATTGTAATTTGAAGAATAATGGTGAAATAATTAATCTAAAACTTAGGAGAATTCAGAAGTGAAAAAACTAGGGATTCAGAGGATCCACTTGTAGAGATCAGGGAGAACTACACTTGATTCATGAAAATCCACTGAACTTCCTTTGATGTAATTTTAAAAAGATGAAAGGTATATGAATTAGAATGGATTCCATCACCAAACCATGCCCAGGAGACAAAGCAAACAACAGAATTAAACTAATTACCAACCAATCAATGTATGAAGGTTAGGAAGGGTACCGACATCCAACCATGCCCAGGAGACGATGGTGAACAACAGGGCTTCCTGACGTCATAAACATAAGAGAAAAAGAACATGTTCAAAGCCATTGCAGACCCATTGTAATTTCAGTCACAACAGACCATTAAAGACTGAAAACATTCCCTTAATAAAATTAAATCAAAAATCCATTCAGTTTAAACAAAAGGCACAAGCATAGACTCTCCCATCACGCTACAAGCTTCACCTCTTAGCCCTAGCTAAGAGGTTTAGCCTGACATAAATAGGCTGGAACTCTCAAAAATAAAGAAAGAAATAAAAACAAAGAAAAAGAAAAGAAAAAGAACTCTCCTTGAGAAACCTCCCAGCCGTTGCTGCTCCACGTCTTCCTTTGGCTGCCTCCCCCCGGCCCCCTTCTCTCTTTCTTCTCCTCCTTTATATAGGCACTAGGGGCGGTGCACGTGGCTGCTGGAGTCATTGTGGAAACTCCTCAAAGCTTCTTACGCAGCAGACAGTAATGCGAGAGTGCTTGCGCAAAAGAGACGATCATGCGTATAAATATTACGCGACTAAGAAAACAGCTGTGAACCCTCCACTTTCATTGCTTTATTTCCCAAAAATTCACGTCATCTGGGGCGTTTTTGGACGAGGAGCATAATGGACGGATTGGATAATCTGATCGACCATCCGTGGTGGCCCACTTGTTCCGCCCGCGGACTCTGTTGCGAACAGAGCCTTACGGCTACTGCTGCGATAAATGGTGGGCCCCAGGACGACGTTGGATAAGAAATCCATTCCGTTCATTCGGTTTCTTCTGAAAAACCAGTGGGAGCAGACCGGTTTTGGATCAGCAACGTCGAGAATATCATCAGTTTTCTTGGAACCGTTCAATCCTGCGTCTACACCTCCATGTTCATGCAGCCGCTGAGAAAAACAGAAAACGGACCAAGGTACAGTCGGTTTTATCTCCTGATTCCTCTGAACGGTGTGGATTGATCGGTTGATCAAAGGTGGTGGCCCACACGGCCGGTCCGCAAGGTGCTGTTGCGAACAGCATCGTCCCTGTCGTGCACTGTGATGGTCGGTGGACCTCACAGAGTTATTGTTAATGAAATCCACTCCGTCCGTTGATCTCAGGACGAAAAACCGGTCGGGGATGGTCACTTTGGATCGGTTTCTGCGTGGTCCACAAAGTTTTTAATACTGTCGTCCCCTCCTACGTTCGGACGATTTATTCGATATACGCCGTCTCTTAAATTTCCGTCACCTAGGATTTGGTAATAAGGACCGTGGGATTCCAATAGACGATTCGATCATCCGAATGGATGATGGGTGGGCCCACAATCAACGCCCGCGGTCCACGGTGAAGACGCCGCAGCGTCATTCTATTAAAAAAAAAAAACGTCGGTCGGCGCCTTGGCCGACCGACTTTCCCGGTGTTCGGCGACCATGCGTGTGCCGTGCACACGCATGATGTAAGGTGGGTCCCCCTTTAATGTTTTCGTGAAATCTGCTCCGTCCATCCATTCTCGCCATATCATTTAAACCGTCAAAAACCAACTTTGAAGCATATCCAGATAATGGTGGACCCAAAATCAATGGTTTATGGGCTGATATGTTCGTTGGGCCACTTCCACAGAGATCCGGAGCTGCACTCGACGTGTACGGTTCATTTATGCTCCTCACTCATGTATAAAGTTTCGAGCAGAACGGATGGTGGGAACCCTGTGATCTTGCATTTTGTCTGACTTTCAGGCCACTTGAGCTTCAGTTTCTCGATTTTCTCGGATCTCGGCTGTGTAAAATCGTCGATCTTAGTCCCATGGAGTCCGTACCTTGCTCTGGTGAATTCTGAGTGTCAAATCCTCACTTTTAGTGTCAGTTTTCAGTCAACGATCCTGATTGCATCCTGCAACAAAACACAATTAAAATACTCCGTTAAACATTATTGTGTATGTAAAATCTGGCAGTAACTAGGGTCTGATATGCAATATTTGACCCTCAACATATAGGAGGCAGTGATTTCATGTATAATGTCATTCTTTTTACAAAATTTCTTAAATTATAATGATTCATATTCACCTCCCCTATCTGTTCTAATTTTCTTGATTGGTTTTCAACTTCTTTTTTATACTTGATAAAAAACTTCAAGGCTTCATCTTTACTTCTTAGTAAGTATACCTTAGTATACCTTGAGAAATCATCTATGAAGGTTATGTAGTATCTTTTTCCATTTCTAGATGTATGATTCTTGAAATCACCCAAGTCACTATGAATCAGTTTTAGAATATCATATTCTCTAAAAATTGATTTGAATGATTTCTTATGGAACTTAGATTCTATACACACTTCACATTTATTTCTTGATTTAAAAAATCAAGTATAAGACATAATTTCTTCATTCTTTAAGAACATCTACATTTACGTCCTAATCTATTGTGCTATCAATCAAGCGAGTCAATCAAGTAAGAAAAATTGGAATTCATCTTATTAATATCAATAGAGGATACATTCAGTACAAACAGTTCATTACAACAGTAACCCTTCCTAACAAATGTCTCATTCCTGGACAGTACCACCTTCTCTAAATCGAAAACCAATTTGACACCAACTTTATTTAGAAGGGAGCCAGAAACTAAATTTTTCCTGTTGTCAGGCATATGTAGAATATTATTTAGTGCAATGGTCTTTACAGAAGTAAGATTTAAGATCACTTTTCCTTTTCCGACTACTGAGAA